>CM060399.1:165758048-166440548 GCA_030545235.1 Helianthus tuberosus | reverse complement strand
GTATTTTCTGGATTAAATGAGCTCAAATTAACAAAAGAAGCAAAAAGGCAGCTAAATCTAACATAAATACAAGAAAAGGAACAAACGTGGCATGCCCGACTCCCCGAAATCATCTTCCCAAGCAAAACAAGAGAACAGAACACTGAACACGCCCCGTGCTCAATGAGCACGGGGGCGTGCCCAAGTGTCAGCATAAAAGACAAGGTTGTAGAAGTTTCCATCACCCACCACGGGGCCGTGCTCAGCGGACACGGGACCGTGGTCAACTATAAGATTCGCAGAATCCAGGCAAATCTTGATAGTACAGATATGCTTCTGCACACGGGGTCGTGCCCAGCGGACACGGGGCCGTGGTCAACTAATGCAGACAAAAGCAATTAATGAAGACAGAGAAGAGGATGGACACGGGGCCGTGCCCAACGGACATGGGGCCGTGCCCGAGCTTCTTTTCAGCCTATAAATAGGAGTGCTTGGCTAAAGCTCAAACCATCCCTTGGCACACCACCTCTCTCACACTTCACCCACCACCCACCACTACCATAACACCATCATCCACCACCATCATCCATTGTCCATCATAGAGTGTGTGAGTCGTCTCGAGATCCAAGATTGATCGTAAGAGTTCTTGACAATCAAGGCCATGTTTGCCTAAGTCTCTTACATCACTTGGTGAAGACAAAGTGTCTAGTGTAATACTTTTTATTTTTAATCTTTTCGCACTTTTTAATTGGTTATGTATTAATGACTTAATAACTAGTTTCTTATGTTAAAGGTGATTCTTCCTTATCGTTTGTCCGTGGTGTCTTGGCATTATTTTACTGTCTATATAAAATAAAAGATTTTCACCATTCATATCTCCACGGTCTATATGGAGGTATGTTGGCTACCTGGTCGGGGGTTAAGGGAACGGTTTGGTAAGAATCTTGCCATTGTTCAGTGTATAGATAAGGGAACGGTTTGGTAAGAATCTTGCCATTGTTCAGTGTATAGATCCTGCAAAGGACCTGGGTCAAATTTAGTAGGACCTCCTTCAATACTTAACGGTATTGGATGGCGGGGGTCCAAACTCTTTGATCCCCTCATAAGTTAAGCTACTATTAAAAATTTAACCCGGCTACTTAGGACTTTATCCCTGCTGACTCAGACTACTTAGCCGAGGGTAACGTCGCCTTCAAAAGAGGGGCCTACCACATTATGCATTAATAACTTAATTAATTATCTTTCAATAACCCAACCCTTTAGGATTGTATCCCTGCTGACTCAAACTACTGGGTTGAGGGTAACGTCACCTCCAAAAGAGGGGCCTACTACAATAACTAAGATAATCTCTTAAATAGTGCAAAAGTGCGGAAATAATCAAAGGTTACACTAAACATGAGTCGGAGCCAAGTGATTCATCTTGTCTATCTGTTTTTACTTTTATTTTTATTTTTAGCATTTTAGTTAGTTTTTATTTTTCTAGTTTAAAACATTTTTCTAAACTTTTGATCTGATTAGACGTTGAGGATAAACCGGTACTAAAAGCTCTTGTGTCCTTGGACAACCTCGGTATCTTGCCAACACTATACTACGCTCACGATGGGTGAACTTGCCCATATGTGTGTTTAGTGTTAGTAAATATCGTGTTTTATAAATTTAAAACTTGGCTAAAAGGTGTTAAAATGGGCTTAATATATACATTAAAAACTAACGACACTTCACACGCATCAAGTTTTTGGCGCCGCTGCCGGGACACAAGGATTTTAAGAAAGTTAGGAATCAGCGGCCTAATCGTTTTTCTTATTTTTCTATTTTTTAGTATTTTTCTTAGGTTTTCAGCTTCTGCAGAACTCAGCACGGGCCGTGCCTGCTGAACACGCCCCGTGCCCAATCATTGGAACTGGCAATCCTGTTTTAAGTCAGACAGTAAGCTGAACACGGGGCCGTGCCCACTCAACACGCCCCGTGCCCAAGATTCAGTTACTGAAAACAGAACCGTGAGATCCCGACGGTTGGTAATTTCTGACATAAACATGAGTGATACTGATAATTTTTACTTTCCGCACTCTTATGGTACGTGGTGTCAAATATGTGGTGGTTCCCATAAGGACTCAAAATGTTATTTTCTAAATTATAAACCCCACTATATAGACCCATCGTTTCCCTGTATCCTTAAGAGGGGCGAAAGTAAAAATAATCCATATCTCTCCCTCGAATGCTCCCAACCGGATTTTCTAGGAGAAAAGATTCTTGATTAACTATTTCAATTAGAAGATCTAATTCTTTATTGGTTAAAAGAACTTAGGATAGATTTCAATAATTTATCTCAAGACGATAACCAAGAAGAAATGTTGGGATCACATTCAAACAACTTCGTTGTTCCCAACGATACTTCTAACTCTAGTGAGGACTTGAGCGATAGTCGTCCCTGTGTCGATTGTGCCGTGAAGGACTCCCCATCGACCTCGTTCGATGCATACATAGACCTGAGCGATTCGACATACACCTTCTTTAACGAGAGCCCGGAAAAGGGTTGGACTTGTCCACCTACATATAGCATAGGAATCTAGAGCAATTAAGGTATCTTAGGCACTTTGGGGTTGTTCCATCCAGTAAGGAACCGCCCGATCCAGAAAAGTTCCTTAAAATAAATGAATTCCATGTGACAGCTTCTAGACACGGGGCCGTGTCCAGGTCAACACGCCCCCTGTCCACCGAAAGATTCCCTTATGATTTCATCAGAATACGGACAAAATTGTGTCAGGATTCTGCTTGCACACGGGGCCGTGTCCAGCCGACACGGGGCCGTGCGCAACGTACTGTCGTTTTCTATAAATGCAGCCAAGAATCCTGCACATTTAAACCATTCCAAGGACAGAGATTTGGGGAATCTTCTCACATACCATCCTAGGTATTTTCTAAAAGAAGTTTCTCAACTACCTTCTTGTCCTTTCCTCTTTTATCCACTATCATCTTCTTCAATTTTTTTTCCTATACTTCCATTAAAGCTTAAGGCCTCCATAATTTCAAGCTCTAATGAGGTGTTTGTTAAATTTTTGTTCATGAAATCTTGTTAAAAATAAGTTGTATAACAATGTTTTAAGTTGTTTCTGCTCAAAAACGTTTTAAAAATCATGAAAACAAATTAAAACCTCAAGATTCCCTGGTCCAAAATCCTGCAGATACCTGAACACGGGGCCGTGTCCGAAGTACTAGTCTAATAAAATTGAACTCTTTTCGGTATGTTTTCTCAGAATGGCAAGCAGAACGAACGGAACCTCTTCGTCGCACTCCAGAAACAACCGGCAAGGGAGAAGATCATCAACGGTTGAAGATTCTCTTGTAAACTATGTTTACGCTCTAAGAGAGGCCATTGATGAGATAACGGGGGTAGAAGAAGCATTGGTCGACCGTATTAATCATCTAACGGTGGGACTAGAAGGGTGTCTCTGGGAAGTCAACCTTTTGCACCAAAGGTTGAACATTCTCGCCTCTCACCCTTTGGTGCCAATTATCACCCAAAGGGCTTGGAACATGATACCGGAAGTCATCATTCCGGCCGAATGGTACACCTTACATCCGGAACCCCCTCGAGACATACTACAAGGCGTTCCGATTGGTGTTACTCCCCCTCCTCAAGATGTTGAGGAACATGAAGCCGCCTCCCTTCTCCCGAGAGAGATAGAAGAATGGCTCTAGCAACATCTAAGGGACACCGCTAGGCTTGGAGTTCTACAAAATTTTTAGATACCGGAAAACTATTTACGGAATTTTGGTTCTTATTGTAGAAGTAGAACTCTTTAGGATGATTTTACGTATCACTTGACCTATCTAATTTAGGACTTTTATTTTCTGCTTTGTTTTTCATTTTTTAGGTTTATCATGTAATTATCTATGACTTAATGAATGATGGTTTTAGTTAATTTGGTGTTTGGATGGTGTTGAAATGAATAAAACACACTCGGGATGGCAAAGTATACAAGGGAAACTTGGACCAGCACCCCATGCAGGAAAACAAGGCCATCCGACGAACTTTCTTCATTACAGTAAGTTCAGCACGGGTCGTGTCCGCCCAACACGGCCCCGTGCTGCACAATTTGTAGAAAATGCCCAGTTCAGGTAACCTGGACACGGGCCGTGTTCACCCAACACACCCCCGTGTCCAAGCTTCTGTTTCTTTTGTTTAATTTTTGTTACTGGCACTTGAACACGGGGCCGTGTCCAGGCGCCCAGTAACACAATTTTTTGCTTTTTCACACCTTTTACACATTTAATCAACCTAAAAACTTATTTTTGGGACACATTGAGGACAATGTGTAATTTAAGTGTGGGGGGGATGCTAAAACCTTGAATCTTGCAAGTCCTAATAACAAGCCTTACACAAAACTCTATTGGAACCGCTAATCACCCCAAAATTTTTTTCAAAAATTTTCATTTTTTTTTACTTGTCTAGGTTTAATTTGGGAATTTCAAAATTCTAAAAAGGTTATATTTTTACAAATTTACAACCGATAGCGTCGTGATAAAAAGAACCAACATAAGAAAATTATGAAAAGGCATGACAAGCTTAGTTAAAATTTAATTATATATACTTGATCACATAAAAAACCCATTCCCACAAAAGTGAGTTTTGAGCCTTTATTGAGCATACAAATACATATCTTTAAATTAAATGCTCATTTTTCGTTTCTTGTGTGAATAGCCGCTTGGTTCTTACAACTCTAGAACTTGCCACGACGATACATTCCCGGTCCTTACCAACTTAAACCCGAGTAAGTAAATGATGGAGGCATTAGGACTAACCATTTTCATTTCTACACCATTATTTTTTTTTACCACCTACCCAAAAAATCCCCCTAGTTAACCCCTTTGAGTCTAAACCTTTTCATTTCTTAACCCAAACCAAACACCCTTTCACCCATCAAAACCTTTTTATTTTTAACCCTTTGTTTTAGTAACAAGCTCGGTTTTTCGTTTGACTTTGAAAAAAAATAATAATTTTATGAAGCAAAAGAAATAAACAAACAAGTTCATAAAAAAATAACTTTGTTTGAATAATAGCTTCATCAAAATAAACAATTGCAAAAATAAAAAGTCTTTCGAAAACCGACGCTTTTTACGCTTTTTCACCCTTTTCTACTAACCACTAACCCAACCACCTACCTTTAACCCAAGCCTAACCCTTCACCCAAAAAGCCCTCTTGATATTTACAAAGGTATATAGTTAAAAAGGGGGAGGATTGATTGCTTGGCAAGCCTATGGTAGGAGTAAGTTCCATGCCGCTCTCGAGTGATTCACTAAAATACATCTTCGGCCGAGTGTTTAGTGATCCCCCGTGAGGTATGTGAACTTGTATATAAATAGAATTTTAAAGAGGCATGTTATGCCCTAATAAGTAATTTATCTTAAGAAAAGTTTTAAATAAATCATGACGAATAGGATTGTAAATAAATAAAAATAAAACGTAATAAAGAATCTTGGAAATCACGACACTCTATGACAAGCCCAAAAACCTTCTCTTCTACCCATTCCATTTGGGAGTGTAAAGCCATATTATAAAGAGTTTTGCTTGAGGACAAGCAAAGATTCAAGTGTGGGGGTATTTGATGTGTGCAAAATGCAACATATAAATTACATCAATTGTGACATAAAACTAACATTTTTTTAGTACTAATGTTGGAAAAAGTGTGTTTTTGTCTTCCTTTTGTATTTTCAGGATTAAATGAGCTCAAATTAACAAAAGAAGCAAAAATGCAGCTAAATCTAACATAAATACAAGAAAAGGAACAAACGTGGCATGCCCAACCTCCCCGAAAGCATCTTCCCATGCAAAACAAGAGAACAGAAGGCTGAACACGCCCCGTGCTCAATGAGCACGGGGGCGTGCCCAAGTGTCAGCATAAAAGACAAAGTTGTAGAAGCTTCCATCGCCCACCACGGGGCCGTGCTCAGCGGACACGGGGTCGTGATAAACTATAAGATTCGCAGAATCCAGGCAAATCTTGATAGTACAGATATGCTTCTGCACACGGGGTCGTGCCCAGCGGACACGGGGCCGTGGTCAACTAATGCAGACAAAAGCAATTAATGAAGACAGAGAAGAGGATGGACACGGGGCCGTGCCCAACGGACACGGGGCTGTGCCCGAGCTTCTGTTCAGCCTATAAATAGGAGTGCTTGGCTCAAGCTCAAACCATCCCTTGGCACACCACTTCTCTCACACTTCACCCACCACCACCATAACACCATCATCCACCACCATCATCCATTGTCCATCATAGAGTGTGTGAGTCATATCGGGATCCAAGATTGATCGTAAGAGTTCTTGACAATCAAGGCCATGTTTACCTAAGTTTCTTACATCACTTGGTGAAGACAAAGTGTCTAGTGTAATACTTTTTATTTTTAATCTTTTCACACTTTTTAATTGGTTATGTATTAATGACTTTAATAACTAGTTTCTTATGTTGAAGGTGATTCTTCCTTATCGTTTGTCCGTGGTGTCTTGGCATTATTTTACTGTCTATATAAAATAAAAGATTTTCACCATTCATATCTCCACGGTCTGTATGGAGGTATGTTGGCTACCTGGTCGGGGGTTAAGGGAACAGTTTGGTAAGAATCTTGCCATTGTTCAGTGTATAGATCCTGCAAAGGACCTGGGTCAAATTTAGTAGGACCTCCTTCAATACTTAACGGTATTGGATGGCGGGGGTCCAAACTCTTTGATCCCCTCATAAGTTAAGCTACTATTAAAACTTTAACCCGGCTACTTAGGACTTTATCCCTGCTGACTCAGACTACTTAGCCGAGGGTAACGTCGCCTTCAAAAGAGGGGCCTACCACATTATGCATTAATAACTTAATTAATTACCTTTCAATAATCCAACCCTTTAGGATTGTATCCCTGCTGACTCAAACTACTGGGTTGAGGGTAACGTCACCTCCAAAAGAGGGGCCTACTACAATAACTAAGATAATCTCTTAAATAGTGCAAAAGTGCGGAAATAATCAAAGGTTACACTAAACATGAGTCGGAGCCAAGTGATTCATCTTGTCTATCTGTTTTTACTTTTATTTTTATTTTCAGCATTTTAGTTAGTTTTTATTTTTCTAGTTTAAAACATTTTTCTAAACTTTTGATCTGATTAGACGATGAGGATAAACCGGTACTAAAAGCTCTTGTGTCCTTCGACGACCTCGGTATCTTGCCAACACTATACTACGCTCACGATGGGTGCACTTGCCCATATGTGTGTTTAGTGTTAGTAAATATCGTGTTTTATAAATTTAAAACTTGGCTAAAATGTGTTAAAAAGGGCTTAATACATACCTTAAAAACTAACGACACTTCACACGCATCAATCATACCCCTTGCATAATAGAAAATAACAAAAATACCCTCAAACTAGAAATAAAAGTTAAAATACTAAAAAACATAAATAAATAACGTAACAATACTCCCTCCTTAACCCATTTTTTGTCCTCAAAGAGTGATTCAAGGAACTTTGTTTCCATCATCTTCAACCAGCTCATTCGGTGCCGGATCATCATCATCTATCACCTTTAGTATGTAAAGTTGTTTGTTCTTACACTTGTGGCCCGGAATAAACCTTTCGGTACACCAAAAACATTCCCCCTTTGCCCTTTTTAATTCAAGTTCATCGCTCGTCAAATGCCTCGAGCTAAGCGTTCCTGGTTTACTTGGCGACACGTTTGGAGTTGGTAGCAATGGAAGTTTTGAAGCGTTAACCGGAGGTATTATTTTGACATCTTCGGGTTGCAGCCCATCCTCCACAGCATTGAAACGCTTCATTAAGCATGTGTTGTTGATAGTTTGAATTCTTGCTAACCTATATGCCTCACGTAGTGTTTGAGGCTTGAACATCTTTACCGACCCTTTTATTTCCGGCTTCAAACCCTTCAAATATAGGCTAACAGCATAAGGTTCGCTAACGGTAACCTTGTTAAGCAATCGATCGAAACCTGCATTATATTCTTGTAGACCCTTGGCGTCATCAGTAAGTTGAACGAGAGATGCAATCTCTTCCATAGGGTCTTCAAACATTGCATCAGAAAAACGGGCAGAGATCGAACGAACATAGTCCGCCCATGGGACCTCGGCAACCGTGGCATTACGGGTCCTCAGATAGGCACGGTGCCATTGGAGGGCATCGCCTTCCAAGTGAACCGCAACACAACGTAATTTCGAGTCATCGGAAGTGTCATCCATCGAAAAAAATGTTCGCAGCGATAGACCCATCCCTCAACATCGTCCCCCGAAAATTTAGGGAAGTCGATCTTACCGATACAGAATGGTTTGGATGTTCGTGAGTCACCATCTGGGCCGGAGAAGGACCTGAAGGAACTGCCTGACGATTGAACTCCTTTGTCACGGATAGCCTTCAAGATTTCTTCCTGTTGCTTCGATGATTGCTCCTGTTGTTTCATCAAAGCGGCTAAGGCGGTTTGAATATCAGCGATCGCCTTATCGTGGGATTTGAGGGTGTTGTCGACTTCTTGGTTGCGGGTGTTAGCCATGGCGGCGGCGGCGGCAAGGTGTTCCGATGAGGAGTCGGAACGGCTCTGATACCCTTGATAGGGTTAGAACAGATTAGAGGAGAAGAAGCTAAAGAGAAAGATAATTTCACCAAATCTGCTGCTATTATTACTTCATACGTTTAACATAAATAGATATGCAAGTTACAATCACACCCCTTGCATAATAGAAAATAACAAAAATACCCTCAAACTAGAAATCAAAGTTAAAATACTAAAAAACATAAATAGGTAACGTAACACATGGTACTAGGTTTGACTGTCTGGTCATGTACCTACCTCTTACCTGCGCTGCGTGTATCGGTCTATATGCAGCGTAGGTAAACCCTAAGTGTGTAGATAGCTAACCAAGATGTGTAGATAGTTAGAGCCTTTTTTTATTTATAGCCATTATGCTACGAAGTTATCTATAAATGAGCTAATCCTCTTCTATTTTGATAACCAAAGGAGATGTGCAGAAGTAAATCTTAGTCCAACACTAGATCTACTCGTGGCCCATTACACTAGGTACAAAGTGCTCGTGGCCGGCCAGAAGAAGGGCCATCTCTCTCGATTTTGGACCACTCACAATCCCCCTTATGCGATAGTTGCGACACTCGGAGATTTAACGCCTATTGTCCTTCTACAAGGTTATCATTCCTTTTTATGGTATCTATAAGTTTTGATCGACAACAAAGTACTATTTATGTGTATAATGTTTGTTGTTTATAGATGACTGCCTTACAAGAAAAAAGTGCGAGCAGTGAAGGAGGAGAAGCAAGTATGTTGAATTCCAGGTTGCGGTGCTCTAGTAACATGTTGATTTAGCTGTGAGAATTAGTGAGCATAGTAGACACTCTAGCTAGTGTAGAAGCTTTATTCTCCCGTATGAGTCATGACCACCGTGCATACCCCTCTCCCTCTTTATTCTTGTATGGAAGATATACATGATTTATAAATTATGATCTACCCAGAATTTTAACATGTTTTGAAAATACTTTTATTTACACGAAATTATAACTATAAAAAGGAATACGACTATATGGGACATACCGCATGTGATTTTTTGGGAAAACAATTAAAATAAAATTTATGGCTAGACGAAATTAAAAGTTTACCCGTAAATGTTATTTTTATTTATTTTTTATTTTTAATTAACTCCTCAGGCAATTTCATTCCAATCAACACAGCAAATTACATAAGAATAGCAGGTAGACGGGCAACAAACTGAGCCGCCATCCCCTTCTGAATGGAAAACCCTAATCTACTAAAAACAAAGACTAGCCCCTGAGTGGTCGAAAAGTTGCTGTGGACCACACGCTGAACTCTAGCCAAGAACCGAACCGCCTCCGGCGCCAAGGAGCTGAACGTGTCAAACGTTAGGGGGACAAAGGCATGCTGATTATCCTCACAAGCTTTCGCGTGCTTTTTCACTTTCTTAGACTCTGCTTTCAATACCGCTTGCCCCGCCACGCGTCACATACCGGAATAATCATCCTAGATGTTTCCGGTATTTCTATTGGTATGCAAATGCATGCCACAATAAACGAAGTGAAATTTTTTGTTCTCTAAACTCTACTTTGCTGATTAAAAACAGCTGAATAAATAAGATACTCTTCATTAATCTCAAAATGATCATTATCATCCACTTGAAGGCCAGCGGTGATTCCCATAATTGTCTGGGGTGTACCACCAACAACATAAGTACTGCAGTTGTGTAATGATATCCTTTTAAGTACAATAAAAGCTCAATGGCTTATCCTTAGGTCAAATAGTCGACAAAGCAAATATGTACCCAAAGACACCAAGGATACGTAAGCTCTTTTGCACAACACCACCTCTCTTCAATAAACCCTAACTACTTCCTTAATTATACACTATATTAAGCATCCACAAATGCTACCTAAGAAACTGTAACACCTCACATATATTAATAGCGGAAGTTATTTATGGTTTGAGGTTGTAATCATGAATGGTTAGTTTGGTCAATGAAAAAAAAAGATAAATCATTGTGCACATAAATGAACCCTATTAGTTGTCTCATCTTAGAATATTTTAGGTATAATTGTGCACATATGAAAAGCTTGTAACTAGAATATATATTATAAATATTCAACGTAAGTCTGTGAAAACACTCTGTAGTATGGTTGCATAGGAAACAATTTTTATCACATATATAGCAAAACAAAATATTTTGGGTGATTTCTCTCAAAGATATTGTTGGTCCCCTCTCTCTGGTTTTGAGACATAAAGTGACGGATCTGTGGTTAGTTATATAACTAAATCTCATGGGTTTCAGTGAGAATGTTGCCATGCCTAGTTAATTTTTTTTTTTTCAAATATAGAACTGTCAATTTTTTCTCCATATTTTTGGTTAGAAGTTTCCAACAATTGTTTTATGGACAACAAACTTCTTGTTTCTAATTATGAGAATCAATCTTTACCATTATGGTCTATTCATCTTATTCTTAAATATAAATTGATACACCTTCTTGGTTGTCCTCAAAGCAATTGAGCCAAGTCTAGATATGAAAGCATCTTAACAACATATCAAGAATTTATTCTGATATATATTGTGGAAATAAATTCTTTAATTTTATTTACTTTATGAAGAAACTCTGAAATATATATTTTTGAGTTATTGTAATAATCTTCAAGGCCTAGGGAAATTCTGGCAAGTGTTTATCGCATTGACGGGGCGGTGTTCCCACACCCCGAATATTTTTTACCGTTCTCTCACACACGCAAAACCCTGCTCGTCTGATACCTCCAGTACCTCACGATCAGCTCGAGTCTGTATGGAACAAGTTGGTTTGTGGGATACGCTATCAGAGTTGTTTGGGAACTTTTGTGATGCGTTTATTAGATAGTGGGCATGGCCTATCCTGCAGTAACTATACAATGACTATTTTCTCACTTCAGTTATTCTTTTCTGTTTTTTTATAGTAGTCCCCTTTTGATGTTCTTCCTTTTTTATTTTTTGTTTTCAGCATTTGATCTTTTTTTTTATTTCATGTTATATTTAGATCCCTTTTTTTCAATTAATAATACAGAGCAAAGTAAAATTTCACCACTACTTAAACGGTCGAAATTAATAAACCTTGTTGGAACATGTTATGGACTGAATCCATTACAAGGTATGGGACTTGTCCCACATTGGTTGTATGGGCAACTAATGTAGGGTTTATAACCCAAATGACACCCTTTCCCACTAGGCTAGTCTTTTGGGACAAGTTCTAACGTTTGGGTTGTAACAATGGTATCAGAGCCAGGCTCGTTTGTTGTAAGGTATGAGACTTGTCCCACATCGGTCCTTATGAAGGGTCGATTGTTATGGACTGATACATTGCAAGGTATGAGACTTGTCCCACATCGGTTGTATGGGTAACTAATGTGGGGTTTATAATAACCCAAATGACACCCTTTCCCACTAGGCTAGTCTTTTTGGACAAGTTCTACCGTTTGGGTTGTAATAGAACACAATCACACATCATATGTAAACATCAAAATAGTTATATTCTACCGTATAGGAGTACTAGAAATTTGATTTTAGTGATGGAAAATCAATGATGGACTCGTCTCTAACCAACAACCAATGTTTTTATAACTAGAGACCAAAATCAAGAACCTGATGACCTCATAATTAATCAGAAGAATTAAATTGTTACACAAAATTTAAATACTATATTGAATTAAAAGTTTAATACAACACTATTTTGCAATGTTACTTATTTAAGAAAAATAAAATAAACATGTTTCTAAAGAAACAACAGAAGCTAAAAGCATTTTGTTAAAAGATATAAATTTTAACTATTGAGTAAATTGCCAAAAGCGTCCCTGAGGTTTGTGTATATTTGTCATTTTTATCCAAAACAACTTTTGTGTATCATATATTCCTTCGCTTTTGTGATTTTTTGCCATTTTCATCCAAGTGACTTTTTTTTTGCCAAAATCGTCCTTGAGATTTGGGATTTTTGCCATTTTTGTCCAAATGTTTGATAGAGAAAATAAAGCAAATTTGATGTTTGGATGAAAATGCCAAAAAATCCCAAAAGTGAATAACTATATTCACTACAAGAAATCGGATCAATAGCGGCGACATTATTAGCGGCGACAGCCAATATGTCGCCGCTATTGGCCTTATCCGCGTGCGGTGTCCCACGTTAAACCATAGCCACACGTTTCTTTCATCATCCAACGGCTGGAGATTCTCGAGATCAATAGCGGCGACAACATTAACCAATAGCGGCTACAATATGTCGCCCCTATTGGTCCGACGAATAAACACTTCTGGGCGCCATTTCTTCCACTTCCCTCTTTCCACTTTCCCAAAACCTTTCATCTCTCTCTTGGTTCTTCTTCAAATCGGCGAAATCTCTTCGTTTTTACCGATTTCTTCTTCTAATCGGTTAGTTTTGTTACTTTTATGTTGAATTTCTTGTTTAATTTGTTATATATGTTGTTAATCGGTTAGTGTATGCTAGATAACATCACCGCCGGCGCCACCTCGTCTCCACGGCCACCACCTAATCTCCACCGTCACCATCTTTTCTCCTCCTACAAAATCGGTTAGTGCTCCTTCTCTTCGTTATATATGTTGTTAATCGGTACGGTACAGTTGCTTAGTTTCTTAAAAGTCTTAGAAATATTATTAGTGTTTCTTGTAGTGAACCATGAACTCACTAGCTTTATCTAACATATCATGTTTCTCAGTTGAATACAAAAAAGTTCTTTTAAAAGTCTTAGAAATATTATTAGTGTTTTCAACCCTTATAATATTCTGGTTAGTTTTTATTTCAGACTTTGTTGTCTTTAAATTTTATTTTTATCTGAATTCTTAATATGTACTTTTGATTGTTTTGTCAATCAACCAAACAATCTTCGGATAAGGTGTTTACGCCTCATTAGAGGTAGTTTGCCTATACGGCAATTTTTTTTTAATCCATGTTGTTTGTAAAGTTTGAACCCAAGATCTTCCAATCTCAAACCAATATGTTTAAAGATTTTGATGAATGTTCTTTGGAGAGTTGCAACGGATGTAGGTTAACATTTTTTTTTTAAATATGGAAGTAGGTCCTGTTTTAAATTAGCTCAAAAGAGCACACATAAATTATAAAATATTTTATAATAAAGTAAGATATCTTAAAGATTTAAGATAATATTGACTATATAATTACCTTAAAACAAGCATTTGTTTACTTGAGAAAACTTAAAATACACTTAACCCTCATTAAGATATCTTAAAGATTTAAGATAATATTGACTATATAATTACCTTAAAACAAACATTTGTTTACTTGAGAAAACTTAAAATACACTTAATCCTCATGATACATATAACTTGTGTTTAAAACCTTTTGACACCTTTTTTTGCTTCTTAAACATGGCTAATTCTATAGTTTATCTTCTAAACTTGATTGGCTTTTAGATACCCAAATAAAAAAGTTTTGAATTAATTTTTATGCCACTCATAATAAAAGCTAGTTACATAATAATAATAATAATAATAATAATAATAATAATAATAATAATAACAATAACAATAACAATAACAATAACAATAACAATAACAATAGGGAAAAGATTAAATAGGAAGATTAATTTCGCTAGGAAGGATAGGAAGCAATAAGAGGATGACATGTGACGACATTTAAAATAAAGAAAAGGGTATTTTAGTCAATCCAACCCTTTCTTCTTCCTTTTTCAAAACCCAGTAACTTCAAAACCCACCATCTTCAACCATTTCTTCACTTTCTATCTCAGTAATCACTACATTATAGTGCGATTTTCATCACCAATCAATGATTCAAACCACCGATCAACGTGTTCTTCAGTTTTTTTTTTGAAGAAAACCCGGTTTAATTTCATACAAAATCTCGTTTTTTCCGGTTATTTTGAAGATAATCACTCGATTTGTTCGATTCAATCGCTGATAAGTGTTTCTATCATTTCAAAATTCGTCAACTGATGAAGAAACCGGCTTCGATCCATGTAAGAAATTCTTTAATTTCATTTTCACGATCTGGGTTTTTATTTAGTCATTGCGTTTTACGATCTTGGCGGGGGTCCGGAGGCGGCAGCCCCCGGTAGCGGGGTCCCAGGGGCGGCAGCCCCTGGCGGGGTCCAAGGGGCAGAGCCCCTGGCTGGGGTTGAGCTCGGAAATTTTTTTTTTCAATTAAATTGCTGTACTAAAAACGCATCAGAAAAATTAATTTTCCAGAAATTGGCTCATTTCGAAGACAGTAATTCGTAGACAATTCAGACAGTTCACAGACAATTCACAAACAGTTCAGAAACAGTTTTATGTGTCCATTGCGTTTTAGAAATAAGAGAGTTTTATGTGTTTTCTGGCTATTGCGTTTTAGAAAAAAACACATTTTTAAGTATCTTTAGTTATTGCGTTTTAGGTAAAACACATTTTTGAAGTGTTTTTAGTCATTGCGTTTTAGGTAAAACACATTTTTAGATGTTTTCAGTCCATTGCGTTTTACAGAGAACACTTTCTTTTGTTTTTTTAGGTCATTGCGTTTTAGAAATGAGACATTTTTAAGTGTTTTCTGGCCATTGCGTTTTACAAATAAAACATTTATTTGTGTTTTCTGGCCATTGCGTTTTACAAATAAGACATTTCTTTGTGTTTTTTGTGCATTGCGTTTTAGGTAAAACACTTTTTTTATGTGTTTTCAGTCTATTGCGTTTTAGAAATAAGACATTTCTTTGTGTTTTCTGGCCATTGCATTTTACAAATAAGTCATTTCTTTGTGTTTTTTGTGCATTGCGTTTTAGAAAAATGTCATTTTTTAGGTTTTTTTTTTCATTGCGTTTTACGTAACTGGTGGTTTTTCTATTGCGTTTTACACAACTGGGTTTAAATTATTATTTTTAAATATAGCAATAGTATACTCGTTTTAAAGATAAAAAAACGCTCGTTTTTTTGGTGCAATTTTTATAAAAAAATAATGTCGTATGAAAGAGTTATTAACGTTTAAAAAATGAGGGGGAATTGGAGGAGAGATAAACTATTGGCTTGGATTGACTAGAATGCCCTTGAACAAACTCACGCGCCTCTTTTCTTCTTTTCAATTTCCCTGATTTAATCTTAGCCCTTGATTAACTAAATGGATGGTCAAGATCACTTCCTAGCCTTCCTAGCCAAATTAACTTCCTATTGTATCTCCACCCATAACAATAACAATGACAATAACAATAACAATAACAAGATAATCACTTCATACCCTCTTTATAGATCACATACCGATCGTATATCTATATTAAATGGACTGGAATGACAATATTAGTTGAAATTTCCCATTCATTAGATGTGACAACGATAAATATTCCAAATTTCATATTTTCATTTTTAAATTTAGTGGATATCATTATTTATTCGGATTTTCGTTTTTATTATTTAGTGGAGGTGGTAAATTATTTAGACTCTACGTGTTTGTTAGCGGAAACGTAATATATATAAGTGGATCTGGTTAACTTGTATGGCATATACCTTTTAGTGGATGAGTAATACGTCAAATAGCCTCTTCCCATTGACCGGCATGATATTTGCTCTATTCTTTTCGAAAACTCATACCTAAACTATAATGAGCTTAGAAATACCCGCCCGAAATTGATTTAGAAATTAATTTCGGGTTGTCCTAGTGTAATTTGGGACTGCTTTTTGAATACTTTGCTTCGCAAGCCAAACAAGTGTTCTTCATCCAAGAACCGTCTCGAAACAAAAAAAATAAACTTAGATGGGTAGTCGAGAACATTAATCATCGAAAAATTTGGGATCAGCCATTAAATGATAACCACGTCGAGCCGGTTAAAAATGCTGATGACGACTTAGAAGATATTGACGTTGTCCACAACAACTCTTCATCTGATTGTCCACTTGTCATCGACCTCACCCAATACTTTCAAATTGGGTCTTCTCATGTTACTTCAGGTGAGCCTGCAACTGAAGTTGGCCCCCCAACGACTACCGTCGATGAAGTGTTGGAGGTCGAGACTGATGTTGATGAGGACGATCCCGATTATGACATCGAGTTTGATTAAGAGAAAACTTCTTGTAATTTATATTAGTTAGTATTTGAAAAACACTTGTTGAAATATTTATCTGCATATTAGTTAAACTTGTTGTACTTTCTACTAATTTCTATTTGATACACTTGTTTTAACATTTGTAACTTTTTAGGAAATATGTTTTCTTTGTGGTTTGTATTTGTTTACCTGATGGCGGATGTGATGCCCCGAGGACATGGGGGAGACGGAGCTGGGGATCCACCAAATCCGGATCCTTTTCGGAGAGGGACACATGAGATTGACGGTAAGTTATCAATTATTATTTAGTACTTTTATTATAAATGTTGTCACTAATTATATTTAATTCTATTTTAATTGCAGCGGTTCCCTTAAGGAAAGTTAGGGGAAAGCCAAAAATCAAAAGCTTCGCAGGATGGTCAAAGCGGGGGGGGGGGGGGGGGGGCGTCTCTCTTACATTCGATAGGGATGTAACGTATACCCTTGTTGGTGTACCGAGCGACTTATTTTCACGCGAGGCGGGTTTGTACATGTGGCGGACCATCCCTTTTGATAGAATGGGTTGGGCGAAAGTTCCGACTCCTTATAAGGAGGCCGTAATGAACCACCTAAAAGTAAATAAGTTAGGCCATTTATTGGTGTTAAACGGCTGCATACGGGTGCAAAAATGCAGCCGTTTCCAGCCGTTTAAAGGCGCGTTTACGCCTACAAACGCAGCAGCAAACGGGTGTAAAAACGCAGCCGTTTGCTGATGCGTTTGCAGCCGTCAACGCGCCGTTAAACGGTTGCAAACACAGCAACAAACGGCTGTGTTTTTACACCCGTTTGCTGCTGCGTTTGCAGCCGTAAACGGGTGCAATAACGCAGCCGTTTGTAGCCGTAAACGTGACGTTAAACGGCTGCAAACGCAGCAACAAACGGGTATAAAAACGCCACCGTTTGCTGCCGTGTTTGTAGCCGTAAACGCTAGGTTAATTTTTTAACGTTTTTATATAATGTTTAAACAATTGTATTTAATTCCTAGGAGAATTTCAATTTCGATGAAGTTGAACAGGATTTGGAGGCGCGCGACTTAAAAGGCGGCATTAGACAAATGCTTATGAAGCGGTACTCCGACCGCAAGAACTACGCTAAGAAAGAATTTCGTAATAATGGAGGTTATGCCGATGTCGAAAGTGCAAGGGCACACCACCCCGAGGATATGCCTTATGAAAACTGGCTGAGAACCATTGATCACTTCTTAGACCCCAAATATATTGCAAGAAGTGAGGCAAACACAAGAGTCCGCCAACTTCAACAATTCCCAAACCGTGGGGGTACATCATCATACAGTAGCACCGCCTACAAACATGTAATGTTTTATATGTGTGTGTTTGTATGTTTATGTTTATTTAACGTCTCATCTAAGTTTTAATGTTAAACAGGGTTTGAAACGTCTTGATACGTACCGCAAAACTCACACCGATAAAGATGGGAATTTTGTTGACCCGGTAGCCGAGCAGAATTATGTAAGTATCTATCTAAATATATATATATATATATATATTTATATTTATATGAGTAAATTACAACCGGTGTCCTTTACGTTTGTACCCTTTTAACTAAAGATATTACAGAGTCAAAGCTGTAAAAAATGGGTTTGAATTGCTGTTAAAAAGGGGGGTTTATATAGGCTGTTAAAAATAGGTTTAATTGCTGTTACAAAGTAGGTTTAATTGCTGTTATATAGGCTGCAAATGCTGCCTAAAAGCTGTAAAAAAAGGGGGTTTATATAGGCTGTTAAAAATAGGTTTAATTGCTGTTACAAAATAGGTTTAATTGTTGTTATATAGGCTGCAAATGCTGCCTAAAAGCTGTAAAAAACGGGGGGGGGGGGGGGTTGAATTGCTGTTAAATGCAGTTAAAAATGGGTCAATTTGTTGTCAAAATTAAACTAGTTTAGCACTAAAGGACATAGGGTGTTAAAAACTAATAACATAAAGGACGGAGCCTGTAATATCTTTAGTTAAAGGACACCGGTTGTAATATGGTAGAAACGTAAAGGACACCAGTTGTAATTTACTCTATTTGTATTTATATTTAATCATCTTCGTAAAATACAGCTTAATCTAGAACGCGAGATTATGGGCGGAGAAAGCAGCGGTTCTAACCAGCCGAATGAGGCTGCCGTGTTTCAGAACGTTTTGGGTGATCGACGAGGATGGTTCCAGGGGCTTGGGCCTAAACCTTCGAATAAGCCATCGAACACTTGTAGTGCGCAATCTCAAACCGCACAACCCTTTTCGGAGGTAAACTATACAATTTGACTTCAAAAATATAGTAAACCAACTATATGTTTTTGCTAATAATATTGGGTTTGATATGTGTTAATGTAGGAATACGTTTCGACTTTGTTCCAAAGTCCGGCATTCGTAAACCAACTTGAATCCTTTCTTGCGGCGAGGGGAAAACAAGTCGCACCCGACGACGAGTATGACGATGAGTATGACGATGACGACCTAACTTGAATCCTTTCTTGCGGCTATTTTGTACGGATATTTTAGAATGTTATTTTTCGGATTTTTTTAGGATGTTATTTTTCGGATTTTTTAGGATGTTTATTGTACGGAAATGTTTTATGAGATTTTAGTATGTAAAGCATTATGTTTGTTTAGACTGTTTGTGTTGCGTAAAACTTGGAAATTGGCAGGTTTGTTCATACCGGGAAACACTGCAAATACAGCAAAAAAAAAAAAATTGACTTTTAGCGGCGACATATGTCGCCGCTATTGAGTGAAACTATCAGCGAAGACATTTTTAGCGAAGACATATGTCGCCGCTAAAAGTCCTAATCATTAGCAGCGACACATACCATTAGCGATGACATATAGACCTTTAGCGTCCAAGATTTAGCGACGACAATATGGACTATTAGCTTTAGAGGCGACAATATGGACTATTAGCGGCGACTTTTGTCGCCGCTATTGGTCGACTTTCTTGTAGTGATTGCATAAAAAAGTTGTTTTGTATGAAAATGGCAAATAAGCCCAAACCCTAGGAACGATTTTGGCAATTATCTTACCTATTTGAAATGGTAATACGTTTATTTACGTGCGAATGAACATTAGTTTACAAAACTTTTGCATATAAACAAATATGTAGAAGCCGTTGAAATAAAAAAGAATTGTGAGAGTATTTTTTTAATCTTTTTCTAATTGTTTTTTGTATTTTTTGTTTTATTAAATAAAATAGTATTTACATGCATTTATACGTAAAAACTAAAAAAAAACACTAGGTAAAAATACTTTATTACATGTAGAAAAAAAAATTATTTAAGTTTTTATATCTTTTACCCATGGTTCTCCGTTTCCCACTTTTTCGTTTTCCAATGAACTTACCCATATATATATATATATATATATATATATATATATATAAAGGTGAATTCATTAACGAACCACAAAAAAAGTCGGAAACCAAGGAACCACTAGCTTATCATGCAAAAATTAATAAAAAAAAATAATTATTACCTCAAAAAATATCATTTTACATAGTTTTTCAGCGCTTATGCCCAAACTGTCTATATAGAGGGATTCGTCAAGTCTACAACCTGGTTGCCATTGCTACCGCCACCTACAACCCTTTCCACCTATTTTTTACTCCATGGATGATGTGTAATGGAGCTTGGACCCACCCTCCTGGCTATAAATACAAGTCCATTGTTGCTTAAATCTGCATCTCGTTATCTAATTTCACTCCTTGACTATCTTGTGATTCCACAGTCTTTTGAGCCTTTTGTAATCGCCAAATTTGGACCTCATTTCAGTATAATCAAAGTCCCTGAGCTTTTGGTAAGTTTTCTAACTACCCGTCATTAGTTAACTGCATTTCATTCAATCGAATTTGCCTCTGATTTCGTCAATTGTGCTCGTTTGATGTTTTTACTTTGACTTGGTCACTTCAGGTTGCTAAACCCTTTTGTTTTCCAATTCCTCACACCCCAATTTGTATTATTAGCCATTACTTCAATTTTGACAACTTAAGTTAGTATTTTGTTAATTTTGTCGAACCAAAAGTTTTAATATTATTTCAAACTTTGAGTAACGAACCAGAAAGCAATGCCATGTTGCCCTTTTACGATCCATAACACCAAGCCTTGACCAGGTTGACCCAAATTGCGTTCGTAAAAGGGTTAGTTTGACAACATTTATGCGATTTTGGTAACTGACTGTAAGGTCCAACCTTGGTCAACCTACAAGGTCCGAAAGAAGTCTAAAATCAATATGAGACCAGTTGGGTAATGGGTTGTTAAACATGACATGTGTTACCTCTATGGTTTGTAAGACCTACTGTTGTCCATCTAACTAGAACGTTTAATATAGTGTATGCAGTTTACCAAACTTGATGTTACCTACTCTAGTCTTAACAACATTAACGGGTAGGTCTTAACAACATTAACCAACGATAACCATTATGTGACTATAAAACCAACTTAGTATTCACACCATGTGAGCTAGTAGAAGTATGATTTTTTATCTTCACCATAACAGGATAATAGGTAAATATATTTAACTAATTTACGCAAACCTTAGATGCTAGAAAAAAACCGTTGATTTTTTATTAGTCAGTGTTGCATGTATAAACATGTTTAGCCATGTGACCAATAACACATTGAACCAATTTATGATCATACACTGGTCCATGTCATATTCAATGCTAGTGCCAAAAACGCACGGTGTAGGCATATAGTGACAGCAGTAAGGGATGTGTGCGACTGGTAGATCTAGAATTAAGTTTAGACTCAAATCTGTGACAAGTTTTAAGTATGGTAAATCAAGATACTCATCTTATGATTGTTTCATCAGTGTTTTGTGGACATGTTTGTTGGTCGTATTTACTAGCGAAAGCTGATACATTTTAAAATTTAACTCACAGGTGCCGATCCTTAGAGGTAGGCTAGGTGGGTTTGGTCGCATTGGAATTTGTAACTCCGAGGTCGAAGGTCTATGACGTTGCCAAGTCCTTTTTGATATTTTGGTCCACCTTTTGATGCTATATATGGTTTATAAGATTAAGATCATTTTGGAGCAAGGGATGAGTATGCACAGGAATGTAGGATTGTACAGCGACTCGACTTGAACCTAGGGACGAGACACATATGGAAACACACACAAAGACACTATATTCTTCTTATTCAAATGAGAACTGCAAACTATTTATAAGGATAATCCATTGGGTATTTGTAGGTCACCGCCAAGAACCGGTAGCTCCTAAATAACTGCCATCACCTCTTCTAATTCTACAAATTTTGACTTTCTACAATATTTTAGTTTTTCATATTATTTCGACTTCTAAATTACATAAAGCTTCTCCATGAAAACTAATTTAACACCTTTGGGTTATGTTCCATATATTAGTTTTATATTTTGACTTATTTATGGTTTCATTGTATAAACTCATATTTTCAATTAATATACATACTCGCTTCCGTTTCAATGTAAATATGTTAACAATTAGTCACACAATGCCCCACAATCGGGCCCACTGGAATTCGGGGTGTGGCACAAACCCACTGAATTGGACCTGACCCATGCACGAATCTCGGTCCTGTTTGGTTTTTAAAACATTGCTAACGACGGTTCACCTAAATTATTTCAAATGTCAAGAAAACATATATTTTATGTAACTGTGTAACTATGTCAATAAGCTCGAGCAAAGTTCTGCCCGGCATAAATAAGCATACTCAATAATCAAAGACGGGAGGTCAAATCACATAAAAGAAATTATTTTTAAAGATAGTGTCACTAGTCCCTCGGGGGTCAGGAAGGAATGGTGAGATTCAAGGAAATACAAAAAGGATAATTTCTTTCCAAGCATGGTGGGGGTGATATTTATAAAATAATCATGAATATATGATTTCAGATGAGAGGTATTTGTCATTTTCGGTTGAAAACAATTACGAACACATGAAGGCCATTGTAACGCTCCACAACCCATTATCACACTTATTACAGATAGGTTTATTAGTAAGGTCGGGTTATTGTCATATTCTCGCATTTGGTAACGAATGAATGAACCTAGAATGTCAATACCGGTCCTAACGAGTTCACAAAGTCTTTGGAGGGATACAAGTCGGATCCTACGGGGTACTAGGGGACGTTCTTATTCAACTAGAATATGCAAAGAAGAAAGTCGTTTTCGTGATTTTTCGGAACCGAGAACATTCAATGAAGATTGACGACAGTTCCGCTCAGTTGAGGGAATTGGTGAACATTTGACGACAGTTTCTTTGAAGTGGAGAGAATCTGTTAAGGTTTAGAGATTTTACCAAAGAAATGGGGGGATAAAAATTTTTCAAATGTTGAATTTCTTCGGTAAATTTCTAAACGCAATCACAGGTGGTAGAGTTTGTGATTTTCTGGTGATACTAAAGGTTCGGCGTGGAATGTTTTGCACAGACACATATTTGAGGATTTTAATTAATTCTCCAGCCAGCGTGAAGGGTTTTGCACGGAAACATACAGGTATCTAAAGTCGACAGTTGTTTCAAAGCGCTGTATACTGAAGACCTGGGGGAATCTTTATGAAAGCTGATAGTTCAAGGCTGAAGACCTGCAGGATTCGGTTTTGGGTTTGATGTTTCTTTGGGATTTTACAGGGATCTGGGGGTAACTCAATTCGTTGAGTTTGCAAACGATGTACTTGGTCAAGCTGACTTCCTGAGTACTGATGCTGAAGATCCGTAGTGCATTACGTGGTCAACTTCACAAAGGCGAGACAATGAGATCTGGATGTAGTTCAACTAAGCGTGCCGTTTGGTTGAGCTTGCAAGGGATACACTTGGTCTAGCTGACTTTCCTGAGTGTTGATGCTGAAGATTAAAGTGCATTACTTGGTCGATTCCACAAAGATGGTTTACAGAAGACAGTTCACCAGAAATCTCTACCAATGTAGTATGTTTGAAGATCAAGACTTGATGCAGTTTTTAAAGAATGGAACCCTTATCAAATGCCGGTTGGAGTATTGGAAGATCAGCGGAAGATCGGTCAATTGAGCCTTTTGAGGAAATTGCACAACACCCAACACGGATATGCATACTTTGAGGGGGAACTATTTTACAAGGAGCGTCAAGATACTACTTACCTGGATCATCGGTCAAGGGGGAATTTGTTAACTCAGAGAAGATGAATACTTGACTGAAGATCGATTGCAGTTGCATTTTCGGCATTCGACAGCAACGGACAAGGGGGAATTTGTTGATGCAGATTTTGTGTCCGATGCTTGTCGAATAGATTAGTTTTATTTTACGCTGAATTTGTAATAGTTAGTGAAACGGTCTATCGAACGTGTATAGACCCGCTCGTTTGAAGTGGTCAAACGAGAGGGTTATTCGGTTGACCGTGTGTGTTTGCAAGACAAGGGGTGTGACTATAAATAGAAAACCCTTGCCATTTGCAACACTTGGAAGTGTTAGGAGGTTTGAGACCTCACCGGGAGAGATCACCACTTGGTCTCTCCCCGGATGTGTACTCCTTTGGTATGGCTCGGTTAGCTTGTTAATCGGGCCGGCTTGTTATGTTATGTTACAAAATCAATACAAGCAAGTATTTCATCCGTCTCTAATCTTCCCGTCTATGAACATAATCATGATAATCACGGTTTCGGTCACGAAACTCGGTCCTACACTTCAAATTCTGCTTCATATGTCGCCTTGACATATCTAGCATCTCAACTTCATAAGCATTTCAACTTCATGTTTTGACTTAAGCACATCCCGTGCAAGATTTCAAAACATCTTCAACTTCTAAAATCCATATGGGATCTTTTTATCTCCACAATTAGACCCTTGTGGATAATCATCATTCAAATCAGAG
This sequence comes from Helianthus tuberosus, assembly GCA_030545235.1. Classification (NCBI taxonomy): domain Eukaryota; kingdom Viridiplantae; phylum Streptophyta; class Magnoliopsida; order Asterales; family Asteraceae; genus Helianthus; species Helianthus tuberosus. The sequence continues at coordinate 166,416,140 of CM060399.1, read as the reverse complement.
TCCTTAATTGGATTCGTTATGTACCTTAATTTGAACATTTCGATTCTTTATAATCAAAATCGAATTTTCTCTTCAAAAATCTTTCTATCTTTATAGCTAGATTCTTGATAACGTTTAAAGTACCAAATGAAATCCGCTGAATGGATTCCTAGTGTGCTTTAAATACATGTACTCTGTTAGCAGAACAAACTTCTAGTTAAACAATTTTGTGGTTATGTGACTATGTGTTTATTCATCTTATGTTATCTTTTATGCATTTTTGTGTTTTTAATACTCTGGATATTCGTTATCCAAATCCTCGCAGGATCTTTCATATCTTCATATGAGGGATTCGTAGCAGGATATTCAAAAGGTACTACCTTCAATCCTTAATGGGCTTCTTTGTAATAGTTAAGACCCTTGGATTATATAAGTACCGCTCCATGTTTCATAAGAGATCCTTTTAGTGGTCTAGTCAAAAAGATTGATTCACAATTTGGTTAAAGAACGACATCTAGTGATGTAGCTGAACAGACTCCTTGTTAGTCTATTTAGATCATTTATTGATTTAATTTAAAGGACTCTATGGCGGTCTAGTTACACTCATCACAGGATTGTTCATTTGGTTTTCCCCTACACACTATAAAATAGACTGTGTGAACTGTGCAAGGAATTGTCTGATTATGGACGCGTACATAACTATGAAATTTAGTGCACAGAAACCCAGTGAGATTTATTATGTGTAAGAGCCGATAGTGACAACAATAACGAAATGAGAACGATGTAATAGAGGTACGGTGGACGCACCAATGACGCTTCATATACTTGTATATAAGTATCCCTCTTACATTGCAATCATGATGTTATTAAAGGTTACTAGAAGTTCAGAACCCTAATCAATATTGTTCGATCTTTTCAACTTCATATTTTCAAGCTCTCACAAGTTTCCTCTAAATAAATTTCGGGACGAAATTTCCTAAAGTAGGGGAGACTGTAACACCTGTGCCTCCACGGCCATCAAACAAATACCGAACCAATGAAATATTATATTTCATACTTGGGATTTGTAAAAAAAATATGTGTATCATTTGCACATATCAATTCTTGTTCAATTTCAAACTCTAAATCGCTTTCTGGAAGGTTATACGCGCACCGATGCGTAAATATAACCATTTTAATTCAACGAACACTCCGGAATAGTGAAATAGGCTTAACATACCTTAAATAACCTTTACATAACTTAGAAATAAGTTTTGAAGGCTTTGGTATGGCAAAATCAAGTTAATTCGCTTACAGGGACTAAACTTGACAAACTGCGAAAGTATGTCAATTTGAACTGTAACGAACATTCCGGAACATGACCATAAGTTAAACACACCTTAAATATCCTTTACATAGCTTAGAAATAGGCTTTGAGGGGTTTGGTGTGCTAAAATAAACTTTTGGGTCATTCAGGGACTAAAAGTGTCAAAAAGTGCACAAGTTTGCATTTTCGCGCATAACTTACGTTCTGAATACATCCGGACATCCAAAAATTTATGTAAGCATGACTATATTATGCTTTAGTGTTTGGCTTGCCAAAAATCTATTCGTTGCGTCATTTGGATCGTTTTTCGCGCTTATGCGCATTTCGTCGTAATTAAGCGAACATCGCGTTCGTACGACCAAACGAACCAACATCCGGCATATTTTTGAGCATGTTTCATGTCCACAATGTTTAGGCATCATTTTAGGGCCTTAAAGTTGGCTTTACGGGCCTTAGAAGTGCCGGAAATGGGCTTAAACACGTGCAGGGACTGAAACTGACATTTCTGAAACTTTGTTCTGATCTGTGACTCCTAGGCGGCCCGCCTCAGGATCTTAACATCCTCAGGCGGCCCGCGTCAGACCTTCTGACCAGGTTAAATGTTTCTAACAGCAGATTGCAGCTGTTTGATCCACCACCACACATTCTCATTTGTCTAGTCAGCTGATAAGAACCATTTTCTAGTCACCATAAGGTTCCAACACTTGTACGGTTACGATTAAGGCACGTTTTCCATGAAACGATCTTAACGGTGGACCGAATACTATAAATACCCCACCCCCCATGCTTCAAAATCATAAGAACTTTGATTTGAGAAACTCTAAGTTGAAACTATTGTTTCATACCTGAGATTTTTGAATCGAAGTTAGCATTCGGGGACCCTTCGTAAGTATTCTTTCGTTCTTTTATTGCTTTTCGAGTCTGAAAGTCAAACTTTGTTTGACTTTCTACATTGACCAGTTATGGTCAATGCGAAGTTCGTTTGAACTTCGCAACGTGAGTGTAATCACGTTGGTTATAGTCCCTTGGGACTATGCCCACTGATTACCACGTTGACTAGGGTCGTAGGGTAGGCGATCTAATAAATCGCCTATACCTTCGAACCCGACCCAGTTTGGTCGATCATTAGGATCCGACCAAATACATTAGGTGACCATAGTAGGTAGGGAATAACCTTCCGAGGTTATACCCTATGGTCACATCGTTTAAGTAGTTGTATGATAGGTAGTTTATATGCCTTAGGTAAATTACCAGAAAACCCTTTTCATGTATAATTGGTAATTAAGCATATGTAACCTAAACTTTTGTCACATAACTGATTATGTAACATGTTTAGGCATATAACACTTGTCGTAGAACTAGTTAGGCGGTCCGAACGCGTTTCACGCGAACGACGCGTTAAAGTAGCATAAGCTACCTAAACGGGTCGTAATGGGTCGTAAGCTATTAGGTTGGGTTTCATTTAGCATGTAGGCTTTGATAAACCATATGACACGAGTCTCTATACTCGTTTGGTTTACGAAACCTCATTCTATCCGATCTTCCGATTTAGGTCCGGTTTATTAATGTAGTTACCTATATTAGGTGCCGTTTGATTTCCGTGATCTCTAGCATTGTTTGGTTGTCACTCAAGGACTACTGAGCATTCTCAAGTGAGTACATAGACCCCTCTTTTACTGTTTTCCAAACTGTTTTGGGGTGAAACACATGTGCCTACTTGTTACTTCCAAGCTTTCCTGTTTTCACATCATATACATGCTATGTTCGTTAGTACATTATAGTACATGATTTCATTACATTTCATGCTAGGTGTGCCCACTGCGTGCATTACTTAGTACATCGTTTTACATTTACATTTTATGCTATGTATGTCCATTGCGTGCATACTTAGTACATCGTTTTCATCACATGCTTACATTTTGTTATGACATTTGGGTTGTTTACAATGGAACAATACATTCATTAACATTAGCTACGCCGTTCGTTAGTAGGAAGTGGTACCATAGGAATTGACAACTCCCGTTCCGGACATCCCAGGGAAAGGGGATGAAAGGAATGACCGAATTCGATATACATAAGTTAGATAAACCTTTAAGTGGTTTAAGGGTTTATCGCCTCAGTCTCAAGGCTTGGATGTATGCATTTTCACAACACCGCATAGATGTTCGTATCAGTATAGCATGCATTTACACAAAACATAACGTTGATTTAAACCGAGTTTTACTTCAATACTATGTTCTTGTGCATATGGTTTAGTTGATGCGTTTCACTAGCCATACAGATTATTTTGGTTACATATTACATGATTTACATTGATCATGCATTTACACAAAACATAACGTTGATTTAAACCGAGTTTTACTTCAATACTATGTTCTTGTGCATATGGTTTAGTTGATGCGTTTCACTAGCCATACAGATTATTTTGGTTACATATTACATGATTTACATTGATCATGCATTTACACAAAACATAGCTTTGATTTAAACCAAGTTTTACTTCAATACTATGTTCTTGTGCATATGGTTTAGTTGATACATTTCACTAGCCATACAGATTATTTCGGTTACATATTACATGATTTACATTGATCATGCATTTCCACAAAACATGACTTTGACTTAAACCAAGTTTTACTTCAATGCTTTGTTTTGTGCATTTCATCTATGGTTTAGTTGATGCATTTTTACTAGCCATACATATCATTTTTGGTTACATATTACATGGTTTACATTTGACACATAAACACTTTTGACATTAGTTATACATTACATGATTTACATTAGACATGAACATTTTACATTGTTGGTTTGGTTTGAGTAAGCGATTAAGTAACGGTGCGTGTGTAATATGATACAAGCATGGTGGATACGCCGCTGGTACTTCCTATATATAAGTGTTTGTATGGTATTACATATCGTAGTGTTATTTAAATCATTTCAGTTTGAGACATAGAACATTTTATACAAATAACATACTTTTCACAATACATTGTTTTACAAACAACTTAACTTATACAAACTCATTTTTACATGGTTATTCATTTATCCATGCATTATTCTCTTATTTATACGTATCATCTGAACTTATTGTTTTTCCAATGATTTACAAAGACAAAGCAAATTACAAGGTTCATGACTAAACATTTTCTCAAACATAAGTCATGAAACCTATTTTCACAAAACCTATGTATCTCACAGGCATTTTTATGCTGACGTACCTATTTTCACATGTGTTTTTCAGGAGCTGTTGCATAAGATGATCAAGATACACATAGGCAGACTTGGGCTTTAGTGACAATAAAAGATGCAAGACTAGTTAATTATGTTGTATTTCCTTGTTTGTTAAGACATTGTAACACTTTTAATCAATAAAACGAAACTTCAATTGCCATGGATTTGAAACAATTAATTCTGTTACAACACTCCCCGATGTTTCCGCCACGTTTTGTATGTTCCACGTGGTCGGGGTGTGACATGTAAAGTGCAGCGGAAATAGATACAAACTTTGTAAACACAATCAATGGAGAAAATAGCTTGATAACATTTGCTTCTCATAGAGTCAAAAGATTACAAATCAAAGCAAAAGATTACAGACATGCTTACAAGCTAAACTCCCCCTCCGCCTGATGCCTCAAGGTTGGTTGCACAAAAGATGAAAGGATTAGACATGAGGAGAAGAATCCGCTCAGTCAATCAAATGTAACAGTACAGGGTAATGTTACATTTATAGGCAAACCAAACCACTGAGGTATCTCAGCTGACGTCACCATGAAAGCGACGTCTAACAGCTTAACAACCTGTATCTACTGTCCTTTTACAAATACTGCTATACCTAACCACTGACTATACATAAAACAGATAATTCACAAAACAGCTGCTCTCTCTTTACATCAGTGCTTTCCTTAAGGTTGATCAGTCCTTGATTGGGCAGAGCTTTGTTATCAGCAGTTTGTACCAGCAGTAGGTATGAGATCGGTACGATACCGGTACCGTACCGGTACCGATACCGTAAATACCGTTACCGAAATTGAGGAAATGTGGATACCGATTACCGTACCGTATTTATAGATTCGGTACCGGTACGGTACCGGTATCGGTACCGGTATTTCGGTACTTTACCACATTGGTACCACTTTGGTGTCATCCATTGTTTTACCTAAAAAAATATCACGTGCAACCCATCCATACATTATTAACTAAACTAGAGTAATATATAGAGAAATGTAAAAAAAGGTAAACATATTAAACATCCATGGGTTCGACTTTTACCCAATTTCGAGTCACCATCAAGTTCGACAAAAGGGATTTTTTCAACAATAGTGTTGTCTCCTTACACAACCAAACACGAAGATATTAAAAATCTAAAAATAAGAAAATATATATTGATAATTTATAACCAAACTATTAAAATATTTACTTACTTCAATGGATTCCATACTTTTTACCGATGATTATTAAATTCGGTATTAATACCGGTATTTACCGAAAAATACCGGTACCGATACCGCTTTTTACCGATACCGAACTTTGAAAAATCTATTACCAATACCGGTACCGTTTATGATCGGTACGGTACGGCATCGGTACGGTACCGGTATTTCGGTAAAAAATATCATCCCTGACCAGCAGTGCTTAGTGTCCAGCAGTCTTCTAAGCTTCATCAGTAGTTATGCAAAACAGCAGCAGTTGTATCCAGTCAGTGGATGCAAGACCATCAGTTGTTATAAATCACTTTCAAGGGGGAAGCTTAATGTAAACCGCTGCTTATTGTGGATCCACTGTTGTGACCAAGTTTTGGCTTTACATTATCTGTTCCTCTGGTAGGGTTCAATCCCAACAATCTCCCCCTGGAACAGATAATGCCAAAACCTGTCATTATTCTGGATCTTTATTCCTCATCAAAAGTTCCTTTGCTTCTCTTTTAAAATCTGCTTCAAAGTCTCTGGAACTTATATCATCTTCATCCCTACACAGTGTAAGTTCAAGGAGATCCTGCAAATCTTGAACACTAAGGCCTAGTGCTTCTTTCCTTGATATATACTTCACCTCTCCATAGGATCTGACCAGAGTCAATACGTGGGTCTTTTGATCAGAGAGCCACTTTAGTACTTTTAAACCCAATGGATTTCTTGGGAGAGATTTATTTGAAGATGAGCTTTGAGATATTGGCCTTGAGAAGACTTGCAGACTTTCAGACATTCTTTTGAAAGCCATTTCTATGACATCATTTGCTGCAACTATATCTTCTGCAGTTTCTCTTTCAATCAGCTCCTGCCTTTCAATGTCTGTCATGTCTGTTGAAGTGTCTGATGATGCAGGTTTGGTTAACATCCCTTTTAAAAGGTTTTGAAGTTTTTCTGAGCTCTCTTCTTTTAGACCCATTTTCATGATGGATTCTTTGAAGTACTCAACATCTTTTTCTTTTACCTCTTCACTGGTCAGCTGTTCTCCTTCTTCTTGGTTTGTCACAAAAGTAGACCGGAACAGTGTTTTGAGGTTTTCTATCTGCTGTTCAAGCTTCATTCTTTGTTCATGCTTCTTTGAGGTGCTTGAAACAGTTATCTTTCTTTTCTTTAGCCTTTCATAGGCTTCATCAGTCTGCTGTTTTGACCATTTTGATATGGCTTCAGCAGTATCCAGTTTTGCATCCACCAGCTCCTTTTTCTTTCTCTTATACTCAGCAGTTAGGTCAGCAATGAGCTTTTTGTATTTTCTCCAGTTTGGAGCATTCTTCTTCTTTGTAGGATAATTCTTGATTTTCTCAATCCTTTCTGCCTCACGCTTAAGAGCGACTACTGGCCATTCTTTTAACTGTTGTTCTTCAGCAGGATAGAATTTCTCTTTCATGATGTAGGCTAGATATTGTTTTCTTAACTCTTTCTTTTGATCAGCCTTTTCTTTGTTTAGATCTTGTGCAAACTCTTCTATCTGCTTTACTTTTGTGAAGTAGAACTCCAGTCTTTTAGCAATGCCATCTTCGCTTAACCGTTCTTTTTCACTCTCAACTTTAGCTCTTAGTCTTGCTTGCCTTTCCTTGAGTTTGAGGTAATCATCCATATCATCTGGTGGCATGTAGCCTATGAGTGAGGAGAATCTTCTTTTTGAAGGATCTTCTTCTGTATAGAATTGCCTCATCTCATTTTTGATAGCTTCAAGTTCCAGTGGATGTTGTGCAGCATTAGGATCATGTATACCCTCATCGGCATGGATTGGCTTTCTTTTTTCTGTTGAAGAGCTTTGGTTGTGATGTAGGAAAGGTGAGAGCAGTGGTGGATGACTGACTAACAGCTGTTGAAACAACTGGTGTCTCAACATCTGTTGTCATTACAACTGCTGATATGTCAGCAGTCGTCTTCTGCTTTTGAGCAGGGGATGGAAGTGGTGAGGTAGTTTTTGATGGTGGTGATGGTGGTGGTGAATCATCATCTGATATGAGATTCCTTCTCCTTTTTAATGAAGAAGGGGCAGATGATGTTTTGGGTGAATCAATGGTTTGAGATTGGATAGCAGTGGTTTGTGATTGTGACTGACTGACAGTGGTTGAAACAACTGGTGTTTCAATCACTGTTGTCATTACAGCAGATGTTGTAACATCTGCTGTCTTCTGCTTTATGGCAGGAGGCAGTGGTGGTGATATGATTGTAGATGAGGATGGTGGTGGAACAGTGGTTGTAATGGTGTGTGATAGAGTGGTGTGTGTTGAAAGTGTGTGTGTTGATGAAATGGCAGCTGTTTGGCTACTGACAGCAGTTTTTGTAACTTCTGTTGTATCAGCTGTATGACATTTCGTGGAAGGTGGTTTAGATGTTTGCTTTGCTTGCTCAGGTTCAACACACAGGCCATGTTCTATTCCCTTCTTCCTCATTTGCTTCATTATCTCCCCCTTTTTGGCATTATCTGCAAGGGGGTCATCAAAGAACAGCAAAGTTGAAGGAGCTTTGCCAGTGGTAGTTTGGATGCTGGCCTTAATAGCCTTGATATCTGCTTGAGTATCCTTGAACCTTGATTCCACCATATTGGTCAGCATTTGTACTTGAATAGCATGCTTTTGATCAGCCATATGTTGCTGTTTTTCAAGCATGGGTTGAAAAATATTCCAAAGCTTATTTGCAGCAAATGCATGTTGTGCAGGTGCTTGAGCAGGAACAGCAGTGGCTTGTGCTTTTTGAGCTTTTAAAATCTCTTGCACCATGTCTTTAATTTCAGCAACTGAATCTTCAAGTTTTTCAACTCTTTTCGTCAATTCCTGATATTTTGAATCATCACCTACATTAGTAGGATCATCTGAATCCCCACCAGCAGTGGCTATATCAATGTGTGACTTAGGAGCAGAGTCCCAAAAGTCACCCATTGATGCCCCTTGTTCTTGGTACTGGGGACTTCTTTCTTCAGCACTCGATAAACCTTTGATGGTACCAGTAGTTAGATCCAACTCACTGGTGGTTACCGAAGTTGCCATGGAAGAAATTGCCTTCAAGGGAGACTTACTTATGAAACAACTGTCCAACTGAAGATCTGTTGATCCAACAGTTGTAGTTGCTGCTCCACTTGAACTACCACCGAGAGTTATTTGTAACTCAGGGGGTGTAACCTCCTCAATTGTTGCTGGGATAGCAGGAGTAGTAGCATCAGACCCAGTCACTTGTGGGGGTATACTCTCAGTGATAGGTGATAGAGAGGAATTGGTTTGTGTCTGAGCTATAGCAGCTGCATGCAACAAGGGTAGCATGGATTGTGGCATTATGATTGGTAAGGGTATATGTGTTGAAAGAGACATGTCCTTGGGATCAGGACTGTGGAAGATAGAGCCAAGTGGATCTAGAGCTTCATAATTTGGTGTCCCTGTGAATACAACCTGATCCTTTTGTGAGGATGCAGGAGGAGTTTTAGGAATGGGTTGAGATCTTTCTTCCAACTGCTGTGAGGAAGTAGCAGCAGTGGTTTGTGGTGACTTTTGTGTTGTCACAGGCATTTCCTCTGGGATCTCATCTTCCAGAGTTGCCTTTGTTTTGGGTTTGGTGGGTTTTCTGGATGTTTTTCTTTTGGTCTTTTTGGTGATATCAGGTGTGGGTTTCAAAGCAGTGGTTGTGTTGCTTTGATCACCTGGAGCAGTGGGCTCAGCAGCTGATACCTGAGGAGCAGTTGTAACCGCTAAAATCTGCTCAGGTACCCCTGCTTTTGTTTTTATTGGTGCCAACATTCTAGTAAATGTTTCAGGTGTCAAGCTTTTTATTTGAAAATAGACACCTTGTTTAAGTAAATTTTCATTTTTCTTATCAAATTTTTGTAAAAAATAATAACTCAAAAATCTTGGAAACAACAAAAATGCTTTACTTTCAACGTTTTTCACCATGTCATTGAAAATCTCCTGGGAGTAGTTGTAGTCCTTACTATTCAAAATAGCGTAACCCAGGCATTGAATTTTCAATGGTATTTCGTTAAAAGATGTTGTTTTATTTGAAACACACATCAGAAGTGTGTGAAATAAAAATCTGGGTGCAGATGGAAAATAACCCTTTTGTAGGGTATCTACCTTTGACTGTTCTGCATAGCCCCTTTTCAGAAAATCAGCTTTTAACTCGTTTTTGTCAAAGGAAGCTTTACCTTTCTGATCATCGAGTTTGAAGATTTCTGATAGTGATTGCGGAGTGATTTGAATCGCCGTACCCTGTATCGAGGAGTTAATGGCTACTACTTTATCATCTTGTTTTTCAAGCGTAGCATTTTTCCAGAACTCTCTCTGGGTTTGCAGATATATGGGAGCGTCTACTGTCAACAAAGTTTTGTACTTTGATGTAGATATGGTGTCGAGAATGGAATCGAAGGTATGGTTGTTTGTGGGTTTTGTGAGTGATGCGTGCGAAGTGTTATATATATTAGGTGTATATTTTAAGCCCTTTTTAACACTTATTTTAGCCAAGTTTTAAATTTATAAAACACGATATTTCACTAACACTAAACACACATATGGGCAAGTGCACCCATCGTTGAGTGTAGTATAGCGTTGGTAAGATACCGAGGTTGTCCAAGGACACAAGAGCTTTTAGTACCGGTTTATCCTCAACGTCTAATCAAAATAAAAGTTTAGAAAAATGTTTTAAGCTAAGAAAAATAAAAATTAACTAAAATGCTGAAAAATAAAAACAGATAGACAAGATGAATCACTTGGTTCCGACTCGTATCTAGTATAACCTTTGATTATTTCCGCACTTTTGCACATAATTAAGAGATTATCTTAGTTATTGTAGTAGGCCCCTCTTTTGAAGGTGACGTTACCCTCACCCCAGTAGTTTGAGTCAGCAAGGATACAATCCTAAAATGGTGGATTATTGGAAGATAATGAATTAAGTTATTAATGCAGTATTGTGGTAGGCCCCGCTTTTGGCGGTGACGTTACCCTCGGCTAAGTAGTCTGAGTCAGCAGGGATACAGTCCTAAATAGCCGGGTTATAGTATTAATAGTAGTTAACTTATGAGGGGATCAAAGAGTTTGGACCCCCGCCATCCAATACCGTGAAGTATTGAAGGAGGTCCTACTAAATTTGACCCAGGTCCATTGTAGGACCTCTAAACGCTGAACAATGGCAAGACCTTTACCAAACCGTTCCCTTAACAATGCCAACATACCTCCATATAGACCGTGGAGATATGAATGGTGAAAATCCTTTATTTTATATAGACAGTAAAATAATGCCAAGACACCACGGACAAACGATAAGGAAAGATCACCTTCAACATAAGTAACTAGTTATTAAAGTCATTAATACAAAACCAAATAAAAAGTGCAAAAGATTAGAAATAAAAAGTATTATACTAGACACTTTGTCTTCACCAAGTGATGTAAGAGACTTAGGCAAACATGGCCTTGATTGTCAAGAACTCTTACGATCAATCTTGGATCCCGAGACGACTCACACACTCTACGATGGACAATGGATGATGGTTGTGGATGATGGTGTTGTGATGGTGGTGGGTGGTGGATGAAGTGTGAGAGAGGTGGTGTGCCAAGGGATGAGATGAAATGAATCCAAGCACTCCTATTTATAGGCTGAACAGAGAGCTGGGCACGGCCCCGTGTCCGCTGGGCACGGCCCCGTGCCTGTCTGACACTCTTGCTGTACTTTCGACACGCCCCCGTGTCCGCTGGGCACGGCCCGTGGTGGGCAATAGAAGCTTCTATAGGTTTGTCTTTTCTGCTGCTTCTTGGGCACGGCCCCGTGTTGGCTGAGCACGGCCCGTGTTCAGTCTTCTGCCTTCTCTATTTTGCTTGGGAAGATGCCGTTGAGGGGTCGGGCAATCCACTTATGTTCCTTTTCTTGTATTTATGTTGGATTTAGCTGTCTTTTTGCTTCTTTTGTGTTTTTGAGCTCATTTAATCCTGAAAATACAAAAGGAAGACAAAAACACTCTTTTTCCAATATTAGTACTTAAAAAGGGTTAGTTTTATGCCTCATTTGATGTAATTTATATGTTGCATTTTACACACATCAAATACCCCCACACTTGAACTTTTGCTTGTCCTCAAGCAAAACTCTTTAGTACGTGGCTTACACTCCCAAATGGAATCGGTAGAAGAGAAGGTTTTGGGCTTGTCGTAGAGTGTCGGGATATCCAAGATCTTTTTGGGTTTTATTTTTATTTATTTACACTCCTATTCGTAATGATTTATTTAGAACTTTTCATAGGAGAAATTACTTATTTGGACATAACATGCCTTTTTTTAAAATTCCATTTATATACAAGTTCACATACCTCACGGGAGAAATCACTCACACTCGGCCGAAGGTGTATTTTTAGTGAATCACTCGAGAGCGGCATGGGACTTATTCTTACCATAGGCTTGCCAAGCAATCAATCCTCCTCCTTTTTAACTTTTATACCTTTGTAGATATCAAGAGGACTTTGTGGGTTAAGGGTTAGGCTTGGGTTAAAGGTAGGTGGTTGGGATAGTGGTTAGTAGAAAAAGGGCGAAAAACGTAACAAGTGTCGGTTTTCGTAGGACTTTCTATTTTTGTAACTCTTATTTTGATGAAGCTATTATTCAAACAAAGTTATTTTTGATGAACTTGTTTGTTTATTTTCTTTTTGCTTCATCATCAACACATTTTTTTTTTTTTTACGAAAAACCGAACTTGTTACTAAAACAAAGGGTTAAAAATGAAAAAGGTTTTGGTGGGTAAAAGGGTTTTTTTGGTTTGGGTGATGAAATGAAAAGGTTTAGGCTCAAAGGGGCTAACTAGGGGGATTTTTGGGTAGGTGGTGAAAGAAAAAGAAAAATAATGGTATAGAAATAAAAAGGGGTTAGTCCTAATGCCTCCATCATTTACTTACTCGGGTTTAAGTTGATAAGGACCGGGAATGTATCGTCATGGCAAGTTCTAGAGTCGTAAGAACCAAGCGGCTATTCACACAAGAAACGAAAAATGAGCATTTAATTTTAATGATATGTAATTGTGCTCAATAAAGGCTCAAAACTCACTTTTGTGGGAATGAGTTTTTATGTGATCAAGTATATATAATCAAATTTTAACTAAGTTTGCCATGCCTTTTCATAATTTTCTTATGTTGGTTCTTTTTATCACTACGCTATCGGTTGTAAATTTGTAAAAATATAACCTTTTTGAGAACTTGAATTTCCCGAGTTAAACCTAGACAAGTAAGAAAAATGAAATTTTTGAAAAAAAAATTTGGGGTGATTAGCGGTTCCAATAGAGTTTTGTGTAAGGCTTGTATTTAGGACTTGCAAAATTCAAGGCTTTAGCATCCCCCCCACACTTAAATTACACATTGTCCTCAATGTGTCCCAAAAATAAATTTTTAGGTTGATTAGATGTGTAAAATAATGTTAAAAAGCAAAAATTTTGTGATACTGGGCGCTGAACACGGCCCCGTGTTATCCGGGCACGGCCCCGTGTTCAAGTGCCAGTAACAAAATTAAAACAAGAGAAACAGAAGTCTGGACACGGGGGCGTGTTGGGTGAACACGGCCCGTGTCCAGTTACCTGAACTGGGCGTTTTTCTGCAGGTGGTTCAGCACGGGGCCGTGTTGGTTGGGCACAGCCCGTGTTGAACCTTCTGAAATGGAGAGAATTGTCGGGTTGCCTTGTTCTTGTGCATGGGGTCATTTTTCTCGTTCCCCTTTTCATCCTTTACCACCATGAGTGTGTTTTATTCATTAAAAACCATCCAAACCTTAAAACCATCATTTCATTTCATCATAGAGAGAACTTACATAGTCCTAAATTAAACTGGATAAAATAAAGAAATAATAAACCATGGAGTCCTAGCCTTTACTTTATTTTAATTAGCAAAATTTCCAAGAGACTAATAATCTTGGTTAGACAAGGCCTTTTTGAACTCCTTCTTCCGGGTGCGGTTCTCCTCACATGTCGGCGAGCCACTCCTCCACCTCCCTTGGAAGGAGAAAAGAAGGCTCATTGGCATTAGTTTGAGGAGTCTCGATTTCCACCGGGATCTCTTGTTGGTGTTCCACGGGAGGTTCCGCTGGCAAATCTTCCCACCCGGTAGGGTTGTTAATTCCGAGTGCCAGGTTCCAATCCTGTTGAGGGAGGACTGGTTCCATCGGGGGTGCTACAAGAATATTTAGCCTCTGGTGCAAGAGGTTAATTTCTTGGAAGCTGCTTTCAAGTCCCATCGTAAGATCGTTAATACGGTCGATTAGGACCTCCTCTACTGACGTCATTTCGTCGAGAGCCTCCCTTAATGCTACCACATAGTGCACAAGTGTAGCTTCAATGGAGGGTCTCCTTCCTCTTCGGCTGTTTGATGAATGCACAGAAGATGTTTCGCTGTTTTCACTCGACATTCTACGAAAAATAAACCGAAAATAGTTTATTTAATGAAACAGTGACCGGGCATGGCCCCGTGCTCACTGAGCACGGCCCCGTGTTCATCTTTCTGCAGAATTTTGGATCAAGGAAACTTGGATTTTTAAGTTATTTTCTGAACTTGTGAGGTCTTTGTAGTCGCTAATAACTTAAAACAATGTTACATAACATGTTTTTACCAAGATTCCTCGAACAAAACTCATTAATCCTTACCACAAAGTTGGAAGAATTCAAACTTTTAATGGTAGTTCTTAGAGAAAGATGGAGAAGAAGGAAATGACTAAAAGAGGAAAGGACAGGATGGGTTGTTGGAACATTCTTTTAGACTTACCTAGGATAGTATGAGAGAAGATTCCTGCAAATCTCTGTCCCAAGTTGGTCCAAATGTGCAGAATTCTTGGCTGCATTTATAGAAAATGACAGCATCCTGGACATGGCCCCATGTGCAGGTGGAGTTCTGACACAGTTTGTCCGTATTCTGACGTACTGATCAGAATGGAATCTTTTGATGGACACGGGGGCATGTTGGCTGGACACGGCCCCGTGTCGAGGGACTGTTTTATGAAGTTGTCTAGTTTTTAAGGAACTTGTTAGTATCGGGTGGCTCCTGACTGGTTGGAACAACCCCAAAGTGCCTAAGATACCTTAATTGTCCTAGACTAAGGCGAGAACGCAAGAGGTTGACGGTGAGGGTAATTCCTATTTTTATTCTAGGTGGACAAGTCTAACCCTTTCCCGGGCTCTCGTTAAAGAAGGTGTATGCCGAATTGCTCAGGTCTATGTATGCATCGAACGAAGTCGATGGAGAGTCCTTCACGGCACAATCGACACAGGGACGACTATCGTCCAAGTCTTTGCTAGAAACGAAGGTATTTTCGGGAGCAACGAGGTTGTCGGAATGCGGTTCCAACATTTCTTCATGGTTATCGTCTTGGGGTGGATCAATAAAATCCTTCCTAAGCTCTTTTAACCAATTCAGAATTAGCTTTTCTAGGTGAAATAACTCATCAAGGAGCATTTCCCCTAGAATATCTGGCTGGGCGCATTCGAGGGAGAAATAGTGCTTATTTTTACTTTCGCCCCTCTTAAGGTTGTAAGAGGTCGGTGGGTCCATGTAGTGGGGCCTATAATTTAGAAAGTAGCATTTTACTTCTTCATGTTTGCCACCACATAATTGACACCACGTACCATAAGAGTGCCGAAAGTAAAAACAATTACTATCACTCATGTTTATGTCAGAAATTACCAACCGCCGGGATCTAACGGTTCTGTTTTCAGTAACTGAAACTTGGGCACGGGGGCGTGTTGGGTGAGCACGGCCCCGTGTTCAGCTTACTGTCTGACGTAAAACAGGATTGCCAGTTCCAATGATTTAGCACGGGGGCGTGTTCAGCGGGCACGGCCCGTGCTGAGCTCTGCAGAAGCTGAAAAACTAAGAAAATCCTAAAAAAATAAAAAAGGAAAAATGATTAGGCCGTTGATTCCTAACTTTCTTAAAATCCTTGTGTCCCCGGCAGCGGCGCCAAAAACTTGATGCGTGCGAAGTGTTATATATATTAGGTGTATATTTTAAGCCCTTTTTAACACTTATTTTAGCCAAGTATTAAATTTATAAAACACGATATTTCACTAACAATAAACACACATATGGGCAAGTGCACCCATCATTGAGTGTAGTATAGCGTTGGTAAGATACCGAGGTCGTCCAAGGACACAAGAGCTTTTAGTACCGGTTTATCCTCAACGTCAAATCAAAATAAAAGTTTAGAAAAATGTTTTAAGCTAAGAAAAATAAAAACAGATAGACAAGATGAATCACTTTGTTCCGACTCGTATCTAGTATAACCTTTGATTATTTCCGCACTTTTGCACATAATTAAGAGATTATCTTAGTTATTGTAGTAGGCCCCTCTTTTGAAGGTGACGTTACCCTCACCCCAGTAGTTTGAGTCAGCAAGGATACAATCCTAAAATGGTGGATTATTGGAAGATAATGAATTAAGTTATTAATGCAGTATTGTGGTAGGCCCCGCTTTTGGCGGTGACGTTACCCTCGGCTAAGTAGTCTGAGTCAGCAGGGATACAGTCCTAAATAGCCGGGTTATAGTATTAATAGTAGTTAACTTATGAGGGGATCAAAGAGTTTGGACCCCCGCCATCCAATACCGTGAAGTATTGAAGGAGGTCCTACTAAATTTGACCCAGGTCCATTGCAGGACCTCTAAACGCTGAACAATGGCAAGACCTTTACCAAACCGTTCCCTTAACCCCCGACCAGGTAGCCAACATACCTCCATATAGACCGTGGAGATATGAATGGTGAAAATCCTTTATTTTATATAGACAGTAAAATAATGCCAAGACACCACGGACAAACGATAACGAAAGATCACCTACAACATAAGTAACTAGTTAGTAAAGTCATTAATACAAAACCAAATAAAAAGTGCAAAAGATTAGAAATAAAAAGTATTATACTAGACACTTTGTCTTCACCAAGTGATGTAAGAGACTTAGGCAAACATGGCCTTGATTGTCAAGAACTCTTACGATCAATCTTGGATCCCGAGACGACTCACACACTCTACGATGGACAATGGATGATGGTGTTGTGATGGTGGTGGGTGGTGGATGAAGTGTGAGGGAGGTGGTGTGCCAAGGGATGAGATGAAATGAATCCAAGCACTCCTATTTATAGGCTGAACAGAGAGCTGGGCACGGCCCCGTGTCCGCTGGGCACGGCCCCGTGCTTGTCTGACACTCTCTCTCCTCATTAATTGTAATTCGCAATTACAATAAATGCGCCTGCTGTACTTTCAACACGCCCCCGTGTCCGCTGGGCACGGCCCGTGGTGGGCAATAGAAGCTTCTATAGGTTTGTCTTTTCAACTGCTTCTTGGGCACGGCCCCGTGCTGGCTGAGCACGGCCCGTGTTCAGTCTTCTGCCTTCTCTATTTTGCTTGGGAAGATGCCGTTGAGGGGTCGGGCAATCGACTTATGTTCCTTTTCTTGTATTTATGTTGGATTTAGCTGTCTTTTTGCTTCTTTTGTGTTTTTGAGCTCATTTAATCCTGAAAATACAAAGGGAAGACAAAAACACTCTTTTTCCAATATTAGTACTTAAAAAGGGTTAGTTTTATGCCTCATTTGATGTAATTTATATGTTGCATTTTACACACATCAGTGAGTAAACCCAAATAGTTGTGAGATTGTTTGTATGGTATTTCGATTGATTCTTCGGTCGTTTGAGCGACCTCATTGGAGGGTGGTGGTGATTTAGGTTTTGATTTTGATTTCGACTTTGATTTTGTCATTTTTGCGGAGAAGAATGAAGAATGATTTTGAAGATTTTTAGAAGAAGGGTTGGAAACTGCTTTCTGAAGAGAATTTTGAAATTCAATTCGACAGTGTAAAACCCTGTTTGGGGGTTTAGGGCAGGGTTTTATTTAGGAAAAAAATGATTGCTGATGTGGCAGCGGTTATTACGATCTGAGGGCTAAAAACTGACCACGTGTCAAACACTGATGAAATGGATGAAGTATGGAGAACAGTTGTTTTAAGGGCCACTGACGTATCAATCATCAGTGGTTACAACGGTAAAAATTGTGGGCAGTGGATGATTTTTGCTATCAGTGGATAGCATATCAGTGGATAAGACACTGATTTTGAACATCAGTGCTTTTCAAGAAAATGAGGGATCAGTGGTAAACTTTCAGCAGTGGACAGTGTTTTACAGATCAGACGTTGGAACAAAACAGTGGTTAGGGTAAATGGTACAGATCTGAAGGACAAACATTCCAGCAACAGTTCTGAGAATTTCCATTCAAGGTTTTGCCACATGTCAAATTTTGAAGGACAGTGGTTTAGTACCCCAGATGATGAGAACTTTTTGCTAAAGCAACTCATTTTCGTTTAATATTCAATTAAAACATGAGTACCCTAGTGATTCAAGCACAGTTTGCAATCAACCTTTGATTAAAAATTTTTGGGGCAAAACTGAGTATGACATAATCTTGGCATATGCACCATTTCCTTTTGACCCATTTATGAGGACAATAATACCACCAAAAATAAGGTATTACATCCTGACAGGAGCTGAAACTATTGCCAACAAAAACAAGCAAAAGTTCCAAATATATTATTCCAAAAAAAATGAACAATATATCATGGTTATTCGAGTAAATCCTTTGAACAAAAAAAATGGTTAAAGGATTTTCTGAGAACAGCATCAAAAAGGATCTGGTTAAATTTTAATAAGGTACATAATCATATCATTCTCAAGTTTATGATAAATGGTCAGTGGTTTGACAACAGTGGGTAGAACATTCTGAATACATTTTGACCACTGTTTGGTACCATTTTCTTTGTCAGTTGATTGCAACCATTAGGATTCATGGATAAATTTTTTAACATTTATCTCATCCTCTTTGGAGTTCATTCATGGGAAACAAAACCTTTTCCTGAACAGACGAATGCACATAGTTGCTTAATAATCATTATTACCCTAAACTTTGACTCATAAGTGTTTTATGTTTATACTCTTTTCTTTTGACTTCAAAAGTGTTGAGATAGACACACTTCTGAGTTTTTGTGAATATTCTTAATGTATTTTAACATAGTTGATTTTGTCCTTTTGAGGAACTCAACCTGTTTTCAACACATAAGATTTGAATGACTAAAGTTTTAATTTCCCTCTTTTTATGTTAACAAAAACACTAATGTTTTTATGAACATAGGTTTTTGTTAATCTGAGGTTCACACTTTAGCATTTTAATAAGGTGACATCACAATTTTCATAACAGCAATTGAAATCAATTTTACAAACATGAAATAATCCCATAGTTTAACATATATGTTTTCAGATCTGAAAACTATGAGTGACTTGTGCATGAATTCACTTGTTGTGTGAAATTTGTGTGTCATATGACATCTTGGTTGATTTACAGAGTTTTTGATTAACCACTTTGAGCATGATTTACTCGATACTCTGTTTTTCAACTAAATACAACCAACCTTAGTATCAATGAATTTTGAGTCGAACTGTTATGTCAATTTGACTGTTAAATCGAAATTGACTGTCCAGGCTCTGATACCAATTGTTAGGATCGGAGGCTTACATGATTATGTTTGTTTGTATGTTTTGAACAATTAGTGAATATGAAAACATGTAAAGTGCAGCGGAAATAGATACAAACTTTGTAAACACAATCAATGGAGAAAATAGCTTGATAACATTTGCTTCTCACAGAGTCAAAAGATTACAAATCAAAGCAAAAGATTACAGACATGCTTACAAGCTAAACTCCCCCTCAGCCTGATGCCTCAAGGTTGGTTGCACACAAGATGAAAGGATTAGACATGAGGAGAAGAATCCGCTCAGTCAATCAAATGTAACAGTACAGGGTACTGTTACATTTATAGGCAAACCAAACCACTGAGGTATCTCAGCTGACGTCACCATGACAGTGACGTCTAACAGCTTAACAACCTGTATCTACTGTCCTTTTAAAAATACTGCTATACCTAACCACTGACTATACATAAAACAGATAATTTACAAAACAGCTGCTCTCTCTTTACATCAGTGCTTTCCTCAAGGTTGATCAGTCCTTGATTGGGCAGAGCTTTGTTATCAGCAGTTTGTACCGGCAGTGCTTAGTGTCCAGCAGTCTTCTAAGCTTCATCAGTAGTTATGCAAAACAGCAGCAGTTGTATCCAGTCAGTGGATGCAAGACCATCAGTTGTTATAAATCACTTTCAAGGGGGAAGCTTAATGTAAACCGCTGCTTATTGTGGATCCACCGTTGTGACCAGGTTTTGGCTTTACATTATCTGTTCCTCTGGTAGGGTTCAATCCCAACATTTTCAAACATGTTTCAGGTGATCTATTGTGATCAAGGAAAAGTGTCGTGAAGCACTACAAGCTTAAGGAAGTGGCTCAATATAAAATAAAGCAGCATGTTTTTGTAAAAGGGAGATTTCTCCGTGAAATCTTATGATTGTAAATTATCGGGATTATATCCCGAGTTGTGAAATAAAATAATCAGGAAATTACAGTTTTAAAAAGATCCTAAAGAAGACTTCCGCTGTTAAATAAATACCACGGGATTTTCTGTCCCACGGCTCCTGAAATGGGTAAAACCGGGTCGGGGGCCGTGACACTTGTCATCAGCAGGAGCCTCATAGTTTCTGTTTCCGAGTGCACCAAACATCTTCCTAGGAGGATCAGACTCTTGATATTTCTTAGCAGAGTGACCTTTGAATAACTTAAAGGAATGTTCCAACATAGTTTCAATCTTGAGAAGGTCGTTATCAGCTTTGGGAAGATCGGGGTGTTGAGCATTCATGATCATTTGCATGAATCTCGGATACATCCAGAATTTGTTGCCGGACGTCCGAGATCCAGTTCTTCGTAGGCTGTCTTTCATGTTTGCGACTAAGAACTGTGAGATGCTGAATGGCTTATTCAAAACAAGCGCGACCATCAAACCGACGAGATCGTTTCCGGCCATATCATAACCTGCACGGTTTTTGCCGAAACATTGAATAAGTACATGCAACAAGAACTTGTACCGTAGAGGAAATGAAGCTTTGTTGATTTGCCCAGCAAAAATATCAGTAACACATTTCATCCTAAGCAGACATCCGCGCGTGCACATGATTGGTAAAGAGAATGGTGCATCAGCAACATCTTGAAGTTCTAAAACAGCGTTAAGAATCTCTGGAGTTACATCCACATTCAGCTTATTAACCTGCCCTCGAATCACCTCCTTTCCATCAACTTCTAGTATCTGAGCAGTTTCCCAGAATGCTTTAATCAATGACTTATACACCGGTGTTGAAAAAGTAACGACCTTGTTTATCCGTGATTCCGTAGCCATTGCGTGATTTCCTTGAAATCGTCAAACTTTCCTTCCGGATCAAGATGAGCAACCATATTATGTCACGGTTCTGACATGATTTCTTCTTCGGTCTTGTTGGTTTTCTTTGTGGCGGGTTTGCGTGCTTTTGGAGCCATTCTGTGTATGACAAATACGCGTAATGAGAGCGAGGTATGTGACACTTATGAAACATATATATATATATATATATATATATATATATATTTAATGTACCTTTTGAACATTAATCATGTATAACTATATATACTGTATAAGGGTTACAAAGTTGACAGTTGGAAATTTTACTAAGTGTTTGATAACAAGTATGTTCCTTGTGACGAAATCACTTCTCCCTGTGACGAAGTCCCTGTGACGAAATCAAGGGAGTTCATCATGATGATTCAAGATGAAATCAGGGAGTTCGTCGTCATCCAATCAATTTGGGAATTAGGGTTTGTCAAATTGGGGTTTCCGTCACTTTAGGATTTCGTCATTTGGTGATTTCATCAATTTGGGGGTTTTTGGCAATTTGGAATTTCATCAGTTTAGGGTTTTCGTCAATTTGGGATTTCACCAATTTGGGGGTTTTCGTCCATTTGGTTAAACCCGGTTGATTCATCAACCATTCAAAACAACATCACCATAATATGAAACCCAACACACAGATGATTTTAACCCAAAACACCCTTATCAAACAAACCCAAATCCAAACAACAATAGCACAAACATCCGAACCCTAATACCCAATACCCTGATGTTCATACATATTTCCAAACACAAGCCTAAGATAACTCAGTTATATTCAAATGATAAACAACATTTAGTTATACATCAAAGAAATAAACAGATAAATAACAAGATTTGTCACACAACACAGAGATGAAAGGGGGGTCGCTGATGTCAATCGGACAAAGAAAAGATGTTGATAAAGGTTCGAGCATGTTTAAAGTTCATTAAGATACCTTTGTTTGGTATCAACACAGAGAAATCCAAGAATTTTTTAAGTCGGTTAACTAGGGGGGGGGGGGAGGTTTCTCCGAAGAAGATGATGAACAGTGAGAGGATCTTTTTGAGTGAGATGTTTGAAAAAGGTGAAAACAATAATGCATTGGGACCCTTTTTATACGCTGGTCCTCTCGGTGAATACTCAAATGCGATGAAAACACTGTGGGCCCGACGAAATCCTTTGTTGGGCCATTATATGTCAGCCCATGAGTGATCATGACGAAATCTCAAATTTTGTCAGCCAAAGGGATTTCGTCGAAGACCAATT
This sequence comes from Helianthus tuberosus, assembly GCA_030545235.1. Lineage (NCBI taxonomy): Eukaryota > Viridiplantae > Streptophyta > Magnoliopsida > Asterales > Asteraceae > Helianthus > Helianthus tuberosus. The sequence goes on along the minus strand of CM060399.1, from coordinate 166,393,850 downwards.
GAGGTCTTCGTTGACCAGTCAACCTCAATAACACAAATTGATTAATTTTGAACAGATTTTTCATTGTGTTAGATTTTCCAACTTGCAAAAAGAACATTTTTATGAAGTGAAAACACAAACAAGTCAGTTTCAGGCTTTTCGGCACAAAACTTCGAGTTACCAAACATCGGCTAATCAAAACAAGTTTTACAACTTACACTACAACACAATTTAAAGTGCGGTAAACTAACGAAAGACAATAACATAAAGAATTTGTACAATGAACAATCTTTTTGTGAGTTTCAAGGTAAGAGAATCATTACCGGCTTACGGTCTTTGTCAAACCGGTTTCTGATTTCTATTTAAAGCTTTCGATAAGTATTCTACCACAATTATCGGTATTGTTGTCCACCTAAGCTTAACTTATCAGATGTAATCATAATTAGGAGATATGATTTATGGTAAGAGTTATACTTACTTGTCGGTGTACATCCACTCACGACACATTCCCGTATCAAGGTATGCACGAGAGTTCTTCTTACCGGTGAGTATATTGCTTATCATTTGTTTGACCGTATAAAAGATGTGAGAAACTCACTTATTTTTGTTTGAAAACAAGCCCTATGTGATAGAATCACTTATTGATGAGGAACTTGATTTTCAGATGCATGAGGGCACAAGAGCAAGTACGTGAACAGGTCAGTACTAACGTACAACAAAGAGACGAACTTGACTCCCGCAAGAAAGCTGTGATATATTATCACTTATTTGTTTGGATATGTGATTGTTGATCACTTATTGAGGTCGTATGCAATATGTACACGTATGTATAGTATCATGGAAGATCTTAGACTTCGTCTCCGTTATTTTTACGGTTTGATACAACAATGATACCCAGATGATAAGACAGCATAAAGACCGAATATTTCAGAAACTCGGCAATCTCTCAAACGAAATTTCGGTACCAAGACCATATGCCAATGAATGGTTCCCACCTGACTTGAAGTCTGTTAGGTTTATATCATCCTGCACATTTTAGTCTGATTGTGACCCTACCGATACATCTTTAGTAAAGCTACTTATCATTTTTCAATTTTTCTTTTTCTTTTGACCATATTGACAGACCACACCAGTGTATATCATCACTTTCCCTTCTTTTCTCCAAGAAACTCATTTTTTATTTTCTATTGTTTTTGAATTTTTGATTTTTCAAACTTAAAGACAGAAACTAAACGACATATTTTTGGATTTTTGAATTTTTCACAATGTTTTTGTATTTTCTGAAATTTCTCCCCCTAAAATGCGAAAAGATAAGTAAACTGAAAATCTTATTGGATTTTTGACGCTTAAGAAAATATTTACAAAAACGATCAGCCGGAAGAAGTTTTACTCTTGTTTCACCTTAATTCCATTAACCAACAAGAATAGTCAAAACGAGGATTTTCAAAGGCTTTTGTTAAGAGGTCAGCACGCTGTTCATCAATATGGATTTTAACAACATCGATAAGTCTTTTGTCAAAACAATCACGTATGAAGTGATACTTAATTTCGATGTGTTTGGTCTTGGAGCGTTGGACAGGATTTCTGGTGATAGATAAAGCAGAAGAATTATCAACAAAAATAGAGGTAGATAGGAATTCAAAACTGTAGTCGCGCATTTGTTGCTGAATCCACAGTACTTGAGAGCAACAACTTGATACAGCAATGTATTCCTTTTCACAAGTTGAAGTAGCGACACAAGTCTGTTTCTTGCACTGCCACGTGATTAGGCGACTTCCTAAGAATTGACATCCAGTCGTTGTGGATTTCCCATCTATTTTGCATCCGCCGAAATCTGAATCACTAAAAGCAACCAAGTCAAAACTATCATCCTTAGGGTACCAGAGACCGGTGTCCGGGCAACCCTTCAGATAGCGGAAAATCCTTTTAACAGCTCCAAGATGAGATGCTTTTGGGTTGGCTTGATATCCTGCAAGCAGGCACATTGGATACATGATGTCAGGCCTTGATGTCGTGAGATACATTAAAGATCCAATCATGGCGCGATAATAAGAAGAGTTGACACTTTCACCCTTCAGATCTGGTGTAATCCCGTGATTAGTCGGAAGTGGGGTGCCTATGGGCGTCGCTTCGGACATCTGGATTCGGCTCAAGATGTCTCCGACATACTTAGTCTGATGGATGAATATCCCAGACTTAGTTTGCTGAACTTGTAGGCCCAAGAAGAAATTCATTTCCTCCATTGCGCTCATTTCGAACTTTTCCTGCATAACACGCTCAAACTGCCTGCACAAATCATCATTAGTAGAACCAAAAATGATATCATCAACGTATACCTGTACCAACAACAAATCACCATCCCGTTCCTTGATGAAAAGAGTACAGTCGATAAGACCCTGGCAAAAACCATTCTCCAGCAGATAAGTAGATAAGGTTGCGTACCAAGCTCTCGGTGCTTGATGTAATCCATAGAGAGCTTTGTTCAGCAACCAAACCCGATCGGGATGGATAGGATCTTCAAAACCAGGAGGTTGTTCGACATAAACCTCTTCTTCAACGATACCATGAAGGAATGCACTTTTAACATCCATCTGAAAGACCTTGAATCCTTTGAATGAAGCATAAGCCAGAAAGATCCGAATAGCCTCCAGACGTGCAACAGGTGCATAAACCTCATTGTAATCAATGCCTTCGATTTGACGAAAGCCCTGAACAACCAATCTCTCCTTGTTGCGAATGACCACTCCACGATCATCCTTTTTGCATTTGTATACCCAACGAGCACCGATTTTCTTGTAATCGTCGGGTTTCTCAACAAGTCTCTAGACACCCAGTTTCTGGAACTGTTGGAGTTCCTCTTGCATTGCTTCCACCCAAGAATTATCTTTAAGAGCTTCTTTCCAAGTTCTTGGTTCCTCTTGCGAAACATAACATGCAAAGGACCAATCATTCTTCTCTCCAGATTCTCTAATAGCTGAATATAACCCAGCATTTTGGTTGTTTCTTAGCTGACCACGCGTCTACACTCCAATAGTAACATCTCCAATAATATTTTGCTGTGGGTGGGTATCATGAATCCTCGTTTTCGGAACATCAGGAACACGAGTATTGATACCCAAATTGTTGAAATTAAGATCGACAACCAATTCAACGCCTGGAATAGGAGTAGAAGTGGAAGCATTTCCTTCAACAGTATCTGTATTCTGCACATGTGTAGTAGCTTCAGAAGCACCCTGAATAGGAGCAGCTGGAGCTGAAGAGCCTTCAGTTGCATCGTGGAATTCATCATCTTCTGACGACACATTATAATCATCCGTAGCATTTTCAAAATTCTCATTACTAACAATATTGTTAACCGAGGTAGAAGCTTCAGGAGTAACAACTATTGGTCGAACCAATGACGAGTCAACAGCATTATCGCTTTTAAGCAACATTTGTGCTGCAGTAGACGCCTCATCAAAGGTAGGCAGATTAAATGAGTTGAACATGCCATCATAATCGAACATCCACGGATCACTCGGAGCTTTTACTGAATCAGTATACCGTTGAACCTTGACTTCAACCCATAGCTCGATCTTTTTGGTTGTTAAATTCCAGACGCAGGAATTCGGAGAAGCATATCCAAGGAAGAAACCTTCGATAGCTTTTGCACCAAACTTACCATCTGGATCAATCATAGTACATGGGCCTCCGAAAGGTTCTAAATAGGAAATATCCGTTTTCCTTCTGTGCAATAGTTTGAAACATGTCTTGCTGTGCCTCTTGACTGTAAGAACTCTGTTCAATGTATAGCATGCAGTAGCCACAGCCTCCCCCCAGAACTGAACGGGAAGTTTCGACTCTACCAACATCGTTCTAGCAGTCTCTATAATCGTCCGATTCTTCCTCTCCGTGACACCATTCTGTTGTGGAGTGTAACGAGAGCTGTACTCATGAAGAATACCCTTTGACGTACAGAACTCATCCATAACATGATTTTTGAACTCGGTGCCTTTATCACTGCGGATCCTCTTCACTTTCAAAGTATATAGATTTTCAAGAAGAGTAAGAAAATTTTTGAGGATTTCAGGAGTATCACTCTTGTGTGCCATAACCGATACCCAAGAAAATCTGTAGTAGTCATCAGTAACTACTAGACAATAAGCATCACCAAAGGTTGTCTTATGTTCATAGGTCCGAAAAGGTCCATATGAAGACGTTCCAAAGGCATACTAACAGTGTTGACTTTCTTCAGCGGGTGAGATTTCTTCGTTTGTTTCCCTTTCTGGCACGAAACACAGACATCTTGTAAATGAAAATTTTTAACAAGCACACAATTCACCAGATTGTTCTTCAACAAATGGTTCATTTTCCTTAGGTGAATGTGCCCCATTCGTCTGTGCCAAGAAATAGACTCCTTCTGTGTGGCCTTGGAAACAAAACACGTGACCTGTGTAGAAGTCGTAATCGCCTGGCTCATGTCAAGGATATAAAGATCATTAATCCTTGGAGCCTTCAAGAGAATCCATTCTTTCGGAATTTTGAATCCGGGCTTCAGCACGTAACAACCGACATCATCAAAATGCACAGTGAATTTCTTATCACAGATTTGCGACACAGACATAAGATTGTGATCAATTTGTCGCACATAATTGATCCCGTCGAAACTCACTATACCATTGGAGATCATACCCTCTCCAGTGATGTATCAGCCCTTGTCTCCAGCAAAAGCGACATAACCTCCTCTAATGTTTTTCACATCATACAAAAGTCGTAAGTCGCCTGTCATGTGCTGAGATGCTCCACTATCAACAATCCAATGACTATTAATAGTTCCTCCTGGAACACCCTGCACATTTCATCCAACTATTAGTTGAGGATGGGGACCCAAGCCTTAGTGGTCTTGGGACGTCCTTGAGCATCACGAAACGTGATCTCGATTTGTTGATGATTTTCAAACACGGTACCTCCCCCTAAACTATCACCCGTTTTAGGTTTCCAAGTTTGTTTTTGTTTACCAGATAGAGTTTTATAAACAGATTTTGAAACTTCTGGTTTTAATTGTTGTGGTGAACTTGGTTCCCTTGTAACAGATTTGACTTCAGATTTTAAAGCTTTTTCTAATTTCTTAACATTTTGACGTTGTTGTTTCGTTTCTTGTTCCATAACAGTTCGTTTATCATGTTTTAGTGAAACATGACGACCTTGTGGGTGATCCTTTTCAGGTGGGGCTTTTTCAACAAATTTTTCTTTTGGAGTATTTGTACAATTTTTAATGATATGTCCAAACTCCCCACACTTAAAACATGTTCTCCTTTCAACAAACTTAGGAGATCCGGATTGATGAACAGATGTCGAACCTGTAGAACCCGGGGTACTTGCTCTTTCATCACACCCATTTGTGTGTTGGGTGTAATGATTTTGATTATTACGTTTTAAAATTTTAACCTTTTGAACAAAATCAATGTTTGATTTGTTTTCAAAGGTTTCCACCTTGTCAGTACCCTTGGATGATACAAATTACACATCCGTTTCTTTCTTCTTGAAACGAGATCCCTTTGGTTATGAAACCTTAGGTTTTGGAGCTCGTTGTTCCTTCTGTTTACCCTTAAGAGAGACAGGTTGTTGCTTAGTCGGTAATTTTTGGTTTCCAAATTGTTTCCTAACTTCAGCTTTCGGAATAGGATCACACTGAGTTACGGTAACTCTCGGGATCGCTTTTCCCAAAAACTTACTTGTATTATCTTCAAACACTTTATCAATCAGAGATTGATTGACGTTTTTGATTGGAAAATCCTTGTTTGAATAAATTTTGTTATCACCGACTAGAGTGTACAACACGTTATCACTCTTAACAGTAGACCCTTTCATCTCAATGATAGGATTCATCTCTTGCTTAACAGTAGAGTGCACAGCAGGAGTAGGAGGATCACACAGAATGTGATTCTCAATTGGAATGTCTACTCCTTTCTTGTCATCAATGGATGAATCCGTATCACTGTCATCTGATTCATCATCTGACGAATCATAGTCCTCAACAGTTGGAGGGCTTTGTTCCGTAACAGATGGCTTTTCTTTTCTTTCAGATGAGCCCTCCGATGAATTGTCCGTTTTGAAACCTAAACCAGTTGTAAGATCCTCATAATCGAGAGGTACAGATGGCTCAAAACGAGGCATTTCTTCCTCATCGGGCATCTTGGTATAGTTGTGTCTCAAAGGGGGTGGACACTTCCTATAACCAACGCCTTTAACATTTCCCTTTAGTTTCTGAACGTCAATGATGTGATCAAGCACATATTGGGAGTTAGAATAACTCTCCAATTTGAGCTTGGTCGCTTCATATTCACACTTGGCCACGACTAGCTCTTTCTTGGTTTCCTCAATGATATTAATGTAGTTATTAATACCAATTTGTTTGTTGAAAATAGTTTTTGTTAATTCGGAAACACTTTTCTTTTGGGTTTCAATAACTGTTTTAAACTCCTTTTCATTGTGAGCTAAGGCCATGTTTGCTTCTTTGCAACTTGACAGTTCAACAACTAAACTTTGATTGTGACCGTGAACTGTCTCTGAGTCATGTTTCAATTCAGCACATTCATGTTTTAGCTTAACACAATCACTACAAATGCTAGGAGTGGGAGTATCGGAATTTACCTGACTTGAAGAGGCCGCGACATTAACCATAAAGGCTGTCTGATAAGAGAAAGATCCGTCTTCAGAAAAGAACTTCTCCATCTCCTTTGAAGCAATATCAGCCTTCTTGATCAGAATAGATTTCTGACTCTTTAACTCCTCTGCTTCTTTTAACAAACTTTCAACATCAGAATCTACACCCTCCTTTACATCCGATTCTGAACAATCATCTCCAACACTCAAGACTTCCTCATCCGAACTGCCACTGTAACCCGAGCTGTCATCACTCTCGGAGAACTCTTCCTTATGCACATGCTTGATATGATTGATAATCTTGGCATAGCATGCATGTCCTCCTGGATTGTCACCTCCAAACTGTACGGACTAGTCACACCCATCATCAGCTTGGACAACTAATGCACGTGTGGTGTTAGAAGGACCCGATTGGTTTGAGTTGGTGGTGTTGGGCTGTTTGTTGACAGTTACTATCCCTCTCTCCTAGTTAGCTTGATTCTGGTTCTGGTTGGATGTACTTGTTTGATTTCTGAAGAGATTTTGATTGGTTTGTTTGCTCGGTCGGGTGCACTCACGTTTGAAGTGCCCTTTTTCTCCACAGTTAAAGCATGTGACAGCATCTTTGTCAAACCCGTACTTTGTATCCCTTTTGCTTTCCAAACTTGTCTTCCCTGTTCGGTTCATATAATCCTTTGCCCGTCTAACCGCACTGGCGAATGCCCACTTAATATCCATAAGCTCCTTTTCATCCCTATCAATCTGTTAATAAACTTCAATTGTCAGATTTATGTTTCCGATCTGACCAGCAATCAACCCACAGTAACCGTTGACCATTGTACTAAGAAGTTCCATGTGTTCCTTGGCAACTTCTATGTTAACCTTGGGAAGGTTTGAAGTATCGACTCTGGTGGTATTGGGGTTCTGTGGTTGAGGAAAGTTGTTACCATAGAAGGCTTGTTGTTGTTGAGGTGGAGGGGTAACGACTGGTGGTTGTGGAATACCAAAATAGGCTCTAGGATCAAATTGAGGTTGAGCTTGAGGTTGGGGTTGTGATTGAGGTTGTGGTTGAGATACAGTGGCTTGTGGAATACCGAAATAGGTACTCGGATTGAATTGGGGTTGTGATTGGACTTGAGGTTGTGCAGCAGGTTGTGTTTGAGGAAACCAGTCACTCGGATCGAATGTCTGACCATACGGTGTTTGAGCACTTATATTGGACACAAAGGCCGTTTGTATCTTTGGCTGTTGACTTGAACTTGCAGTAGGATTAGCAGGATTGATCCATCCAAAGTACATTTCTGGATTTTGAGGGACTGAAATTCGTTTCGCTTTCCAGATTTCTTCTTCGTTTTTATTCTCCAGCTTTTGAACGAATTCATAGATACTGACAGTATCTAAGACACCTGTATGCTTTAACAGTTCAATAAACGGGCTCCACTTCGGTTGTAGAGCATCAGCAAGCCTTGCTACCATTTCTTGCGGAGTTACAATAACCTGGTAAGAAAACATTTCACTTGTCAGATGATAAAACCGAGTTGTCATATCACTTAAAGTTTCGTTTTCAATAAACACAAACGCTTCAAACTCCTTTTTCAATAAATCTTGGCGAGTTTTCCTTGTCGCCGGATTCCCTTCTCCTCGTGTAACATGGATATCCCACAAAGCTTTTGTTGTAGTACAATAAGAGAATTGATGATATATGTCTTTGTGGAGCGCTTGTGTGAGTATAGAAAACGCCTTCTTCTCTAAATCGTACGCTTTCTTGTTTTGTTCAGTCATGGTCGCCAATGTTGCGGGATTTGAACCTGCATCTTCAAGAGCCATGTTATATGCTGTAGTGAAAGTTATCCAAAGTTCGGTGTTTTGACCTAAAATGTACGTATGGAAACGACCTTTCCAAGACGGAAAGTCGTTCATGTGGTTGAGCTTTGGATGACGGTTATTACTACCCGTTTAGCTTTCGCTTAGTAACAGGTTTTAAATGTTTTGGTTCTGGTTAGCTACACATGCCCACTGACTTCCTGAAATCTGTTGTCGGGGCATCATTGCTTTTACCCACGCCTCTGCGGAGGTTGGATCTATAGCCTTACTTGAGCTACTGCTCCAATCCCAAGGACTCGTACTCATGATTGATATTAGAACAACTGTACCTGATTAAACACTTGAAAAGAGAATGTTAATATATGTTTGCAAAGCTTCTCTTTAAAATCACAAGGATGTTTGAAGAAATCCTATATGACGAACTCAGAGATTTCATCCAAAACAACTTTTGACGAAAATAGTGATTTCGTCCAAGACAGACCCTTGATGAAATTAGAGATTTCGTCCAGAACCACTTTTGACGAAAATAGTAATTTCGTCGAAAGCAAGTGATTTCGTCTAAATGTAATTTCGTCGACAGTCTGTAAGATATTTTCCAAAATAACAGATCAAATCTTTCTGACACAAAGTTGGTGACACTATTTCAACACAGCATGCTTTATCTGATTTTGAAGCTTCTTTTTCTCAACAACCCATCATCACACATGTACACAATGTCAACATAATATATTATAATTGACAAACACCTTGATTCAAACAATAAGCAGATCAAATACACATGTATGATAAGAACAGTTTGAATATTGAAGAACACACTTGAAGATTCCGGCCAAAGTTTTCACCGGAGAAACTTACCTAAACACAATTTTGCAATAAAATTTTCAACAAAAACCAAATGTTAACATGTAGCCATGCAAAATAATAAGGTTTTCAATAAAATTTCTGGCAAAACAACACTTCAAACACTGATTTTCAGCAAATATTTCCAAAAAATATGAATTTTTAAGAACATAAACTGAAAAAAAAAAGTTAAGAACACACGTGTTTCAAAAAATCACAATGTTTGGTTTTAAACAAGGAAAAGAGCCAAAGCTCTGATACCACTTATAGCTCCGTTTTTCTCGGAGGATCCGATACGTAACCTATCCTTGTTTATCACAAACACTATCACGGGTGCGGAATCCCCGTAAAGGTGCAAACCAAACAAACGTAAAGCAGATAACACAAACAGATAATCAAAGATTCACTTGGATTAAAAGGATGAGAACAAACTACAAACACATACACACAATGCTTGACGATAAACTCTCAGTTTCTCTCTATGCTCTCATAAACTAAACTGTGAAACATACTCAGTATATATAATGTCCATCGATGAAAACCCATGCGACGAAAACCATGTGTGACGAAATCAGGGATTTCGCCACACACACATATTGACGAAAACGAGGGATTTCGTCATAATGATTCATGACGAAATGGGATTTCGTCATGAGCAAACATGGACAGAAATCACTAAGGCATTGACAGTTTAGCATGATAACACAAACTCTAAACATAATGCACTCTAGCATTAGGTTAAGATACAAATACAAAGACAAGACGTCATACCAAGTAGGATAGGAGGATATCCGACTAGGTAGACATAACGGAACATACAGACTCGATAACAAAAGACTGTTTAACATACAACGAAACAAGACAAGTTACAGACACATAAATGCACTAACACTCAAAGTATATTTTTGCCAATATGAAAGAGAATATGACAAGAACTGGTAGGCGAACATCTGGGAAAAAATTCTGGATGTATCCTCGGTTTCTTCAAATGATCATGAACGTCAAGCATCCTAATCTTCCAAAAGCCAACGACGACATCCTGAAGATAGAATCTATGATCTTGCAATCCTTAAGGATATTCAAGAGCCTTGTATCAAAGAGATACACTGAAAGCAAGCCGCCTAGGAAGTTGATAGGTGCTCTTGGAAAACCAGACTACATTGCTCCTGAAAATGATAAATGGCGTCACAATGACAGCCAATCAGATGATGAAGAGCCGGAGTTGAAGAAAAGGATGGTTGAAAAGTTTGAACGACCGGATTCAGGTTCGTCAGAAAGTGATAGTGATGATGATGATGCTGGTGATGGTGGTGATGCTGGTATATCTGGTGCTGGTGCATCGTCTGCTGGTGCAGCTGGTGGCACTTCAGCTGGTAATGACGAGGAGGATTCTGAGTCTGATGACAATCCACTTGACCCCGGATACGAAGTTTATTACGATGAACGAGGTGTTAAAAGGATCAGGAAGGTCAGGCAAGAAAATGATCCTGAATACGTTCCTTCGGATACCGAAGCGGAACGTTTAAAGAAAAAGGAAACGGCTGTCAAACGCAAGAAGAAAGCAAGAAAGTACATTGGTACTTCTTCTGCACAGCAATCAGTTCCTCAAGAACCTTCTCAGGAAGAAGAAATGGATCCTAATCTTGGTTTCACGGCCACTGAAGCTTCTGAAATGATTCCATGTCCTCCGAGGTCTACAGAACCAACTCCTGCAGTGAGTTCAACACCTGAAACTCCTGCAGTGACTCCTCAGGCACCTACTCACTCTATTGCATCGTCCATCCGTGCAACGACCTCGCAGCCTGCGCAGAACGCAGACAAAGTATATTCGAACAGATGCAGCAGGATGAGAAGGTAGATTTTCTATTCTCTCATTTACAAGCTGCTGCAGGTCAAATCAATCGCCAAATGGACGTGATCAAAGCTACAAGAGCCGACATGATCAAGCAACAGTTGGAAATTAACACGTTAAATGCCATTGTTGGACGACAAGCAGCTGAAATTACTCGTCAGCAAGCTGAAATTGATCAATTGAAAGCTGAAAATGCTAATTTGAAAGCTGCAGATGAAGTGAGAGAGCGGCAATTTCAACAAATGCGTGCGGCGGATAATACACGCGGTATTGAAATGAACCGCATGAAAGAAAGCAACTCTATATTTCAGAAGTTGGCCGAAGGTCTAAAAGAAAGACATGACTTTATGAAGCAGTGGTACGATTTTCGAAACACCACGATAGTTGATGGGGTCAAGAAGATCAATGAAGGCTATGAGTTTCTTAGAAAGCGCGTCAATACTCTGTGGAATGATCGATGTAAGCAACAAGAAGTAATGAAGAAAAGGGATGATGACCCTGAAGATCAAGGGAACCCTGACCCTTCTGCTACATCAGAGCAACCTCCAGCAGCTACCTCTTCTCAAATTGTTGTTTTCAAACCTTCGCAGCTCGAATCTTCTCAAGGAACCTCTAGTGGAACAGTTTAAGAAATACAACAGCTTGAATCTTTGCCTAGTACATCTTCTGTTCCTAGCACTATTGATCTTGCATTACAGGTTGTACATCCTATCACTGGAGAACTTCTAGAAGAAGGGGAGATTATTTCTGATCTTTCACATAAGCAGTTACTTGCTCTGAACGCAATGAAAGAGATTGATGATGCTGAGATTGATAAAATGCCAAGTGAGCCTGAAACTGCCGATGTTGAAAATATTGAAGAGATTGTGTTTGAAGGAAATGAGAAGAAATCAACTTATGTTCGTGATGATGGAACGGAGTTTGATCCATTTGATGAAGAATGGATGAAGGAGAATCAGGAAGACATTGATGAACAATTGAAGAATCGTACGTCTTCTGATAATCCGACTGATGCATTCCAAGAATGGAGAAAACGTTTCTTTTCAAGAGTTGAAAAGCCTACACCGCCGGAAGCACATGTTGATTTTCTATAGTTTGAGAAAGTGAAGCCGCATGGAAGAATTCTCTGCTGGATGTTCATAAAGGAAATCCATTGTGTGGCCATCAAGCGGGAATTCGGTATTCAATATTTCCGATCGTTGCTGAGCATATTGTCCTTGCCTTTTTACGATGTTGCAGCTTTGGCAAAGTTTGAGCTCATTAATTGCTCAAACTTTGAAGGAGCTATATTGTTCAAGCGAAAGATAAAGTTTAACAAAAGGACAGGTTGGAAAGATGAGTCGTACAAGCCTCAGTTCCCCATCTATCAACAGATCAAGTTCACTTTAGATCCAGCAACCAACACGGCGCGTTACAAGCTTGTGTATCAGCCCGCGAAGGTTATGGATGAGATACAGTTGATGCCAATGGAACAGAACTTTCTCGAAGAAATGGCGTTGTGGTGTTACGACTCAGATACTCACGAAGCAGTGATCGTGTTTAAAGGTGATCGTGATAACTTTCGGATGTTGGATCCGATGTGGATTGTTAACATGTCAGCAAACGACATCAGCAAGCTATTTCGGCATGATATATTTTACGAAGACAAGGACGCTCATCAAGCGCTTCGATTTCAACGCGTTGCTTGTTATTGCTTTTATCGAGGAATTCATGCTGGAAGCTCCTGGACGCTGAAACACTGAAGACGGAAGATCAAAGACCGAAGACAGTAACAGACAAGGGGGAGTTTGTTGATGCATTATTTTGGTGTCTGTAACTTGTCTTTATTATCGATGTAATTTATACGGCCTTTTATGTTTATCGAGTCTGGAATTCTCCGTCGACCAAGTCGGATATCCTCCTATCCTACTTGTGTCCGACTATTTTGTCTCGTTTGAAATGTAATGTTTAAAGAACAATGCATGTTGCATGTTATGTGTATGTTTGTGTGTTTGTTTGTTGTTGCTGCAAACTGTCTGTTTGCAGCAAACATAAAAACAATTGCAGCCCTCGACGAAACTCCCAAGTTTCGTCGAGCACTACATGACGAAACCCCCAAATGGTCAAAACTCAAGGTTTCGCCATGAACAGTGACGAAACTCCTAGAGTTTCGTCGACTGTGGAGTTTCGTCTGGCCCACATGATGTTTCATTAGGCCCACATGATGTTTCGTCTACTGTTGGGCCTGGGCTGCTATATAAACCACACATGGTTTCACTTTGAAACTATGAGAGCATAACCTTACTGAAAGTCTACTGTCAAACCTTGTGTGTATTTGTTTAATCATTGTTCTCATCCTTTTAATTAATTGACTGTGATTCATTGGTTATATCGTGTTGTTACTATCTATGTTTTGTTTGGCATAGTCACGGGGATTCCGCACTCGTGACCGTGTTTGTGATAAACAAGAGATTTGGTTTCGTTATCGATCTTCAGAAATCGGGACCTACAAGTGGATTGCTTCAAGTGGGTCTATCAGGAAATTCACTGCGGCCACTTTTTTTGGCAGAGATTCCAACCCGCTTAAGCATATCACACAGGACATCCCTGACCAAGTCATGTCCATATTTAAAGCCCGGTTGCTCCTTGCAATGGACCGCAAGCTCTCCAAAGTTAACCAAACAATGATTATGACTAACTGAGCAAGGCTCATCAACTGGAAACAAAGAGATCATATTTATGAATGGCTCGATACTTCATCGCTAACCATTCAATGGGGACAACGCTTAGGAAGTCTTGAGTATGAGGTCCTCGTAGACGCTCTAACACTGCTTTCTAGCGCACAAATAGGTCATTGGTCATGATATAAGGACTTTAATAGATGCATGCAAAACAAAAACGTTGTGCAGTTGCATCGCTGTCTTTGTAATTTCTAAAATGTTAGCTTTTTTCATCATGTACAGTGTACTTTATAGTATTGAATAAACCGAAAGTAAAATATAGTTTGATGACCTTATTTAATACAGCAACGATCTCTCTATTTACTAAAGTTTGGAGGGACCGTGTGGCAAAAACTGATCTAACGCTTCTGTTAATGGTAACATTAATTAATCTTATAATGAGATACACAATTGACTTAATTGTCCAAAGGTCATAAGTTATGGTTACTGAAAGTTATATGCATTCCTATTTTTATCCTATATCTAGGTTTTGAATTTTATTATATTAATATAATCATCCATAAAATTGAAAATAGTACATTTTTAACTCGTTTGTTTTCCTTAGTACTAGCACCCTATACTTTTGTATTGAAGGAGGAGGTATGAGCAGAGTTGTGCCCTAAAAAGGAAGATTTACAGTGTAAAGCTTAAGAGGGGAGGTGGTCTCTTAAATGCAACTTTACCCTTAGCTTTATTTGGATCAATGAACTTATATCTAAACTTCTTTGTTAACTATTGTTGTTATTGTTTCTTTCATATCCAAATTACAATGTTTTCCTCAAACCCTTTCCCACAGATTCCATCTTCCATCCACGTCTCACATCCTTTCAATTCCTTCTTTGACCTTGAAAAAAACGATGTATATCTCAACCATCATGAAGACAACAATAACCCTTTTGTCTCCGGTGATTCTTTTTTTCATTCCTACAGCAATTTTGCTCCACAACCATCAGCCCTACCTCCAGTCACAGACTATATGCCTTCAAATACACAAGAGTTAGATAGTCAAAACCAGCTGCTTGATCATGAAGGGTCTGGGTTGCAATATTGTGACAATTATAGTGATCTTTTGGAGTCAGTGGTTTACCCATCTAAGAAAAAAGTGGTGACCACAAAAAAAGATGGGCATAGTAAAATCCATACCGCACAAGGCCCGAGAGATCGGAGGGTGAGATTGTCCATTGACATAGCAAGAAAGTTTTTTGTGCTTCAAGATTTGCTAGGTTTTGACAAAGCAAGCAAAACCCTTGATTGGCTCTTTACCAAGTCCAAGAAGGCGATTAAGGAGTTGATTGAAGAAACAAAGCACTCCTCGTCTTCCACTGTTAGTACTAATCAGTGTGAAATGGCTTTCCTAGAGACCATCCAGGGAGGATCAGGATCAGATGAAGATAAAGGGCAAAAAATGTCAGCTCTCAAGTTTCTTGATGGAGAAAAGAAGAAAATGACACAAAAATGCAAATCTGGATTTCATGCTAGTCTTGCAAGAGGCCAGTCAAGGGCAGAGGCAAGAGCAAGGGCTAGGGAGAGAACAAAACAAAAATTGCGCATCAAGGAGCTAGACAACGACTTGAAGAAAGTTCCTGATGATTACCCTTGTCATGCATTAAGCCCCTCAAACACAACACTCCAATCAAATTCTTGGGGTCAATTTGAATCACAAAGTGACTATAATGACATCCTTCATGGATCAATGCTGGAACAAAGATTTTCAGTATCATCTTCAACTTTGTATACTTACAATCACAACTTTGTTGTATCAGATGAGTGGATCTCCCAAATTTCGTCCAAAGGTATGCCTAAATTTAAAGTAATTCATGAGGAGCAGAGTCACGGTGCAATGATATAGATCTACAAGAGGTAGATTAATTAATCAAATACAAAACACGGTAGTTACTGAATATAGTTTTTAAGATTTCATATGCCGTTGTTTGTTTTGTCAACAGAACTATGAAAGGAGAGCTGGAGAAAATCTAGTCTTCATCAGCCGGCAAATAGATCTAGTAACCGCCTCTCGGCACTAGTTGATTGGGGGAGCTGGAGCTATAATATCAGGATGTAAGTGTAAAATTGATGATGATAATTAAGTTAACCAACAATATGATATTATGGACTCCTTGGGTTCTTGTAATGTTCCTTAAAAATCTTTGTTGTCAAATTTATTTATTTAAAAAAGATAACTACAAATGACAAGGGCACTTAAAAACATTCTTTTGCATCTTCTATCTCTCATTTATTGGTTGCCAAAGAGTGAATGTTGATAATTTATGCCCAACAATCTATGTCACTTGATTACGGTGTTCCTAGTTGATTTGAAGTGAATGCATACAGATCTGGCTATATCACACATAAGCAGCATATTTGAATTAATGCTAGCTGCTAGGTGATATGAAACATGACGATAGCCTTGTTTCCTCCTAATCATGGGAATCAAGATTATTTAGCTTTTATGTCTTTATATGTTAAATCTATTTCATATTCGTTTATTACTTGCACCTCTTATCGCACCTTCGAAGCCTATATACACCTCAAAACGTCTAGGATGGGAGATCAGGCTTAGTGATTTAGCATTTCTTGCTGCATACGCATTGAGGCATTGGTGTTCCAAAGAGTTTGGCAAGTCCAAGTGAATGATTCTCATAATTATGTTACCTTCAGTGGCACCAGAAATGAAACCCTAATTTGACATCTAGTGTTCTAATCCCCTTTCTCGATCTTCAGCCTTTTGGAAAACACTCGATTCGAGTATGTGGCATGTACAATAAATTATATAGTTGTAAAACCATCTAAAGGGGTTTTCCTTCACATACTCAAATAGTGTACTCAAACTATCCGTCCAAATAAACCACCATTCTTATTTCCTACTTAGTTTTAGCATTAAAGTTTTTTATATCCTAGGTTGGATAGGATAAGAAATGAGGTTTTTAGGGAGAGGTTAGAAGTAGGCATTATATCAGATAAGATAAGATAAGGGAGAGAAGGTTAAGATAGTTTGGGCATGTCAGGAGAAGACAAGCGACATCCGCGTTCTATACAATAGAAAGTCTCATTGTGGAGGGGCGAAGGAGTAATGGTATGCCGAAACTGATTTGGGAGGAGCGAATTAGAAAGGTTTGTTACACTTACACCTCTCTTAGGACATGATTGAGGATATGAGTTCGTGGAGACATAGAATTAAGGTGAAAGACTTTTAGTGCGTATTACCTCTTTGTATTAGTTTATTTTCTTAGGAGCTTAGTGGGTTTTGTTAGTATCTTAAAAGGATTGTGCATGCTATCTCTTGTCTAATGTTTTATGAGTGTGTTAATTGTCTGATAGCTTAATAAGATTTTTATTAGTACAATACAATTCTTTTTCCTACATTTTGTCTAGCTGTGTGCAATTGTATGTTTGCTATGGCTCATTTAATCGTCACTGGAGCCGAGGGTGTTACTGTAAGCGCAGTCTCCCTGTCCCTTAGGATAGAGGTAAGGTGTGCCTACATCGCACTCTCCCCAGACCCTACTAATAGTTATTATGACTATGGGCGGAATTATACTGGGTATGATTGATTAATTTCTAAACTTGTAATACCAATATATTATTCTTGTGAAGAGACTCACACAGTCACACATAATCCTTTTCTCTGCATTGATCCCTACAATATGCATAGCACAATTTTAGATCATACCTTAATTTTTCTAATCTATTGCCTAAGTTAGGATATGGTATACCGTTCAACATGCTACAGTCTTATGTTGATATAGAACGTTCATTGCTGCATGCTATATTAGAATTAGATTTCTTTTTTCCTTGGCACATGAATCAGAAATTCTTCAAACTAGGGTTTCAAGAAACAATAAGCGTAACTGTTACCCTAAACAAAAACCTAAATTTTTTGGGTTGATGAATTATTACCTTTTTTGGTGACTTTTCTTATGACTTCCATTACATCACACAAAAATCTACGTTTCATAAATCAGATTATATGTAAGAAGGAAATTTATGTCCATGTGGTAATGGTACTGTCATAGTGTAGGACCGGGTTTGTGGACCGAAACCGTGATTCTTGTGATTATGTTCAAAGACGGAAGAGATTAGCAATGATAAACAAACAACTTTGTATTAATCCGGTAGTAAAACGTTACAAGTCGGCCCGATTACATGATAACCGAACTAATACCAAAGGAGTATACATTCCGGGAGAGATCAAGTGGTGATCTCTCCCCGGGTGAGGTCTCAAACCTCCTCTCACTCTCTTACACTCTCTTAGTCTTGCAAATGACAAAGTGTTGGTATTTATACCCAACACAGGTTGTATGGTCGAAGGATCTAACTGATTGATCGATAGATCATCTGTCGATCATCCAGCTATCGAAAGATACACATATACCTCGAAGGATGACATATCCTTCGAGGTCCATCTTCATCTATCGATGGATATCTTTCGAGCTCATCGAAGGATATACACAATCCTTCGATGCCTTATCCTTCGACACCAAACATTATACAACCATAATCTAACTGTTTGTCTAGCAAAACCCACACGGTCAACCGAATAACCCTATCGTTTGACCACTTCAAACGAGCGGGTCTATACACGTTCGATAGACCGTTTCACTAACTATTACAAATTCAGCGTAAAATAAAACTAATCTATTCGACAAGCATCGGACACAAAATCTGCATCAACAAATTCCCCCTTGTCCGTTGCTGTCGAATGCTGAAAATGCAACTGCAATCGATCTTCAGTCAAGTATTCATCTTTTCTGTGTTAACAAATTCCCCCTTGACCGATGATCCAGGTAAGTAGTATCTTGACGCTCCTTGTAAAATATTTCCCCCTTAAAGTACGCGTATCCGTGTTGGGTGTTGTGCAATTTCCTCAATTGACCGATCTTCCGCTGATCTTCCAATACTCCAACCGGCATTTGATAAGGGTTCCAATCTTTAAGAACTGCATCAAGTCTTGATCTTGTCATAAGAACTTCATTTCATTCAAGCATACTACATTGATAGAGATTTCTGGTGAACTGTCTTCTGTAAACCGTCTTTGTGGAATCGACCAAGTAATGCACTTTAATCTTCAGCATCAACACTCAGGAAAGTCAGCTAGACCAAGTGTATCCCTTGCAAGCTCAACCAGCATGCTTAGTTGAACTACATCCAGATCTCATTGTCTCGCCTTTGTGAAGTTGACCACGTAATGCACTACGGATCTTCAGCATCAGTACTCAGGAAGTCAGCTAGACCAAGTACATCGTTTGCAAACTCAACGAATTGAGTTACCCCCAGATCCCTGTAAAATCCCAAAGAAACATCAAACCCAAAACCGAATCCTGCAGGTCTTCAGCCTTGAACTATCAGCTTTCATTAAGATTCCCCAGGTCTTCAGTGAACAGCGCTTTTGTAACTACTGTAGACTTTAGAAACCTGTATTTTTCCGTGCAAAACCCTTCACGCTGGCTGGAGAATTAATTAAAATCCTCAAATATGTGTATGTGCAAAACATTCCACGCCGAACCGATTGTATCACCAGAAAATCACAACCCTACCACCTGTGATTGCGTTTAGAAATTTACCGAAGAAATTCAACATTTTTATCCCCCCATTTCTTTGGTAAAATCTCTAAACCTTAACGTATCCCCTCGCCATGATTACTAATGATAAGTTGAGCTTATGTGGACAACAATACCGATAATTGTTATAGGATGCTTATCTAAAATGTTAACTAAAAGATCAACAAGAGCGTTTTGGCTTGACCGTACACTGATATGATTCTCTTACCCTCGAAACTCGCAAAAAGAATGTCTGTAGATATTTATTTACTATTTTCAGTTTATGATTCTTGTGTATATTTATTTATTGTTTTCCGTCTTTACAAATGAAAAATTCCAAAAAGATTTTAGGTGTGTTTTAATATAAACTTTATAAAATCCAAAAAGATTTTGCTTCTAGTTTATTTTTGATTGACTGATGTTGGAACTCGAGTCTATCCTACTCAAAATCCTGATCGTAAGCCGGAAAACAACTGCATCTTCATAAACTGTCAAAGTTAACAAGTTTTGAAAGTTAAAGGACTAAAATTGAACATTTTCTAAACTTTCAAACTGTTGTCGGTTGGTGTTTGATTGAGATTTGATCTCATATGTGTCATTTGTTTAAATGTAAACTATATTCCAAGCGGTTGTTCTCATTATGCGTTTAGCTTTCTTGCATGTGCAGATGCTAAAGGCGAGGAGAACATGGTCGATGACAAGCTTCGGAATGAAGACACGAAGTGGAGGCACTCAAAGGATAAAGTGATCGAGTTGCCGCTGACCCTTCATCAACACCACAAGGATCTGAAGCATTGACAAGTCTAAAGATTCACGAGCATGA
Source organism: Helianthus tuberosus (assembly GCA_030545235.1). Taxonomy (NCBI): domain Eukaryota; kingdom Viridiplantae; phylum Streptophyta; class Magnoliopsida; order Asterales; family Asteraceae; genus Helianthus; species Helianthus tuberosus. Next base: position 166,373,672 of record CM060399.1, on the reverse strand, counting down.
CTCAATGGAGAGTTCAATCTAAGGGGGAGTTTATTGACACACTACCTAAACAAAAAGGGGAGTTTGTTGATACACTTTCTACTTACGACACGTGAAGACTTTGAAGATCCTCCGACGTGGAAGACATCGAAGTTGAATCTCTCGAATAGCGTTGAACCTCACGAGTAGCGTCCAAGGGGGAGTTTGTTGATGCATATTTTGTGGACACGACTCGGCTCGGTTCAACTCGGCTCAGTTCGACTTGGTTTCGACTCGAAGACACGAAGATCAAGACAAAGCTACTTGTGTCTGTACTTTGTTTGTAATTTGTCATGATACAAAACGATGTCTCGTGATTAGTCTGAGTTATGTCTTAGGTTTGTTTATATGTGCGTTCGATGTAAGTTTGACCAAGTCAACCATCCTCCGGTTTGACTTGGCCAAACAGTTAGCACATTGTGTGTATGTTGTGTGCTTCGAAGGTTGCCATCGAAGGATGGTTTATATCCTTCGATGACCTCGAAGGATAAACCTTCGATAGATGGATGAACCTCGAAGGATATCATCCTTCGAGGTATGTATGGATCCTTCGGTAGATGGTCTGGTCGATAGATGATCCTTCGACCAGATTACCCTATCCTTCGAGCATGTTAGCTGTGTCGGGTATAAATACCCATGTGTTGTGTTCATTTCAAGCAGAACACACAAGGGAGATTGGAGAGAACACTGGGAGCATTCTGCTGAAAACACACACACACACGAGAGAGAGTTTATAGAGTACATCTGTAAACATTGAGCTTGTAACTGGAACCTTCATTCGTATTAATACATGTGGTGTTAATCGGTGAACTTTGTGTGTCGTGCTTTTGCGTGTTCTAACTCGGTTGCATGCTAGCTTGGATTCCGCACTCGCTAGTGTGTTAATATAACAAGGATAAGGTTTGACCTCATCCGAAGAGGGACCTACAAGTGGTATAATGTAGGACCGGGTTTGTGGACCGAAACCGTGATTCTTGTGATTATGTTCAAAGACGGAAGAGATTAGCAATGATAAACAAACAACTTTGTATTAATCCGGTAGTAAAACGTTACAAGTCGGCCCGATTACATGATAACCGAACTAATACCAAAGGAGTATACATTCCGGGAGAGATCAAGTGGTGATCTCTCCCCGGGTGAGGTCTCAAACCTCCTCTCACTCTCTTACACTCTCTTAGTCTTGCAAATGACAAAGTGTTGGTATTTATACCCAACACAGGTTGTATGGTCGAAGGATCTAACTGATTGATCGATAGATCATCTGTCGATCATCCAGCTATCGAAAGATACACATATACCTCGAAGGATGACATATCCTTCGAGGTCCATCTTCATCTATCGATGGATATCTTTCGAGCTCATCGAAGGATATACACAATCCTTCGATGCCTTATCCTTCGACACCAAACATTATACAACCATAATCTAACTGTTTGTCTAGCAAAACCCACACGGTCAACCGAATAACCCTCTCGTTTGACCACTTCAAACGAGCGGGTCTATACACGTTCGATAGACCGTTTCACTAACTATTACAAATTCAGCGTAAAATAAAACTAATCTATTCGACAAGCATCGGACACAAAATCTGCATCAACAAATTCCCCCTTGTCCGTTGCTGTCGAATGCTGAAAATGCAACTGCAATCGATCTTCAGTCAAGTATTCATCTTTTCTGTGTTAACAAATTCCCCCTTGACCGATGATCCAGGTAAGTAGTATCTTGACGCTCCTTGTAAAATATTTCCCCCTTAAAGTACGCGTATCCGTGTTGGGTGTTGTGCAATTTCCTCAATTGACCGATCTTCCGCTGATCTTCCAATACTCCAACCGGCATTTGATAAGGGTTCCAATCTTTAAGAACTGCATCAAGTCTTGATCTTGTCATAAGAACTTCATTTCATTCAAGCATACTACATTGATAGAGATTTCTGGTGAACTGTCTTCTGTAAACCGTCTTTGTGGAATCGACCAAGTAATGCACTTTAATCTTCAGCATCAACACTCAGGAAAGTCAGCTAGACCAAGTGTATCCCTTGCAAGCTCAACCAGCATGCTTAGTTGAACTACATCCAGATCTCATTGTCTCGCCTTTGTGAAGTTGACCACGTAATGCACTACGGATCTTCAGCATCAGTACTCAGGAAGTCAGCTAGACCAAGTACATCGTTTGCAAACTCAACGAATTGAGTTACCCCCAGATCCCTGTAAAATCCCAAAGAAACATCAAACCCAAAACCGAATCCTGCAGGTCTTCAGCCTTGAACTATCAGCTTTCATTAAGATTCCCCAGGTCTTCAGTGAACAGCGCTTTTGTAACTACTGTAGACTTTAGAAACCTGTATTTTTCCGTGCAAAACCCTTCACGCTGGCTGGAGAATTAATTAAAATCCTCAAATATGTGTATGTGCAAAACATTCCACGCCGAACCGATTGTATCACCAGAAAATCACAACCCTACCACCTGTGATTGCGTTTAGAAATTTACCGAAGAAATTCAACATTTTTATCCCCCCATTTCTTTGGTAAAATCTCTAAACCTTAACAGATTCTTTCCACTTCAAAGAAACTGTCGTCAAATGTTCACCAGTTCCCTCCACTAAGCGGAACTGTCATCAATCTCCGTTGAATGTTCTTGGTTTTTCGAAAAATCACGAAAACGAATTTCTTCTTTGCATATGCTAGTTGAATAAGAACGTCCCCTAGTACCCCGTAGGATCCGACTTGTATCCCTCCAAAGACTTTGTGAACTCGTTAGGACCGGTGTTGACATTCTAGGTTCATTCATTCGTTACCAAATGCGAGAATGTGACAATAAACAAAAAGGATTTCTTCGTTGCATATTCTAGTTGATAAAGCAATATCGCCTAGTACCCCATCGGATCCGACTTGTATCCCTCCAAAGACTTTGTGAACTCGTTAGGACCGGTGTTGGCGTTCAAGGTTCATACGTTCGTCTTCAAATGCGAGAATATGACAAATAACAAAGTGCTTTCGAACATTTTCGAATAACCGATAACAATCATAAACAATCGACGTGCGGAAGTGAACATACCGTTCTCGTTTTTGGTTTTTGGCCCATAATAGTCGCGTCACCATTTTTGACATTTTCATCGGTAACCGTGACTACCCCACAATTTTTCAACCATCAAGTATCATCATCTTTTGTTTTCTTTTCATCATGCCGCAACATCCCGCGCGCTCCCGAACCCGTTCAAATTCGACTTTGAAATTTAGAAGCACGGTTCAGCTAAACTTCGCGAATACCCGACCTCACTTTGTTTTTTTTTTTTTTTTTTTTTATTTAAAGTTGAGGATTAACATCTTTAGGAAAAACATCATCATCAACTTCAGCCGATATTTATCACCAGACTTCATCTTTGTCATCTTCGATACCCACTAAATTGATCACATGTGTGAGGCCCACTTAGTATTCACCAACATACCCAGCAAAGAAAATTGGCCCAAGTGTGAATAAGTAAATAATGTGGGTCCAATATTATACCCTAGCTGCCATCACTTTAATCTGTCGACATTTTCATCTTTACCCAGCCAACATACTCTTTCTCTCTCAATCGAATAAACAACATCAGCACCTCCAAACCCACATCAGAACACAATCGATGAACAATAGCAGCTGTCTACCTCTAACCCCTGTTCTCTCTCCTGCGATAAACAATCTGCAGCAGCCGACAACTTCAACTACACAACAACATCCAACAATCAAAATCTTCGATTCCATTTAAACATCAGTCCTCTTCTTCTTCTTCGATGCCCAGAAACAATCGCACATCATCATCCGCTGAAGATGACCCGAAGAACCAGAACCCCTGTTTCAGATCGAAAGATATATGCTGGACGATTGGTCGAAAGATATCCTTCGAGCTGATCAGATCTGGATCCTTCGAAGTTGTTGGGACTGATCATCTTTCGAAGTTGTTCATCTTTCGAAACATATGTTGGATCCTTCGAAATCTGTTTGATCTTTCGAGAATCCTTACATCTTTCGAAATATGAAGCTGCCAAGAACATCAAGAACACAGCTACTGTTCATACCGCAGATCTTTGACGAAAACATTGTATTTTTGATTTTTGATGATGATAACTTGATTATATAGGTGAAAAACATAAAACCGAACACTTGTTTCAGCACAGATCTGAATATTCGGGTCCAGATCTGAGTTTTTCTCATTTTCACCATTTTTAGATCTTGAACAAAAATCACGAAAATCACAGATCTAGAGCACATGTGACTTAGTAAATGGTTAGATTTACTAAATCAGGCACCATGGCTCTGATACCAAATGTAGGACCGGGTTTGTGGACCGAAACCGTGATTCTTGTGATTATGTTCAAAGACGGAAGAGATTAGCAATGATAAACAAACAACTTTGTATTAATCCGGTAGTAAAACGTTACAAGTCGGCCCGATTACATGATAACCGAACTAATACCAAAGGAGTATACATTCCGGGAGAGATCAAGTGGTGATCTCTCCCCGGGTGAGGTCTCAAACCTCCTCTCACTCTCTTACACTCTCTTAGTCTTGCAAATGACAAAGTGTTGGTATTTATACCCAACACAGGTTGTATGGTCGAAGGATCTAACTGATTGATCGATAGATCATCTGTCGATCATCCAGCTATCGAAAGATACACATATACCTCGAAGGATGACATATCCTTCGAGGTCCATCTTCATCTATCGATGGATATCTTTCGAGCTCATCGAAGGATATACACAATCCTTCGATGCCTTATCCTTCGACACCAAACATTATACAACCATAATCTAACTGTTTGTCTAGCAAAACCCACACGGTCAACCGAATAACCCTCTCGTTTGACCACTTCAAACGAGCGGGTCTATACACGTTCGATAGACCGTTTCACTAACTATTACAAATTCAGCGTAAAATAAAACTAATCTATTCGACAAGCATCGGACACAAAATCTGCATCAACAAATTCCCCCTTGTCCGTTGCTGTCGAATGCTGAAAATGCAACTGCAATCGATTTTCAGTCAAGTATTCATCTTTTCTGTGTTAACAAATTCCCCCTTGACCGATGATCCAGGTAAGTAGTATCTTGACGCTCCTTGTAAAATATTTCCCCCTTAAAGTACGCGTATCCGTGTTGGGTGTTGTGCAATTTCCTCAATTGACCGATCTTCCGCTGATCTTCCAATACTCCAACCGGCATTTGATAAGGGTTCCAATCTTTAAGAACTGCATCAAGTCTTGATCTTGTCATAAGAACTTCATTTCATTCAAGCATACTACATTGATAGAGATTTCTGGTGAACTGTCTTCTGTAAACCGTCTTTGTGGAATCGACCAAGTAATGCACTTTAATCTTCAGCATCAACACTCAGGAAAGTCAGCTAGACCAAGTGTATCCCTTGCAAGCTCAACCAGCATGCTTAGTTGAACTACATCCAGATCTCATTGTCTCGCCTTTGTGAAGTTGACCACGTAATGCACTACGGATCTTCAGCATCAGTACTCAGGAAGTCAGCTAGACCAAGTACATCGTTTGCAAACTCAACGAATTGAGTTACCCCCAGATCCCTGTAAAATCCCAAAGAAACATCAAACCCAAAACCGAATCCTGCAGGTCTTCAGCCTTGAACTATCAGCTTTCATTAAGATTCCCCAGGTCTTCAGTGAACAGCGCTTTTGTAACTACTGTAGACTTTAGAAACCTGTATTTTTCCGTGCAAAACCCTTCACGCTGGCTGGAGAATTAATTAAAATCCTCAAATATGTGTATGTGCAAAACATTCCACGCCGAACCGATTGTATCACCAGAAAATCACAACCCTACCACCTGTGATTGCGTTTAGAAATTTACCGAAGAAATTCAACATTTTTATCCCCCCATTTCTTTGGTAAAATCTCTAAACCTTAACAGATTCTTTCCACTTCAAAGAAACTGTCGTCAAATGTTCACCAATTCCCTCCACTGAGCGGAACTGTCGTCAATCTTTATTGAATGTTCTCGGTTCCGAAAAATCACGAAAACGACTTTCTTCTTTGCATATTCTAGTTGAATAAGAACGTCCCCTAGTACCCCGTAGGATCCGACTTGTATCCCTCCAAAGACTTTGTGAACTCGTTAGGACCGACGTTGACATTCTAGGTTCATCTATTCGTTACCAAATGCGAGAATATGACAATAAACAAAAAAAAATTTCTTCGTTGCATATTCTAGTTGATAAAGCAATATCGCCTAGTACCCCGTAGGATCCGACTTGTATCCCTCCAAAGACTTTGTGAACTCGTTAGGACCGGTGTTGACGTTCAAGGTTCATACGTTCGTCTTCAAATGCGAGAATATGACAATAAACAAAATGCTTTCGAACATTTACGAATAACCGGTAACATTGACGTGCGGAAGTGAACATATTGTGCTGTTTTTGGCCCATAATAGTCGCGTTACCATTTTTGCCATTTGCATCGGTAACCATGACTACCCCACAATTTTTTTAAAATTAAGTTTTCAATCATCTCTTGTTTTCATCATGCCTTTTTTTTTTTTTTTTTACAACAACAGCAGCCCCTTTTCTCTGGATCCTTCGAAACATCCTGATCTTTCGATTCGAGATCCTTCGATACACAACACAGGTGATCTTTTGAAGTTGTTTGTTCTGATCCTTCGAGATCTGTCTTATCTTTCGAAGCTGTTGAGATGATGATCCTTTGAAATTGTTGATCTTTCAAACATCCACAAAATATCTAGATCCTTCGAAGTTGTTGATCTTTCAAAGATCCACAAAATATCTAGATCCTTCGAAGTTGTTGATCTTTCAAAGATCCACAAAATATCTTGATCCTTCGGAACATAAATATGACCCTTCGAGAAAAAGAATGATCCTTCGAAGTTGTGATTGAACTTTCGAAAACAGTTAGATCTTTCGAGCATCCTATACATCTTTCGAAACATGAAGGGACCAAGAACATCAAGAACACAGCTACTGTGTAAATCTGCAGATTCGATGAAAACACTTTGTACACGATTTTTGATGAAGAAAACTTGAATATTTTAGAGAAAAACATAAAACCCAACACTCGTTTTAGCACAGATCTGAATATTCGGGTCCAGATCTGAGTTTTTCTCATTTTCACCTTTTTTTTTTACATCTTGAACAAAAACGCACAAAAATCACAGATCTAGAGCACATGTGACTTAGTAAACGGTTAGTTTTACTAAATCGGGCACCATGGCTCTGATACCAATTGTAGGACCGGGTTTGTGGACCGAAACCGTGATTCTTGTGATTATGTTCAAAGACGGAAGAGATTAGCAATGATAAACAAACAACTTTGTATTAATCCGGTAGTAAAACGTTACAAGTCGGCCCGATTACATGATAACCGAACTAATACCAAAGGAGTATACATTCCGGGAGAGATCAAGTGGTGATCTCTCCCCGGGTGAGGTCTCAAACCTCCTCTCACTCTCTTATACTCTCTTGGTCTTGCAAATGACAAAGTGTTGGTATTTATACCCAACACAGGTTGTATGGTCGAAGGATCTAACTGATTGATCGATAGATCATCTGTCGATCATCCAGCTATCGAAAGATACACATATACCTCAAAGGATGACATATCCTTCGAGGTCCATCTTCATCTATCGATGGATATCTTTCGAGCTCATCGAAGGATATACACAATCCTTCGATGCCTTATCCTTCGACACCAAACATTATACAACCATAATCTAACTGTTTGTCTAGCAAAACCCACACGGTCAACCGAATAACCCTCTCGTTTGACCACTTCAAACGAGCGGGTCTATACACGTTCGATAGACCGTTTCACTAACTATTACAAATTCAGCGTAAAATAAAACTAATCTATTCGACAAGCATCAGACACAAAATCTGCATCAACACATAGTACCCAATGTGGAGTGTTAGGTTACTGTGTAGAGATTACATTTATGATATACAAGGAAGCTACTGCAACATGTCATTGCATTTACATGCGCTAGTATACCACCAAATATTAGGGTTGAAAAAGTAACAATAATTTATCTATTTTAATTCTACAGATTCCCCATGAACAATTAACGGTTAAAATGCAATCTTTTTATACAATACATATACAAATGTGTATTTCTGTAAATAAATGCTAATACCTAAATCTTTCTTTATTGTTACATGATAATAGTCAATAGAACTTCCACCCTTTGTCTTTCTCTGTGATAGTCGATAGACATTACAATAAAATGTATTTATATTTTTATTTTTATTTTATTTTAGTGAGGTTAAGAAAGGAATACAAATAGGCAGAGCAATGATTATAACTCAACTTTCTTAATGGGGACCATGCTATTTGGATAATTAGAAAATTTGGGGAGACACAAGCAACTGAAACCTGATCAGTTTTAGGAAATTGTCTAATCTCCATTCACAAAAAGACCTACTGTAGGTCCGGCTAGGGGAGGATCTAGTCGCCTAATCCTTGTTATCGAACCACTCCGGTTGTGCGGAATCCAACCGGAATAGCAAACCGAGATCGAACACGACACACAAATATCACCGTTTAACACCACTGTATTAAAACGTATGAAAGGTTCGATTACAAAGCAATGTTCACAAATATGTTTTGCAAACTCTCTAAAACTCTCGTGTGTGTGTATTCTCTCTACAAAGTGTTCTCTCTATGTTCTGTTGTCCTCTCCACCTCGAAACAGAAGGATAACCTTCTATTTATATACACAGACACACAGTACATGACGAATCAGAACTTTGGCGAATCAGGCTTGGCGAATCAGATCATCATTGGCGAAACAAGAAACAGTTGGCGAAACATAAACATAGTCGATGAAACAAAGCTGTTTCGTCGACATTACTTCAGTTTCGTCGAGTATTGGGCTTGGGCCCACAGTGTTTTGCCAAATCAGTGAGTAGCCCATGTTCCTGTTCTTCATATGCAGCCCAAGACTTGATTAGCTGATGGACGAGGCCCAAGAACTAGTCTTCAAGTTCTTTAAACATCTTGGCCTGCTTGTAGTCTTCAAACGCACGACGGAGGAATGTCGTGTCCTAGCCAAGTTGCGTTGCGCGAGTCGTGTCCACAAATATGTATCAACAAACTCCCCCTTGGACGCTACTCGCGAGATTCGCCTTTGATGTCTTCTATGTCGGAGGATCTTCAAAGTCTTCACGTCTTGAAAGCAGAAAGTGTATCAACAAACTCCCCGTTTCATGTAGGAAGTGTGTTGACAAACTCCCCCTTAACATAAGCTCCCCCTTGAGTTATGCTTGTGAACGACTTGATCTTTATAACTTGAGATCCTTGTGGTATTGATGATGGTCAACGGCAACTCGATCATCTTCATCACTTGAGTGCCTTTACGTCGTGTCTTCATTCCGAAGCTTGTCATCGACCATGTTCTCCTTGCCTTTAGAATCTGCACATGCAAGAAAACTAAACGCGTAATGAGAACAACTGCTTGGAATATCATAAGCAACCGACACACGTGTGACCATTATTCAAACAACTACCGTCCGACAGTTTGAAAGTTTAACAAATTTATCAATTTTAGACCTTTAACTTTCAAAACTTGTTAACTTCGACATTTTATGAAGGTGCAATTGTTTTCCGGCTTACGATCAGGATTTTGGGTAGGATAGACTCGAGTTCCAACATCAGTCAATCAAAAATAAAATAGAAGCAAAATCTTTTTGGCTTTTATAAAGTTTATATTAAAACACACCTAAAATCTTTTTGGAATTTTCATTTTTTTTTTTTTTTTTTTTTTTTTAAATGTAAAGACGGAAAGCAATAAATAAATATATACAAAGATACAGAAACTGAAAGCAGTAAATAAATATTTACAGACATTCTTTTTGCGAGTTTCGAGGGTAAGAGAATCATATCAGTGTACGGTCATGCCAAAACGCTCTTTTTGTTCTTTTAGTTAACATTTTAGATAAGCATCCTATAACAATTATCGGTATTGTTGTCCACATAAGCTCAACTTATCATTTGTAATCATGGCGAGGGGATACGTTAAGGTATGATTTATACTTACCGACCGGTGTTCATCCACATCACGACACATTCCCGTATCAAGGTATGCACGAGAGTTCATCTTACCGGTGAGTATACCGATTATCATCTGTTTGACCGTATATGATGTGAGAAACTCACTTATTTTGATTGAAAACAAGCCCTATGTGATAGAATCACTTATTGATGAGGAACTTGATTTTCATATGCATGAGGGCACAGGAGCAAGTCCGTGAACAGGTCAGTACTTTCGTACAGCAGAGAGACGAACTTGACTCCCGGATAAATGTGATATTTTATCACTTATTTGTTTGGACATGTGATTGTTGATCACTTATTGAGGTCGTATGCAGTATGCAGTATGTACACGTATGTATAGTATCATGGAAGATCTAGACTTGCGTCCCCGTTATTTTTCGGTAAAAGATACAACCATGATACCCAGATGATAAGCAGCATAAAGACCGAATATCTCAGAACCTCGGCAATCTCTCAAACGAAATTTCGGTACTAAGACCATATGCCAATGAATGGTTCCCACCCAGTCTGCAGTCGATTTTAAGTTTATATCACCCTGCACACTTTAAAATGATTGTGAGCCTACCGATACATCTTATATAGAGCTGCTTATCGCTTTTCATTTTGCATTTTAGTTTAAAGAGGATTCAACAGACCACTGATCTACTATCATTTTCTCTTTTTCTCGCCAGGAAACTCATTTTTGTTTTTCTATTGTTTTTGTGCTTTTGAAATTTTGAGATATTTTTGGTTTTTCAAATTTGGATTTACTCCCCCTAAAATCAACAAACTAAGATAAAATTTAAAAACACAAAGGTATTTACAAAAATGACTTTCCGATGTTGGTTAACTCATGTTATACCTCAATGCCGTTTACCAAAATTAGTTTTTAATCTGAAAAGATTTCTTGAATTTTGGAAAAATCAGTTGGCATGTCGGTTAACGGTGCGGACCATGACAAACATTGTCTGGCCAAAGAGTGCTGCGAGAGGATAACAATTTATAAAGTAGCTTAAATAACGACAAGTAAAGGAGAGATTAGAAATTTTAAAACCGTATCCTGCAACTGCTTCGTGCATTGCCAGGAATCTGAGCGCTCTCCCAAACTGGATATCCACCCGGTGTGGATTTCAAAGTCGATTCTTTGTAGCTACTGAGAAGTCTCTTGACAGCAACAAGATCATAAACCTTTGGGTCCGGCTGGTCTTCAACATTTCACCAGCGAAGGTTTTTGTCTTTCTCTTTCAGAAGTAGTGTGTGGTTGTTCAACCCATGCCAAGCCATCCGCACACCCGGTTGGTTTGTTCAACTAACACATTTTCTTCAATCACACCGCGAAGAAATGTACACTGCACGTTCATCTTGTTGATTTTGAACTTCAAACGTGCTGCAGGTGCGTACATTTTGATTGAATCTATCCTGGGGACCCGATCAAAGCTTGATTGTAAAAGGCTTTGCATTTTTGTCGAAGCTTTTCAAACTCTTTCAACGGACAATTCTGTTTCTCTTTTCCTTTTCTTTTCTTCTCTCCATCAAAGGCAACAATTTCTTCTGTCGCCTATTTTGTGCATGGACACTCCACTATCAACAATCTTACGACTATTGAAAGTTCCTCCTGGAATATCCTACACACTCATTCAAAGATTAGACGGAGAGGGGGACCCAAGCCTTTGTGGACTTGGGTCGTCCTTGATCATCAATAAAAGTGATTTCAATCACTTGATGATTAGGAAACAGAACCCGTGGTGCTCCCCCCGACTGAATTACCTGTTTTGGTTTCCAAGCTGTTTGTCCTTTACCAGTATTTGTATTAATTGTTTTTGCATTTACTGGTTTTACCGTTTTAGGTTTTGCTTGAACAGGTTTTTCTTCTTTGACCTCTGATTTTAAGGCCTTTTCAATTACCTTTTGATTCTTTTGTTTTAACTTCTTTTCCCTTTCTTTCAAGACACGGGGGTCTTGTTTCGGGGAAACAGGTCGTTTTTGGTAATTGGTTTCTTGGGGAGCACTCGTCTTTGCCTTCAACTTTTGCAGGTATGGGCAGTATCTTACAATATGCCCAATTGTGCCACACTCAAAACACATTCTCCGCTCTACAAACCTCGGAGAAACATGTTGATGACCAGACGGAGAACCAGACCATGAACTTTGTGATCTAGACGTGCTTGGACCTAAATCACATCCTTTTGTGTGTTGGGTGTAATTATTCTGATCATTTCGTTTCAAAATTCTAACTTGTTTTACAAAATCAACGTTAGATTTATCCTGAAATGTTTCAGGTTTGTCTGAACCCGTGGATCCAACAAAGTTCACTTTCTGTTCTCTTTTCTTAACAGAAGCTCTTTTGTTTTTCACCTTTTGTTGAGTAGCCTTAGACTGTTCAACTTTAGATTGTTGAACCTTTGGTTGTTGAGTCTTAGGCTGCTGAACTTTTGGTGCTTGAGCATTCTTGTTTTGAGCCTTCTTTCCTTGTACCTGGCCCTTACCCTTTCCAGAATTGATTTGTTGTTTTCGCTCAACTGGTAGTTTTTGGTTTCCGTATTGTTTTCTAACTTGTTCACACGGAATTGGATCACATTGAGTGACGGTAACTTTGCCATTTTTGTTCCCCAAAAACTTATCAGTACATCCTTCAAAAATTTGCTCAATTAAATCTTGATTTACATTTTTAATTGGAAAATCTTTGTTAGAGTAGATTTTGTCATCTCCTTTGAGCGTGTACAACAAGTTTTTCCCTTCAAGGCTAGGTACACTTGACTTCATTGTTTTTGGCTCTTCAGTCTTACTCGGTTCCACTGGTGGATCACACAAGATGTGATTCTCGATTGGAATATCTGTTGTAACCGAGTTAGACTGTTGGTTCACAATTCCTTCAGATTCATCGTCCGAAGAATCAGTATCCTCAACAATGATAGGACTCTGTTCCTTAACACACGATGACTCTGTCACATTCTCAGACTCAGATTCTGATTGACCCGAGGATGATGTACCAGTTGTGAACCCGAGGCCTGCTGCAAAATCATCTAGATTGAGTGGCACAGTAGGTTCAAAACGGGGCATATCCTCGTCATCAGGCAATTTGGAGTAATTGTGATTCATTGGGGGAGGACATGATTTGAATCCCATACACTTCTTATCCCCCTTTTTCTTTTGAACATCAATAATGTGATCCAAAACATAGCGGGAATTGGAATAGCTTTCCAATTTCTGCTTAATTGTCTCACATTCACATCGAGCTGTTGCTAACTCTACCATTTGCTTTTCAATTGTGTCAATTAGATCATTGTTAGCATGTTGTTTTCTCAAAACAGCCTTTTGTAATTCAGAAACATCATGTTTTAATGACGCAATTGTTGCTTTAAATTCCTTTTCATTTCTGGTTAAAAACAAGTTAGCTTCAGTTGCTTTAGAAAGATCTACAATCAATTCTTGATTGTGTTTGTGTGTGATTTCAAACTGACTTTCCTTTTCAGCAAATTTAACCTTTAAACTATCACAATTTTCACAACTAACTACAGTGGGTTCATCGACACATACCTGACTTGAGGAACTGTCGACATTAGCCTTAAAGGCTGAATGGAAAGAAAAAGATCCATCTTCAGAGAAGAACTTCTCCATTTCTTTTGATGTAGCATCAGCTTTCTTGACCAAGTCAGAATTTTGACATTTCATCTCCTTGGCACCATTCGATAGACTATCAGCTTCAGAATCCATTCCCTCCTTGACGTCCGATTCTGAACTGTAATCACTCACACCTGAGCTATCTTCATCAGTGCCACTACATCCTGAACTGTCATCTTTTCCTGAAGATTCACCATCATTGACATTCTTGACAATTTCAGCATAAAACGCAGTTCCTCCTTGATTTCCACCTCCACATTGTACAGACCAGTCACACCCATCATCGGCTTTATTTGAGCTGGACGTGGATGTACTTGTTTGATTTATGAAAGGATTTTGGTTGCCTTGTTGAGGTTGGGCTTGAGGTGGTTTCCAAAAATAGGCAGTTGGATCAAATTTGGGTTGAGGTGTGGCAACTTGAGGTTTCGGAAGATAGACATTTATATCAAATTGGGGTTGAGGTGTGGCAATTGCTCGCATCCATGCAGTTTTGTCGAAATCTGACGCAGATTGAGTAGCTGATGATTGTGGAGTCGAAGTTAATTGAGTCCACCACTGACCGTTTGTTCCCATTTTATAAAAATTAATATATTAAGTGAAAATTGATTTAAAATTTGAAAAACAAGTTTTTTTTTTTTTTTTAAATATAATTTTCACAAACTATGTTAATATCTCGAATGATAACAACCAGATTAACACACTTGAAACAAACAGTTAAACAACTAGTGCAAACCTTCTGTTTAAAAATTACAACTTTCACGACGAAACAGAATGTTGACGAAACAAAAACCCTTGAATGATTAACTATCGACGAAACAGATTTGGCTACGAAACAGAATTTTTGTAAACACTTTTGGCGAAATAAAAATCTTGACGAAACAGCCCAAGTATTCGTTATGGTCAAACAATTGACGAAACAGGGTTTAATTGTTTTTAACGAAATAGAAACCAACAAGTCCGGCGAAATAGAAACTTAATTTGGGCTTGACGAAACAGGTTTTAACTTAATGAATTTGATTCCTTAGGCTATTGACGAAACAGATGATGAAGGCCCAATAATTACGAAACAGAAGCCCAGATGTATGTTGTGCGATCCACTGTCTTGTGCGACTGAAATACAATTGTGTGATTATCCAATCCAATGTTGACTTTCTGTCCACTGACACAAGGCAGAAACTTTCGGCTCACCCACTTTTGAAAACACAATTTTCAAGTTATCAAACAATGATGATGTCTTGTACTATTTTAATCAAATAACAATTTTCAAAGCACAACACTTTACAATTGATTTAAAATAGATCGAAAAGTTGTGTTAGTGAAAAACAACTTTGAATATGGCAAGAACACAAGGAGTTTTCTGGAAAAACTATGAGTTTTCCGGTGTCCCGACAACTTTCCGAAACGCGTTTTTGCCTGAAACTTCACTAAAAACCACTCTTTAACATGTGAAAATGATAAACAACAAGGTTTTTATAAAAACTTCCAGCAAAACAACAGAAATTTCGAAGTTTTGAACTGATTTTTCAGAAAAATAAGAACTTCAAAAATCTGAAACAAACCCGAAAACTACTCGGTTTTAACAAGGAGAAGAGCCAAGGCTCTGATACCACTTGTAGGTCCGGCTAGGGGAGGATCTAGTCGCCTAATCCTTGTTATCGAACCACTCCGGTTGTGCGGAATCCAACCGGAATAGCAAACCGAGATCGAACACGTAAGAACACGACACACAAATATCACCGTTTAACACCACTGTATTAAAACGTATGAAAGGTTCGATTACAAAGCAATGTTCACAAATATGTTTTGCAAACTCTCTAAAACTCTCGTGTGTGTGTATTCTCTCTACAAAGTGTTCTCTCTATGTTCTGTTGTCCTCTCCACCTCGAAACAGAAGGATAACCTTCTATTTATATACACAGACACACAGTACATGACGAATCAGAACTTTGGCGAATCAGGCTTGGCGAATCAGATCATCATTGGCGAAACAAGAAACAGTTGGCGAAACATAAACATAGTCGATGAAACAAAGCTGTTTCGTCGACATTACTTCAGTTTCGTCGAGTATTGGGCTTGGGCCCACAGTGTTTTGCCAAATCAGTGAGTAGCCCATGTTCCTGTTCTTCATATGCAGCCCAAGACTTGATTAGCTGATGGACGAGGCCCAAGAACTAGTCTTCAAGTTCTTTAAACATCTTGGCCTGCTTGTAGTCTTCAAACGCACGACGGAGGAATGTCGTGTCCTAGCCAAGTTGCGTTGCGCGAGTCGTGTCCACAAATATGTATCAACACCTACATTCGTTATTTTTTGGATAAATTACAGTTTTCGTCCTTTATGTTTGTATCTGATTGCAACGGATGACCTTTAACTTTAATAATTACAGTCACAATCCTTTATTTGGAAAACTCATTACACATTTCGTCCTTTATCACTAACAAGGTTACTATTTTCAGTTAAGTCTAACCAGTTAAGGGTAGTCTAGTCATTTTACCAACTTAATTAAAAGAAAACCAAAACCTAAGTTTAAAATCCCACTTCTATCTCTACCTTTTTGGTTCCTTCCCTTTCCCTTCCTTCTTTCACCACCATAACCACCACCACCAACCTTTCTTATCTCATTCTCAGTTCTCTCTCCCCTATCTCTCTCTCCAGCCATCCCCACCACCACCTAATCCGCCACCACCACTATGACAGTCACCGCCACCACCAAATCCGCCACCACCACGCCGGATCTACAACCACCTCCATCGGATCTACCGCCACCACCACTTGTCTACTCTTCAAAGCGTTGATTTCATCTTTGTGAGAAGAAAGCATGATTTACTTTTGTATATGCTGTGTGCCTTTTTGTTTGATTTGAAAGGTATGAATTTCTAGGGTTTACTTACATCACTAGATGACCAGGGAATTTATTTCAGTAATTCTTAAACAAACAATGGCCTTGTTTAATTAGATCTTGGTTTAAAGATGAACATAGAGTTGTATAATATCTAGATGAACAAGTAATTTTTTTAAACAAACAATGTGTGTTCTGATGGCTATATAAATTGTATAGTTTCTTAATACAGCAATGTTCGGTGGAAACATCCATACCAAGGTGTGATTCTCACTTAGTATCAATCTTTCACTTAATATTCAAAGTAAATATATGGTCGGTGAGTTTTTTTTTTGGGTGTAAGATTTCGAAGTTGGATTAATTGGTGGAATTGAAAAATGAGTGTGAGAAATTAAGAACCGATTGGAAGAAAAAATTCTGAAGAAAAATGATTTTTTGGTTTCGAATTTGATTTTGTTTAGAGGCAGCAGAATCGTTGGCGGTGGGGAGTGACAGCGGGGTGGTGATTGGGAGAGTAGAGATAAACAGGGGTAAAATGACATAAATGCCCTCACATGAGGTGCACATGATCTTATTTAACATAAAATTTCAACCTGGTTAGTGCTAAAGGACGAAATGTGTAATGGGTTTTCCAAATAAAGGATTGTGACTGTAATTATTGAAGTTAAAGGTCATCCATTGCAATCCAATATAAACATAAAGGACGAAAAATGTAATTTACCCTTATTTTTTATCGTGTAATGTATATGTAGACGAGAGTAAAGGAGATTTTTTGAAAGCAAATTAGTAGTTCAAGTGTTAAGTAACAACTCCACCTAATTAATCAAACAGATATACGTCCATTTGAAGGTCAAACTTTTTGGAGTTGATTCTAAGTTAAAACAACATAGAAGTCAAATTTTTGAATCGTAAAAAACCTTGAAAGGATTAAAGTTTCAAGTACATGTGAATAGTAACAGTAACATTTCCACAACATAACAGATCAAGAGAAAGGATATCATGTGTATGAGAATCAAAAACAAGATTTGTTGGGGTAGGTTGCGTGATGGAGTTGTAGAGTATGGGATGCGGGATGTTTAATATGTATATACTACTGTTTATCTATCAACTGTCTTTTCTGTTTCTTCATTGCATTGCAATGCGTTGGATAGTCTGTTATTTTTATGAGCAAGCAGAAACATAATAAGTTTTAAATTATCTTGGCTATTTAACTCTAGAAACCCTAGCAAAAAATATAAAATAACCAGGTCACTTCTGGTGACATATGTGAGATATATATTCCACGCCACAACATTTTGTTGGTGCGCATATCAATTCTTTACCGTAAACTATTTGCTTGGTTCGAGTGTATGTGGTGATTATATCATGATATTTGCACCAACAAAAGTGACGCACACCCATTAGTAGATGTTGGAACTAAGAATATTATTCTTGCATACAGAGATGTGATACTTGAAGTGACAACAGACAACTGCAACCATTGTTTAGATTGGAACATTGATGTCACATAAAAGATGATTGTTTGTTTGGTGACTATGAAAAACCTAACTAAACTTTTTCTTAAATATGTATGTTAATTTAGTGTCGTATCCCACGATAAGCATATTAGTATCATACTTTGTATTTGATTTTAAACAAAAATCCAAAGCTTTGTGTGATTAAGAAACTAAAGAAAGTGAAGCTCAAGTGATTGCAAAATCAAAGTACAAGATTAAAAACAAAAGATAATATACTGTTTAATTATATACATAAGACTAGTGGGTGTGGGCCATTGGTTGAGGTGGGGATGCCAGGAAACGCTAGCTAAACCACACCGGGTCAGCGTTGGCCACGGCGTTGCCCCACTGGTGTGGCTTTGAAGCCTGACATCGGGCGGGGGGAAGAGGTGAGGTGGCTGGCTTGGAGTGGCTTGTGATACATGACCGTTTGGGCTAGCTGTTGCCAAACGGCTACTTTATTTAAAAACATA
Organism: Helianthus tuberosus; assembly: GCA_030545235.1. Lineage (NCBI taxonomy): Eukaryota > Viridiplantae > Streptophyta > Magnoliopsida > Asterales > Asteraceae > Helianthus > Helianthus tuberosus. The sequence goes on along the minus strand of CM060399.1, from coordinate 166,355,185 downwards.
ATTTTTTTAACATTATAAATACTCACCCAATTTTTACAATTTTTTACTACTTCTCTGCTTCTCTATACTTCTTCTATCTCTATATTTTTTTATAAATTCAACACATTTTATCCTCTACAATACATCCATTTGACCGAAACTACGACCCAACCCCTTTGGTTACCAAGAGAAACCGAACCCTAGCCCGCCACAAAACCGTCAACCAACAAAACCGCGACCATCCTCAAGGTTTAGTATACTCACCGTGTCCCAGTTTAGCGGGATTCGCATCGTATTTAGGACACCGTGTATTCACGAACTTTCCATACAACGATTCATCTATTCCCGTTAACCTTTCCCAACCCGATTCCGTACCCGAAAACACAACTACAAGATGTTGGTGGTTCATCATCCAAACCGGCCAAAAAAAAGAAGTCACAAGAAAAAACGGATGAATAGAAAGCACTAGCGGCCGCCCAACGAACACAAGTAAAGTGGACAACTCGGAAAATCCGATTCTAGGTAATTTTTATATAGCAATATTATTGTTTTCAGTTTTATTATAATTTTTTTTATGTTGCCTAAATTTTTTTTGGAATAGGGAATTCACGACAAATGCAATGCGCGGAGTTGTATTGTGAAAATGATACTCTCTCATCCAAGTGGGGTGACATAAATACACAAGTCACCGTGTTCAACGGTTGTTTCCAAAAGGCAAAGAACTCGCTAATGAATGGTGAAACAGAGGCCGATGTAAATTTTGATGATTCTCTTCCCCCACCAGGTAAAGACACGTAAAAAAGGTGGATTCAAAGAGGGAGATCAAGTTCGACCTCGGGTTCGGCCCCTAGTTCGGTCACGGGTAAAGGGTTGTACACCGACCAGTTGGAAGAAATTGGGACAAAAATCGACACATTCAATTTCATCCAACAACAAAGGATCGAGATGAGGAAAAATATCTAAGCGTCGTACTGTTGATGCACTTTGTGGATGCGGCTTTGTTCGGTTCGACTCGGTTCGGTTCAAGCCCGATGTCACGACATTCCTCCGTCATGTACCCCAGAGTTAGACACGCGAAGCACAAAGAGCCACGAGTTGACATCACCATGACATCATCATGATGTCATGATGATGTCATCTTGAATATAGTGTGAATATGAAATGAACTTCAAAGAACCTTAACTGTGATGTGCTTGCATGAAGTCTACGAAGAGCTAGCCAAATTGAGCCAATGAAGAGTCTTCGTGAGAGTCACCTTCTACCAAGAATGACATATGATTGATCACAACGAAGACTAATTGTTTGTGGCATCATAATGGTCCGTTGAGATTATTCCCGAAGACTACTAGTCTTCGTGGGTTTGTCCATTGTTCGTGGCCCAGTAACACTCTTCGTAGTGTTACTGGTATTGGGGCCTATATAAAGACATACTTCTTCCACATTTTGGTTAAGAGAGTCCCGTGAAAGTTTGTAAACACTTTGTGTATGTGTGTACTGATTCTCTTCACTTAATCAAAGTTTGTGAATCTTTGGTTAGTTTGTGTTTGTTACTTTTTGCTTTGGTTTGCATACTTACGTGGATTCCGCACTCGTTAGTGTGTTATAAAACAAGGAAGTAGATTTAATCTTGATCCTCCAAGTGGACTTACAAGTGGTATCAGAGCTTTGGCTCTCTTCCTTATTTAAAACCAAGCAAAACCTTGTATTTGAGCAAGTTGTGAAGTTTTTGGAAGTGTTTTTGTGTTTGAGTTTGCGAAAATCAAGTTTTTCTGAAAAAGTGTTTAAATCTTAGTAAAAACTTGTTGTTTGAAGATAATTTTTACAAAAACACAGTTAAAACACATGGAGACATGTTAGGACTTGGTTTTTCTTAAAATTTCTATCAAAATTTGAGTTCGTCAAATTTTCCGGTGAGTCGGTTAACCGAAAAAGTCACCGGATTGTGGTTGGTAAAGATAAGATTTTCTGAAAAAGCAAGATTTCAAATGTTTATTTTTAACCAACTTAAGATACCCAGCTACCTTCTTTCGTAAAACTAGAAAAAGTTGGTTACTATAAACAGGGGAATCTCACCTACCACTGTGTTCACGAAGAGTATACTGGTCAATGAAGAATAAAGTGTTCCTGGTTCTTGTACATCAACGAACATTCAAGTCTTCGTGGTGATCAAATAGTCTTCGTAGGCACTGTTGTTAAACCACTTAGTGTTCGTGGACATTATAGTTCATTGGACAACAAAATAAGTCTTCGTAGAAACTTAGTCTTCGTAGGTTCTTTGTTGACTAAATTCATTGTTCGTGGACTTTGTTTCCCAACGAAGAATTAATTAATGTTCGTAGAAAATTAAGTCTTCGTGGTGGCCCCCTAGTCTTCGTGGCCCCCCTAGTACTGTTCGTAGACATAAGTGAAGCATTGGGCCTTATAACTCTTTGGGCCTGGTAAATTTTCATTGGGCCAAAAGACTATCATATGTTCATGCAGAGTGTTGGTTCAAACGAATATCACAGTGTTGGGCCAATCATAGTATTCTTCGTAGTAAATCACTGTTCGTGGACTCCTAAGTTGGTTAAACAAAAAGTATTCTCCGTGGGCCTCAAAAAAGGGTTAGGGAGTTACTTTGGTCCATTTTTTGCAAGAGTGTTTTTGGGCCTGCCCATTTTTCGTGAACATTAATATTTGGGCTTGGGCCTCCTTCACGAAAGATAAGACATTGTTCATGGACATCACAGTAGTCTTGGTAATTGTGTCTAGTCAATCAAATTGGAGAATAAGTCTTCGTGGGTTGACTAAAAGTCAACGAACAATCAGTTCTTCGTTGACCCTTGATTGTTCGTAGATTTAAGTCTTCATCACTGTTCGTGGACTGTATTCTTCGTGGACATACACTTGTAGTTTTCACAGAAGCTTTATAACTTTGTTAATAGTTACAAATTTGAGTTTTAACTTTAAGTGTCTTTTATAAAACTTCATAATGAGTTCAAATCCTTGGAGTTGGAGTGAAAACCCAAGTACACCACAAGATCCTTCACAATGGGTGAAAGGATTGATACCCAAAAAGGAAATCACCGAACATCAATGGGCATGTGTCGTGAATCAAAACAGTAGCATTTAAAATCTTCTCTTAAGCGAGAGTGAAACGGGAAGCAACAATCATCCACCAAAATTGAATTACATGAACGATTATCCAACATGGAAAGGTCGTTTTCATACGTATGTTCTAGGGCAAAATACCGAATTGTGGACATGTTTTATCACACCGTACAATGAAGCTCTCGAAGAAGCAGGTTGCAATGCACAAGCTTTGGCGGGATTGAGCAAAATGGATAAAAAGGCTTACGATCTCGAGAAGAAAGCTTTTGCTATCCTTACGCAAGCACTTCATAAGGATATCTATCATCAATTTGCGTATTGTACAAGTACAAAGAACAGGTGGGACGTCTTAGAAGCTAGAGGAGAAGGAAATGCTGAAACGAGAAAGATTCTTCATGATTTGTTGAAGAAGGAATTCGAAGCATTCCGGTTCATGTAAAATGAAACACTCTACGAGATGGCTACTCCGTATTATCACTTGGTTAGTGAGATGCACTTATACAAGGTTCTGGCTACATAGCAAGAGATGGTTATGCATTTTGCTAAGGCTTTGCCACCTAAGTGGAGTCAGTTCATTGACTTGTTGAAACATACTGGTGTTTTGGATACGGTTAGCATTTACGAATTCGTCCAAAAGCTCGAGAACAAGGATGAAGAAGAAATTCGAAAGGCTAAACAACTTCCAGTTCCACAAAATCCCAAGATATACTTTGGAGGTATCAATATGGGAGTTAGTATCAGTCAACAACAACCGAAGCTTCAAACCGCATTTATATCAAATACAAACCCTTATGGTCAACCAGTTCAATCTACCCTACAATTACCTTGTCAACCACCTCCTCAACAACAACCCTTTCCATTCACACAATCTACCCTACAACTACCTTGTCAACCACCTCCTCAACAACAACCCTCTCCATTCACACAATCTACCCTACAACTACCTTGTCAACCACCTCCTTAACAAGCCTTTTATGGGAACAACAACACTCAATCTTCAAACCCCAAAACTGTCAGATTCGATACCTCAAACTTCACCAAAGTAAGTTTGGAAGGTGCTCGGGATTAGTCGCTGTTCAAATTGGAAACATTAATTTGACAAATGAAGACTATCAACAAATAGACAGGGAGGAAATGGAACTCATGGATATTAAGTGGGCGTTTGCAAGTGCGGTGAGAAGAGCTAAGGACTACATGAGAAGAACGGGTAGAACAAGTTTGGAGATCAAGAGAGATACTAAGTATGGTTTTGATAAGGATGCAGTTACGTGTTTCAATTGTGGTAAGAAGGGCCATTTCAAGCGGGAATGCACTCGACCGAGCAAACAAGGAAATCAAAATCCTTTCAGAAACCAGTCAAGCTCATCCAATGCCAATCAAGTGAATAATGAAAAGGGCATTGTAGCAGTTAACAATTCGGGTAACTCAAACCAGTCGGGGCCTTCCAATTCAAACATGGCCTTAGTAGTTCATTCAGATGAAGGATGTGATTGGTCAGTTGAACTGGGAAATCAAGGAACGGAAGGAAATGGAGGAACTGCTTGTTATGCTAAGATCATCAAGTATATCAAGCATGTTCACAGTAAAGAGTCTCTGAGGATGATGACTGTTCTGGGTACAGTGGTAGCTCGGATGAAGAAAGCTCCAATACGGGTGGTTATGGTTCAGATTCAGAAGTAAAGGAAACTCTTGATGTTGAGGTTGACAGTGTGCTTAAGGAAGCTGAGGAACTGAAAGAAGCAGAAGAGGTTAATGGGCAGAAATCTGTGTTGGTAAGGAAAGCTGAAGTCGCATCCAAGGAAATGGAAAAGTTCTTCACTGAGGATGGATCTTTTTCTTATCAGACTACCTTTATGGTAACTGCTGCAGCTTCGACTAGCAGGTTTAGGGTTAAAACTGGATGATTCATCAAAGGAATCAGAAAAGACAGAAAATGTGTCTTTTGCTGTGGAACAAAGTCCTCCAATAATTGAGGATTATGTTTCATCAGATGATGAATCTGATGATGTAACGGATGATTCAGATGAGTTATCAGGATCAATCTCTTGATAAGAAGAAAGGAGTAGAAATTCCTGTTGAGAATCACATTTTGTGTGATCCTCCTACTCCTGTTGCCCCCTTTGTGCAATCAATTGCAAAACAAGAGATTGATTCAATTAAATCTGTGGAGAAATCTGTGTCTACGTTTGAGGGTGATAATGTGTTGTATACTTTGGTTGGTGATGATAAACTTTACTCAAACAAGGATTTCCCAATTAAAAATGTTAATCCATCAATGATTGAACGAGTTTTGGAAGATTCTACCAGCAAGTTTTGGGGTAAGGCGATCCCGAGAGTTACAGTAACTCAGTGTGATCCTATTCCAAAATTTGAAGTTAGAAAACAATACGGAAATCAAAAATTACTAATTGAGAAACAACCAATCGCTCCTAAAGGTAAACAACAGGAAAAACGAGCTCAAACGCCTAAGTTTGAACCAAAAGGAGCTCGAAACAAGAAAAAGGGAAGGGGTGTTAAATTTGTGGCCTCAAGCGGTACTGACAAAGTTGGAACTTTTGAAAACAAATCTAAAACTGCTTTTGTTCAACAAGTGAAAATTTTGAAATGTAACAATGATAACAATTACACTCAACATACAAATGGGTGTGAGAATGAAGCTAGTACCTCAGGGCCTGCAAGTTCAACATCGGGACATCGATCAGAATCTCCTAAATTTGTTGAAAGGAGAACATGTTTTAAGTGTGGGGAATTTGGGCATATAATCAAAAATTGTACAAATCCACCAAAACCTAAGTTTGTTGAAAAATCCCCTCTTGAAAAGGATTACCAACGTCGTCCTTTGACACCTAAACAAGACAAACGAATTGTTAAGGAACAAGAAGCAAAACAACGACATAAAAATGTTAAGGTAATTGAAAAAGCAATAAAACCGGATGTTGTTGAAAAGGGACCAAGTTCATCAAATTCATCAAAACCAGAAGTGTCTAAATCTGTAAATAACCATTAATCTCGTAAACGACAACAATCTTGGAAACCTAAAACCGGTACAGTTTCAAGGGGAGGCACAACATTTCCAAATCATCAAGAAATAGAAATAAAGTTTCTTGATGATAAGGGTCAAACCAAGACCACTAAGGCTTGGGTCCTCATCTCGAACTGATTGTATAGTGTGTTGTGCAGGGTGTTCCAGGAGGAACTGTGAATAGTCTTTGGATTGTTGACAGTGGAGCATCCCGGCACATGACAGGCGACTTAAGGCTCCTGTATGATGTGAAAAGCATTAGGGGAGGTTATGTTGCCTTTGCTGGAGATAAATGCGGATACATCACTGGAGAAGGAATGATTTTCAATGGTGTTGTTAGTTTCGACAAGATCAATTATGTGCGTCAAATTGATCACAATCTTCTTAGTGTTTCGCAAATCTGTGACAAGAAGTTCACGATACATTTTGATGATACCGGCTGTTATGTGCTGAAGCCCAGTTTCAAAATTCCCATAGAATGGATTCTGTTGACGGCTCCAAGAATTAATGACTTGTATATTCTTGATATGAGCCAAGCTATTACCATGTCTGCACAAGTTACATGTTTTGTCTCAAAGGCCACTGAAAAGGAGTCTATATTGTGGCTCAGACGTGTAGGTCACATTCACTTGAGGAAGAGGAATCATCTGGTGAGAAATAATCTTGTGAATGGTGTCCAAGTCAAAAGTTTTCATTTAAAAGACGTCTGTGTATCGTGCCGAAAAGGAAAGCAAATGAAGAAGTCCCATCCAATCAATAAAGTCAACACCGTCAACATGCCTCTTAAACGTCTTCATATGGACCTCTTTGGACCTAGGAAGCACAAGACTACGTTTGGAGATGCTTATTGTTTGGTAGTTACTGATGACTATTTAAGATTCTCATGGGTATCAATGATGGCACACAAGAGTGAGACTCTGGGAATCCTAAAAAATCTGCTCACTTTACTCGAGAATTTGTACACTTTGAGAGTAAAGCGAATCAGAAGTGACAATGGCACGGAATTCAAGAATCAGGTTATGGATGAGTTTTGTGCTTCTAAGACAATTTTGCATGAGTACAGTTCTTGTTACACTCGTCAACAAAATGGTGTTGCTGAGAGGAAGAATAGAACGCTTATCGAGACGACAAGAACTATGTTAGTGGAGTCGGAGCTTCCTGTTCAATTTTGGGGGGAGGCTGTGGCTACTGCTTGTTATACTTTGAACAGGGTTATTACTGTTAAAAGGCATGGGAAAACATGTTTTGAATTGTTACAGAAAAGGAAACCGGATGTGTCTTATTTAAAACCTTTTGGCGCTCCATGCACTATGATTGACCTACATGGAAAGTTTGGTCCAAGGGCTATCGAAAGTTTCTTCCTTGGGTATGCTACTCCAAATTTTAGGGTGTGGAATCTAGAAACTAAAAAGATTGAGGAATGGGGTTGTCACACCCCGATTTCCACGTGTCACCGGTGGGCCCGGTGGGGAGTATCGTGACGTGGTTGGCAACATAATAGTCAAACAACACAATATTTAATATGCACAGCGGAAGCAATTTAAAAGATATAATACAACCGAATTTAATATTGTAATATCAAATGTCACAATATTCGGAAGTTTATCCACAGATGGATCGGAAACAAAATGAAACAATAGTTCAACAGACTTCAGGCATCTTAAGCTTGCGAGACTTCTATTGATGCTAAGGAGAAATCCCAGCCAATTACGCTTAGTACCTGCATTTAATCTTTTTGGGAAAATACGTCAGTTTACACTGGTAAATACAATCAACTGACTCATTTTGGAAAATGATTGAAAATTGGTTTGGATGCACGTGGCATAAACATTTTTATTTAACTTGGGAGAATTATTTAAATATATAATCTTGTGAACGAATTACATGTTCCTTGTGCGTTCAGTAGCCCGGATCAAGTCCGGGTTAAAGATCAATAGACACACCACAATTTTCTTTTGTGCACTGACGGGTGTACGCCTACACCCCGCGCTTAAGTGGTGGCCATTTCGTAAAATGATGCCAAGGATATCCGGGATATGGTCATTAACCCCCCAAAGGCTTTAAGTAACAAGACTGTTTAAACGAGCCGATCAAAATTTTCAATTAACCACCAAACGATGGAAGATTTGATGCCCGATCAAGCGGTATTCTATATACCGTAACCCAAGCCCGTATAGGGAAAATAAGTTAAAAGTATTTACCTGAGCAATGTATAAATCACAATAAGCAAATTGCAAGTAGCTTTTACTGGTACTCCTAATCTGGAACGAAGGTTTATAATAACCTATTAGAATCCTAACGGGTCTTTAATTAAGCTTAAGCTTAGACCGGCTAGTTTCAAAGATACGGTTCGTACGCACGATTAAGCGAAGACCGGATAGAATGTGTTTTAGACCCGACAAGTTCAGAGACTTGCTTAATATGGGTTTATTATTCACATTCTGGATTTTGAGATAAAACCGTTAAGGTTTGACCCGTTTAGGCTAGTTTATGTAAACTTGTTACATAAACCGAACCGAACGCGTAATATGCGTAACGGGTAATAATGAGAGCCATTTACAGGTTTCCTAAGTTAATATGCTCCATATAAGTTGTGACATCAGTAAGATGTCTTTTATTATGCCCGAATTGAATTTAAACACAAACTATGCCCCGTAGGGGTAGTTTGGTCATTTTAATGGTTGTAAAAGAGTTTAAGTGTTAACCTGAGTTACAGGCCTGATGTAATCAGCAAATATACTCAATTTTCTAAGTTATATCAGTAGGTTAAAGTATATGAGTGAAATTTATCAATTATAACCAAACCATGCCCCGTAGGGGTATTTTGGTAATTTCACATAAGCCGAAAAGCTCAAAACTGAAGTCTGAGTTTATCAACCTTTGCTTACTGTTAAAATATTATAATTTGCCTCAAATATCAGTAGGTATCAACCCTCGTATGTTTAAAATAGTTTTAGTACATACTATGCGTTAAAAACGCTTAAAAATGTGATTAAAGGCCATTTCCGGGTTTGATACATAAATCTGATATTTTTATATTTCCAGAAGGCTTAAAATAATTTATTTATCATATGTGATCAGCAACAAAAGGTTTGGAGTCGTTTAGATATGTAAAACTCATTTTATGGCCCGTTAGGGCAAAACCGACAATTACCGGATTAAGCCTACGACTATAAGTTATGCTCAGCCTAAAATTAATTAAAAATCTCCAAAAATCCCAAAATATTATATTATATCAGTGGGTAAAAGATTTGGTATCAAAAAGTATGTTTAAGTAGGCTATACGCTAAATACGCCGTTTAATTAACATAAAGCTTTAATTTTACGCTAACGAGCATAACTCTTAACCTACACCTCAAACTGATGTCAAATTTTGTATGCAAGTTTATATATTAGTAATTAAGGTTTCTACTCTTTTACATTTCCAAAAATCACGTTTTAAAGTGAAAAGGGCATAATGGTCAACATATGAGCAATTAACGGAGTATGCATATTAATTGGATAACTAATGATCCGAGGTGTATAATCACAGAGGGTTATACTAGCATGTAACCTGGTCCAAATAAGGCTCTAAGGCATTTTTAAAACATACCATAACGGGTCAGAACTGAAAGTCAAAGTGAAAGTCAAACTATGTGACTTTCGGTTCCGAACCGGGTATTTACAGGAAATTGTCGGGTTGAACATGTTTAGACATGTTCTTACACTTATTACTAAGTTATAACAATGATCAAACAGGTTGTATATGATCTACATTGCTAATTATGCATAAATTGTAATTTAAGTATCCTGTTGACTTTTTCTTAGCAAGTTTGACCCGACTTTTGACCTGTTTAAGGTGGTAATCTGGGGAACCCTTTTAAGGGTTTATTACCCACATAATTACCAACTTATAACCACTTTTAATTCGAGATTTGACTGAGCCATTATTAATTAATCTCGAAGTCAAACCGTAATTACGACGGTTTGACTTTTAGCTAAATAACTAAGCTAAACTCAATAAAAGAAAGGATTAGCAACTTACTGAAGTCCTAAGCTTGATTAGTGATCACTTGGAAGCAGACTTGAGCTCCAGGAATGATCAGATAGCTTGAATGAAGGTGTGAAGACTTGTTGCAAGTTCAAGGCCCTTTGATAGTGAATTTCTCACCATAAATCCTTGACACATGAGTCTACAACCCACCACAACTGATCAACACTTGTTCCTAGTGCTTAGGGGGTGTCTAGGGGTCGCACAAGATGTGAAAAATCGGTTAAAGGCGCGCATAAAGGCAATGGCAGGCAACAGCCACGTTTTTCGGAACTGGGAGTCCCTCGCGTGGCGCGAGGGACCCTCGCGTGGCACGACGGTCTGCAGAAATCAGCATTTTAGATCTTTTGCGATTTGATCCTTGGCTCTTCAAGCTCCGATTAGGCACTTGTTTCTTGCATTGTGAACCCTCATAATTGATCTATAAGGGCTTTAAAACATATACCCACTTTGCTAAGTCCCCGGTTAACTTTATTGTTACCCGAAAAGTCCTAACTTTCGACGTTTACGCTTTAACCCTTCGCACACGAATTTGATCATAACTTTCTCATACGATAACGAAACTTTACAAAATTTATATCGTGCATTCTAGTAAGCATAATTAACAGTTACAAAGCTTCAGGTTTGTCAAAAGGTCACTCAGAGGTATAACTTAAACATGTTGACACATTTACTCCCTGTAGTTTGAAATCTCTCACTTTTAGCTTCGTATGATCCATGATTTATTCGTTTGAAGGTATGAGCATCATGTAGGGTTAGTGTACATTATATTTATTCACTGTTGACACTTCGAATACGTATATTCACATACTTTCCATGTTTGTCAACTTTAGTCCTTCTATAATATTCTTTCACACGTTTTAAACATATGACACGTGTCAACACATTATAGGACGTGAATTTTAGAGGTGTTACATCCTCACCCCCTTAAAATAAATCTCGACCCGATATTTACTGAAATAAATAAGGGTACTTTTCTTTCATCGTGGATTCAACCTCCCACGTGTATTCGGGACCTCTACAAGCATCCCATTTGACATTTACAATAGGTACATGCTTCCTTCGAAGCTTCTTTACCTGTCGGTCTTCAATCGACAAAGGTTTTTCCACAAACTTTAAGCTCTCATCTATATGCACATCTGTATGCGGTATAACCAGTGATTCATCAGCGAAGCACTTCTTCAGATTGCAGATGTGGAACACATTGTGAATTCCACTGAGCTTTTCTGGTAAGTTTAACTTATAGGCAACTGACCCGACACGTTCGATAACCTCGAAAGGTCCTATGTATCTCGGGCTTAGTTTGCCTTTCTTACCAAATCGCATCACCCCCTTCCAGGGCGATACTTTAAGCAACACTTTATCACCTACTTCGAAGTGAAAAGCTTTACGCTTTGGATCTGCGTAGCTCTTCTGCCTATCTCGGGCAGCTTTGAGACGGTCACGAATCTGGAAAATCTTTCCGTCGTTTCAAAGACTATCTCTGGTCCTGATAATTGGACATCTCCAACTTCCGCCCAACAAACGGGCGATCTACACTTTCTACCGTATAATGCCTCGAAAGGCGCAGCCTTAATGCTGGTATGGTAGCTATTGTTGTAGGAGGATTCGATTAACGGTAGGTTTTTATCCCAACTACCACCCAAATCGATCGCACATGCACGTAGCATGTCTTCCAACGTTTGAATAGTACGCTCACTCTGACCATCAGTCTGAGGATGATAAGCCGTACTAAAATTCAAACGTGTGCCCAAAGATTGTTGGAAACTCTTCCAAAAATGTGACGTGTACCTAGTATCCCTGTCAGAGATAATAGACACAGGTATGCCATGTAAGGCTACAATCTTATCAACGTATAACTGGGCTAACATGTCAGAGCTATAAGTCTCCTTGATGGGTAAGAAATGCGCTGACTTCGTCAGTCTGTCAACTATAACCCATATTGTATCATTTCCTTTCCTTGTCTTAGGTAACTTGGTGATAAAATCCATGGTTATCATTTCCCAGTTCCACGTAGCAAGTTCAGGCTGTTGTAGCAAGCCTGACGGGTTTTGATGCTCGGCTTTGACTTGCGCACATGTCAAGCATTTAGCTACATAGGTGGCTACAGACTTTTTCAAGCCTATCCACCAATAATTTGCCTTTAGATCCTGGTACATCTTATCAGCTCCAGGATGAACGGAGTATTTGGAACTATGGGCTTCTTGGAGGATGACATCTCGAAGTCCTCCATAGATTGGAACCCATATTCCTCCATTTAATCTTAGAATTCCGTCCTTGCTAAGAGTTAACTGCTCCTCAGTTACTCCTAACTTTTCATTAGGATAGTTAGCTTCCAACACAGCTTCCTTTTGTGCAGCCAACAACCTTTCAATCAAATTATTCTTTATCTCCATGCGCTTGGCATTGATTCGGATGGGTTTCACCCTCTCCTTTCGACTCAAGGCATCGGCGACTACATTCGCCTTGCCGGGATGATATCTGATTTCACAATCATAGTCATTTAAAGTTTCCATCCAACGGCGTTGCCTCATGTTTAATTCTTTCTGATTAAACAGATGCTGAAGGCTCTTGTGATCAGAATAAATCACACACTTGATACCATAAAGATAATGCCTCCACAGTTTTAGTGCGAATACAACGGCACCCAACTCCAAGTCGTGGGTGGTGTAATTCTTTTCATGCACCTTTAACTGTCGTGATGCATAGGCAATAACCTTGCCTTTTTGCATAAGCACACACCCCATGCCAGTGTGTGAAGCATCGCAGTAAACCACAAAATCTTCTATTCCATCTGGCAATGTCAGTACTGGGGCGTTGCTCAACTTTTGTTTCAGGATATCAAAGGATTCTTGCTGCTTAGGGCCCCATACGAACTTTACTTTCTTCTTAGTCAAGGAAGTCAGGGGTGCAGCAATCCTTGAAAATTTTTCAATGAAACGCCTGTAATATCCTGCCAATCCCAGGAAGCTACGAATCTCTGTAGGCGTCTTTGGCTCTTGCCAGTTCATAACTGCTTCAACCTTAGCAGGATCCACTTGGATACCACGCTCACTAACCACGTGTCCAAGGAATTGGACCTCTCGAAGCCAAAATTCACACTTGGAGAATTTGGCATAGAGCTTCTCCTGATGCAGGAGTTTGAGAATACATCGAAGGTGTTTCTCATGGTCAGCTTGGTTCTTCGAGTAGATAAGAATGTCGTCGATGAAAACGATGACGAATTTATCTAAGTACGGTTTGCAAACGCGATTCATGAGATCCATGAACGCGGCAGGTGCATTAGTGAGCCCAAAAGGCATCACTAGGAACTCGTAATGACCATAACGAGTCCTAAATGCTGTTCTGTGCACGTCTTCATCTCTAACCTTCAGTTGATGGTAACCTGAACTCAAGTCAATCTTCGAGAAATAACTTGCCCCTTGTAACTGATCGAACAAATCGTCGATCCTGGGCAAAGGATACTTATTCTTGATCGTGACCTTATTAAGCTCACGATAGTCGATGCACAGACGCATCGATCCATCCTTCTTCTTTACAAATAGGACTGGCGCTCCCCAAGGAGACGAACTAGGTTTTATGAAACCTTTAGCTAGCAATTCGTCTAGCTGTGTCCTCAATTCTTTCATCTCTGTTGGAGCCAACCTATAGGGTGCTCTGGCAACTGGTGCTGCTCCGGGGATGATATCAATCCTGAATTCCACTTGCCTATTTGGTGGCAAACCAGGTAGTTCTTCCGGAAAAACTTCTGGGAATTCAGAGATGACAGGGATGTCTTCTACCTTCGGTTTAGGCTCATCCATAATCACTTGTGCCATGTAGATGACACAACCCTTCTTTAAACATTTTGAAGCCTTGAGCATAGTCGCTTGCTCAGGCAGTCCATACTGGGTATCTCCCCGAATGGTAAGTGATTTACCAGACGGAGTCTTTATCACCACTTGTTTCTTGTTACAGACAATTTGGGCCTGGTTACGAGATAACCAGTCCATACCCAGAACTATGTCAAAACCAGCTAACTTAAATGGAAGTAGAGACAGAGGAAAAGAATGGTTCTTAATGGATATAACACATCCATCTAACACAGTTGAGACGGTTTCTAGGGTGCCGTCTGCTAGCTCCACCTCATAATTCACATTTAAGGTTTTGACAGGTAATTTCAACAATTCACAAAACTTATTATCAATGAAAGACTTATCTGCGCCTGAATCAAAAAGTACTCTAGCATAGACGTCATTTACAAGGAAAGTACCTGTAATAACGTTGTCGTCTAGAATCGCTTCTTTTGCGTCCATTCTGAAGACTCTGGCATTAGTCTTCTTGTCCTCTTCAGGCTTCTTGGTGTACTTAGGGCAGTTGGTTTTAATGTGGCCCTTTTCATTGCAACGGTAGCACGTTGCGTCTTTCATCTTCTTGCAATCCAAGGTTTTGTGATCCGTGGACTTGCATATACCACAAGCATAAGTTTTCGACTGAGTCTGAGAGTTCGACTCAAGTCTGCACTTTCCAAAGTGCTGTTTCTTGCATATCTTGCATTTAGGCTTCTCACCAGAGTTATGCCCATCTTTCCTTGACTCCGATCATTTCTTGTTGTCACCGTTCCCACGGTGTTTCTTGTTCGATCTTCGTGAACCATCATCTTCACGTTTTCTCTTCTCAGCCTCCTTATTCCTCAGCGATCTTTGCCTGACCGCATCCAAAGTAAGGGATAAGGATATGTCAGCTACAGACCTAAAAGTAGCTAGCCGAGAAGCTTTTACGCTTGCCTTGATTTCCGAGGCTAAACCACCGATAAAACGAGCTATTCTTTTTGGTTCTGGGGTACCAAATAAGGAACCAACCGGGACATCGTGTTGAAGCTCGTTAGGTAAGCTTGACAGTCAAGGTTTGTCATCACTAATGATAGAAAATCAGACTCTATCTTCTCCACCTCATACTGAGGGCAGTAATTTTCCCTGATAAGGGTAACAAATTGATCCCACGACATGTTGTACAATGGGATTTTTCCGGTGGCTTGAATCAGAGATCTCCACCATGCTAAAGCTTCACCTTTAAAAGACTGCGACACAAACTTGACCACGTCTCTCTCAGCGCATCCGCTGATATCCACAACCGTATCCATCTCATCCAGCTACGTCATACAGTCAATGGCTCCTTTCTCCCCAGTGAAATCCCGGGGTTTGCAGGAAACGAAATATTTATAAGAGCAACCCTTGTCACGGGGTCCTTGATTTAGTATAACCTGCTGAGATGGAGCACTGTGGTTCGAGGAGTGTCGATCATCATCTTTCTTCGAGTCGTCCTTCTTGGACGGTGGCTTTGAAGGCGGCTTAGATAGGGTCCTACTTCGAGTCCCACTATACTCTTCGTACTGCCTTTCCAAGGCCTGTGTAACTGCGCCGTCTATTATTGCTTTCAATTCAGCACCCGTTAAATTAATCCGGGCGTTCTCGTTATTCTCCACTGGATGACTATTACCCTCGTCCGAGTTAGCCATTTTAATTGAACTGTTGCAGAAAACAAGGACAATAGTTTATTTGGGAGTTTATTATGGAATTGCCCCTTAGGGAAATTCATTAACCATGGTAAACAGAGACCATATTTGGTTAATTTATTAATCATATTTATTTAGGATTTCTATAATAATTTATCCTAATTATAAAACGATAACAGTTTTATTTGTGGCACAAAAGGCCTAGTCACGTGGACATTTTTAATCTATAGGCTATGATTTCAGAGAATCAAAACCCGAAGGTATATTGGCACAATAGGCCTAGTCACAAGGGCGTTTATAAATTATAAGCTATGATTTCAGAGAATCAAAGCATGAAGGTTTGAACCTAGTTCATTACCTTTTTCTGACAGGGAGTCATCGCTACCACTGTCTTTTGGCTCATGTAGAAATGAGCAAGGCCCGTAGGCACTATATTACCACGGATGGTAAAAATTATGATCATCTTAATTGATGACCTAAACCCATGATTCAGAGATCATAAAAATTGGGTTAGGGATCTTTAGAAAGATCCTTTTATATAAAAATGACGTGTGTGATTTTAACGAATCACTTCTGCCAGGAGTGTTAACATGTTTTCAGATGTTAACAGGGATACGAATCTTTTAAACAGGTCTTACCATCTTGGCCCGGCCTTATAATGACCCGAAGGCTAGGTTTCACACTTTAAGATTCTTATTAAAAATTTACATAGGCAGATTATTTCAAAAAGGAATGATTTTAATTTATTTATTTCATTTATAATTTATATATGCACATAATGGCAAACATGAAATTTATAAAACAAACATTCCATTAATTTATTATAATATTACATGCTGCCCTAAACGGGTCTTTTCAATCAACAATTACCCACGCAGGGGTTAAACAACATATTAGTCCACGCAGGGACTTCAAATAAACATACTAGTCCAGGCAGGGACTTTAAACAAACAATATCATACCCACGCAGGGGTTAACGGAAAATAGACCCACGCAGGGGTCAAAACAAACACACATACATACCCACGCAGGGGCTTAAACAAATACACCCACGCAGGGGCTTATACAACAAGACTGGCCCACGCAGGGGCTCAACAATAATTGGAAGGATTCAATGATCCTTCTTGTTCTTCCCTTTGATCAAGCTTGCCAATCCTTGGAAGAAGCTTTGTCTCTCCCTACGGTCACGGTGGAAGCCTCGCTCTACTTCATCCAACCTTTGTAGGATTTCCTCCCTTTCTGGGGGAGAAAACCGTGGCGGCTGCGATTGCGTCCGGATAATAGGTCTAGGAGGTATCTGGTACCCCTGAGTCGGGTAACCTACTCCCCATGGAGCTCCGTATGGTCCCTCCGGGTGAAGAGCGTTATAATTAGCCGCTACCATGTAAGGATCGGCCTCCGCGTAACCATAGCTGTGGTGAGTCGGTGGTTCAAACGGGTTGTATGCCATGGAACCCGTGTATGCTGGAATTGGGTTGTCAAAACCCATTGGTGGCGGCTGCGGTACAGCTGGGTTAGAGGGTCCACCCATTTGTGGGTCCTCCTGATGTGGCGGATAGTGGCTGCCACTGGATTGACGTGGGGAACTGAAATGGAAATCCCCTGCTCGTGACGACATGCGCGCACCGGTTCTCCTTCACCTCGGCGGTTGCGGAGGTGCCGGCTGCACTGGCGATGGTGGAGGCGGTGGCGTAACTGCCACGAATCTGGAATCCTCAGAGGGATCCTGTTGTTGCTACGGCTGCTGTTGAGGCGACGAATGGTGAGGAGGTGTATAGTACCATTCGTGCCGGGTGAACATAGCTTGGAAGCTATCTGGACCAACATAGGGTGATCCGTGGAACGAAGATCCGACGGAGATCTCGATGGGATGATTTGGCGTACCACTAGCAGGTTCGACGGGATCCGTGTCCTCGTCCATATCCTCCGCGTGATCTTCGGAGTAGTGATCTTCTGGCCCCAGTGGGTTAAAACCCACGGGTTCTTGGGTGTAATTGGTCGGGTTAAACCGGCCCCTGAAAGCAGGTGTGGGGTCCCCGAAAGAATGATGCGATAAAGATCGCCGTAATGGTATATATGAGGGTTGAGGGTTGTTGGGCTCATACTCCGGCTGAGACACATAAGGGTTTTGGACCGGAGGTGTAGAGCTGTGTGATACCGATCGTCTGGCTGGTTCAAACAAGTTCCTCCTGTTCTGCCGAGGGTCGTCACTCTCGGTAGTAGACGGAGCTCTCACATTGGAAGGTCCAGCTTCATTATCATTGGGGGCGATGATTGGCCCCTTGCCTCTTCCCCTTCTCCTGAAGAATCTTGGCGGCATTTTCAAATCCTGTCATTATAATATGAGATAACAAAACAAAAATATATGTAAAACAAAGGACAACACAAACAAAGTGGGATTTGTCCTATGTTATATGTCTAGACTCGAAAGTTTAGAATTGTGCAATTGTGTAACTGAGATTAAACACAAAAGGCTAGTGTTTAATTCACTCAGTGTTGGCTCTGATACCAACCTGTCACACCCCGATTTCCATGTGTCATCGGTGGGCCCGGTGCGGAGTATCGTGACGTGGTTGGCAACATAATAGTCAAACAACACAATATTTAATATGCACAGCGGAAGCAATTTAAAAGATATAATACAACCGAATTTAATATTGTAATATCAAATGTCACAATATTCGGAAGTTTATCCACAGATGGATAGGAAACAAAATGAAACAATAGTTCAACAGACTTCAGGCATCTTAAGCTTGCGAGACTTCTAATGATGCTAAGGAGAAATCCCAGCCAATTACGCTTAGTACCTGCATTTAATCTTTTTGGGAAAAATACGTCAGTTTACACTGGTAAATACAATCAACTGACTCATTTTGGAAAATGATTGAAAATTGGTTTGGATGCACGTGGCATAAACATTTTTATTTAACTTGGGAGAATTATTTAAATATATAATCTTGTGAACGAATTACATGTTCCTTGTGCGTTCAGTAGCCCGGATCAAGTCCGGGTTAAAGATCAATAGACACACCACAATTTTCTTTTGTGCACTGACGGGTGTACGCCTACACCCCGCGCTTAAGTCGTGGCCATTTCGTAAAATAATGCCAAGGATATCCGGGACATGGTCATTAACCCCCCCAAAGGCTTTAAGTAACAAGACTATTTAAACGAGCCGATTAAATTTTTCAATTAACCACCAAACGATGGAAGATTTGATGCCCGATCAAGCGGTATTCTATATACCGTAACCCAAGCCCGTATAGGGAAAATAAGTTAAAAGTACTTACCTGAGCAATGTATAAATCACATTTAGCAAATTGCAAGTAGCTTTTACTGGTACTCCTAATCTGGAATGAAGGTTTATAATAACCTATTAGAATCCTAACGGGTCTTTAATTAAGCTTAAGCTTAGACCGGCTAGTTTTAAAGATACGGTTCGTACGCACGATTAAGCGAAGACCGGATAGAATGTGATTTAGACCCGACAAGTTCAGAGACTTGCTTAATATGGGTTTATTATTCACATTCTGGATTTTGAGATAAAACCGTTAAGGTTTGACCCGTTTAGGCTAGTTTATGTAAACTTGTTACATAAACCGAACCGAACGCGTAATATGCGTAACGGGTAATAATGAGAGCCATTTACAGGTTTCCTAAGTTAATATGCTCCATATAAGTTGTGACATCAGTAAGATGTCTTTTATTATGCCCGAATTGAATTTAAACACAAACTATGCCCCGTAGGGGTAGTTTGGTCATTTTAAAGGTTGTAAAAGAGTTTAAGTGTTAACCTGAGTTACAGGCCTGATGTAATCAGAAAATATACTCAATTTGCTAAGTTATATCAGTAGGTTAAAGTATATGAGTGAAATTTATCAATTATAACCAAACCATGCCCCGTAGGGGTATTTTGGTAATTTCACATAAGCCGAAAAGCTCAAAACTGAAGTCTGAGTTTATCAACCTTTGCTTACTGTTAAAATATTATAATTTGCCTCAAATATCAGTAGGTATCAACCCTCGTATGTTTAAAATAGTTTTAGTACATACTATGCGTTAAAAACGCTTAAAAAGGCGATTAAATGCCATTTCCAGGTTTGATACATAAATCTGATATTTTTATATTTCCAGAAGGCTTAAAATAATTTATTTATCATATGTGATCAGCAACAAAAGGTTTGGAGTCGTTTAGATATGTAAAACTCATTTTATGGCCCGTTAGGGCAAAACCGACAATTACCGGATTAAGCCTACGACTATAAGTTATGCTCAGCCTAAAATTAATTAAAAATCTCCAAAAATCCTAAAATATTATATTACATCAGTGGGTAAAAGATTTGGTATCAAAAAGTATGTTTAAGTAGGCTATACGCTAAATACGCCGTTTAATTAACAAAAAGCTTTAATTTTACGCTAACGAGCATAACTCTTAACCTACACCTCAAACTGATGTCAAATTTTGTATGCAAGTTTATATATCAGTAATTAAGGTTTCTACCCTTTTACATTTCCAAAAATCACGTTTTAAAGTAAAAAGGGCATAATGGTCAACATATGAGCAATTAACGGAGTATGCATATTAATTGGATAACTAATGATCCGAGGTGTATAATCACAGAGGGTTATACTAGCATGTAACCTGGTCCAAATAAAGCTATAAGGAATTTTTAAAACATCCCATAACGGGTCAGAACTGAAAGTCAAAGTGAAAGTCAAACTATGTGACTTTCGGTTCCGAACCGGGTATTTACAGGAAATTGTCGGGTTGAACATGTTTAGACATGTTCTTACACTTATTACTAAGTTATAACAATGATCAAACAGGTTGTATATGATCTACATTGCTAATTATGCATAAATTGTAATTTAAGTATCCTGTTGACTTTTTCTTAGCAAGTTTGACCCGACTTTTGACCTGTTTAAGGTGGTAATCAGGGGGAACCCTTTTAAGGGTTTATTACCCACATAATTACCAACTTATAACCAATTTTAATTCGAGATTTGACTGAGCCATTATTAATTAATCTCGAAGTCAAACCGTAATTACGACGGTTTGACTTTTAGCTAAATAACTAAGCTAAACTCAATAAAAGAAAGGATTAGCAACTTACTGAAGTCCTAAGCTTGATTAGTGATCACTTGGAAGCAGACTTGAGCTCCAGGAATGATCAGATAGCTTGAATGAAGGTGTGAAGACTTGTTGCAAGTTCAAGGCCCTTTTATAGTGAATTTCTCACCATAAATCCTTGACACATGAGTCTACAACCCACCACAACTGATCAACACTTGTTCCTAGTGCTTAGGGGGTGTCTAGGGGTCGTACAAGATGTGAAAAATCGGTTAAAGGCGCGTATAAAGGCGATGGCAGGCAACAGCCACGTTTTTCGGAACTGGGAGTCCCTCGCGTGGCGCGACGGTCTGCAGAAATCAGCATTTTAGATCTTTTGCGATTTGATCCTTGGCTCTTCAAACTCCGATTAGGCACTTGTTTCTTGCATTGTGAACCCTTATAATTGATCTATAAGGGCTTTAAAACATATACCCACTTTGCTAAGTCCCCGGTTAACTTTATTGTTACCCGAAAAGTCCTAACTTTCGACGTTTACGCTTTAACCCTTCGCACACGAATTTGATCATAACTTTCTCATACGATAACGAAACTTTACGAAATTTATATCGTGCATTCTAGTGAGCATAATTAACAGGTACAAAGCTTCGGGTTTGTCAAAAGGTCACTCAGAGGTATAACTTAAACATGTTGACACATTTAGTCCCCGTAGTTTGAAATCTCTCACTTTTAGCTTCTATGATCCATGATTTATTCGTTTGAAGGTATGAGCATCATGTAGGGTTAATGTACATTATATTTATTCACTGTTGACACTTCGAATACGTATATTCACATACTTTCCATGTTTGTCAACTTTAGTCCTTCTATAATATTCTTTCACACGTTTTAAACATATGACACGTGTCAACACATTATAGGACGTTAATTTTCGAGGTGTTACAGGGGTGAAGTTAGAGTTCAAAGGTATACTGAATGTGTGAGAGCTCCGGTTGCTCCTTGGATGTTTGATTATGATGGGCTGTTTGATTCCTTTAATCTGCCAACTTCTGATGAGGCGTCTGCAGCAGCGTAAATTTTACTTGAAGGTGATTCAGCAGTTGATTCATCATTAGTACGACCAATTATTGTTAATCGACAAGAATCTAGTTTGGTTGATAATGTTGTTCAAAATGAGGAATTTGAAGATGCAGCTGATTATAATGTTTCGTCGGAAGATGAGGAATTTCATGATGCTAATGAAGCAACTTCAGCTCCTGTCCAAGTTCATGTTCAAGGTGTTTCTGAAGCAACTGCTCAGGCGCAAGTTCACGACAATGCTGAAGGGAATGCATTCACATCTAACGCGTCTCAAGGCATCGATTTAGTTGTTGATTTGAATATCAATAATTTGGGTATTAATGCTCAAGTTCCCAATGTTCCAGAAACTCGAATTCATGATACTCATCCTCCGTAGAATATTATAGGAAATGTCCAAAGTGGTGTGCAGACACGTAATCAGCTTCGAAGCAACCAGAATGCTGGGTTGTATTCGGGAATTAGAGAATCCGGGGAACAAAATGATTGGTCTTTCGCTTGCTATGTCTGTCAAGTTGAGCCGAAATCATGGAAAGAGGCGATGAAAGACGATTCATCGGTTGAAGCAATGCAGGAAGAAGTTCAGCAGTTTCAGAAATTGGGCGTGTGGAAATTGGTTGACAGGCCCCCGAACTATAAGAAGATTGGTACTCGATGGGTTTACAAGTGCAAAAAGGATAACCGAGGTGTTGTTGTGTGAAATAAACCGAGATTGGTTGTCCATGGCTTTAATCAGGTAGAAGGCATTGATTATAATGAAGTTTATGCACGATGGCACGTCTTGAGGCGATAAGGATTTTCTTGGCTTATGCGTTCTACAAGAAGTTCATTGTTTATCAGATAGATGTGAAAAGTGCATTTCTTCATGGTGTAGTCAAGGAAGAAGTATATGTTGAGCAACCGCCTGGTTTTGAAGATCCAATTCATCCTGACAGAGTTTGGCTTCTAAACAAGGCACTTTATGGTCTTCATCAAGCTCCGAGGGCTTGGTATGAAATGTTGTCTACCTATCTGTTGCAGAATGGGTTTCGGTGTGGGTTAATCGATTGTACTCTCTTCATCAAGGAAAGAAAAGATGATTTGTTGATGGTTCAAGTGTAGATGGATGACATCATTTTCGGGTCTACAAATAATGAAATGTGCAAGGAATTCGAGCGGGTGATGCAAGAAAAGTTCGAGATGAGTGATATGGGAGAAATGAATTTCTTTTTGGGTTTGCAGGTTCATCAGTCTGAGAAAGGGATCTTCATTCATCAAACAAAGTACGTTGGGGATATATTAAAGCGATTTCAGATGGAAGACTCGAAGCCTGCGGGAACTCCTCTGGCTCAGAATCATGGAATTACTCCTGACGGAACCGGTAAACATGTGGAACCTTCTCTCTATCGTGCTATGATCAGATCTCTCATATATCTTACCGCTTCAAGGCCCGATATTATGTATCCAACATGTCTTCTTGCTCGTTACCAGTCCAATCCGAAGGTTCCTCATATGATGGCTGTAAAGAGGATTTTTCGTTATCTGAAGGGTTGTCAAGACACCGGTCTGTGGTATCCTAAGGATGATAACTTTGATTTGATTTCATTCAGTGATTCTGATCATGGCGGCTGCAAGATTGATGCATAGTCAACATCAGTGGGATGTCAGTTTTTGGGTAATCGTCTAGTCACGTGGCAATGTAAAAAGAAGGCCTGTGTAGCTACTTCAACCTGTGAAGCTGAGTACATTGCTGCCTTAAGTTCTTGCTCCCAAGTTCTATGGATCCAACAGCAAATGCACAACTACGGTATTGAATTCCTAACTACTGCTATTTATGTTGATAATTCAGCTGCTTTATAGATCACTCGTCTGTACAACACTCAAAGACAAAACACATCGAGATAAAGTATCATTTCATACGAGACTGTTATGAAAAGAAACTTATCGATGTTGTGAAAATCCACACGGATGACCAACGTGCCGATCTTTTTACCAAAGCTTTTGACAAATCACGATTTGACTATTTACTAATGGTAAACGGCATTAAGGTCAAGCCAGAGTAAAACCAACATCGGAAAATTATTTTTGTAAATATTTATTTGTGTTTTCTAATTTGTCGTACTTTTTTCATTTTAGGGGGAGTAAAAACGAAAAATAATAAAACATTGAAAAATTTTAAAAATACAAAAACATCGAAAAATTTCAAAAACACAAAAACAATAGAAAAACAAAAATGAGTTTCCTGGCGAGAAAAAGAGAATATGATAGTACATCAGTGGTCTGTTGAAACCTTTTTGAACCTAAAATGAAAAACGATATGCAGCTCTATATAAGATGTATCGGTAGGCTCACAATCATTTTAAATGTGCAGAGTGATATAAACCTAAATCGACTGAAGACCGTGTGGGAACCGCTCTTTGGCATATGGTCTTGGTACCGAAATTTCGTTTGATAGATTGCCGAGGTTCTGATATACGTGGTCTTTATGCTGTTTATCATCTGGGTATCATGGTTGTTTCTTTTACCGAAAACAATGGGGACGCAAGTCTAGATCTTCCATGTTACCATACATACGTGTAAATATCATACAATCATGTATATAATACATGATGCATACAACCTCAATAAGTGATAGACAATCACATGTCTCAATGAATAAGTGATAAAATATCACAGTTATCCGGGAGTTAAGTTCGTCTCTTTGTCGGAATGATGGTACTAACCTGTTCACGGACTTGCTCTTGTGCCCTGCATGCATCGAATATCAAGTTCCTCATCAATAAGTGAATTTATCACATAGGGCTTGTATTCATCCAAAAATAAGTATCTCACATCATATACTACGTTGAAAACAGATGATAAATGGTATACTCGCCAGTAAGATGAACTCTTGTGCATACCTTGATACGAGAATGTGTCACGTGTGAATGAACACCGGTTGGTAAGTATAAATCTTACCTTAACGTATCCCCTAACCACGAGTACATCTGATAAGTTGAGTTTAAGTGGACAACAATACCGATAATCGTTATAGGATGCTTATCTTAATATTAACTAACTGAACAACAAGAGCGTTTTGGCATGACCATACACTGATATGATTCTCTTACCCTCGAAACTCGCAAAAAGACTGTATGTAAATATTTATTTACTGCTTTCTGTCTTTATGTTTGAAATATTCAAAAATACCAAAAATATTTTATTTCTATTTATTTTTTATTGTACGATATTGGATCTCTAGTTTTTCCTACCTTAAACCCGATTGTAAGCCGGAAAACAAATGCACCTTCAGAAACGGTCAAAATTTAGCAAGTTTTGAAAGTTAAAATCTAAATTGATCAAAATTTTTCAACTTTCAAATTGTTGTCGGTCGGTAGTTGATTGATTGTTGGTCACATGTGTGTCATTTTGTTTATGTTGACTATATTCCAAGCGGTTGTTCTCATTATGCGTTTAGCTCTGTTGTATGTGCAGATGCGACACTCAAACCAGCTAAAGGCAAAGAGAACATGTTAGATGACAAGCAGTAGAATGAAAAACGACATTGATGCAATCAGAGGATCAAGATGATCGAGTTGTAGCTGACCACTCATCAACACCAACAAGGATCTAAAATTCGCATATCAACATTTCACGAGCAACATTCAAGGTGGAGTTTGCTGGTACACTCCCAGTTTGTGACACGTGATGACATCTGAAGATCCGACATCATGTGAAGATCGAACCATCACGAGAAGCATCCAAGGGGGAGTTTGTTGATGGACTTTGTGGATGCGGCTTGGTTCGGTTCGACTCAGTTCGGTTTGACTCGGTTCGGTTTGACTCGGTTCAGTTCGGTTCAAGCCCGATGTCACGACATTCCTCCATCGTGCGCCCTAGAGTTCGACACGCGAAGCACGAAGAGCCACGAGTTGACATCACCATGATGTCATGATGATGTCATCTTTAATATAGTGTGAATATGAAATGAACTTCAAAGAACCTTAACTGTGTTGTGCTTGCATGAAGTCTACGAAGAGTTAGCCAAATGGAGCCAATGAAGAGTCTTCGTGGGAGTCACCTTCTACGAAGAATGACATATGATTGATCACAACGAAGACTAATTGTTCGTGGCATCATAATGGTTCATTGAGATTATTCACGAAGACTACTAGTCTTCATGGGTTTGTCCATTGTTCGTGGCCCAGTAACACTGTTCGTAGTGTTACTGGGTATCGGGGCGTATATAAAGACATACTTGTTCCATATTTCGGTTAAGAGAGTCATGTAAAAGTTTGTAAACACTGTGTGTATGTGTGTACTGATTCTCTTCAATTAATCAAAGTTTGTGAATCTTTGGTTACTTTGTGTTTGTTCCTTTTTACTTTGGTTTGCATACTTACGTGGATTCCGCACTTGTTAGTGTGTTACAAAACAAGGAACTAGGTTTAATCTTGATCCTCCAAGTGGACCTACACGTACGATAAAAAGCATCTCTAAAAGAAAACGGGAAGATATAAAATTTCTCGCCATGCCCGTTGATCACTTTACCAGTCCAGAATTGGAATTGACGTTGCAAATGAAACAAGAAATCTTAAAAAATATGAAATGGATAAATCATGAAGTTTTTAATCTTTTTCCTTTATTTTATGTTGTTTTTTTTATCTTATGTAGTTTTTTCATAATTTTATTTGTAATTTGTAAAAAAATATATGCAATTTTCTATTTTACTTAGTGTGTTAATTTAACTAAATGAAATTTTAAATAGTTAAAACAAAAAAAATTAATCAAAATCCCCATGGCTGGCCACGTACGCCGAAGCCACGCCACTCCACACCCCTTCTTTTGAAGAATTGCCTTATGGACCCCACACCCGCCACGTGTTAAGCAATGCCCCCAACCCAAGCCCCCCTCACCGCACGGTCTAAGGCTCAAACTATTGGCACACCAAAGTGGCTATTTACACACTTAAGGGTTTATATACGCCACGTATAGATCTATACGCGGCGTATAGGGTTACATAAAAACACAAACTTTTAATGGGACTGGAGGAGGAGTGGGACTTCTTCGCTGGTTTGAGAAAACCGAATCAGCGTTTGCTATGAGTAACTGTCTGGCTGCGGACAGGGTGAAGTTTGCTTCAGGCACACTGGAGGATGATGCCTTAACTTGGTGGAACGCCCAAGTTCAGATGCTGGGAATCGACATGGCGAATACTACTACGTGGGACGATTTCAAGGAATTGATGCGGGAGGAGTAATATCCTCGTGATCAGATTCAAAAGTTGGAGAACGAGTATTATCATCTGAAGATGGTGGGATCAAAGATTGAAGCGCACATGAAAAGTTCTCATGAGCTTGCGAATATGTGCCCTAATTTATCAAACCCACCCTACAAGTGAATCGAGTTGTGTATCGACGGGTTGGCGCCGCAGATTAAGAGTATGGTTACTTCGGAGAATCTCAATAACTTACCACGGATTATCCATCTAGCTCACAAGATTACTGATCAATAAGAGGAGCGCGGTACATTACCAGAGCGTGGTGTTGCGAGCACTCCTGCTGCCGAAAACAAACGGAAGTGGAATGACTCAGAAAAGGCCTCCAAGCCCAACCAGCAAGAAAAGAAGGCTGATAACAACAATCACCGCAACTTCAACCAGTCTTCCTCTTCTAATCAGAACCAGAGCAACAATATGAATCAGGGTTCTTACGCGGGCAAGCAACCAAAGTTTAACAACTGTAACTACCATCACCATGGGAAGTGCACTCAAACCTGTCAGAGGTGTGACAAAGTGGACCATATGGTGAAAGACTGCAAAGGTCCATTCCCGAAATAGCAGCAACATCAACAGCAGCAACAGCAACAGCAACAGCCGCAACAACAATAGAGGCAACAGCCGCAGAAGAATCAGAGTAATCGAAAGGGGTGCTTTTAGTGTGGAAGTGAGGGCCACTTCAAGAAAGATTGCCCCTAATTAAACCAGAACGCCAACAGAAACAATAACAACAATGACGGGAATAACAACAATAACAATGGTAACAATGGTAGAAATGGTGCTCGTGGGAGAGCATTTACGTTTGGTGCGGGTGATGCCAGGAGCGATAGCAACATCGTGAGCGGTAAGTTTTCTTTGACCAATCTTTTTGCCTCTGTTTTATTCAATTCTGGTGCCGATTGGAGTTATGTGTCCTTGAAATTCAGTACAAGGACAAAGTATTTGCAAGCCAAGGGACTTTACAAGAGAAAAAGGAGCCATTGATTGTATGACATGGCTCGATGAGATAGATACTATGGTTGATATCAGTGGAGGTGCAGAACAGGATATTGTGATGTTTGTTTCACAATCATTTAAAGGTGAAGCTTTAGCTTGGTGGAGGTCGTTAATCCAAGCTACAGGGAAGATCCCATTGTATAACTTGTCTTGGGATCAATTTGTTGCACTAATCAAGGAAAACTTCTGTCCTCGGCATGAGGTAGAGAAAATCGAAACTGAGTTCTTGACTCTAGTCATGAAGAATATAGACTATCAGGCGTATGTTACAAGCTTCAATACCATGTCTCGATTGGTTCCTTATTTGGTCACACCGGAACCAAAACGCATAGCACATTTTATTGGAGGTCTAGCTCTAGAAATCAAGGGAAATGCGAAAGCATCCAGACCTACCACATACAGGTCAGTGGTGGATCCGTCTCTATCACTCACACTTGATGCAGTCAGAAACAAGTCTATCAAAGCTTCTGATGATGGAAAGCGGAAGCGGGAGGATGAGAGTTCTCATCGCTCCGACAAGAAAAGTAAGGGCAGCTCTGATCATAAGAAAGGTAGTTATAAGCTTAAAAAGAATTTTGGGTTTAAAAAGGACTCCCAGCAGTCAGGTGAAAGGACCAGGTACAAAACCTGTAAGAAATACCACCTCGAGAAATGCAGATTTGATTCTCAGCCTCTACCTTGTTGGATCTGCAAATCTAAGGATCATAAAACTTTGGATTGCAAGAAAATGAAGGATGCAACCTGTTATGGTTGCAACGAGAAGGGGCACATAAAGACTAACTGTCCAAAAAATCCAAAGAAGCCTGAGGAGGCTATAAAGACCAATGCCCGAGTCTTCCAGATGAATGCGCAAGAGGCAGTTCAGAATGACAATGTTATAACAGTTACCTTCCTTATCAATGATGTATATGCTAGAGTTTTATTTGATTCTGGTGCAGATAAGTCTTTTGTAGACAAAAAATTTTGTAAACTGTTAAATATGCCTGTTAAAACTCTAAGCATAAAGTATGAAGTAGAGTTGGCTGATGGTACCATAGAGACTACTTCAACAATATTAGATGGATGTTTCATATCCATTAGGAATCACTCTTTTCCGCTATCCTTGTTTCACTTCTTCGACAATATTAGATGGATGTTTCATATCCATTAGGAATTACTATTTTCCGCTATCCTTGCTTCCGTTGAAATTGGCAGGATTCGACATAGTGATAGGCATGGATTGGTTGTCTCGTAACCAAGCCCATATTGTATGCGATAGGAAGCAAGTAGTTATCAAGACTCCTTATGGTGAACCATTAACAATTCAGGGAGATACGCAGTATGGATTGCCTAAACAACTGTCTATGCTTAAGGCATCAAGGTGTTTGAAGAAAGGTTGTGTCATTTATATGGCACAGCTAACAATTGATGAACCAAAGCCCAAGATCGAAGACATCCCTGTTATTTCCGAATATCCAGACGTTTTCCCTGGAGAACTACCTGGTTTACCCCCAGACAGACAAGTGGAATTCAGAATCGATATCATTCCTGGAGAAGCACCAGTTGCAAGAGCACCTTATCGGTTGGCACCGACTGAGATGAAAGAATTAAGGACACAATTGGATGATTTGTTGGAGAAAGGTTTAATTCAACCTAGCTCATCTCCTTGGGGAGCGCCCATTCTATTTGTGAAGAAGAAGGATGGCTCGATGCGTCTGTGCATCGATTATCGCAAGTTGAACAAAGTTACGATTAAGAATAGATATCCATTGCCCAGGATCGATGATTTGTTCGATTAGCTTCAAGGAGCAAGTTACTTCTCAAAGATCGATCTAAGGTCAGGTTATCACCAGTTGAAGGTCAGATCCAAAGATGTGCACAAGACCGCATTTAGAACACGATATGGTCACTATGAGGTCTTGGTGATGCCTTTCGGGCTCACTAATGCACCTGCAGCATTCATGGATCTCATGAATCGCGTTTGCAAACCGTATCTAGACAAGTTTGTCATTGTCTTCATTGATGACATTCTTATTTATTCAAAGAATCAAGCCGATCATGAAAAACATCTCCGATGTATCCTTAAAGTTCTGCAGCAAGAGAAGCTCTACGCCAAGTTTTCAAAATGCGAGTTTTGGCTTCGTGAAGTCCAATTTCTTGGACATGTGGTAAGTGAGTGTGGTATCCAAGTGGATCCCGCTAAGATTGAAGTGATTATGAATTGGCAAACACCTAAAACACCTACAGAAATTCACAGCTTCTTGGGTCTAGCAGGATACTACAGACGGTTCATTGAAAACTTTTCAAGGATTGTTGCACCTCTAACTTCGTTAACTCGCAAGAATGTCAAGTTTGGCTGGGGTCCCAAGCAACAAGAATCCTTTGAGATTCTTAAGCAGAAATTAAGCAACGCTCCTGTGTTAACTTTGCCAGAAGGGATTGAAGAGTTTGTTGTGTACTGCGATGCATCACACACATTTATGGGTTGTGTGCTTATGCAGAAAGGCAAGGTTATTGCCTATGCTTCAGGTCAATTAAAGGTGCACGGAAAGAATTACACCACCCATGATTTGGAACTGGGTGCCGTTGTATTTGCACTAAAGCTTTGGAGGCACTATCTTTATGGAACCAAGTGCATGATTTATTCTGATCATAAGAGCCTTCAGCATCTGTTTAATCAAAAGGATCTTAACATGAGACAACGCTGATGGATGGAAACATTAAACGATTATGATTGTGAAATCCGATATCATCCTGGCAAGGCAAATGTAGTCGCGGATGCTTTGAGCAGGAAAGAAAGGATCAAACCTATTAGGATCAATGCCAAAAGCATTGAATTATAGAACAACTTGAATGAAAGATTGTTAGCCGCTCAAAAGGAAGCTGTATTAGAAACTAACTATCCGAATGAGAAGTTAGGCATAACTGCTGATCAATTATCATATGGCAAGGATGGAATCCTTAGATTGAATGGTCGAACCTGGGTTTCAATTGTAACACCCCGTGTTTCGGAAGTCAAAGTCAAAGTCAAGATTGAAGTCATAGGAAGAAAAGATTTCTAATTGCGATCTGTCTCCCCTTGCTCAATTCCTGTTTTGACTTCTTTGACTTGTAATTAGTCTATTTTGTTATCGCTTTAGTTGTATTATGTGGAGTATCTATTAATAATCGCCTAGTAACCGCTGTTTATCGCATGTTTAATCGATTTATCGCTTATCGCAATCGCGCTCGCAACTCGAATTATGCATTGTGGTATTGTTATACGTATGTGTAACACCCTTTTATTATTTTAAAGTTTATCGTTTATATAACGAAAATAAACATGTATTTACGATTAAGGATCCGTAGAAAATACGAGTAATTTTAATCTTTTGCAAGTTAAAAGTTTACAACGTAAAAAAAATAAGTTCGTCGTTCAAAATGACAACGAAACGCCGTGCGGAAGCTTGTATCTTGATTGTGTTCGGTCCTACAACGAGCTGATCTTCATCCGTAAGCTTACTAAAGTTTACCTGTAATCAAAACCAACACCAATGTTAGTTTTGATACTAATATAACTAGTTTTATCAAGTCTCTTTATCAAACAAATGAAAATAAAATAATTTTTTTCCAAATCGTGCCTCCTGCGACACGCGGAAGGACTCCTTTGTTCTGTCGCGTGTCGCAACAATCGTCGCATGTCGCGCCCCAATTACTGGATCCCGTCGCGTGGCGCGGGGGAAGCTAATTTCCAGCAGGTCCGTTTCTGGATCTGCATTTTCTGCCCAGCTTAAGTTTTTAACAAAAACTAAACTTTGAATGACCATAACTTTTTATCTACATGTCCGTTTTCCACGATTCTTTTTCCTACGCGTTAGTAATTTAATTCTCCATCTTATGGAGTTAAAACCTGATATTTAACTACTTTAAAAATTTATATTTCAAGCTCTGGGCTTGAAATTCCCTTTTTTTATGCCTATACTTCCACACTTAACTAAACTTTACTTTAACATAATACATGTTTCTAAACGACTCATAAGGGTCGTTTATCCGATTTACTCAACAAGGGCGTTTTGGTCAGTTTTAGTCCCTCTTTTACTACGAAGGACATATACTACTTATTTGACCAAAATCACACTTTTCACTATAACTTATTCATGCGTACCTGGCTCGGGTCATAATATCGACCCGTTTCAATACCTTTCACTATTAATCACTAGTTAATAGTAACGCGGACCTTATGTTAATTCCTGTGAACACAAAACTCAACAAGCGATTATCAATGTTATTGTCAAATGGTGTTAACAACACCATTCGACCCATTTAGTCTAATTGACCATTCGTCCGTATGAAATGGTGTTTAATTACCATTTCACCCCTTTAAACCTATCCCGGTTTTCTCCTTGAACTCTTTTTACTTAAAACTGTTTCATATTTATTCGTCATTACATGACTAATTTACCATTTTACCTCTTTACCATAGTTCATGATTTCTTACCATTTTCCTTTGTTCCGACTCGCATTAAATCGTGTCGGACCATCATATTCCAATCACTTAATAGAATTTATATACAATACTTGCAATTAAGTAAATTGTAAATAATGTAAAGGGGCGTAAGCTTTACTTACCTTGAATTCCGATTATGCTTTTCCACGCATATTAGTTCCGTTTGACCCGCTTCTACCCAAGCTTCCACCTAGCTTTTCGAGCGTCAATCTACCTTTTATCATTCGCAAGGTGATTAGATTAGTCATTAATATCAAGACTATCTCACCTTACGGACTTTATATCAAAATCACCAAATTGATTTCATTATTGGTCAGTTTGACTTTTAAAAGTCAAACGGCCTATAACACGAGCAATTACACAATCAAGTTCAACAATTCATTTAAGCAATTTGTCAAATATCCGATAGGCATTATTCTTACACTACCGTTTTAACTAGTTTTCTAATCAAATTCATTATACTTCTAATTTCTTTAACTAGTTCAAACGATTATCGTGACTAGTTTCTTTATTCACTTTTGCAAGAACCAAGGGTTCCCTTTTATAACGAGACCCGTTTCATCATACTATTTAGCATTCATCCGAATACCTATTATAATCAAGTTTCATAACTAGTTGTTTAGCCAAGCTTTAACATTAATTAGGCAAGTTCATATTACTGAAAATGGGCTGTTTTTGGTGACTTGTTTAACCTGTTTACAAGTCTTCAAAAATTATTATTTTTTTATGTGGCGTACCTCTCGGAGGGTTAGGCCTTGTGTTAAAATTTCAAGATCTAACTCTTTACCAAAAATTCGTAAAAATTCATTTACTAAGCTGCAATCAGATTCGTCACTTCTGACTGCAGCTTACGGAAAAATTCATTAAAAATTCCTCGTTTATCCGATTGACGAAATTCCAATTGGCGATTCTTTTAATCGCTTAAACTATCTACAGTAAAATTTGAGATCATAACTAAATCCCTAAATTGAGTTATGACATTCGTAATAGGCTGCAAATTCTGCCAGAAAACGCAGCTTGAACCTTTGATACGGAAAAATTCATAAAACGCTCAATTTTCGTCGAAAAAATGCGATTCCAGTGGGGTTTTAAAGATATTTCCTGGAATTACATTTTAGACTCAAGAAACACATGTTTTTGTCACGTTTTGTTCAGGTTACAGCCAATACAAGTTGGCTGTAAATTCTGATCAGAAGCTGTTTGAATTCAGCTTTCAATTTGAACATGTTTATGACATTATAACACTTATTCTTAGCAATCAAAACCCCTAAAAGCATCACATACACGAATTTAGTCAAAACCCACTTAGCACATTCAAGAGTAATCATCAAATCCCTAGTCTTTAATACTAATTCATCAAGTTTTTCAACTAGGGTTTGTTTCTAAACATGAATTCATCCTAGTTTCACCCAAACATCAATCATTCAAGCTTGAATTTCGATTTTTCATAAGTTCATCAAAAATCTCAACTTCATAAATATCAAAAATTTGACATACCTTACAATCCCCACGACTAGGTGATAGTTTCTATGTGTTCATGCATTTGATTCGAGCTAATCTTGGCCTTCAATTTGATGAATTTGGGTGAGCTAGGGTTTCACCCCTCTTTTTCCTGCTCCTGCGATCAACCACACACCCATGTGTATGTTTTGTATTTTTTATTTTAAACCTTTAAATTAAACATCATTTCTATTGCCCATTTTTAGTCCCTCAAAGTTTAAGGGTTTTATAAATGGGTTAGTTACTACAAGCTCCTCATTTGTTTTACCAACCATAAATAACTAGGTTAATTATTCCTAGTAAATTTAGCGGGTTTTGGGAGTTATTAACCAAGTTTATTCTAAGTCCCGTTAACTCTGGCCTTTCATAACTTTATTTTCTCAAGCATTTATTTTCCTTTTTAATTAATATTAGGATTATTTGTTTAAGTCCTAATATTCACCGGGTTAATTTTACCATTAACGGTATTTTATCCGTCTTTTAGTATTAACGTGGTTTGATTACCGAACCCGTTTTCGGGGTGTTACAGTATGTGTGTGCCTTATGTGTTACTTGTGCATGTTTAATTATGTTATGTGTGGTGATTAATCGAAACGCAATCGAAACTCAATCGCAAACGCTAAACGAATATGAAATAAGGATGATTGTATGTTGATATAGTAGTTGGGATTAAAAGTAATTTGACTAGGAAATTCTATCGCATCACAACACTCGCAATAGCAAATCGAAACGACAAGACTCGTCGCACCAAACGCTCGAATCAGATAGCCGATCGACCAGGAGACCGGCCGATCGACCAGCCACTCGATCGACCAGCTGTTCGATCGGGCTGCCAACCGATCGACCAGCCCCTCTCCTTCCCTTCCTTTTTGGGAAACCCTATAAATACCCCCTGTCACCATCATACTTTCCACTTTTGGCAACTCTCATCCGACCAGCTCATCTTCCCCACTTTTCTTCAGATTTCTCGCGATTCCGGTAAGATCTCATCCTAAATCTTGTACTTTCTTAATCTACAGGCACTCCTTCACCTTTCTATCTTTTAAATCTTAACTTTTAACCGTGAAATCAAAAGATTTGAGGTGTTCTAGGATGATGTCATCATGTTGTTCTTAGGAACTTCATGTTTTGGCTTCAACCCACCAAGAATAACTTAGATCTGAACGATTTCCATACAAACAAACAAAGATCTTGCATAGATCTAAATATATTCAAGGTGAAAAAGGATTGAAAGAAGGTTTCAAACTTTCTTTCAACTCTTTTACACTCAATGCCTCAAAACCGATAGAATCGGAGCTTGTTCTAACCTTCCACTCTTGCATGTTGATGCATTAGATCAAGATCTGGAATCTATCCACGAGATTTCCGATTTCCGGTTAAACATGGAACACCGTCTCGAACAGTTAACCGGCCGGATTTGGGTGATTCCTGTCCAATCTGGTTACTAAGTCGTGACGAGGTTTCGGTTGTTTAATGCATTACCAAATCATCTCGATAAAATGACAAACTACCAGAATAACCAAGGAAGAAGACGAACAGGTCGACCAGGACGGAGTGCCGTCCAATCGGACTGCTGTCCGAACGGTCCGCCACCCGAACGACCGGTCACCCGATCGATTTGCATCCTGGTCCCCACACTTAACTATCATTCAAACTTCAAAGGTTTTGGAACACCGAACGGATTGTCGTCCGATGGGTTACCACCCGATCGACCGACCATCCGACCATCCGACTATGTGATGTTCTGGAACTTCATACTTAAACCAATTTTCCACATGATCAATGCACCTGTGTTGCCACCCGATTGAACAACCGTCCGATCGAGTGACAACCTGCTGTGAACATGTTCTCACTGAAGTGCCCAACCTATCGGACTGTCGCCCAATCGAACGGCCGCTCGATCGGTCGACCTGAAAGGTAGAGATACTTCTATGTTTTCATAATGCTACAACGAAAACTTCAAAAGTCAAACCATCATACACAAACATGTCCTTCTCAAAGGAAGGAACAATCCACCGGAAGGGTCACCCGACCGGATGACCATCCGAGCGGACTGACAACCGAAAGACCGGCCGTCCAATCGGACTACCATCCGATCGAACTGCTGTTAAACCCACTGTCACTTGTTCCATCTTAGGCGTCGCTTATCGTTATGCTATCAATCTGTTCATGCTAACCCTACTCTCTAGCGCTCCCTTCAATCTATCAACCGCTGTGAGTATACTCGATCCCTTTTTGCTTTATGCACTTTTGGGTGTTACATACGTTACTTATTCTAAACCACATCAAACACACTACGCAATACTTTAACGCTAACCGTTACCGCATGTTATACGTGACTTAATGAATGCTTGTTTGTTATGTTTACACATGGAATGCTGTCTACCTGCCTTAGCAACGATAGTACTATAGTTTGGACTCAGCACCTGTTCACTCAGGGGTTGTTAAGGACAATTAGTTACATGGCTCACAGTGGTGAGTTGTAACAACTCGTATCAAAAGTCATATTTAATTAATTAATATATTTAATAGGAAACCCTAATTGAGAGACCCAAGTGATTCTGCACAAACCCTAAATTTTCCAGAATTTTCAGAATCAGGATTAGGGCCCCTAAAACTCAGGGGGGGTAATACCTAGTGGACGATTATCCTATTTACGTGCGGAAGAAGTTGAATTAACAAATTCTGGCAACTCAGCAACGCTAGTCCCAATCGTGGCAACCCTACACATAAAACAAAACCTCACGCGGCCCGCGTAAAGTTAAGCCTATTTCTCACGCGGGCCGCGACACACCTAAAATCTGGCTATAAATAGAGGACGTCGGGACTTGAAATTTGGCATTTGAACGACGTAAATTCAAGTTTCGTAGAGGGAGTTATCGTCTGTTTACACAATTAACACACACTAATCACGAAGTGCTGCCGCAATCAGGGTAATAACTCGATCGCTGATACGATTCAACGTCCGATCGATTATAACTATCCAACGATTATTTAAGTTCCGCTCAAATTGAGATTATACTTTATTAATTCATTGTGATTTCGACTTGAATGTTTGAGTACTGCTCGAATTCGGACTATACTCTGTCATTCGTTGAGAATCCACTGAATTGTTAAGTATTGCACTAATAACTCGTTGTGAAGGTTTAATCTCGTGAATTGTCGTAACTGTTGAATTAGTTACTAACCGATTGTGTGTGCATTGTTATTTAAATTAGGTTAATTCAGGCTAATCAGTAGGCTTATATTCTGCTCGTTAAAATCTACAATGTGAGTCATTCTCTTTTTATCAAATCTGTTTACAAAAGTATGTTTATTTTCAAGATTATAATTACAGTGATTAAGTATATGTAGTCACCAAATTACAGCCGGTATGTGGGGTATTGTGCACAGTATTGCAGTTTTATCAAATTAGGTGAGCGAACCTAATTAATGATACTCGTTACTATTGGGTGAACGGACTCAATAGTAATATGACCACAGTCACCGAAACAAGTCGATGACAAGTACTGTGGGTATTTGGTTGAAATAAACATTGTAATCTCTCTTAATACTGTAGATTATAACAAATGAGTCGTTTTTGTAAAATGAATGATTCACTCAGTATTTCCCGCTGACAAAACCTTTTTCAAACATGTTTCAGGTGATCTGTTATGAGCAAAGGAAAAGTGTCATGTAGCACTACAAGCTTAGAAAGTGGCTCAATGTAAATAAATAAGGAAACATGTTTTAAAGAAATAAAGGATTTCCCAGTGAAATCAAGTGTTTGTAAATTATGGGAATTATTCCTATATTATATATAAACGAGCAGTTTTAAATATAAAATGATCCTCTTTTAAAAAGACTTTCGCTGTGATTAAATTAAATACCACGGGATTCCTGCCCGCGACTCTGGACCGGGTCAAACCGGGGACAAGGGTCGTGACAGGAAAAGGTGGTATCAGAGCCACTGATTTAAGCTTACTATTAATTTTAGCCTATTAAAATAATTAGGAAATTTAATTGCCATGCTGTGAAAATATGTTTTATTAACTGATTAATTGTTGAGTTACAGTATGGGTAAACACAAGATTTCTGCTATCTACCACAAATTAGATACTGCACCTACAAGAAAAGGAACCTCTTCCTCCAAACACCCAGCAGATCTAAATGAAGGGATTTTTGTTCGTAAAGCAAACTATGAAAACCCTCTCACCCAAGAGAAAAGAAATTCGATTCTTAGAAAGGGACAAGAGAAAATAAAGAAAACCCAAGCCAAGAAAGTGAGGTTTAATCCAGAAATCCAGGAATTAGGCAATAAGTCACCTTGGGAAGATACCTTAGATGAAAAATGGGCAAACCTTTATATGCTAGCCACCGTAGCAGAGAATGCAAATCTTTAAAATTTTAAAACCTGGTCTAGTAGAAAAGTAAAACCCAGTAAATAAATAAATTATAGTGTGGTCACTTTCCTGTAATCTTTTGTACAAATCCATATGCAATAAACTTAATGTTATTTGTTAAACTTTGTTCCAAAGTTTTAACTTAGCATTTTTATGCATTTTGCATATATGCTATCCAGCATGAATGAGATGTCGGAAGTATTTCAGAATCTCAACCTCTATCCAGTACCAATTGAAGTCTCCCACAACTTTACTGGTTATATTGCTGACATAGAGGAACCCGTGGAATTCCAAGCTCCACCGCTGGAAAAAGCAAAATCTAAAAAGAAAAGAAGATATGTAGGATGGAGGAAAGTGTGTAGAAGGAAGCCAGCTACTAGGAAACTTCCTAAAATAGAAAACCCTATAAACAAAGGAAAGGAAATCGAAGACAGAGAAAGTCCCAAACCAGCAGAATTCAGGGAGGACTATAAACAAAAAGGAATAGAAATAGGAGAGAGTTCTAGACAAACTGAAGATATCACATTTCAAGACGAAATCGACCGTCTACTGGCAAATTGTGATGTTATTAGCCCTATCCATAATAATCTATATCCTTGCCTAGAAACCCAACTTCCTGTTAATCTGGAACCAGCTATTCCAGATCCACTAATCCACACTCGACCTTTAGGTCAAATGGAAGAATGGTGGACAAATGACTGGCAATTCGAGAATATTGTCAACAGTCCTTATTCTTTCCTTCCACAGTGGGAGCCAGATCCTATCCCCAATCCTCCAATGAGTAACGAAAACTTAGCCGAACTCCGTTAGTACGATGAAGAACTGATAAATACAGGAAATAGGATTAGGGATATGGGAGAAAGGATTACCTGGAAATACGACGAAAGGGAACGTCGCTACTAAACTTCTTGTGACCAAAGAATAGTGGGGTTGGGAAAAGTGTCTGTATATTAATAATAATAAGTAAATATAACTCTGTAAAATGGGAAATAAAACATTGTAAGATAAAAGGTGTGTATGGATGCCTATCTAATATATAAAGCAAAATAGAAGTCGAAACATCGACAATTTTGGATATATATCTGTGTTACCAATCAGATTTTATGTGCTTTTGTGAAATTGTTTATTCATCACTTGATACTAATAATTATATTTTAATAATTATCAGATGGAAAATGCTAATAATGAACCAGTTAATGAAGGGAATCAATCTGAACAAAATCAGGAAAACCAGTATATGACTAGACAGGATATAGAAAATATTGTTGCACAAGGGATAGCTAATGCTATTCCAGCATTTGTTGCTGCTGTTAAAAATCCAGTAGAACCACAACAAATCATTCCTAGTAAACGTACTCAGGAAGATAATTTTAGTCACAGTGTAAATGGAGGCAGCAATCATGATGATAATAATCCACGACAGGCTCCACCTCCTAAGAAAATGAAAGCCGCAACACCTGGTTGCACTTTCAAAGAATTTCTTGCTTGCAAACCTGCTGAATTTGCAGGAAACGAAGGAGCAACTGCAGTACTGCGTTGGTTAGAGAAAACCGAAGCAGTAATTGCAATAAGTAAGTGTTCAGAAGAAGATCAGGTGATGTATGCATCAAATTTGTTCAAAGAAGGAGCATTAGAATGGTGGAATACGGTGCTACAAGCAAAAGGAAGAAGAATGGCTTATGCCATGACATGGGAAGAATTCAAGAATCTGGTAGAAAGGAAATATTGTCCTGAACATGAAAAGGAACAAATGGCAAATAAGTTCCTAAATCATCGGATGATAGGAGTGGAGTGTCGCAGTTATACCTCGACATTCTTTGAATATGCTAGAGTGGTACCAACACTGGCTTCGCCAGAACCGGTACTCATTTCTCGATACATCTGGGGATTAATTAGTGAAATCCGCAATATTGTTAAAGCTGCGAGACCTCGCACTATTGACGATGCTGTGGAATTAGCTAATACCCTAACTGACGAACTAGTACGCACGCAAGATGAAAACAAAAAGAAGGAATTGGCTCAGAAGATTACCCAGGGATTTCGTACGGGTAATAATAGTAATTTCAAAAGAAGAGGAACAGGGCAATCTTCAACTCCACCGTTCTGCAAAAATTGCAAAAAGAAACATTTTGGAAGATGTGGTTTAATTTGCAATTTTTGTAAAATGGTAGGACATCGTGAAGAAAACTGTAGGAAGAAATCCACAATCTGTTACAATTGTGGAGAAGCAGGACATTTCAAAACAGAATGTCCTAAATTGGCC
Organism: Helianthus tuberosus; assembly: GCA_030545235.1. Classification (NCBI taxonomy): domain Eukaryota; kingdom Viridiplantae; phylum Streptophyta; class Magnoliopsida; order Asterales; family Asteraceae; genus Helianthus; species Helianthus tuberosus. The sequence goes on along the minus strand of CM060399.1, from coordinate 166,314,580 downwards.
AAACCAGCAGATAACAAAGCTAAACCAGCTGACGGAGCTACAAAGAAGAATGTCCGAGCCTTTCAGTTAACTACTCAGGAAGCTGAACTGATCCCTGACGTTATAGCTGGTACATTCTTAGTCCATGACGTTTATGCAAAAGTATTATTTGACTCTGGTGCAAACCAAAGTTTTATCAATACTTCATTTTGCCAAACCCTTAAATTACCCTTAATAACCCTTAGGCAAAATTTTACAGTCGAAACGGCAGACGGAAATTCTGTTAACATAAATAAGATTTTGCAAGAAGGTAAGATAGAACTGTTAGGTCATAAGTTTTCCGCAAACCTGTTACCCATGAAGTTAGCCGGGTTCGATGTAGTGTTAGGAATGGATTGGTTAATAGCCAACCATGCTCGAATCCTTTGTGACAAGAATTCAGTAGAAATCCGTACTCCCAACGGAGAGGTAATTTTAATTACCGGAGATAAACCACGAAAGCCACTAAAGTTCATATCAGTAATGAAAGTTGCTAGTTATGAACGAAAGCAAGGAATGGTGTATATGATTTCCGTAATCATTAACACTAAAATTAAGGAACTTTCAGACATCCCTATAGTTTCAGAATACCCAGACATCTTTCCAGAAGAATTACCTGGGTTACCACCAGATAGGGAAGTAGAATTTAGAATCCATCTAATTCCAGGTACTACACCAATAGCTAAGGCACCTTATCGGTTGGCACCCACCGAAATGCTAGAATTGAAAAAGCAGTTAGATGAATTATTAAGTAAAGGATTTATACAACCTAGTTCATCCCCTTGGGGAGCACCAGTATTGTTTGTGAAAAAGAAAGATGGATCGATGAGAATGTGTATCGATTATAGAGAACTAAATAGAGTTACAATTAAGAATCGATATCCATTACCTAGGATTGATGATCTTTTTGATCAACTTCAAGGTGCTAGGTATTTTTCTAAGATTGATTTACGTTCCGGATATCATCAATTGAAGGTACAAGAAGAAGACATACCTAAAACTGCTTTCAGAACTAGATATGGCCATTATGAGTTTACAGTCATGCCCTTTGGACTAACAAATGCCCCAGCAGCATTTATGGACATGATGAATCGGATCTGTAAACCATATTTGGATAAATTTGTTATCGTATTCATCGACGATATACTAATTTACTCCAAAAGTCAAGAAGAACATTGCAAACATTTGCATGCACTCTTAACCTTGTTAAGAAAAGAAAAGCTTTATGCAAAATTCTCAAAGTGTGAATTTTGGTTAAAGGAAGTGCAATTTTTAGGTCATATGGTGAATCATGAAGGAATTCATGTAGATCCTGCTAAAATAGAAGCAATTATCAAATGGAATGTCCCACAAACAGCTATGGAAATTAGAAGTTTTCTAGGCTTAGCCGGATACTACAGAAGATTTATTAAGGATTTCTCTAAGATAGCTGTACCTTTGACTAAGTTAACCTGTAAAGCCACTAAGTTTGAATGGGGACATAGGCAAGAAGAAGCTTTTAAGATTTTGAAGCAACGATTAACGAATGCGCCAATCTTAGCATTACCCGAAGGAACAGAAGATTTTGAAGTATATTGTGATGCTTCAAAATTAGGATACGGAAGTGTATTGATGCAACGCAAGAAGGTAATTGCGTATGCTTCCCGGCAGTTGAAAAAGCATGAGGAAAATTATACAACTCATGACTTAGAATTAGGAGCCATAATTTTTGCCTTGAAAATTTGGAGACATTATCTGTATGGAAGTAAGTTTACTGTTTATACAGATCATAAAAGTTTAAGATATATATTTGGACAGAAAGAATTAAATATGAGGCAAAGAAGATGGATGGAAATTCTAAGTGATTACGACTGTAATATTCAATATCACGAAGGGAAGGCAAATGTAGTTGCAGATGCCTTAAGTCGTAAGTATCATGAAAAACAACGACGAGTTCGTGCTCTTAGATTAAATCTACAAGTAGATTTGATAGAACAATTAAAGAACATTCAAGAAACAGCAATCAAGGACGATGCTGAAGGAATGAAAGGTTATATAAAAGAACTAGAACAAGGAAATGATGGAATTTGGAGATTCCACAAGAAACGAATTTGGGTACCTAAACAAGGAGAGTTAAGGAATAAAATTTTAGAAGAATCTCATAAATCTAGGTATACTATGCATCCTGGAAACAATAAGATGTACCAAGATTTAAGAAAGAATTTCTGGTGGATAGGAATGAAGAAAGATATAGCAAAATATGTATCTAAGTGTCTCACTTGTTCACAAGTTAAGGCTGAACACCAGAAACCTTCAGGTTTACTACAACAATTGGAAATGCCTGTATGGAAATGGGAACTTATAACAATGGATTTTGTTACTAAGCTACCCAAGACCAGAAAAGGTAATGATGCGATTTAGGTAATTGTGGATCGATTAACCAAATCAGCTCATTTTCTACCAATGAAGGAAACTTTTAGTATGGAAAGGTTAGCCAAGTTGTACATAGACGAAGTAGTATCTTTACATGGAGTCCCACTCTCCATTGTTTCAGATAGAGATAGTCGTTTCACTTCTCATTTCTGGAAAAGTTTCCAGCAAGCAATGGGAACTCGACTAAATTTAAGCACTGCATATCATCCTCAAACAGACGGACAAAGTGAAAGGACAATACAAACACTGGAAGACATGCTTCGAGCATGTGTAATTGATTTTGGTGGATGTTGGGATGATCATTTACCATTAATTGAATTCTCCTATAACAATAGTTATCATTCAAGTATTGAAACTGCTCCATTTGAGGCACTTTATGGAAGAAAGTGTAGAACTCCAGTTTGTTGGGCAGAAATAGGAGAAACTCAATTATCAGGACCAGAAATTGTGCAAGAAACTACTGACAAAATAACTCAGATCAAGGAAAGATTGAAAACAGCTAGAGATCGTCAGAAGAGTTATGCAGATAATCGCCGCAAACCAATAGAATTTCAGGTTGGAGATAAAGTACTTCTAAAAGTTTCTCCTTGGAAAGGAGTAGTTAGATTCGGAAAGAAAGGAAAGCTAAGTCCAAGGTACGTAGGACCATTTTCAGTAATCCAACGTATAGGACCAGTTGCTTATCGTTTACAACTACCTGAAGAATTAACTGGAGTACATGATGTATTTCATGTATCCAATCTCAAGAAATGTCTAGCAGACGAATCTTTGATAGTACCTCTTCAAGATATAGAGGTAAACGAAAAATTGAAATTTGTTGAGAAACCTCTTCAAGTTGAGGATCGAAAGATCAAATTTCTCAAACATAAACGACTAGTTTTAGTTAAAGTCAGATGGGATTCAAAGCGAGGAGCTGAATACACTTGGGAGCTGGAATCAGAAATGAAGAAAAAGTATCCTCATTTATTCCAGTAAATCTCGAGGACGAGATTTTTATTAAGGTGGATAGAATGTAACAACTCGTATCAAAAGTCATATTTAATTAATTAATTAATCTAATAGGAAACCCTAATTGAGAGACCCAAGTGATTCTGCACAAACCCTAAATTTTCCAGAATTTTCAGAATCAGGATTAGGGCCCCTAAAACTCAGGGGGGGTAATACCTAGTGGACGATTATCCTATTTACGTGCGGAAGAAGTTGAATTAACAAATTCTGGCAACTCAGCAAGGCTAGTCCCAATCGTGGCAACCCTACACATAAAACAAAACCTCACGCGGCCCGCGTAAAGTTAAGCCTATTTCTCACGCGGGCCGCGACACACCTAAAATCTGGCTATAAATAGAGGACGTCGGGACTTGAAATTTGGCATTTGAACGACGTAAATTCAAGTTTCGTAGAGGGAGTTATCGTCTGTTTACACAATTAACACACACTAATCACGAAGTGCTGCCGCAATCAGGGTAATAACTCGATCGCTGATACGATTCAACGTCCGATCGATTATAACTATCCAACGATTATTTAAGTGCCGCTCAAATTGAGATTATACTTTATTAATTCATTGTGATTTCGACTTGAATGTTTGAGTACTGCTCGAATTCGGACTATACTCTGTCATTCGTTGAGAATCCACTGAATTGTTAAGTATTGCACTAATAACTCGTTGTGAAGGTTTAATCTCGTGAATTGTCGTAACTGTTGAATTAGTTACTAACCGATTGTGTGTGCATTGTTATTTAAATTAGGTTAATTCAGGCTAATCAGTAGGCTTATATTCTGCTCGTTAAAATCTACAATGTGAGTCATTCTCTTTTTATCAAATCTGTTTACAAAAGTATGTTTATTTTCAAGATTATAATTACAGTGATTAAGTATATGTAGTCACCAAATTACAGCCGGTATGTGGGGTATTGTGCACAGTATTGCAGTTTTATCAATTTAGGTGAGCGAACCTAATTAATGATACTCGTTACTATTGGGTGAACGGACTCAATAGTAATATGACCACAGTCACCGAAACGAGTCGATGACAAGTACTGTGGGTATTTGGTTGAAATAAACATTGTAATCTCTCTTAATACTGTAGATTATAACAAATGAGTCGTTTTTGTAAAATGAATGATTCACTCAGTATTTCCCGCTGACAAAACCTTTTTCAAACATGTTTCAGGTGATCTGTTATGAGCAAAGGAAAAGTGTCATGTAGCACTACAAGCTTAGAAAGTGGCTCAATGTAAATAAATAAGGAAACATGTTTTAAAGAAATAAAGGATTTCCCAGTGAAATCAAGTGTTTGTAAATTATGGGAATTATTCCTATATTATATATAAACGAGCAGTTTTAAATATAAAATGATCCTCTTTTAAAAAGACTTCCGCTGTGATTAAATTAAATACCACGGGATTCCTGCCCGCGACTCTGGACCGGGTCAAACCGGGGACAAGGGCCGTGACATGAGTGTGTATCGCGAACTGCCTTGGGCAGTCAACCCGCAGTCATTGGTATCGATAGGTTCATGTCGATAACTAACATGCCTCATTTCACACTGTGTACGTGCTGGTTATGCATAACGATTTCAAACTCTATATGCTATTATTAAACTTGTATGCTCACCTTTACACTATGTGTATTGACTTTTACTTTAACGTATGTGACAGGTGCTTAGGATGCTTATTTGCTTAGCTTGCTGTGTGATGAAATCGAGGCTAGGAAGGTCTAGAAACCAATAAACAAATGTCTGTATTTGAATCTGAGTTGTCGGAACAGAACAATTTGACTAGATTTGTCTGTAATGATTATGTTATCTTTTAAGACATGGTATAGGACATGCTGTTTAATTAATTGGTAATTTTAGTTGTTATGGAAACTTCTGGACAATCTGTTTCACTCAGTGCCATGCCTCGATGTTTCTGCCATCGGTCGGGGTGTGACAGATTGGTATCAGAGCCATAACTATAGGGAATTAGGCAAGACTCGACCTAGTCCGGGTCGATGTCTTAGAAATGACCTAGTCTATAGTTAGGAACCAACAGACCGACTTGTTCATATCCGGTAAGGATTATGTACGAGCTTACTGCCATTCCTCGCTATTCTCGCATACGGTACACTATTAATGCACTTTAGTTTTCAAAGAACGGATGAGCGATTTGGCCAAGATTAGGTGTAGAAACTGTAAACACTCGACTAAATTGCTTGTTCACCTCGCATTTTCATCCATAAACACGAGAATTTGCATTGAACAAGGAGTGAAATCCATACTTTAACGCATAATTCTCTTTTACTTTATCAAAACAGGAACAAAGCTGTTAAGTCAGGGGTGAAACCCGAACCTTGACGACTTGTTCCGACCTTTACATGGTTTTACAAAACTCCCACCAAAGTCTCGACGGACTCCAACGACTTGAAGTCACGATATGACTGGAGGGATGTGTGCCAATCGCCCAGATTCGAGGCTAAAGCACAGTCCTGAAGGCCAAAGTGTGTACCAAGAGTCCTTGCGAAGAGTCGGATCACTTTGGGTAGTCGATGTCTATATAGCCGTAGACAATCTATTTCTCGATTTTTATGTGCTTCGATTCTGAGCTTGCTACTGTTGACTCTGATATTTGTCAATTTTATGTGGATTTACGTGTTTATTTGTTAGTGTTTTGAGGGACTACTGGTTTCGATCTAACGTCTTGTTGTTTCCGCTAAACACATAACACGCTGCACAAACGCTGACAAATCGCTAAATCATGGACAACCTTGTGCTATGTTATACGCTATGCTATACGCGATCGCTATCCTCGAACGCTCGCAGGCTTTGAGTGGTAGGTTTCTGTATTCGGAGGTAGTCAGAAGTTTCTGTGTGTTTTGGATACCTCTTGTGATTATGTGCTTCTATGCTTATGTGTTTCTGTGCCTTACATGCTTATGTGTTTTTGTGCTTACATGAATCTGTGATTATGTGCCTATGAGCTTACATGATTATACGTGTTCCTGAGCATTAGTAGTATTAGGCGTGTGAGGTGAGATTGGATTATATTGTGTTGTGTCCTGTGGCGATGTCTGTTGCAGACAATGTCGTCATCTGGATCTCGCGCTACTCGAGACGCCCGCCGAAAGCAAGCACACAAACGCCTCACTGCCATGATCACTAAGCAAATGGCAAAGGTTGTACCCCAAGTCGTCAGTGAACTGTACGAAAACATGAGCAAATCGTCTGAGGAATCCAGAACTGAAACTCCCAAAGCTGCTTTCAGCTTCAAACAGTTCAAGGCATGTGGACCGAAAGAGTTAACCGGCGAAGAAGGCCCTACGGCTTTATTTCAATGGTTTGACTCAATTGAAGTCACCCTGCGACAGAGCGGATGTCCTGATAATCTCCGCACACTGAACGCGACCGGCGTCTTCCAGTCCCGCGCTCTAGACTGGTGGACGGCCGAAAGGAACAAGCGCGGAAATGATGCAGCCTATGGTCTGTCATGGGACGAGTTGAAGAACGTTATGCTCGAGGAGTTCTGCCCTCCCCATGAGCGCCAGAAGCTGGAGGACGAGTTCTGGCACATTCAGCAGAAAGAAGGTGACAACGCTGCCCTGAATGCTCACTTTAAGCAACTCAGCATCATCTGTCCCGACTAAGTGAGGACGCCCGACATGGCAATCAAGAAGTACATTCGAGCTCTACCCGACTGTGTTGCAGATTTTGTGCATGCCGCAAAGCCAGCAACGATCGAAGAAACTTACTTGCTTGCCGCTGAAATCAACGACAAGCGAGTAAAAGCTGGTTTTTGGGATAAAGTTTCAAAGAACCTGCACCAAGTCACCGCCGTACCATTCGCTGAAACCACTGCCGCTCAATCATCAAAGTCCTCACAATGCAAGAAGAAGAACAACAGCAGCAGCTCCAGCAACAAGAACTGTGTTGTCACTACCACTGCTGCTCCACTTCAAGCCGTACCAGCTCAGCAGCAATCTCAGCACCGCCCAGCACCAGTTACCTCAGCACCGTCTGAACTCCGTTCTTTTCTCGGATTAGCGGGCTATTATTGACGATTTATCGAAGGATTCTCCAAAATCGCTGTGCCGCTTACTGCTCTCACGCATAAAGACAAGCCTCTTGTTTGGGGAACTGAACAAGAGTCTGCTTTCAAAACCCTCAAGCACATGCCCTGCAATGCTCCTGTCCTCACTTTACCTGACGGAAACGATGACTTCATTGTCTATTGTGATGCTTCGAATCTTGGTCTTGGTTGTGTCCTCATGCAACAAGACAATGTTATTGCTTATGCATCTCGTCAGCTCAAAATCCACGAGAAGAACTATACAACCCATGATCTCAAGCTAGGCGCAGTTGTTTTTGCGTTAAAGATTTGGTGACACTACCTGTATGGTACCAAGTGTACGATCTTCACCGATTATAGTAGCCTACAACATATCTTTGATCTGAAAGAACTTAACATGCGTCAATGCCGATGGGTAGAACTTCTCAACGATTACGACTGTGAGATTCGTTATCACCCAGGCAAAGCAAATGTCGTTGCCGACGCCCTCAGCAAATGGAGCTATCTGCTCAGCATTCGTGATGTCCAAGCACAATACGATCTCGAAACCCTCATCCGCGAAGCCCAGCATGCATGTTTCAATAAACGCACTTTGAAGAAGGAAAGAATCTATCACGATGGAGCACAGCTTGTGAATAAGTCGAATGGGATATTCCACTTTCTGGACCGAATTTGGATCCCTAAGCGAACCAATTTGAGACAGATTTTGATGGACGAAGCCCACAAATCCCGGTATTCTATTCATCCCGGTGCCGACAAAATGTGCCAGGACCTCCGCTACAAGTACTGGTGGCCGGGTATGAAAAGGGATATCGCTCTCTACGTTGGAAAGTGCCTGACTTGCTCGAAGGTCAAGGCCGAGCACCAAAGACCCTCTGGCTTACTCGAACAACCCCCGATCCCTATGTGGAAGTGGGAGAGTATAGCTATGGACTTCATAACAAAGATTCCGCGCACGCCATCAGGTCACGACAGCATCTAGATTGTTGTTGACCGTTTGACCAAATCAGCTCACTTTTTGCCTATACGGGAAGACTACAAGGTAGAACAATTAGCCCGAATCTACACCAATGAGATCATTTGTCGACATGGGACGCCTCGCGACATCATCTCTGACCGTGATGCTCGGTTTACCTCGCGACTGTGGGAAACGTTTCAAGCGGCTCTCGGTACTACGCTTAATCTGAGTACCTCATTCCACCCTCAAACCGACGGTCAGACTGAGAAAACGATACGTACTCTTGAAGACATGCTCCGTTTGTGTGTCATAGATTTCGGTGGTAATTGGGATGCTTACCTACCGTTGGTTGAATTCTCGTATAGCAACAGTTATCATTCCAGCATTCAAATGGCACCATTCGAGGCTTTATACGGAAGAAAATGTCGATCGCCAATTGTATGGCATGAGATCGGTCACTTGCAATTAACAGGTCCTAAGTTATTGCAAGAAACGACCGACAAAGTCCTCCAAATAAGAGACAACTTGCTGAAAGCTCGAAGTCGTCAGAAAAGTTACTCCGATAGACGTTTCAAGCCCCTTGAATTTGACGTTGGTGACTACGTATTCCTAATGGTATCACCATGGAAGGGTGTGGTCAGATTCGGCAAGAAAGGGAAACTAGCGCCTCGATATGTTGGACCTTTTAAGATTCTGGAAAGGATCGGAAAAGTCGCCTACAAACTCGAACTACTGGAGGATCTTAGTAACGTTCACCCGACTTTCCATGTGTCAAAGCTCCGAAAGTGCCTGGCTGAGCATGATTTAATTGTACCTCTCGATGATCTCCAAGTAAACGAAACACTACACTTCGTGGAGAAGTCTGTCGAAATCATGGATCGCCAAACCAAGCAGCTTAGGCGCTCGCGCATTCCTATTGTTAAAGTCCGATAGGAAGGCAAACGAGGCGCAGAGTTCACTTGGGAACTCGAAGGCGACATGAAGGCGAAGTACCCGCAGTTGTTTGTTACGGCTTCGGCCTAATTTCGGGACGAAATTCCCTCAATTAGCGGAGGCTGTAACACCCCGTGTTTCGGAAGTCAAAGTCAAAGTCAAGATGGAAGTCAAAGGAAGAAAAGATTTCTAATTACGATCTGTCTCTCCTTGCTCAATTCTTGTTTTGACTTCTTTGACTTGTAATTAGTCTATTTTGATATCGCTTTAGTTGTATTATGTGGAGTATCTATTAATAATCGCCCAGTAACCGCTGTTTATCGCATGTTTAATCGATTTATCGCTTATCGCAATCGCACTCGCAACTCGAATTACGCATTATGGTATTGTTATACATGTGTGTGTGCCTTATGTGTTACTTGTGCATGTTTAATTATGTTATGTGTGGTGATTAATCGAAACGCAATCTAAACTCAATCGCAATCGAATCGCAAACGCTAAACGAATATGAAATAAGGATGATTGTATGTTGATATAGTAGTTGGGATTAAAAATAATTTGACTAGGAAATTCTATCACATCGCAACGCTCGCAATTGCAAATCGAAACGACAAGACTCGTCGCACCAAACGCTCGAATCAGATGGCCGATCGACCAGCACCTCTCTTTCCCTTCCTTTTTTGGAAACCCTATAAATACCCCATGTCACCATCATACTTTCCACTTTTGGCAACTCTCATCCGACCAGCTCATCTTCCCCACTTTTCTTCGGATTTCTCACGATTCCGGTAAGATCTCGTCCTAAATCTTGTACTTTCTTAATCTACATGCACTCTTACACCTTTCTATCTTTTAAATCTAAACTTTTAACCGTGAAATCACTAGATTTGAGGTGTTCTAGGATGATGTCATCATGGTATTCTTAGGAACTTCATGTTTTGGCTTCAATCCACCAAGAATAACTTAGATCTGAACGATTTCCATACAAACAAACAAAGATCTTGCATAGATCTAAACATATTTAAGGTGAAAAAGGATTGAAAGAAGGTTTCAAACTTTCTTTCAAATCATTTACACTCAATGCCTCAAAACCGATAGAATCGTAGCTTGTTCTAACCTTCCACTCTTGCATGTTGATGCGTTGGATCAAGATCTGGAATCTATCCACAAGATTTCCGATTTCGGGTTAAACATGGAATACCGTCTCGAACAGTTAACCGGCCAGATTTGGGTGATTCCTGTCCAATCAGGTTACTAAGTCGTGACGAGGTTTCTGTTGTCTAATGCGTTATCAAATCATCTCGATAAAATGACAAACTACCAGAATGACCAAGGAAGAAGACGAACAGGTCGCCCAAGACGGAGTGCCGTCCGATCGGACTGCTGTCCGAACGGACCGCCACCCGAACGACCGGTCACCCGATCGACTTACATCCTGGTCCCCACACTTAACTATCATTTAAACTTCAAAAGTTTTGGAACACCGAACGGATAGCCGTCCGATCGGGTTACCACCCGATCGACCGACCATCCGACTATGTGATGTTCTGGAACTTCATACTTAAACCAATTTTCAACATGATCAATGCACCTGTGTTGCCACCCGATTGAACAACCGTTCGATCGAGTGACAACCTGCTGTGAACATGTTCTCACTGAAGTGCCCAACCTATCGGACTGTCGCCCGATCGAACAGTCGCTCGATCGACCTGAAAGGTAGAGATACTTCTATGTTTTCATAATGGTACAACGAAAACTTCAAAAGTCAAACCTTTATACACAAACACATCATTCTCAAAGGAAGGAACAATCGACTCGAAGGTTCACCCGACCGGATGACCATCCGAGCAGACGGACAACCGAAAGACCGGCCGTCCAATCGGACAACCATCCGATCGAACTGTTGTTCGACCCACTATCACTTGTTCCGTCTTACGCGTCGCTTATCGTTATGCTATCAATCTGTTCAGGGTAACCCTACTCTCTAGCGCTCCCTTCAATCCATCAACCGCTGTGAGTATACTCGATCCCTTTTTGCTTTATTCACTTTTGGGTGTTACATACGTTACTTATTCTAAACCACATCAAACACACTACGCAATACTTTAACGCTAACCGTTACCGCATGTTATACGTGACTTAATGAATGCTTGTTTGTTATGTTTACACACGGAATGCTGTCTACCTGCCTTAGCAACTATAGTACTATAGTTTGGACTCAGCACCTGTTCACTCAGGGGTTGTTAAGGACAATTAGTTACATGGCTCACCGTGGTGAGTGTGTATCGCGAACTGCCTTGGGCAGTCAACCCGCAGTCATTGGTATCGATAGGTTCATGTAGATAACTAACATGCCTCATTTCACACTGTCTACGTGCTGGTTATGCGTAACGTTTTCAAACTCTATATGCTATTATTAAACTTGTATGCTCACCTTTACACTATGTGTATTGACTTTTACTTTAACGTATGTGACAGGTGCTTAGGAGGCTTATTTGCTTAGCTTGCTGTGTGATGAAATCGAGGCTAAGCAGGTCTAGAAACCAATAAACAAATGTCTGTATTTGAATCTGAGTTGTCGATACAGAACAATTTGACTAGATTTGTCTGTAATGATTATGTTATCTTTTAAGACATGGTATGGTACATGTTGTTTAATTAATTGGTAATTTTAGTTGTTATGGAAACTTCTGGACAATCTGTTTCGCTCGGTGCCACGCCCCGATGTTTCCGCTATAGGTTGGGGTGTGACACCAATTCATGGAGGGCTTAGAGATGTGATTCTTTAAGAGGCTCATAGTTCAAGATATCCAGTCCATCCAGGCAGTGATAAGATGTACCAGGGTTTAAAGGCAAATTATTGGTGGATAAGTTTGAAGAAATCTATAGCCACTCATGTGGCTAAATGTCTGACGTGCGAACAGGTTAAAGCCGAGCATCAGAAACCGTCAAGTTTGCTACAACAGCCTGAACTTCCCACCTGGAAGTGGGAAATGGTAACTATGGATTTTATTACCAAGTTACCAAGGACGAAATATGGGAATGATACGATCTGGGTTATAGTCGACAAGCTGCCCAAGTCAGCTCACTTCTTACCTATTAAAGAAATGCACAGCTCCGATAAGCTAGCTCAGTTGTACGTGGATGAGATAGTATCTCTCCACGGTGTGCCAGTATCTATTATCTCTGATAGGGTTACAAGATACACAACGCATTTTTGGAAAAGCTTTCAGCAATCTCTGGGCACTCGTTTAAACTTCAACATCGCTTATCATCCTCAGACGGATGGGCAAAGCAAGCACACGATTCAAACACTTGAGGATATGCTCACGGCTTGTGTAATTGATTTAGGTGTAAGTTGGGATGACCATCTTCCTTTGATTGAATTTTCGTACAATAATAGTTATCATTCGAGCATCCAAGCAACGCCTTTTGAGGCCTTGTACGGAAGGAAGTGCAGAACGCCAGTTTGTTGGGCGGAGGTTGGAGAAACCCAACTGTCAGGACCTGATATAGTCCTCGAGACGACGGATAAGATTGTCCAAATCCGTGATCGTCTGAAAGCTGCCAGGGAAAGGCAGAAAAGTTATGCTGATATGAGGCGCAATGTAACGACTCACACAAAAATGTCCTAAAAATGTTCCGTAACTATAAACCTGGAACCCTGATATAACAACTCTTATTAAAAATACTATTTCTTATTTTAATTTGCCCAAAAGGAAACCCTAATTGAGACACTCAAGTAATCCTGCACAAACCCTAAAAATTTCAGAACAATCGTAATCAGGATCAGGGCCCCTAAAACTCAGGGGGGGTATTTCCCATTTACGATTATCATCACAGTTTGCTGTCAGAATAAAATTTTATCGATCTGTCGACTCAGCTAACCTACAAATACACGCGGCAACCTAATATTAAAAGTAACCCGTCGCGCCACGCGACGCGCACCCAAGGATCTCTCGCGTGGCGCGAGAGGGACAATTTCTCAGTATAAATAGAAGGCATTAGCACTTAATTTCTGGCATTCGTTCGACACTCAAATTCGTTTCCTACACTGAGTTATACTCCAATTCATTCAAAATCACACTTCTACGTAGAGAGACGCTGCTACGAATCCAGGGTATTAACTCGATCACTGCTACAATTCTTTCCTTTCCTTTAGCTTTTATTATAGTAAATAGTAGCTTGGGATTATACCTTTTCAATCTCGAAACTCTGCCCGTTATTAGGGTAATAACTCTAATCGCTGCTACGATTCAATGTCCGATCGATTGAAACTATCCGATGGATGTTTAAGTGCTGCTCAAACTCGGGTTATACTTTGTCATTCGTCGTGAATTCGATGGATGTTTAAGTATAGCACTTTGTCATTCGTTGTGAGGGTTTCTATCTCGTGAGTTGTCGTTAAAGTTGAATTGAGTTAATACACTAATACGAGTTCCATTGTGTCTAGAAACTAGAACTCGTAATCAGGGAACTGCTAGAATACTTAATAGCTAAGTAAACTTACTAGTTAAATAAACTTAGCAGAGTAGATTAATTAATCTGTTAATTAAATAGATAAGCGGGATTAATTAAGCTAAGTGCGATTAATTAAGATTAAGCAAGATTAATTAAGCTAAGTAAGATTTATTAAATAGATATACATGAAAAAAAATATATATATATATATATGAGATAGATAATATCAAAGGAAGGTGCTAGGAAGGTGTAAGAAGATATATATGTAAGTAGAAAGCTTCCTAGAAAATGTATAGGTAACTTCCTAGAAAAGCTATAGGAAACTTCCTAGAAATTTCCTACTTCTTACCTATAAATAGAAAGCTTAGGAATTCATTTCCTTTGTTCATTTCTTCTATTCTTTTCTCTATACGTTGGTGTTCTAACCAATAATCACCTATGCGATGTTCTGTCCGATCGATTCAGGAACCAACTAACGGATGCCAAAGTATTGTATTTTGTGAGTTCGTTAAACGGATGCCAAAATACTGTCTAAACAAGACTATACTTTGTGAATTTCGTTAAGGTTCGAATCTCGTGACTACCGTTAAGGTTTGATTTGGGTTTTACACAAATACGTATTCCATTCTGTTAAACTATATGTTTAACTACCAGAATACTCCCAAATATACAATCAAACAAGCTGTTAAATCATCAGAAGATTCAGAACAATAAAGTATACGCTTAATTATCAGAAGGAGTAGGATCAAGAAGCCTGTTAAATCAATATTGCATGCTTATAAAGTGAGTCATTCTATTTTTATCAAATTGCTTTATAAATTCTTAAATTATTTTCAAAGTTATAATTACAGTGATTAAGTTTATGTAATCACCAAATTACAGCCGGTATGTGGGGTATTGTGCACAATATTGCAGTTTTATCACTTTAGGTGGGCGAACCTAAATTTAGTGATAACCGTCATTCATTGGGGCAGCCAATGGTGATATGACCACAGTCACAGAAAAGAGTCGAGTGACAAATACTGTGGGTAGTTGGTTTGATATCAGAAACATTGTAATCTCTTAATACTGTGAATTATAACAAACGTGTCGTTTTAGTAAAATGAATGAACTCACTCAGTATTTACCGCTGACAAAACCTTTTTAAAACGCGTTTCAGGTAATTACAGTAGATTGGAGTAAAAGATGGATACGGCACCGAAAGGCATCAAGAAGTGGCTTATTTTATTAATTAAAATCAAATTAAGAAATATTGTTTTATGTAATAAAATTTATCTTTATTTAAGCTACCTTTGTAAAACATGGATTTATTCCATCTATTTAATAAATAAAAATCCGGTGTTTCTAAACTCTGATATTTTTCCTAACTCACAGTTCTGATGAAATTTCCGCTGCAACATTTTTCAAAATAATCACCGGTACCACGGGCTGTTCGCGACTCCCGATTCCGTCCAGGGTGGGTCGGGGGTCGTGACAGAAGGTGGTATCAGAGCCACTGCTTAAAGCCAATAGGTGTTGTGATAAAAATACCTAAGCTTATATAAAAGAGTTAGGAGATTGCTATTAACTGGTAGCACACATGGTAACATTTAGACTTGAACTTAAGAAAAGATGCCTTAGTATAAACTTCGAGATAAGCTAAGTACTTGTGTAAATAAAGTATGATGGGTTTTGATATACCATAAGAATGGTAATTAGAATATTGCAAAATATGATAAATAAGCAAGAATTAATAGTAATTATTGTTTATTGATATTACTTGGGCTAGAATAAGATATGTTACGGGAATACAAATTTCCTTAATTCTGGATAAAAGCCCTAATAGAAGAGGCACTTTTAAAAATACTATTTATGGGAAATAGAAAATTTTCTCCGGCAAGACTGGGTATGGTGTAGCAGACTCTCCAGTTTGTTCGGATATACCAAGGTTACCTCTCCGGGGCGAACCGGATAAGACGGGGTATATAATGTCAAACCAGTGACAAGTTTTCCCTAAATAGTATCATGACCTGATATCTGACTTGTTTTTGGAAATATGAATCTGCTAAATACATTGACCTTATAGAGGGTATGTATATTACAGCATGTGAATTATATGATTATATAGATATGTATATCTATAAGAAAATTCTAAAAGTCAATTAAAAATAAAGTAAAAGCATAGATGTCTAGATTTCTTTATTAGGAATCTCTTTTCCAATATCAAACATTATTTCATTTGATTATCTGCCTAGTAACTCGAGCGACAATAATAACAATAGAAACCCATTAAGTTGGGATACCATCAAAAGTGTAAAGAATTTCTAATGCGTTACCATATACTATTAACGCAAATAAGAAGCATGTAAAGTTGTGCTAGTGCACAAGAAAACACATGAAAACTTAAATTATACGTCCACAAACATCAACATATATCACACACGACTTTCAAGGCAAGACCTTTGGAAAATATAACTGGGCATAACGACACCAATATGGATCCCGTCAGTAAAAGAACTACTAAGCAAAAAGCAGCACATGACCACGAAATCCTACAAATAATATGAATCCCGCCAAGGGAGTATTTCGGTGTGCATTATAGGTGACAGTCTGTATCAGATTTGGAGTAACCCCTCTACAGCACGTTGGACTGCGTTATTTATCTTAAGATGTCTCGAAGTCGTGCCAGAGCTACGTGAACTGCATCGGTAAAATTTTTAAATAAAAAAAATAAAAAATAAAAAATTTTGACTTTCGTATATCTTAAGTAAACTTTCGCGTTTCTACTTCCCATAATGGTCATCATACCATGAGGATTTCTTTCATAGTAGTAAATATTGATCTGTTTCATTTCTTGGTAAATCCACACGTTACACATGCACTGTTTGTTGTGCATGTGGTTCATTCGATTTGTGAAGACCACTGGAGGACTTCATTCCAAATTGTTGTTTTATCCAAACTCAAATATCGTTTCGCTATACTTGATCTTTGCATTGTAAACAGCGTTTTTGCAAAACGATGACTCTTTGATATCGAGTCAATGAATTTCTTGAAAATCTCAATTTCCTTTGGCATACATGGTTTTTGTTGTAACCATGTCCGAACTTTCTTATTTGATACATGAATTCGTTTTATTTGAACCAAGTTTAATTGTTTAAACTTGCTCGCATTACATATTCATTTCAAGGTCCCATATGATGGATTGAAGCTATCATATTCCCAACAAGCACTTCATTTGTTTTGCTTAGTCTTCGATTTCATTGAATCATTTCTTTGATCACCTTGTGGTGACATTTTCATCAAATTGAAGCTTGCGCTAATCTCGTTTGCACACATTATATAAGGATTTAATTTATTTATTTATTTATATTGAATCCGCTTTGTTGGTTTATCATATAAAAGCAATCTTAACACAATTGTGTGCTAAGATAATGATACACAAATTCATTTCATATTTCAGTGTATCTCTTAATGATTCTTATATCATCCATCGAGCGTTTCGTAATCTTTATTGCTTTATCATCTTTGATCGAAAAACATTATTCAATTATTTCATTTTCAAATTCTACTAGATTATTTGAAACAAACATTCGAACTTACCTCATTTAATTAAAAACATGGTGAAACTTATTTCATTCACCCTACTATTATTTCGATTACTACGACACCTTGTGGCGTCACAATAAATTTGTAGCTTGAGCTCATTTCATTTTCACACCTGATGTACGGATTTATTTTCCTGTTGGTTCATTATCTTAAATAATCTTAATACAATTATGTGTTAAGATAAGAGTACACAAATTCATATTATATTCCTGTGTACCTCTAAAGATTCTTTCATTTAAAATTCTATAATTTTCATTTGATCTATTCATCATCAATTGAAAAACCTATAATTTGAAATTTTCTTCAGTAACGGTGAATTTGTTCGGTCACCGTAATCATTGAACTATTTCAATCGTTACGACACCTTGCGGTATCGACATAAACTTGTAGCTTGCGCTTATCATAATCATACGAATTATTCAAAACCACATATGACTTTCGTTTGACTCATCATTAAAAATAGTCTTAATGCAATTATGTATTAAGACAATGATACACTAAACTCTATTGTATTTCGGTGTATCCTTGCAATTCAATAAATGTCAACACATTGATTTTTCTCATATCATAATTCAATATTTGAAAAATCATTTTCATGCTTTTATTTTATTTTGAACCTATCATTTCTGAGTCTTCCTCAGTTGACAATCAAGTAAGTTTCCTTTGACAATGACTTTTATTGTTTCTAAAGTCATTTTTCAACTTATAAACATTCACATCTATTATTCACATATCTTTTGATTTGAACCTAGTCACTTTGAAAATTTTATTATTTCATCTCATTCATTTGACATCGTTTTCTTGAATTGATTCAGTTAAATTATTAAGTCCTGTCTATTGTACAACTCATATTCACCAAAAATTTGATATTTTAATTCTGTACCATTTACCTTAATACTGTTCTTACTAACTAAGACGTGACATAATTCTAAAAGAAATATCGTAAACTAAATCTCGAGGACGAGATTTAAAACAAGGTGGGGAGAATGTAACGACTCACACAAAAATGTCCTAAAAACGTTCCGTAAGTATAAACCTGGAACCCTGATATAACAACTCTTATTAAAAATACTATTTCTTATTTTAATTTGCCCAAAAGGAAACCCTAATTGAGACACTCAAGTAATCCTGCACAAACCCTAAAAATTTCAGAACAATCGTAATCAGGATCAGGGCCCCTAAAACTCAGGGGGGGGGGGGTATTTCCCATTTACGATTATCATCACAGTTTGCTGTCAGAATCAAATTTTATCGATCTGTCGACTCAGCTAACCTACAAATACACGCGGCAACCTAATATTAAAAGTAACCCGTCGCGCCACGCGACGCGCACCCAAGGATCTCTCGCGTGGCGCGAGAGGGACAATTTCTCAGTATAAATAGAAGGCATTGGCACTTGATTTCTGGCGTTCGTTCGACACTCAAATTCGTTTCCTACACTGAGTTATACTCCAATTCGTTCAAAATCACACTTTTACGTAGAGAGACGCTGCTACGAATCCAGGGTATTAACTCGATCACTTCTACAATTCTTTCCTTTCCTTTAGCTTTTATTATAGTAAATAGTAGCTTGGGATTATACCTTTTCAATCTCGAAACTCTGCCCGTTATTAGGGTAATAACTCTAATCGCTGCTACGATTCAATGTCCGATCGATTGAAACTATCCGATGGATGTTTAAGTGCTGCTCAAACTCGGGTTATACTTTGTCATTCGTTGTGAATTCGATGGATGTTTAAGTATCGCACTTTGTCATTCGTTGTGAGGGTTTCTATCTCGTGAGTTGTCGTTAAAGTTGAATTGAGTTAATACACTAATACGAGTTCCATTGTGTCTAGAAACTAGAACTCGTAATCAGGGAACTGCTAGAATACTTAATAGCTAAGTAAACTTACTAGTTAAATAAACTTAGCAGAGTAGATTAATTAATCTGTTAATTAAATAGATAAGCGGGATTAATTAAGCTAAGTGTGATTAATTAAGATTAAGCAAGATTAATTAAGCTAAGTAAGATTTATTAAATAGATATATATGAAAATATATATATATATATGAGATAGATAATATCAAAGGAAGGTGCTAGGAAGGTGTAAGAAGATATATATGTAAGTAGAAAGCTTCCTAGAAAATGTATAGGTAACTTCCTAGAAAAGCTATAGGAAACTTCCTAGAAATTTCCTACTTCTTACCTATAAATAGAAAGCTTATGAATTCATTTCCTTTGTTCATTTCTTCTATTCTTTTCTCTATACGTTGGTGTTCTAACCAATAATCACCGATGCGATGTTCTGTCCGATCGATTCAGGAACCAACTAACGGATGCCAAAGTATTGTATTTTGTGAGTTCGTTAAACGGATGCCAAAATACTGTCTAAACAAGACTATACTTTGTGAATTTCGTTAAGGTTCGAATCTCGTGACTACCGTTAAGGTTTGATTTGGGTTTTACACAAATACGTATTCCATTCTGTTAAACTATATGTTTAACTACCAGAATACTCCCAAATATACAATCAAACAAGCTGTTAAATCATCAGAAGATTCAGAACAATAAAGTATACGCTTAATTATCAGAAGGAGTAGGATCAAGAAGCCTGTTAAATCAATACTGCATGCTTATAAAGTGAGTCATTCTTTTTTTATCAAATTGCTTTATAAATTCTTAAAATATTTTCAAAGTTATAATTACAGTGATTAAGTTTATGTAATCACCAAATTACAGCCGGTATGTGGGGTATTGTGCACAATATTGCAGTTTTATCACTTTAGGTGGGCGAACCTAAATTTAGTAATAACCGTCATTCATTGGGGCAGCCAATGGTGATATGACCACAGTCACAGAAAAGAGTCGAGTGACAAATACTGTGGGTAGTTGGTTTGATATCAGAAACATTGTAATCTCTTAATACTGTGAATTATAACAAACGTGTCGTTTTAGTAAAATGAATGAACTCACTCAGTATTTACCGCTGACAAAACCTTTTTAAAACGCGTTTCAGGTAATTACAGTAGATTGGAGTAAAAGATGGATACGGCACCGAAAGGCATCAAGAAGTGGCTTATTTTATTAATTAAAATCAAATTAAGAAATATTGTTTTATGTAATAAAATTTATCTTTATTTAAGCTACCTTTGTAAAACATGGATTTATTCCATGTATTTAATAAATAAAAATCCGGTGTTTCTAAATGTAGGTCCCGAAATCTGAGGATCGATAACGAACCGAATCACTTGTTTATAGTAAACACGGTTACGTGTGCGGAATCCACGTAACTATGCCAAATCAAACATATAAAGCAATAATAACAATGGATTAATCAATGAAACACACTCAATTGATTAACGGGATGAGAACCGATACAAACTGATACAAACACAGTTTGACAGAATTTTTAGCAGAGTTTCTTTACATGTATGCTCTCATCTCTGTGTTCAAATGAAACAGAGATGGGTATTTATACTAAGACACAGACACATATTGACGAAATGCATAAAAACACTCGACGAAACACTACAGTCGACGAAACACATTCTGTTTCGTCGAATTACATTTAAATTAATCTTGTTTCGTCGATTTAAGTTGAAGCCCAACTGAAGACAAAATCCAAGATAAGATTTCGGCCCAAATAGATGAATTTACGGCCCAGACTTGGTTTCTGTTATAATCTTCTACTAATTCAACATATGAGACAAATGAAGTGACATCATCATGACATCACAAAGGTGATGTCATGGTGATGTGTTTTGCGGGAATGGCTTGCGGCGTTCCGTGCCTCGCGTGTCGAACTCTGGGGCGCACGACTGAGGAATGTCGTGACTTCGGGCGGGAGCCGGACCTAACCGTGTCGAAACCAAGTCGAACTGAGCCGAGTCGAACCGAGCCGAGTCGTGTCCACATAAAGTGTACCAACAATCTCCCCCTTGGACGCTACTCGTGATGGTTCGTCTTCTGTGATAGTTCGTCTTCTGTGTCTTTCATGTCGGAGGATCTTCAAAGTCTTCACGCGTCGTAAGTAGAAAGTGTATCAACAAACTCCCTTTTCATATAAGAAGTGTGTTAACAAACTCCCCCTTAGATTGAACTCTCCATTGAGTCATGCTCATGAATCTTTTGACTTGTCAAATCTTCAGATCCTTGTGGTGTTGATGAAGGGTCAGCGGCAACTCGATCATTTTATCTTTTGAGTGCCTCCACTTCGTGTCTTCATTCCAAAGCTTGTCATCGAACATGTTCTCCTCTCCTTTAGCATCTGCACATGCAAGAAAGCTAAACGCATAATGAGAATAACCGCTTGGAATATAGTTAACATTTAAACAGACGACACATATGAGATCAAATCTCAATCAAACACCGACCGACAACAGTTTGAAAGTTTAGAAAATGATCAATTTTAATCCTTTAACTTTAAAAACTTGTTAACTTCGACTGTTTATGAAGATGCAATTGTTTTCCGGCTTGTGATCAGGACTTTGGGTAGGATAGACTCGAGTTCCAACATCGGTCAATCAAAAATAAACTAGAAGCAAAATCTTTTTGGATTTTATAAAGTTTATATTAAAACACACCTAAAATCTTTTTGGTATTTTTGAATATTTCAAATGTAAAGACAGAGAGCAGTAAATAAATATATACCAAGATGCAGAAACTGAAAGCATTAAATAAATATTTACAGACATTCTTTTTGCGAGTTTCGAGGGTAAGAGAATCATATCAGTGTACGGTCATGCCAAAACGCTCTCTTTGTTCAATTAGTTAACATTTAGATAAGCATCCTATAACGATTATCGGTATTGTTGTCCACATAAGCTCAACTTATCAGATGTAATCATGGCGAGGGGATACGTTAAGGTATGATTTATACTTACCGACCGGTGTTCATCCACACATGACACATTCCCGTATCAAGGCATGCGCGAGAGTTCATCTTACCAGTGAGTATACCGATTATCATCTGTTTGACCATATAAAAATGTGAGAAACTCACTTATTTTGATTGAAAACAAGCCCTATGTGATAGAATCACTTATTGATGAGGAACTTGATTTTCATATGCATGAGGGCACAGGAGCAAGTCCGTGAACAGGTCAGTACTTTCGTACAGCAGAGAGACGAACTTGACTCCCGCAAAGAATCTGTGATATATTATCACTTATTTTGTTTGGACATGTGATTGTTGATCACTTATTGAGGTCGAATGCAGTATGTACACGTATGTATAGTATCATGGAAGATCTTAGACTTCGTTTCCGTTATTTTTACGGTTTGATACAACCATGATACCCAGATGATAAGCAGCATAAAGACCGAATATCTCAGAACCTCGGCAATCTCTCAAACGAAATTTCGGTACTAAGACCATATGCCAATGAGTGGTTCCCACTTGGTCTTCAGTCGATTTAAGATTTATATCACCCTGCACACTTTAAAATGATTGAGAGCCTACCGATACATCTTATATAGAGCTGCTTAACATTTTTCATTTTGCATTTCAGTTTAAAGAGGTTTCAACAGACCACTGATCTACTATCATTTTCTCTTTTTCTCGCCAGGAAACTCATTTTTGTTTTTCCAATGTTTTTGCGTTTTGAAATTTTTTTTTTCGATGTTTTTTTGAATTTTCAAATTTTGATTTACTCCCCCTAAAAACAACAAACTAAGAATAAATTTAAAAGACACAAAGATATTTACAAAAACGATTTTCCGATGTCCTGCTTATGTTTTACCTCAATGCCGTTTACCAAAATTAATTTTGAATCAGAAATGATTTATCGAATTTTGGAAAAATCAGTTGGCATGTCGGTAAGCGGTGCGGACCATGACTACATTGTCTGGCCAAAGAGTGCTACAAGAGGATAACAATTCATAAAGCAGCTTAAATATTGACAAGTATAGGAGAGATTAGAAATTTAAAACCGTATCCTGCAACTGCTTCGTGCATTGCAAGGAATCTGAGCGCTCTCCCAAACTGGATATCCACCCGGTGTGGACTTCAAAGTCGATTCTTTGTAGCTAATAAGAAATCTCTTGACAGCAACACGATCATAAACCTTTGGGTCCGGCTGGTCTTCCACATTGCACCAGCGAAGGTCTTTGTCTTTCTCTTTCAGATGTAGTGTGCGGTTGAGCAATCCACGCCAAGGCATCCGCACACCCGGTTGGTTTGTTCAACAAACACATTTTCTTCAATCACAATTTTGATTTGAATCTACCCTGGGGACCCGATCAAAGCCTTGAACAATCACATTTTGAAATGATTTTCATTCTGTCGAAGCTTTCAATCTCTTTCGACAGACACTTCTGTCTTCTTTTCTTTTTCTCTCCATCAAAGGCAACCACTCCTAGAAATAACAATATATTGGAGCTTTGAGTCGCCTATCTTGTGCATGGACACTCCACTATCAACAATCCAATGACTATCGATAGTTCCTCCTGGAACATCCTGCACACTCACTCAGAGATTAGTTGGAGAGGGGGACCCAAGCCTTCATAGACTTGGGTTGTCCCTGAGCATCAAGAAATGTAATTTCAATTTCTTGAAGGTCCTTAAATTGCAAGCCTCCTCCTGAATCCTCACCTGTTTTCGGTTTCCATGTTTGTTTTTGTTTACCGGATTGTGTATTATTTACAGATTTAGAAATCTCCGGTTTTAACGGTTGTGACAAAATTGGTTTCCTTTTAACAGTTTCTGGTTTTAAAGCTTTTTCGATCACCTTCACATTTTGACGTCGTTGTTTTGTTTCCTGTTCTTTAACAGTGCGTTTGTCAGTTTTTGGTGACACAGGACGACGTTGTTGGTGACCTTGTTCAGAAGGGGGTCTTTCAACAAAATTTGGTTTGGGCGAGTTTGTGCAGTCTTTAATGATGTGCCCAAACTTCCCACATTTGAAACAAGTTCTCCTTTCAACAAACTTAGGAGAATTTGATCGACGACCAGACGTAGAAGTTGTAGACCCAGAGGTACTAGCTTCACACCCATTTGTGTGTTGAGTGTAATTGTTATCATTATTACGTTTCAAAATGTTGACTTTTTGAACAAAATCGGTATTTGACTTATTTTCAAAAGTCTCCACTTTATCAGTACCTTTAGACGCCACAAACTTCACGTCTTTTGCTTTCTTCTTGTGACGAGCTCCTTTTGTTTCAGCCTTTGGTTGTGTAACCTTAGGCTTTTGAGCTCGTTGTTGTTGTTTACCCTTAAAAGTGACAGGTTGTTGCTTCGTTGGTGATATTTGATTTCCAAATTTTCTTCTAACTTCAGCTTTTGGAATCGGATTACACTGAGTTACTGAAACTCTCGGGATCCCCTTTTCCAAAAACTTACTGGTAGTATCTTCAAACACTTTATCAATCAAAGATTGATTGACATTTTTAATTGGAAAAGCTGTGTTTGAATAAATTTTGTCATCACCAACTAAAGTGTACAACACGTTATCACTTTTAACAGTAGACACTGTTTTAGTGATAGGATCTATCTCTTGTTTCGCATCAGTTGATTGCACAACAGGAGTAGGAGGATCACACAGAATGTGATTCTCAAAAGGCACTTCTACTCCTTTGTTCTTCTCAAGAGATTTATCCTCATCACTCACATCTGGTTCATCATCTGACGAATCATAGTCCTCAATGGTTGGAGGACCTTGTTTCGTAGATGTTGAATCTTTATGCTCAGAAGTTGTCCTTGGAGAATTTTTCGATTTGAACCCTAGGCCAGTAGTAACTTCTTCATAATTAAGAGGCACACTGGATTCAAACCGTGGCATTTCTTCTTCATCAGGCATATAAGCATAATTATGTCTCAAAGGGGGCGGACACTTCTCATACCCAACGCCTTTCTTGTTTCCCTTTAGTTGTTGAACATCAATAATGTGATCGAGCACAAATCGGGAGTTAGAGTAACTCTCCAATTTTTGCTTGATTGCATCATGCTCACATTTGGCAATGGCTAGTTCCTTTTTGGTTTCCTCAACAATGTTAATGTAATCATTTATACTAACTTGTTTATGATAAACAGTTTTTGTCACTTCGGAAACATTTTTCTTTAGAGTTTCAATCATAGATTTAAATTCTTTTTCGTTTCGAACTAAAGCCATATTCGCTTCTTTGCATTTAGCCATTTCAATAACTAAACTCTGATTATGAATATGAATCGTATCACATTCAAGCTTTATTCTATCAAATTCATTTTTCATATACTCACAATCTCTACAGTTGATAAGAATTTCAGATTTTACCTGACTTGTAGAAGCTGAGACATTTGCCATAAAGGCAGTCTGAGAAGAGAAAGATCCATCTTCAGTGAGAATCTTCTCCATTTCTTCTGATGTCGCATCAGCTTTCTTGATCAAGTCAGATTTCTCGTTAGCATCATTCGACAAATTATCAGCTTCAGAATCCATTCCCTCCTTGACGTCTGATTCTGAACTGTAATAGCTTCCTGAAGATTCACCATCGCTAACATTCTTGACAACTTCAGCATAAAGCGCAGTTCTTGTTTGATCACTGTTTCCTAACGGTATGGCCGAACCACAATCGACAGTAGGTTTAGGAAAATAGGCACTTGGATCGAAAACAGGAGGTGGAGCTGATTGAGGAAACGGAGAAGAGTTTGTATTTGATACAAACGCCGTTTGTAACTTTGGTTGCTGGGCTGAACTGAAACTAGCTGACGGGTTAAAACCTCCTCCAGAATAAGCCTGAGCTGAACTGGAACTAGCTGACGGGCTAAAACCTCCTCCAGAATAAGCCTGAGCTGAACTGGAACTAGCTGACGGGCTAAAACCTCCTCCAGAATAAGCCTGAGCTGAACTGGAACTAGCTAACGGGCTAAAACCTCCTCCAGAATACATTTTGGTTTAATTTTTTTTTTTAACACACTCGACGAAACTGTTTTAGTGATTGAAGGTGGACGAAACTGTGAGATGATATCCAATGTCGACGAAACAGGTTTGAAGCCCAAAGCCGACGTAACAAATATTTGTTAGTATCCGAAGAAACTGATTAGTGAACTTGTCCGACGAAACAGATTGATGAGTTCTGGTCCGACGAAACAGAATTTGTAAACTTGTTTCACGAAACAGGCTTGTCACTTTGACGAAATGATCTTAAATCCTTTAATTCAACGAAACAGAAGTTGATGTATGACTAAACACTTAAAGTCCACGTGAAGCCCAATCAACTTGAAAGCCCAAATCTATGTGAAGCCTACTTCGACGAATCAGAATGTTAAGGCCCAAATCAAATGTGAAGACGAAACTGGATTTCTTGTTTGTGATGTCTGACGAAACAACTTGATGTCTTGATCACAATCGACGAAACAGAATATGTTGTTGCTGGATCGACGAAACAAATAAGCCCACTTGAAGTTTGAATCCCAAAACAAATGATAAGCCCAAGTATTTGAAGCCCAAATGTCTGACGAAATAGAATTTGACTTTGCTGATCTTTGACGAAACTGAATATGGATCTTATCTTTTTGGAGAGATATTTTCAAGGTAGCCTTATCACCTTCTGACACAAAGAGCCACAATTTTCAAACTACTTGTATCGAGACTTCTCTGTTATCAACAAACCATTATCAACAATGCACAATTTTCAAACAAACAATATCATTACTAAACACAATTGTCAACTTAATATTTTATATTCCACAAACACTTTAACTCAAACTAAAATTCAGATCAAACCCAAATATCTTTTAAGAATAGTTATGAACAACTGAAGAACACGATGAATATTCGAAGATTCCGGTCACCGAATAATTTTCCGAAACACGATTT
The DNA here is from genome assembly GCA_030545235.1 of Helianthus tuberosus. Taxonomy (NCBI): domain Eukaryota; kingdom Viridiplantae; phylum Streptophyta; class Magnoliopsida; order Asterales; family Asteraceae; genus Helianthus; species Helianthus tuberosus. The sequence continues at coordinate 166,287,391 of CM060399.1, read as the reverse complement.
TGCTTAAAACTTTCAATGAAAACCAAAAGCAAACATGTAGAAATGCAAAATAATAAGGTTTTCACTAAAACTTATAGCAAAACAACACCATTTTTAACTGATTTTTGAACAATTTTCTGGAAAAATATGAAACTTTTCAAGAACAAAAATCTGAAAAACAATTAAAACAACTTGTTTCAAACACGACAATGTTTGGTTTTAAACAAGGAAAAGAGCCAAGGCTCTGATACCAATTGTAGGTCCCGAAATCTGAGGATCGATAACGAACCGAATCACTTGTTTATAGTAAACACGGTTACGTGTGCGGAATCCACGTAACTATGCCAAATCAAACATATAAAGCAATAATAACAATGGATTAATCAATGAAACACACTCAATTGATTAACGGGATGAGAACCGATACAAACTGATACAAACACAGTTTGACAGAATTTTTAGCAGAGTTTCTTTACATGTATGCTCTCATCTCTGTGTTCAAATGAAACAGAGATGGGTATTTATACTAAGACACAGACACATATTGACGAAATGCATAAAAACACTCGACGAAACACTACAGTCGACGAAACACATTCTGTTTCGTCGAATTACATTTAAATTAATCTTGTTTCGTCGATTTAAGTTGAAGCCCAACTGAAGACAAAATCCAAGATAAGATTTCGGCCCAAATAGATGAATTTACGGCCCAGACTTGGTTTCTGTTATAATCTTCTACTAATTCAACATATGAGACAAATGAAGTGACATCATCATGACATCACAAAGGTGGTGTCATGGTGATGTGTTTTGCGGGAATGGCTTGCGGCGTTCCGTGCCTCGCGTGTCGAACTCTGGGGCGCACGACTGAGGAATGTCGTGACGTCGGGCGGGAGCCGGACCTAACCGTGTCGAAACCAAGTCGAACTGAGCCGAGTCGAACCGAGCCGAGTCGTGTCCACATAAAGTGTACCAACACTAAACTCTGATATTTTTCCTAACTCACGGTTCTGATGAAATTTCCGCTACAACATTTTTCAAAATAATCACCGGTACCACGGGCTGTTCGCGACTCCCGATTCCGTCCAGGGTGGGTCGGGGGTCGTGACACGCAAACCTCTGAAATTCGAGGTAGGTGATAAAGTGTTACTCAAAGTGTCACCTTGGAAAGGGGTGATGCATTTTGACAAAAAGGGAAAGCTGAGCCCAAGGTACATAGGACCATTCGAGATCATCGAATGTGTCGGAACTGTAGCTTACAAGCTAAATCTACCCAAAGAGATCAATGGGATACACAATGTGTTCCACATCTGCAATTTAAAGAAATGTCTAGCCGATGAATCGCTAGCAATGTCTAATAAGGACGTGCAGATTGATGAGAGCTTGAAGTTCGTTGAAAAACCTTTGTCGATCGAGGATTGACAGGTTAAGAACCTTCGAAGAAAGCATGTGCCGATCGTAAAAGTGAAATGGGATGCCGTAGAGGCCCATAATACACGTGGGATGTTGAATCCACGATGAAACAGAAATACCATCATTTATTTCAGTAAATCTCGAGGTCGAGATTTCTTTTAAGGGGGTGAGGATGTAACACCTCGGAAAAATCATGTCCAATGTAGTAACGACACATGTCATAAGCTTTAAACGTGTAAAGAATTGATTTCGAGGGACTAAATTTGGCAAACAAGGAAAATATATGTTTGAAAGGATCCAAAGTTTCAACACTCAAAAATTTTTGCCTTTTATTAACCCTATATGATGTTCATACTCTTAAACGAAAGAATTATGAAACGTATGAAGCCGTTTGTGAAAGAAAGTGAAAGTTTACAAGACGCGAGGGTTAAATGTGTCAACATGTTAAATTAATACCTCTGAGTGACCTTTTAACGAACCTAGAGCTTTGTAACGATTAATTATACTCTCAAGAACAAGTGAATAAAAATTCACGAGGTTTCGATATAGTTTGATATTAAAAACGTTCACTTTCGTAAATAAAGGGTTAAAAGCGTCAACGAGGCAAAACTTGTGTTTTCGGTTATCGCTTAACGAAACCGGACCTAACAATGTTTGGTTATATTCTAAGGATCATCAAAATATAAATTTTATGGGTTAAATGTGCTTGAAATGAAAGTTATTATGTTTTAAAAGGTCTAGGGGTGAAACTGCCAAGTTTGAAACTTGTTTGGCTGGTAACCCTTGTGGTGGCGTCGCGCCACACCAACACCCATATGCCGTCGCGCGACGCGAAGGACTGAACTGGGTAGAATCCCTGCATAGGTGCAAGTTTCAGCATGTTTTCTTCTCCAAACCACCTACACACTCACATAACTCGAATCTAGGGATTGTTTGCTGGTTTTTAAGACCACTTGGGACATATGGAGCAATCTTACAACATCCCTAAACACTTGTGATGATCTTGTGAGAGTCACTTGCACTATAAATAGGGGCATTGGTTGCCATACTCATTGCTCACTTCAATTTTTTCATCATCTTCTCTCTTGTGGAGCTCTTTGAAGCATTCGCTGGGATTCCTGATCAAGAAGGAAGCCCTCCTTAGTTCAATCTTCGTGCTAGGACCTTGTGTAAGCGTTCTTAGCTTCCATAGTTATGGTTTTAATAGCTTAATGACCGAAAGTCAAAGATATCGTAATGATACTTTGACTTTGTGTTTAATCACTAACAGTCCAGCCATTATCCGAATTGAAAGTGGCTATGTGTTGGTAATTATGTAGGTGTTAAACCCTTAAAAGGGCACCTCCTAATTATCACATTTACTTGGCCAATTGTCGGGTCAAACTACTTAACAGAAAAGTCAAACGACTCAGTTTTTGCAAATAACCCATAACTGATAATGTAGAAGATAAAAAATACATTTTATCACTTAAACAACTTGGTAAATAATATAAGAACATGTTTAGGCATGTTCAACCCGACAATTCTGAGTATTAGGCTCGGTTCGCAACCGAAAGTCGCAAAAGTAGAATTTTGCTTTGACTTTCAGTTCTGACCCGATTTAGTTTAGTTTATTTATGCCTTAGGGTTCCTTTGGGACCACATTACACATTAGTATAACCCTCTGAGATTATACTATATGGTTCCATAGAAATCTGAATCATTTACATGTTTCCATTAAATGCTTAAAAGTTGACCATTTTGCCCATATGTTATAAAAACAAGATTTTTGAAAATGTGAGAGGACAAAAATCTTTATTACTGATTTATAAGCATGTCCTAAAAATTTGACATCCGTTTCTGGTCTCAAATAAAAGTTATGCACGATATCGTAAAACAAAAGCTTTTTGTTAATTTAATGGCATTCTTGGCGTAAATCATATTTAAACCCAATTTTTGGCACCAAACTTCCTACCCACTGTTATGATATAATATTTTGGAAATTTTTGTCAGATTTTATACTGACCATAACATAGAGTTCTTGTGTAAATTCGGTAATTGATGATAATGCCCTTTTCATGAATAAAATGAGTTTTACATATCAATTACAGACCAAATATTTTCCTACTGATGTTATATATTAAATAAAATATTTTAAGCATTTGAGACTGATCAAAACTTCAGAATTTTATAAACATCTTGAATATCGTCAATTATCGACTTTTACGCAAATTAGGATCATAGTATGGTTTAAAACCATATTTAGCACCTAAGACATGATACCTAGTGATTTTATAAATGAATTATAATACTTTAATAGTAAGTATAAGTCTGGTATCATATCATATAGTGTAGTATAAGTCTCGTATAGGTTCCTTATAGGTCTTGTATAGACCTATATGGGACATAAACTACACTTGTAATGTTATATGAGTGTTGTATCGTATCCTATAGTAACGTATCATATTGTATTGTACGTATCGTATCATATCATATATTGTAGTATAAGTCTCGTATAGGCCTATAGGTCTATACAGGACCTAAACTACACCAATAGTCTTATATGACACCTATACTAGACCTATACGCCTATACGGGTGTTGTATGGTATCCTATAGTATCGTATAGTATCATATTGTTTGGTATCGTATCATATAGTGTAGTATAAGTCTCGTATAGGTTACATATAGGTCATGCATAGGCCGATACGATACGATACGATACGATACGATACGATACGATATGATATTATATTACAGGTATAGGTTTATACGAGACTTACACTACATTATATGAAACGATATTGAATCCATAGGCTTATACAATACCTATATTATACTATACGATAGAATACTCAACAATTTTTTTTAAATTACTTAATATTATAAAAATATGCTAAAACAAAAAAATATTGAATAAAAATGTTTGTAAAAAAAACACTCGTTATATACGCCGTGTACGCGGCGTATATAAAGTGACCACATGATGTGAATCAGAGATTCTCTTGGTAATTGAAAAAGGCGACTATACGTCGTGTATATACCTATACGTGACATATATAAAGTTAGGGTTTGGTTTGCAAATAGGCAGCTTGGTGTTCCAATATCTACACCTAGGGGTGTTCAAAACCGGATATCCGAAAATTCGGATATCCGAAATTTTCGGATACCAGATTTCACTATCCGAAATTTCGGATATCCAGAATTCGGATATCCGGAATTCGGATACGGATTCGGATAGTTAATCGGATATCCGAAAATCCAACTTTTTATTTAATTTTTATTTTTTTATTATTTTTTTCATATTCGGAAACGGATATTTTGGATAGTTTCGGATATCCGAATATAAGTTTTCGGATATTTTCGGATATTTTTCGGATATTTCGGATATTTTTCGGATATTTTCGGATATTTTTCGGATATTTCGGATATTTTCGGATTCTTCGGATATTCGGATATCCGAAAAAAAATGAAAATTAAATTTTCGGATATTTCGGATATCCGAAATATCCGAAAATTTTGAAAATCACTATCCGAATCCGAATCTGAAAAATTCGGATATCCGAAATTTCGGATATTCGATTTTTCGGATATTTCGGATTCGGATATCGGATATTTCGGATCGGATTTTCGGATACGGATAGTTTTGAACACCCCTATCTACACCCATACATTAACATAAGCAATATTGATTAATGTACCAAACGATGGGCATAGTTCATCCTTACTAAACTAACTAATAGTTGAATCAACTAGAATTTGATAATATGTCAAACAGTTGACTCAATCAGACAGTAACATAAGAACACACAAAAAAATAAATAAATAAAATAAAATAAAAACAAAAAACCAAAACGAAAAAAAATCTAATGTCACAACTCAATATGCATTCGAGAGTATGAATACAATAAATTAAAACGATCAATTTAGCATTTTTTTTTATTTTGAACGGCTTTATATTTGCAAATAGGATTTGAACCCTCACATTTTCACAATATAAAAATGCAAAGCTTATCCAACACTTTGATCCCACTAGACCAAAGGCACTTTGATGTCAAATAAGGAGTTAACCAAGCAAATCCTAGTTCTTTTGTCATCAACCGACATTTATTAATTAATTTAGATATTGTGGGTTAGAAGCTTTTAGAAACTTTATCTTTAAACCTTTAAGAAAAAGCCTCTACTCAATAAAAAGTCTTGTTTTATTGAAGGAGTTTGAAACTTTTAGGTTAGGAATTTGAAGCTTTTGGTTGAACGCTCCTACTAGTAGCGTTTAGAAGGAGCTACAAGTTTTTAGGGAAAAATTACTATTTTAACCTCTAAATATAATGAACTTTTTAATGTGCATACTTTTTAAATTTTTAGTTATGTCCATTTTGGTTATTTTATACATTTTATTAAAAGCGTCAGCTACTCTGTCAAACACCAAATATATATCTAAAAATATACAACTTCCAGCCATCAGCTACAAGCTTCCAGCCACTACCTACTTTTGTCAAACATACCCTCTCTATTGAGTAGAAGAGATCAAGATGCATTGAACCATCTTCAACCATCCAAGAGTGTACCAAACGTTTAAACACTTGTAACTAAAAGACTCTTAATTTTAGTATTTCATTAATGTGCACCAAACGTTTAACCATAACAATATAAACTGTAGCGGAGTACCCTTTAAAGGTTTATAATAGAATCTCACCTCATGAATTGTTGTTCAACTAGCATTCAAGCCCCGCGTTGCGACGCGTGAGACGTATAACCGTGCTAAGCAGTAAGCAAATGACGAACAAAACCGAGAAAAACCGTAAAACAAAAACTCAAATGTATACTATCAATGATGTAAAACGTAAACAAACAAATGCAAACTTATGCAGAGACGTAACATAAAATATAGACAAGGACAAACACAAACTTATGCGACGACCTAACATTAAATATAAAAAACTCGAATTTATACTGGAAAAGTTTTAACTTTAAGGAAAAAAAAAGCAAAACTTGGCGGAGAAAAATAAAAATGTAAACATAAATGAAAACAATAAAAAAATTATCACAATAAGATAAAAACCAAAAACAAAAACAAAAACAAAAAAAAAAAAAAAAACCCAGATAAAAAGACACTATTCCTAAGGGTGTTCGGAGTGGGCTTCGGTAAACCCACTTTACCGATTCGGTAAAGTGTGGCAAACCAATGCCAACCCTTTGCCGCATGAAGTGTTTGACGAAATGGGTGTTCAATTGGTGAGGCATTACCGATTCGGGGAAGGGAGGAAGGAGAGAGACGGAGGGTATTGTGGGTGGGGTCCATTCTTATCTCAACCAATCACAACTTTTTTCCTTTTTAAAAAAAAATTAGTTTAGCATTTAATCAAGTGTCTAAACCATTGTCAACACTTTTCACCAAAGTTTAAACAATTTTGACTGATTGACATGGCGCGCTCTGATTGGTCGGTATATTGGTTTGCCACTCCAAAGTGTTTAACTACTCCTTACACCCTAAGAAACTTCATAAATTGTTATATAAAGTAATTAATGACGCTCTGCAAATTAAAAGTCGTGTGCAACTTATGATCACTACCCAGTTCGAAAACTGATAGTAATATATTATCACAAAACCGATTTACACCAACAATTTAATACATATCCAATGCTCTTTTTGTAATCAAATATTTCAAATTGGTACTAGTGCATCGACTTCTTCAGCCAACAATAAGAATATACGCCACCCATGAGCTCCGTAGATATTATTGAAGTTTTCCTAGATATCCAATTTAGTTCTCCAAGTCCATTTATATGAACTATAAACACGAGGTAGAAATTTAAAATTTTGACTATTGATTTGGCATTTATTTTACGGTAATTTTATCCAACTTTTATAATAACTAACTAGTTAAAAGACAAGACGTTCTAAAAAAACTGAAATAATTGGTGGTAATATTTTATCGTATCATAAAATGAGCTATTCCTAGAAATTATATAAAAAAAATTGTGATATTATAGTGGAGATATAAACGTCAAGATTTAAAAATTCAATCAACATTTTTTGCTTAATACCTGCAATCCAATCTATTCATATCTTGGTGTTTACTAGGAGATATTATGCTAATTTAAGCCAAACCTAGGAAGCTAAAATTTTGCTTGAAAACTCGGGCTAGATTTAGGCCCATAGTTTGTAGCAACTTTTGTTTTCTACTTTCCCTTTTTTAAGCTTTTTTTTGTTGTCCTACTTTTCTCTAAGCTTAGACTGAGTGTAGTGGGGCAACCTTTTGAGTGGGCGTCTTGCGACACGTGGCGCCACGTCACATAAGAGGATTTTGACCAAAAAAGGGAGAGTGGGGCAACCTTGCTGGGTGGGGCGTCTTGCGACATGTGGATTGATTTATTTTGTCTTTTTTTATGTAAAAGATATAAAAAAAAATCTTATTTTTTATAAAAGTCTTTTTTTACTTGTGGGAAAGTGTGAAACTTGCTGGGTTGGCAACGGATACATTGTGGGAAAGTGTGAAACTTGGGCGACGTGGTTGAGTCGGGCAAGAGGGGGTCGCCACCCAAGTCGCCCCCGGGGGCGGTGTTCCAGGCGATATGGGGCGACCTGGGGGTGGGAGTCGCCCCACAACACTCAGTCTTATATACTCTATTTATATATTGCAAGTCCATCCTAGATGACCCCAAACCCCCAACTCGGCCACTTTGATGTTTATAATTTCCAAACCATTTTAATAAATTGCCATAATCGTCTCTCAGTTTTGGGTCTATTTACCAATTTCATCTAAAATGAGTTTTTTGTGCCAAATTGCCCTTTAGGTTTGACAATTTTTGCCATTTTCATGCAATTCGCTAACTGTGTTTTTTTTTTTTTCTGTTAAAACAATATTTTTTTATTTTCTTTTTATTTTATATTAAAACAAAAACTGTATCACTTTTCAACATCATCTGCAACTAATCAAATTCAAATCAAAATCCAAAAAAAAAAAAAAATCAAAAACCCTAATCCCTTTACAATTTTTTATCTGATGCCCACTAATCAAATTTCTATTTGTAACCCAAATCAATTGAACAGCCGTATCTCCACCAACCGCCAGCCACCAGCTTCGCCACTCCGCCATCACCACAAGAACCAGCGTCTCACCATCACCCCAACAACCTCCGCCTCTACCATCACCTCAACAGCCACCACCGCTACCACAACAACCATCAGTACCACCATTACCCCATCTCCACCATCGCCTCCACCACCCAAATAATCATTGTCGCTGCCACAACAACCATTGGCTCCACCATCACCCCAACCACCACTGCTGCTCAGATTAGAGAGAGAGAAACAGATCTAGAGACCACCACTTACGTTTGGTTGTTTTTTGTTCAAAAATTGTTATTTGTTGAACGATGACGTTACCTAATATTCAGATCTGTTGCAAGTTATTAAGTGAGCAACTACTATTGTTTGACCAGCGATTTGAAAGTTATTAGAGAAGATGACGGCGTGAGAATTGTATGCGGCTGAAAAGATAAGGATTTAAGGTTTGGCTGTGTTTATTTTAAAAGATAAAGAAGAAGAATGGCATCTGAGATTGAAAAGAGGAATCATAGTTTTGTTTTTGTGTGGCTGATATAGTGAATTGTTTTTTAATTAAAGGTTAAAAAGAAAATAAAAAACATAAAAAGGGTAAATGTCTAAATTAGCCCTTAGTTAACAGAAAAAATAAACCCACTTAGCGAATTGGATGAAAATGGCAAAAACTGCCAAACGTGAAGGTCAATTTGGCATAAAAAACTCATTTTGGATGAAACTAGCAAACATGCCCAAACCTTAGGGACAATTTTGCCAATTTACTCTAATTTAAATCAAACAAATCGATGGTAAGAGGCTGATTTGGTGGTCTATAAGATGAAGATGATGATTCAATGAAGCTAATGACGGAGGTTGATTTTATTGGTGTCAAAGATGGTACGACGGAAGCTGATTTTTAAGTCGGTGAGGTTACGATGAGGGTGGATGAATAAATGAAGGGATTGCAAGTTTGTCTTTTTAGCAATTTTAACATTCCATTTCAACTGGCGTGTAGTTATCGCACTCCCCGTTGCGCATTCGAAATATAAATATGGTGATAGTTCTAAAACTTATAACATTCACGAATTATACATCAGTTGTTCATTTTAGGATAAAATAAAAGCTTAAAAAAATAAGTTCAAAAAAAAAAACTTAAAGGTAAAATAAAGGCAAGAAAAATCAAGAAAATATTCATAGAACGTAGATAAAACTAAGAGGAAAAAAAATAACTCTATTGATGTTTCAGAATTGTATAGTATCAATTTATTAAAGTTTAGGAGTACAATATGTAAACTGACACTTACATTGGATTAACAATAGGTGGCGAAGGATTTAAGGGGCGGGGAGGGGCACCCGATCTCCCGAATTTTTCGGTCAGTAGTGTTATATATGTACGTTTTGTATAGGATTTTGTAGTTATATACGTTTTCTACCCCCCCCCCCCCCCGGTGTTATAAAAAAAATTATGTATATACGTTTTTAACCCTCCATTTTAATTTTTTTTATTTATATAGCCCAAATAAAATATTTAAATAGCCGAAATATTATAGCCCAAATCATTATATTTAGTAGAATATTAGAATGTATATTATATAACCCAAATCAAATCATTATATAAGCCAACTTAAAAGTCCACTCTATCCAATAAAAAAAAACTCAAATTCGTTTACTTTGGAACATTGACCAGAAGAACAGAAGACACAAGCCATAACTGCAGAAGGGGGGGGGGGGGGGGAACGCAGGTTCCAGAACTGTTCGACTTCAGCTTCTTGTTCGAGAACAGAAGCCAAAATGCTGCTCGTTGTTGCGGTCTTGTACTCTTGTTCGACTTATTCAATCTTCATAAGTTTAAAGGTGTGTGTTTTTTATCTTTAGGTTTAATTTAGGGTTGTAATTTATGTGATTTAGGTTGAAATTAGGGATAAAATTGGTCTGAATTTTTTGTTCTAAACTTTTTGAATCTTTCTGTAACTATGTCTAATTTTATTTGTTTAATCTTATTGTGATTTGATTTAGATAGAAATTAGAGTTTGAAATTTAGGGTGATTTGTTAACTTGTTTTGTTATTAGATTATGCTATGGAGAACAATAAAATGATAACTTCTTTTTTAAAGTTTGAGAACGTTTATTATTTGCTATTAATGTTTGACCCGACCCGACCTGAATCGAATCACCTACGTCCGACCCGAACATATACCTCGAAACTACGCGTTAGAAATTTTTTTTAGCTCCGTTATCTTCCGACCCCCCCCCCCCCTGAACTTTTTTTTTTCAAGCTTCGCCACTGACGACGGGTCCAGTTCGTAGCCCAACACAACTCGTCTTGGGCTCTTATCGTCGGGGCCCAATTGTTAAGCCCATGGCTTATATCTTCTTTTAACAAAGGTCACACGCACTTGAAATAGGCGGGAAACAAAGAAAGGGAACCCAAGGATGCTGCAAGGCATTAAATGCCTGATTGATAAGGAGAAAGAAGTCGCCAAAAACATGGTACAATCGAGCTGGCCTCATTAATTGTAACACCCCGAAAATATAAATCCTTATATTTAGAATTCTAAGGAAATAACAAACAAGAATTTACCAACTAGGAACCTAACGTAGTTAAATTCAAGTCTTGAATTTATTCATAATATGGTTAAAATACTTAAGCTTAAAGGAAAATCATAGTTAAGGGTTTAAACTTGTCAAAAGTGAAAGATATTTACTAATAGTAACAAAACCAAACCAAACACACCAAAATTGGTGTGTCTGGTCGATCAAGAGAAGAGGGGCGAACAGGGGATTCTCCAAACCCTAGCTTCACACCAAAATCTACTAAATTGAAGCCACAAATCCGTTTCAAATCGAATTCTAAACACAAATTAGTAATCACCTCGTCATAGGGATCAAAAGGTATGTATAATTTTGATATTTTGATTCACCATAAATTCTAGGTTAATGGTGAATAACTGAAATTGAACCTAGATATGTCATGCATGAGTGAATCTTGAAGTAATATGTTGTTTAGGGTTAAACCCTAGATGATTATTTGTGAAAATCATTGCATGTTACTTGAAGAAATTACAATCACCATTGTAGATGATTTATGATATTGTAAAGACTAGACGAGCACTAGGATTATGAAATTTTAATCTAGTGAAAAGCTGAATTTTATTAGGAAATTCAGTAATTGAATGTTTAAATGTGTACAATTTGCTTAATTAAAGTGAAATTAGATGTTAAATTGCAAGTCATGAACTTAGTAATGATTGTAGAAAAATCTGACTCGTTAGGTGTTCGTTGAAATGCCTAAGTGAGGATTTAAATGTTAGAATAGGAGGAAAACGCAGATTTAGTCATGGCTCATAATGATGTGATTATGGTCATGAAAAGTGTTCTAAACAAGTTGTAAAACTGAATTTTCTAGGCAAGGAGTCCGGATCATCAAGCGGACAAGCCGGAGGGAATTCACGGGGGAAAGGCGTGCTCTAGAGGTACGAAATTATCGTTTCGTTACATTAAAAATTATTTGTTAGTTTTGTATAGTAAACAAGATAGACCAATACGTCATGGAAGTGACTTTGCATCTTAAACAAGTAAAACGGGTCAAAACAAGTGATAGAAATTGGATTTTTGAAATATCTTGTTTGATGCCTAAATCTTGGCATCCAAACGGGATGAACAATCAAGTAAGGCATGATTAATGCTCCGGAACATGATAGATTGATTGTTGATGTTGGCTATTATATAACATATTAGAAATACGAAGATTTAATGTTTGGAGTGCTAGAAAAGCGAAATCCGAGATTTGGGTTTGAGTGTAGTAAACAAATCAAACAAAATAGAGTTTTCCAGGTACTACCGTAAGTTACGGTAGTACCGTAACTTACGGTAGAGATGGAAGACTTACGGTGCTTCTTTCCTGATTTACGGTGGATCAGGACACAAAAGACATCACCGTAACTTACGGTAATACCGTAAGTTACGGTAGAGTCAGAAATGTTTGAATTTTTTTTTTTTTTTTTACAATTAATCAAACCCGCATCGAATGTAGTTTCGGTTATGTAATATTTCTAAGAACTCCATTATTAATGTTTCTTGTTAAACATTTCAGTTTTCAGGTATATCAAGTAGTAGGATGATGATCAAGCTATCAAGTCGAACCGAACACACAATTCAACGCTTCCGCACTTGATCTTTTATTTTAAAACTATGTAAACAATTGTAGTTTATGTCTTGAATATGGTTTCGTAGGATCAATATATGAATGTTGTGTTTAGATATAATTTTCAAGTCTTGTAAGTTTTTGAAAAATCCAAATTTTGGCATGAAATGCAAGGTATTATGTTATTTAATCTAGTAGTATAAACTGGGTCTAACATTAATTGAAGTCCCCGATCCTACTGTTGGGGCTCAGACACGTGTCTGAGTCCCCCAAAGGAAGTAAGATACCGTTAGATCATCCCGGTACCATTTTCCAAGGGAGATACTCCTTTATATAAGGAATGTAAGATCATCCCGGTACCATTGTTCCTATACAGACAATGCTAATCTTAACCACTGACTTTATACAAAACAAGTGACAGACTAAACTACTGCTTTCTCCTTTCATCAGTGCTTTCCTCAAGGTTGATCAGTCCTTGAGTAGGAAGTCCTTTAGCATCAGTAGATTGAACCAGCAGTGTTTACTTCTTAAGAGTCTTCAGGGCTTCATCTGCAGTTTGAAGGACATCAGCTGTTGTATACAGACAGTGGATAGAGGACATCAGATGTTATAACCACTTTCAAGGGGAAAGTTTAATGCAAACAACTGTTTATTGTGAATCCACTGTTGTGACCTGGTTTTGGCTTTACATCATCTGTTCCTCAGGTTGGGTTCAATCCCAACAATCTCCCCCTGGAACAGATGATGCCAAAACCTTTCATTATTCTGGATCTTTATTTTCTCATTAGGAGTTCCTTAGCTTGTCTTTTAAATTCCACTTCAAAGTCCTTGGAACTTGAGTCATCCTCATCCCTGCACAGTGTAAGTTCAAGTAGATCTTGTAGATCTTCAACACCCAGGCCTAGTGCTGGTTTCCTTGATATGTACTTCACTTCACCATTGGATCTGATCATAGTCAATACATGGGTCTTTTGATCAGACATCCATTTTAGTATTTTTTGAACCCAATGGGTTTCTTGGGAGCGGTTTATTGACTGATGAGTCTGATGATTATGGCCTTGTGAAAATTTGTTGAGCAGTATCCTGAGCTTTTATCTGTTTAGGATTTTCAGCTGCCATTTGTTTGAAAGCCTTGTTGATGATCTCATTTGCTGCAGCTATATCTTCTGCTATCTCTTTATCAATAAGTTCTTGTCTCTTTCTTTGATCTAACTCAATGTCTGAGATGTCTGTTGATGTGAGCAGTGGTTCAGAAGTTTTGATATGCTATTCTGGCTTTATCTGATCAGGCTTCTTTGGTGTGTCTTAAACTGTCATCTTTCTTTTCTTTAGCCTCTCATAGGCCTCATCTGTATATTGCTTAGTCCATTTTGCTATGACATTGGCAGTTCCAACCTTTGCATCCACCAGCTCTTGTTTTTTTGTATTTGCTCCAGTTTGGAGCTGTCCTCTTCTTGCTTGGATCATTTTTGATTCTTTCAATTCTGTTTGCCTCATGCTTTAATGCAACTATTGGCCATTCTTCAAATTGTTTTTCTTCAGCTGGATATAATTTTTCTTTCATGATGTATGCAAGATATTCTTTTCTCATTTCTTTTCGTAGATCTGCTTTGGGTGGTAAATTTGACATTTCTTTGCTCAGATCTCTTGCATAGTCTTCCATCTATTTGACTTTAGTGAGAAAAAATTCCATTTTTTCAGAAATGGCTTTGTCACTTTGATCTTCACATTCAAGTTTGGCTCTTATCTTAGCCTGCCTTGCTTTGAGCTGGAGATATTCATCCATATTTTCTGGGTTTCTGAAGCCTATGAGAGAAGGAAATCTTCTTTTTGAAGGATCATCCTCAGTGCAGAATTGTCTCATCTCATTTTTTACAGCTTCCAGTTCCAGTGGATATTTTGCAGCAATAGGATCATATTTGTCATCATCTGCCTGAGTTGTTTTTCTTTTTCAGGTGTAGGTTTTCTCTAGTGAAAGAGTGCTTGTAACACCCCGAAAACGAGTTTGGTAATTAAACCCCGTTAATACTAAAGACGAGGAAAGTACCGTTAGCGGTAAAAGTAAACCGGAAAATATTAGGAATTTATTTAAATAATCCTAATATTTATTTAAAAGTGAATAAGAGCTTTTAAGAAAATAGAATGGATAAAAGGCCCGATTTAACGGGACTTAAAGTAAAACGGGTTATGACTTCCAGAACCTACTAAACTGACTAGGAATAATTCTAACCTAGTTAGATAGTGACTCATGAGTAGGTTAAAACCCTTAAATTATGAACTAAGGAAAATGGAGGGGCCAAACTTGTTAAACTTGAAACTTGATTAATTAAAAACAAACCAAACACCCACTTGGGGTTGTCTGGTTGTAGAAGAAGCAGGGGGGCGACATGGGTTTTCTTCAAACCCTAAAATCCTCACAAATCTCTCAAATTGAAGCTCAAATCAAACCCAAATCGTTTGCATGATTACAAATTCGTGATCACCTAGTCGTGGGGATTACAAGGTATGTTGAATTTTATGATTTGGTGATACTTTGAGATTATGATGAACACTCATAATCAAAATTCTGGAATGAATGTTGAATCTATGAGTGTTATTGTCATTATATCTTGGTTTAGAAACAAACCCTAGTAGAAAATTTGATGAATTGTTGTCAAAACTAGGGATTTGGCAATTACCCTATTATGTGCTAAGTGGGTTTTATGACAATAAGATGAACACTCGGATTAGAGTGTTAAATTGATGAAAATTGATTGTTATAATATAAGTTCTTGATGTAATTCATGAACACTAGACTTAGAGGTTTGATTGTTATATAAACCTTGGTGAAAATAACTAATTATAAACTAGTTAGCAAATATGTGAAATTATGCACATTAGGTGTTTGTTAAAATGCCTAAATGAGAACTAAAGTATTGAAATTTAGAGTGAAAACGCGTATTCGAATGATATGGCAATTACGCGTGATATGAAGTGATAAGAGTTCTAAATACTATGTTGATTTAGACTTAATGTTGTAAACCATGCGATTGAAAGTAGTTAACTTTAGATAAGTTAAGTTAACTAATCATGAAGTCGAATAGTAGACTCAACATAGAATTCGTAAGATGGAATAGTCGTGTGTGATAATGACTAGTCTAACCATCTTACTAATTATGATTATAGTTCGATGCTTGAAAAGCTAGGTGAAGGCTTGGGAAGGAAGCGGGTCAAGCGAATCAAGTGTAAAGGAAAAACGAGTTTCGGATGCAAGGTAAGTAAAACTTACACCATTATGTAGGACACGTGTTTATTTTATAAACTATAAATGCGAAAGATGTAATACCCAAAATAAGGGTTCCGACACGACTGATACAAGTCGGAACAAGTACAAATGATAAAAACCATGGTTTATGGTGAACGGGGCAATGGGTACATTTTGGAAATTTAAAACCATGCTTTTATTCTAATTTATGTAAATGTTTGGTCTTATAGTCCAAACGGGTCAAATGGTGATGAAACACCATTTGACAGTATCGAATAATGTGATTGTCAAGTCGTATGTTATCAGGAGTGATTAGCAGTTTGGATAATTGCGACGCCATAGAATGTTGGTTAATTAACGCGAGGCATAAAACGGGTCTATATGTTGACTTGAGCCAGGTACGCATATATATAGATTTATGGTTAAAAATGCAATATTGGTCAATACATTAGCAAAGGGACCAATGTCGTAAAAGGGGGAAATAAGTTGACGAAAATGCCCTTGATAGGTAAATCGGGCAAACGACCCTTAGAGGTCGTTTAGATATTAGTATTATCATCATGTAACTCTTAGACACATGTAAGAGTTGTAGGCATCAACTTTTGGGGTCAACTGCCTATGAACGGGTTAATCATGAAAAATGACTATCCTAAGGGTAAAAATTTGGAATGTGGTTCATTTTGTTAAATCCACCAAAAAAATAGTTGTGGTGGAATATAAGAGGCTATTTAAAAGTGAGAATATGAAGTGTAGAAAGAGAAGAGAGAGTTTGATGCTTAAATGTACATAATTCGCTCTAAACGGGTCAAAATAAGAACCTGAGCGTAAACGGGTTTTTATTATGTAAGAATCCCGTGATTTGAAACTAATATGATAGGAGATATGGAAATTATGAATTTCATGAATTAAGGATCAAATAAACAAGTTTGTTTGATAAGAATCGAACGGGTCAAAATTTGGTAAAAAGGGTAATAAGCCGAAGACTTAAAAGTCTGAAATTTTGTTAAACCGGATGTTAGATTTTAACTCCATATGATGGAGAATCAAATTACAAACACGTAGGAAGAAACGGTAGGTTAAACGGACAAGCGGATTGAAAGATACGAAAGTTTTCGTGTAAAAAACGGCAAAAAGGAAAGGAATGATGCAGGGGCCACCGTAACTTACGGTGCCACCGTAAGTTACGGTGGACATGATTTGGTTACGGTGGGTGCCTACTGTTGTACGGTAGGAGAATTGTAAACACAGAGGCCACCGTAACTTACGGTGCCACCGTAAGTTACGGTGGAGGTCAGAAATGAGTTTTTGCTTTGGGATTAAGATATCCATGTTGGATTTTCCTAATTTCCCCGTTGTATTAGTTATTTAATTATCAAAACTGACCTTTAAGTTGGTTTTGATCACAGGTGAATGTCGAGAGTCCCGGATGAAGATCAAGCATCGAGCAAGAACTGAATACACGTTAAACAAAGCTTCCGCAACGTTGTTTTGTCGTTATTCTAAACGGCGAATTAAATCACATTATGTATATCACTTAAATTGTAAAAGTTTTTAACAAACCCGTATTTCCGATGTATATGTAATCATTAATTACATGATTATTTTCGCAAAATATACGTTAAACCTTGATTTATAAGAACGGGTGTTACAAGTTGGTATCAGAGCCTTGGTTTAAGAGATTCAAGTATGGTGGGAAAACTATGCTTGGACTTAAACCTTATGCTCTTAATAAAGATTGGTGTTCGGTTCGAGGCTTGATCGCAAATCCGGTAAGTACATGTATGTTAATAGTTTAGCATGCTAAAGTGTTGTAAACAACACATAGTGCTATCGTGTGATACACGTTACCCCAATTGAAATGATTGATATAGTTGACGAAAATACGCGCGTTGACGCGTATAGTAGAAAAGCCTTGTATTATAATACGGGCGATTATTGGAGTTGATGTTACTAACTTTTGTGAATGTTTTAATTGAAGGACACTCGCGTTTGAAGATGACGAGAGTCAAACGAATTGTGAATATGATGATGGAACGGTCCGAGATACGACAAGGAGAGCATGCTCATCAAGGACCCAAATCGCGTGATGGTCGCGAACAAGGCTAATGGCAAGAAAAGCCCGTTAGGGCAAGCATTTACCAGGTGCACGTTTAAATTATTGCATGAATATAAACATGCAACCAATACGTAGAAACTGATAGTTGCAGATTTAGATTGAAAACTTGGGCAAACCTGAATAGAATACCTATCCAGGATATTGTTTCCAAGAGAAATAAACAGAGGTATTACTTACATAGGGCGTGATGTGAAAACTATAAAAAGGTCATGCGTGTCATGTGTTAATCGCTTACTCTGGCCAAGTAAGTAGTGGCATATGATACCATGAACTTCTTATAGCGGACACATTCACATCCGATGTAGTAAGGACGGGGTGAAAGGGACAAATTAAAAAGTACCTAAATGAAACAAATGAACAAAATAGTTGAAAATAATGTAAACGCATAGCCGGGTGACGGAAGCGTATTACATTAGGATAATGAGCCCGATAGAAGGGACAAGGATTAATGTAAATGATGATATAAATGAATGATCAAAAGAAAATTCACGAAAATAAGTCATCTTGGACGAAAGGGCCATGGTGAACGAAATGGGCAAGTAAAACCAAAGTATAGATGATCCGCCGGGTCATAAAAACAAAGGTGTTGCCCACACGAAAAAGATAACCAAGGTTGTTAACTTTAGTCGTAATAAAGCAAAGATAACAATGATAATCCTCGCTTAAAATTAATAAGGCTGCCAATGGTGGTCAAGTAAAGAATAAAAGACATGATCAAATAAAAGCGACGGATTTCGCTAAGATGACCAAGCAAATCGAAATGAAGTCTTAATGCATACCGGAAGGGGTGCAATGATAACGATTTCAGTAAAATACCCGGTTGATGGGTAAGGAATTAAACTCATACGTAGACTGAGAAACAGGAACGCGTATGGAAAGTCAAAAGACTCGGGTTTTGGGTCATGACTAAAGGACGATAAGATAACGGCAAATAGAAATTTTGATAATTACGCTCAACTATTTTAAAGTTGAACGGGTCGAACAAAGACTGAAGTTTGACCTTTATAAGTGATGAAACTTTCACACGAACAAGTCAAACAAAATTTAATAAAGTATGACACTTGCTAAAGTAAGTAAGCGCGAATCGAATAAATAAAAGTGTGAAATATTAGTAAACCTATGTAAAGGAGTTAAAGGTGTTAAAAACATTAAGATAAAAGAACCCGGGTAATGGGACGTAAAGAAGTATAGGTAAGAACCGGGTAACGGTAAGTGTAGGGCAAACCGACGTGTAATTGACGTTAGAAGTCAAGAATTCGGAAAGATAATTCGTAAGAAAACAATGTAGCCTTAGACTACGGTCAAGGTCAAATGAAATCCAAAAAGTAAAGGTGAATAATTCTAAAACATAAGAAGGGGTGCCTTAATGCCATATGCGTATATAAATGAATACACATTTGAATAAAGACTCGAATAAAAGATGACCTACGGGATCATCATAACCTACGGGATATTAATTAGAGCAAGGGTCTTCGGGGCCAAAATGACCCACGGGTCATGAATTAAAGCAAAAGGATCATAAGGGCCTCGTCTCAAAGAGGTGAAAGCCTAAGGAAATAGCCTACGAGGTTAAGTGAAGGAACCTACGGGTCAATAGTGTAAGGTGAGGGAACTTGTTACGATTCCCCGCGTAAAACGAGAATGGAAAACAATAAATTAGGGGATTGTCAATTTCTTTGAATAGTAAGCAGGAAAGATTCAAGTCTTGACGCTGATAGGCGCAAGACGATATATTCGAAAAGTGATCTTTTCGAAAATGAAAGGTTGATATAAATTAAACGTGACGTGACACGATCACGGTCAAGAAATGCAATGTGAAGAGGAATCACATTATAACCAAGCGAGCGGTAAAAAGTAACTGGACTAATAAGTCTAGTTAGTGAGACCGGTTAAGGTCATTTAAGTAATTTGGTTGCTTGTAAGTGGTGAATTCGGTATAACTTAACCGACTAAATGAATTTAAAAACAAAAGAAATTGTTGCTAAAAGTGAAAGATTTCACCAAAAGACCTTTAAACGGGTCAAAGTAACGGATTCATGAGGAATTTGATAGTATATGGAAGCGATGAATATCGCTAAGTTAACTAAACTAGTGGAAATAACGAGATTACGTTACTTCGAAGTTACATTATGCCGTATGAGATATGTAGATAATTAATAACCAAAAAGATGTTACCATACTTTTCGGGTAATACTAACGATTGGTTAAAAAGTATAAGTAATGTTTAAAATATTTCTCGGATAGAATACATTGAGTTTAAACTCAATGAATTATGTAAGAAAAGGTTTCGAGGACGAAACCTCTTTAAGGGGGGTAGACTTGTAACACCCCGAAAACGAGTTTGGTAATTAAACCCCGTTAATACTAAAGACGGGGAAAGTACCGTTAGCGGTAAAAGTAAACCGGCAAATATTAGGAATTTATTTAAATAATCCTAATATTTATTTAAAAGTGAATAAGAGCTTTCAAGAAAATAGAATGGATAAAAGGCCCGATTTAACGGGACTTAAAGTAAAACGGGTTATGACTTCCAGAACCTACTAAACTGACTAGGAATAATTCTAACCTAGTTAGATAGTGACTCATGAGTAGGTTAAAACCCTTAAATTATGAACTAAGGAAAATAGAGGGGCCAAACTTGTTAAACTTGAAACTTGATTAATTAAAAACAAACCAAACACCCACTTGGGGTTGTCTGGTCGTAGAAGAAGCAGGGGGGGGGGGCGACATGGGTTTTCTTCAAACCCTAAAATCCTTACAAATCTCTCAAATTGAAGCTCAAATCAAACCCAAATCGTTTGCATGATTACAAATTCGTGATCACCTAGTCATGGGGATTACAAGGTATGTTGAATTTTATGATTTGGTGATACTTTGAGATTATGATGAACAATCATAATCAAAATTCTGGAATGAATGTTGAATCTATGAGTGTTATTGTGATTATATCTTGGTTTAGAAACAAACCATAGTAGAAAATTTGATGAATTGTTGTCAAAACTAGGGATTTGGCAGTTACCCTATTATGTGCTAAGTGGGTTTTATGACAATAAGATGAACACTCGGATTAGAGTGTTAAATTGATGAAAATTGATTGTTATAATATAAGTTCTTGATGTAATTCATGAACACTAGACTTAGAGGTTTGATTGTTATATAAATCTTGGTGAAAATAACTAATTATGTGAAATTATGCACATTAGGTGTTTGTTAAAATGCCTAAATGAGATCTAAAGTATTGAAATTTAGAGTGAAAACGCGTATTCGAATGATATGGTAATTACGCGTGATATGAAGTGATAAGAGTTCTAAATACTATGTTGATTTAGACTTAATGTTGTAAACCATGCGATTGAAAGTAGTTAACTTTAGATAAGTTAAGTTAACTAATCATGAAGTCGAATAGTAGACTTAACATAGAATTCGTAAGATGGAATAGTCGTGTGTGATAATGACTAGTCTAACCATCTTACTAATTATGATTATAGTTCGATGCTTGACAAGCTAGGTGAAGGCTTGGGAAGGAAGCGGGTAAGCGAATCAAGTGTAAAGGAAAAACGAGTTTCGGATGCAAGGTAAGTAAAACTTACACCATTATGTAGGACACGTGTTTATTTTATAAACTATAAATGCGAAAGATGTAATACCCAAAATAAGGGTTCCGACACGACTGATACAAGTCGGAACAAGTACAAATGATAAAAACCATGGTTTATGGTGAACGGGGCAATGGGTAAATTTTGGGAATTTAAAACCATGCTTTTATTCTAATTTATGTAAATGTTTGGTCTTATAGTCCAAACGGGTCAAATGGTGATGAAACACCATTTGACAGTATCGACTAATGTGATTGTCAAGTCGTATGTTATCAGGAGTGATTAGCAATTTGGATAATTGCGACGCCATAGAATGTTGGTTAATTAACGCCAGGCATAAAATGGGTCTATATGTTGACTCGAGCCACGTACGCATATATATAGATTTATGGTTAAAAATGCAATATTGGTCAATACATTAGCAAAGGGACCAATGTCGTAAAAGGGGGAAATAAGTTGACGAAAATGCCCTTGATAGGTAAATCGGGCAAACGACCCTTAGAGGTCGTTTAGATATTAGTATTATCATCATGTAACTCTTAGACACATGTAAGAGTTGTAGGCATCAACTTTTGGGGTCAACTGCCTATGAACGGGTTAATCATGAAAAATGACTATCCTAAGGGTAAAAATTTGGAATGTGGTTCATTTTGTTAAATCCACCACAAAAATAGTTGTGGTGGAATATAAGAGGCTATTTAAAAGTGAGAATATGAAGTGTAGAAAGAGAAGAGAGAGTTTGATGCTTAAATGTACATAATTCGCTCTAAACGGGTCAAAATAAGAACCTGAGCGTAAACGGGTTTTTATTATGTAAGAATCCCGTGATTTGAAACTATTATGATAGGAGATATGGAAATTATGAATTTCATGAATTAAGGATCAAATAAACAAGTTTGTTTGATAAGAATCGAACGGGTCAAAATTTGGTAAAAAGGGTAATAAGCCGAAGACTTAAAAATCTGAAATTTTGTTAAACTGGATGTTAGATTTTAACTCCATATGATGGAGAATCAAATTACAAACACGTAGGAAGAAACGGTAGGTTAAACGGACAAGCGGATTGAAAGATACGAAAGTTTTCGTGTCAAAAACGGCAAAAAGGAAAGGAATGATGCAGGGGCCACCGTTACTTACGGTGCCACCGTAAGTTACGGTGGACATGATTTGGTTACGGTGGGTACCTACTGTTGTACGGTAGGAGAATTGTAAACACAGAGGCCACCGTAACTTACGGTGCCACCGTAAGTTACGGTGGAGGTCAGAAATGAGTTTTTGCTTTGGGATTAAGATATCCATGTTGGATTTTCCTAATTTCCCCGTTGTATTAGTTATTTAACTATCAAAACTGACCTTTAAGTTGGTTTTGATCACAGGTGAATGTCGAGAGTCCCGGATGAAGATCAAGCATCGAGCAAGAACCGAACACACGTTAAACAAAGCTTCCGCAACGTTGTTTTGTCGTTATTCTAAACGGCGAATTAAATCACATTATGTATATCACTTAAATTGTAAAATTTTTTAACAAACCCGTATTTCCGATGTATATGTAATCATTAATTACATGATTATTTTCGCAAAATATACGTTAAACCTTGATTTATAAGAACGGGTGTTACAGTGCTTTTGGGTGATTTGTTGATTGGAGTGAAGATGGCTTGAAGTGAAGTGAGGGTACTTGGACGGACAGGTGTTGAGACAACCGGTGTTTCAACCACTGTTGTCATTACAACATATGTTGTAACATCTGATGTCTTCTGCTTTTTAGCAGGAGGTGATGGTGGTGAGATGATTTTTGGAGATGATGGTGTTTCTGGTGGGGCAGTGGTTTGAATGATTTGAGTGAGAACAGTTGTTGTAACTGAGATGGTGGTTGTTGGTTTAACAACTGCTGAAACCACTGAAGTATCAACTGATGTTGAGACAGCAAGTGTTGCAACAGCTGTTTGGGTGGAAGATTGTTGTGTGGAGCTTTTAGGAAGTTTGGGAGTATGTTTTCTGGATCTGGATGGTATGGATTTGGGTTGCCTCACTTGTCTAGTGGGCTTTTTCTTTTCATCCTTGGGATTTTCATCATCCTTTGGCTCAAAAGTACCTTACACATTCAGTTCCATGAAAGCTTTCTTCTCCTGTTCAAACTTTGCTTTTTTCCTTTGCTTCCAAATCACTTTTTACCTTTGCTTTTTCATCAACAGAGGTTTTAGTGGTTTCATCAATCTTTTTAGAGCCATCTGGTTTCACTTTCTCCCCCTTTTTGGCATCAGCTGGTTTTGGATTATCTATAATTATGATAGAGGGAGGAACAGTGACAGAGGTGCTCAATATGTGGGCCTTAATTGCCTTGATATCAGCTTGAGTGTCTTTAAACCTTGCGTCCATAACATTCCTGATCTTTTGAACCTGAATCTCATGTTGCTGATCAGCTAGTTGTTTTTGATGGTTGAGCAATGGTTGAAATAAATTCCACAACTCACTTGCAGTGAGAGTGTATGTTGACTCAGCTGTTGAAGTTGATGCAGCAGTGGATGGTACCTTTTGATCTTTCAACACCTGTTGCAGCATACCTTTGATTTCTGCAACAGATGTGTCTAGTTTGTCAACTCTGGCCGTCAATTCTTGGTACAATAAATCATCACCCAACTTAATGGGATCATCTGATTTCCCACTAACAGTGGTTGATTGAGGAATTGTATTCCAAATATCATCCACTGATGCCCCTTTTTCTCGGTACTGGGGACTTCTTCCTTCAGAAAGAGAGACACTTTGTAGTGAACCAGTGAAAACTGGATACACAAATGTTCCCATAGAATAAATTGCCTCCAAGGAAGTCTTATTGATGTAACCACTGTCCAAATGCAAACCAGTTGGTTCAGCACTTGTAGTGGCTGCTTCACTGGATTACCACCAAGAGTTACTTGTAACTCAAGGGGTGTAACCTCCTCAGGTCTTGTTGGTGGGTTAGCTATGATTGATACATCAGACCTAGTCATTTGATGAAGTATATTCTCATTGATAGGTGAGTGAGAAGGACTAGTTTGTGCCTGGTTCAAATCAATAGCATCCAACAATAATTTTGTTGGTGGGGGAATTGTGGAGGTGAGGTTGGGTGTAGAAAGAGAATTGGCCCCGGGCATTTGGCTGTGGATGATGGAAACAAATGATTCCAGAGCATCATATTGTGGTGTCCCTATTTGTACAACCTGTTCTTTTTGAGAAGAAGCAGGAGGAGTTTCAATCATAGGCTGAGATATTTCTACCAACTGCTGTGAGGAAATAGCAGCAGTGGTTTCTTGTGACTTTTGTTCTGTCACTGGCATTTGCTCTGGTATCTCATCCTCCAGAGTTGCCTTTTTAGTGGGTTTGGGGGGTTTTTTGGATAATTTCTTTTTAGTCTTTTTGGTGATGGCAGGTGTGGGTTTCATAGCAGTGGGTGTGCTGCCATGATCACCTGGAGCAATGGGCTCAATAGCATATACCTGAGGAGCAGTGGTAGCTGCTAAAGTCTGCTCAGGCACCTCTGCTTGTGTTTTGCAAGGTGTTGACATTCTTGAGAAAGTTTCAGCAGTTAAGCTGTGTATTTGAAAAGATTCACCTTGTTTTATTGCAGAAGCATCATTCTTACCAAGTTTCTTTTCAAAATAATAACTTAGAAATCTTGGAAACAGTAAGAATGCCTTTGTTTCAACATTTTTAACCAGATCATTAAAGATTTCCTGAGAATAATTAAAATTTTCTTCTTGAAGAATAGCATATCCCAGGTTTTGAATCTTTAATGGTATTTCATTAAAAGCAGTGGTTTTGTTTGAAACACACATTAGGAGGGTATGAATTAAAAACCTTGTTGTAGGAGGGAAGAAACCTTTTTGTAAGGTATCCCTCTTCATCATTGTATCTGCATACCCTCTTTCAAGAAAGTCAATTTTTAACTCGTTTTTAGGAAAGGAAGTTTTACCTTGCTGATCGTCCAGTTGAAAGACCTCCGAGATGGATTGTGGTGTAATTTTGACAGCTTTACCCTTTAGAGAAGAGTTAATGGCTATGACAGTCTCACCTTGTTTGTCAAGGGTTACATTATTCCAGAACTCTCTTTGGGTCGCCAAGTAAATTGGCATCTGCTATTAACAAAGTTTTCTACTTTGATGCAGACATGATATTAATGATGGAGTCAAAAGTATCACTGGTGCCGGGTTTTGTGAGAAGACCCAGAAGATTGTGAGAAGGTTTGTGTGGGATTTCGATAGGTTTAGCCTTTTGAGAGGCCTCTTTGGAAGATGATTTTGAAGTGGATTTTGTGGAGGACTTCGATTTAGTCATTTTGGAGAAGACGATCGAAGAAAGTTGTGAAGGAATTTGTGGAAATGAGATGAAAAACTGCTTTGAGAAAGAAATTTTTATGAATTCAATTCAACAGTAAAAACCCTGTTTGGGGGTTTTGAAAGGGGTTTTATGGAGAAAAAGTAAATGCTGACGTGGCAGCGGTTACAAAAAGGTCTGACCACTAGGTACTATCCACGTGCCAACCTCTGACAAAAGATGAATAGTGGAAGACAGTTGTTTAAGAAACCACTGATGGTACAAGTATCAGTGGTTGCTAGAAAGACATATGGGCTCACAGTGGGTGACTTTCACTATCAGTGGATAGCATATCAGTGGTTGAAAACACTGATTTTGAACATCAGTGATTTTCAAAGAAACAAGAGAACAGGGGTTGACTTTCAGCAGTGGACAGTATTTTCTGAACAGATGTTTGTAACCGATCAGTGGTTATGTGCATGAATCATGAAATTGAAATGTTGTTTTGATTTTTATCCATTTTTAATGGACATTTATCAGCAGTGATTGATATTTTGAGGCTAGATTGGTCTGCAGCTGTTGATATATCTTTAACATATGTTTTGTACACCCCCTATTTTGAAGTATCTGTAAAATGACATCCTTTGAAATACACATTTTTAGATGCATATTGTCAAGATTAGCATATCAGCAGATCTTTCAGAGATTTACATTCAGGATTATAAACAGTTGTTTGATATCCCTGGTGATAAAAACCTTTTATATTGACCACATATTTTGTGTTTTAATCATTTGAATAAACCATGAGTAATCAAGCATTTGAAGGTCAGTTAGCAATCAATCTTTTATCTGTGATGACAACTTGAGTTTGAAATGACCTTATCTATTTCACCAATACCTTTTGAGCTAGTTTTCAAGGAAAGTATCACCCTAAGAAAAAAAAAAATAAGGGTTCTACTACCTAATAGAAGTTAGAGACTTCTACTATTTAAAACAAGTAAAAATACAAAATATATTATTCTAAAAAAAACAAGAATAGTATATCATGTTTTATTGAAGAAAAACCTTTGCAAAAACAATAAAGGTTTTCTGAAAACAACAACAATAAGATCTGGTGAATTAAAACTTGATACATGATTATCACATCATTCTCAAGTTTAGGAGTATGGTCAGTGGTTAGAAATACATTTTAATCACCTCTGCTTTGAGACCATTTCCTAATCAGTTGATTGCAACTATGAGGAGACATGTTCACATAAGTTTTGAAAGCCCTTTTATAGACTTTATTACCATGTGATGATTTTGAGAGATTTTGTCCAGTCCTCTTGTAAGGTTAATCACCAGTGATACTTATGTTACCTGAATTTCCCTGAATCAATGAGTGCACACGGTTGCTTGATAACCATTTTTAACCCAAATTTTGAACTCTTGTATTTATATTCACTTCTTTTGACTTCAAAAGTTTTTGAGATAAACACACTTAAGAATTTTGTGATTTTTTCTTCTTCCCTTTTTGTCCTTTCCATTGATAAGTTTTAAATACTTACTGGAAGGCTCTAAGGAAGGAATACTTTAATTCCAAAATCATTTTACAGCAATGTTTTAAGAAATTTGGTCATTTTTGCAAATGCTTATGCCAAATTTCACATTACATATGATCTGAATAATTTTTTACTGTTGATTTTCTTCATGTATTTTTAACACAATTGATTTGGTCCTTTTTGAGGATTCTCAACCTGTTTTTCAATACATAAGATCTGATAGCTAAAGTTTTGATTTCTCTCTTTTAGTATTAACAAAGACACTATTGTTTTTTCTGATCATAGCCCTTTGTTAAACATGAGGTGAACACTTTAGCAACAGTTATGATGAGAACATCACAAACTTCATAATAACTTTTGAAATCAATTTTGTAATATGGATAATCCAACCAAAGTTACCAGATGAATTTTTCAGATATGGAACTATTGGTGATTTATGCATGATTTTGCCGTTACGTGAATTTTGTGTGTCTTATGACATCCTGGTTGTTTTACAGAGTTTTTGAATAGGCACTTTGAACGTGATCACTCGTTACTCTGTTTTCAACTAAATACGATCAACCTTAGCATCAATGAATTTTGAGCTGAACTGTTATGTCAAATTGACTGTTAGATCGAATTTGACTGTCCAAGCTCTGATACCAATTGTTAGGATCTGAGGCTCTCATGATTTGGTTTGTTTGTAAAAGATGAACAAATCAATATGAATGAACATAGTTTATGTGCAGCGGAAATGAACAACAAACTTTGTAAACGCAATCATAGAGAAAAATAGTTTTGATAAATACATGCTTTTCATTGAGTCGAATGATTACAATACAAATCGAAAGATTACAAAGCATGCTTACAAACTAAACTCCCCCTCAGCCTGATACTCCATGGTTGATCGCACAAGATGAAAGGATTGGACTTAGGAGAAGAACTCACTCAGTCAATCAAATGTAACAGTACAGGGTACTGCTCCATTTATAGGCAAACCAAACCACTGAAGCATCTCAGCTGACGTCACCAAGAAAGCGACATCTAACAAACTAGCAACCAGTAACCATTGTTCCTATACAGACACTGCTAATCTTAACCACTGAATTTATACAAAACAAGTGACACACTAAACTATTGCTTTCTCCTTTCATCAGTGCTTTCCTCAAGGTTGATCAGTCCTTGAGTGGGCAATCCTTTAGCATCAGTAGATTGAACCAGCAGTGTTTACTTCTTAACAGTCTTCAGGGCTTCATCAGCAGTTTGAAGGACAACAATTGTTGTATACGGACAGTGGATAGAGGACATCAGATGTTATAACCACTTTCAAGGGGAAAGTTTAATGCAAACAACTGTTTATTGTGAATCCACTGTTGTGACCTGTTTTTGGCTTTACATCATTTGTTCCTCTGGTAGGGTTCAATCACAACAGAGAATATTACGACGACCACACTCGTCGGAATAAGCTTACTTATTCTCACGTCGGAGCTTGGTCACGGATCCCCTCTCCGGGGCCCTCTATGACGAGGCTAACGGTTTTCTTTCTTGTAGGAGATGGAAACAGGGATATCACAACGTCAGCGAGATCCTTTGGACGTCATCAGTGACTTGAGGACTCGACATTGACGCCATCCGTAGGACGGTTGCTTGACTGATCTTCCTACTAAAAAAACCATCGACGTTGTAACAACCCATCATCCGAAAGAGACGAAATGGCAACACCTCCTAACTCACGAACCATCCAGACGGTACAGGGTACCTACGATGCAGTCTTAATAGAAGATATTACTCACGAAGAAAAGAATGAGAATCAGGTGGGAACCTCAGAGAAAAGAAACACTATCACCCCAGACTTCATGGCCATGCACAAAGAGGAACTCAAGAAGCACCTTTAGGACCAGGAGAGGCTAGAGAGCCTCAAAGCCAGGTTGTCCTTTGACACACCACCTAGCAAGGGAGAAGCTGGCCCACAGAGCAAAAACGATAACTCCGATTCCTTAGAAACCTTCATGACGGCCCTGAGGCAAATGACGTCAGAGGAAAGAGAGGACCTTATAAGAGGAAAGGACCGAAGGGAAAGGAAAAGGAAAAACAAGACGACAGCCGGCTGGACCAACCCTATCTGCCTCGAGACCTAGCCGAGGTCTCAAAGTTCACCAAAAGAATCGCCGAGACACCCATGCCTCCGAAACTCAAACTGCCCTCGAACTTCGACAGATACGACGGGACAAAGGACCCAGAGGATCACCTACATGCTGTAACACCCCGAAAACGGGTTTGGTAATCAAACCCCATTAATACTAAAAGACGGGTAAAATACCGTTAGTGGTAAAATTAACCCGGTAAATATTAGGATTTAAATAATTAAAAATAATATTAAATAAAAAGAGAATAAAAGTTTTGAGAAAAATAAAGTTTATAAGAGGCCCGAGTTAACGGGACTTAGAGTGAAACGGGTTATAACCCCTGGAACCTACTAAGCTAACTAGGAATAATTAACCTAGTTATTAATGTGTAATTAACTGAATAAATAAAGATCAAGACTTTTAACCCTCTTTATAAAACTTCTAAACATGAGGGACCAAAAGTGGGCAATTTAGGAAATGTTTTAATTAAAAACAATAATAAAAATCAAAACACACACTTGGTGTGTGTGTGGTGTCACGCCCCCGTCCCGGTTTGACCCGGTCCAGGAGCCGCGAGACAGAAACCCGTGGTATTTATTAATTGAGTTAACAGCGGAAGATTTTACAGGATACTTTAAAACTTGAAATGGCCGATTATTTTATTTCATAATTCGGGATAAACCCCGTAATTTACAATAGAGGAATTTCACAAGTAAATTCCCTGATTTACAAAACATGTTTATTTATTTATTTGAGCCACTACTTCAAGTTTGGTTAGAGCTCCGTAGCACTTTTCCTTGGTTCACAGTAGTCACCTGAAACATGTTTTGAAAATATTTTATCAGCGGGGAAATACTGGCGAGTCATTCAAATTTGATAAAACGACACATAGTTATAAATTACAGCATAAGAGCGATTACAATGGCTTCTATCTTATTTTTCTCTGGCGCCGTGTCACCTCCTGGTGACGATGGTCATACAATACCCCACTAGCCAGTGATTCCAGATAACCATGACTTAATCCCTGTAATTATAACTTTTGAATATAATGGAGTATTTTAAAATACTTTTGATAAAAAGAGAATGACTCACATTGTAGATTTAACGGGTAGAGTTTAGCCTACTGATAAGCCTTGTAACGTAATTTAAATAACAATGCACACGAACTAGGTCAGTAACTAATACAACATTTACGATAACTCACGAGATTAAAACCCTCACAACGAATGACAAAGTGCAATACTTAATCATCCATCGAATTCACGCTGAATGACAAAGTATGGCCCTAATGTGGGCAGCACTTAAACATCCATTGGATAGTTTCAATCGATCGGACATTGAAACGTAGCAGCGATCGAGTTAATACCCTGTATCGTAATAGCGCCTCACTACTGTAAATATGATTTTCGACTTTTGAGCAATTGAACTTCGATTTTGTTTAAAATTTTCGACACCAGATGAAAGCCCATGGTCGAATCTATTTGTAGCTGATTTTTGGGGTTTACGCGGCCCGCGTAAACCCTCACTTAGACCTTACGCGGCCCGCGAGGGGGTCTAGTCTACGTGTAGGTTTTCTGGGTCACGAGTAGGTGTGCCAGGTGGACAACGCGTGGCCCGGATGCTTATCCAGTCAAATCTTAAGTTGACGCGGCCCGCGTAAGGGCCCTCTTGTGCTTTACGCGGGCCCGCGAGAGGACCAAAAACATGATTTTCTTGATTTTTGATATGGATTAGGGTTTCAAGGGTCCGGGTTTTCAATTACGGGTCGTTTTGGGACATTTTTGAAGGTCCTTACATCCTCCCCACCTTATTTAAAATCTCTTCCTCGAGATTTACTGAAATAAGTGAGGATACTTTCGCTTCATCTCCGATTCCAGCTCCCAAGTGTATTCAGATCCTCTCTTTGAATTCCACTTGACTTTGACCAGCACCAGTCGTTTATGCTTGAGAAATTTGATCTTTCTGTCTTCTATTTGTAGTGGTTTCTCCACGAACTTCAATTTCTCATTTACCTCTATGTCTTGGAGAGAGACTACTAATGATTCGTCCGATAGACATTTCTTGAGATTGGATACATGAAATACGTCATGTACTCTAGCTAGCTCCTCTGGTAGTTGTAAGCGATAGGTAACTGGTCCTATACGTTGGATTACAGGGAATGGTCCTACGTATCTTGGACTCAGCTTTCCCTTTTTACCGAACCGAACTATTCCCTTCCAAGGAGAAACTTTCAAAAGTACCTTGTCTCCAATTTGAAATTCTAGTGGTTTGTGTCGATTATCGGCATAACTTTTCTGGCGATCTCGAGCCGTTTTCAGTCGTTCCTTGACTTGAGTGATCTTGTCGATGGTTTCTTGCACAATTTCAGGACCTGATAGTTGACTTTCTCCTATCTCTGCCCAACAGACTAGAGTTCTACACTTTCGTCCATACAGTACTTCGAATGGGGCAGCTTCAATGCTTGAATGGTAACTATTGTTATAGTAGAATTCGATTAAGGGTAGGTGGTCATCCCAATTTCCACCAAAATCTATCACACATGCCCTAAGCATGTCTTCTAGGGTTTGGATCGTCCTTTCACTTTGTCCGTCTGTCTGAGGATGGTATGCAGTGCTTAAATTTAGTCGGGTTCCCATTGCTTCCTGAAAACATGTCCAGAAGTGGGAAGTGAAACGACTATCCCTATCCGATATAATGGAGAGTGGGACTCCATGTAAGGATACTATCTCATCTACATACAATTTTGCTAACCTTTCCATGCTAAAAGTTTCTTTCGTGGGTAGAAAATGAGCTGATTTGGTTAATCGATCCACAATTACCCAAATCGCGTCATTACCTTTTCTAGTCTTGGGTAACTTAGTAACAAAGTCCATAGTTATTAGTTCCCATTTCCTTACAGGCATTTCTAATTGTTGTAGTAGACCTGAGGGTTTCGGGTGTTCTGCCTTAACTTGTGAAAAAGTAAGACATTTAGAAAATATCTAGCTATGTCCTTTTTCATTCCTACCCACCAGAAATTATTCCTTAAATCTTGGTACATCTTATTGTTTCCAGGATGCATGGTATACCTAGATTTATGGGCTTCCTCTAAAATCTTATTTCTTAACTCTCCTTGCTTAGGTACCCAAATTCTTTTCTTGTGGAATCTCCAAATTCCATCACTTCCTTGTTCTAATTCCTTTATTCGTCCCGTCATTCCTTCAGCATCATCCTTGATTGCTGTTTCTTGAATGTTCTTCAGTTGTTCCATTAAGTCTAATTGTAAACTTAATCTAATAGCACGAACTCGTCGTTGTTTCTCATGATACTTACGACTTAAAGCATCAGCAACTACGTTTGCTTTTCCTTCGTGATATTGAATATCACAGTCGTAGTCACTTAGGATTTCCATCCATCTCCTTTGCCTCATGTTTAATTCTTTTTGCCCAAATATGTATCTTAAGCTTTTATGATCTGTATAGACAGTAAACTTACTTCCATACAGATAGTGTCTCCAAATCTTAAGGGCAAAAATTATGGCTCCTAATTCTAAGTCATGAGTCGTATAGTTTTCCTCATGCTTTTTCAATTGTCTTGAGACATACGCAATTACCTTCTTGCGTTGCATTAGCACACATCCTAATCCTAGCTTAGAAACATCGCAGTAAACTTCAAAATCCTCTGTTCCTTCTAGTAAAGCTAGAATTGGAGCATTTGTTAGCTTTTGCTTTAAAATCCTAAAGGCCTCTTCTTGCCTAGGTTCCTATTCAAACTTAACTGCTTTACAGGTTAGCTTAGTTAATGGTATAGCTATTTTGGAAAAAATCCTTAATAAATCGTCTATAGTATCCGGCTAATCCTATAAAACTTCTAACTTCCATAGCTGATTGCGGAACCTTCCATTTAGTGATCGCTTCTATTTTGGAGGGATCTACGTGAATACCTTCATGATTCACCATGTGTCCTAAAAATTGTACTTCCTGTAGCCAAAATTCACACTTCGAGAATTTGGCATAAAGCTTCTCTTTTCTTAACAAAGTTAAGAGTGCATGCAGATGCTGACGGTGTTCATCTTGGCTTTTGGAATAAATAAGTATATCGTCGATGAAGACAATTACAAATTTATCCATGTACGGTTTACAGATCCTATTCATCATATCCATAAATGTTGCAGGAGCATTTGTTAGTCCGAAAGGCATGACTGTAAACTCGTAATGACCATACCTAGTTCTGAAAGCAGTTTTAGGTATGTCTTCTTCTTGTACCTTCAATTGATGATATCCGGAGCGTAAGTCTATCTTAGAAAAGTATCTAGCTCCTTGCAATTGATCAAAAAGATCATCAATCCTTGGTAATGGATATCGATTCTTAATTGTAACTTTATTTAATTCCCTATAATCGATACACATTCTCATTGACCCATCTTTCTTTTTCACAAACAACACTGGAGCTCCCCAAGGGGATGAACTAGGTTGTATAAATCCTTTACCTAGCAATTCATCTAACTGCTTTTTCAATTCTAGCATTTCGGTGGGTGCTAACCGATAAGGTGCCTTGGCTATCGGTGTAGTTCCAGGAATTAGATGAATTCTAAATTCGACTTCCCTATTGGGTGGTAATCCCGGTAGTTCTTCTGGGAATACATCTGGGTATTCTGCTACTACAGGAATTTCTTTAAGTTCCTTATCTTTCGTGTTAATGATTACCGAAATCATATACACTACTTCTCGCTTTCTTGAATAACTGGCCAACTTCATTACTGAAATGAATTTCAGTGGCTTTCGTGGCTTATCTCCTGTAATCACCAATAATTCTCCAGTAGGTGTATGAATTTCTATGGAATTCTTATCACAAAGAATTCGAGCATGGTTGGCTACTAACCAATCCATTCCTAATACCACATCGAATTCAGCTAAATTCATAGGTAACAGGTTTGAAGAGAATTTATGGCCTAAGAGTTCTATCTTTTCTTCTCGCAAAACCTTATCTACGTTAACAGAATTCCCATCTGCCGTTTCTACTGTAAAAATTTGTCTAAGGTTGGTTAAAGGTAGGTTAAGAGCTTGGCAGAATGAAGTATTTATAAAACTTTGGTTTGCACCAGAGTCAAATAATACTTTTGCATAAACGTTGTGAACTAGGAAAGTACCAGCTATCACGTCAGGAATTAGTTCTGCTTCCTGAGTGGTCAACTGGAAGGCTCTTGTGTTTCTCTTGGTAGTTCCTTCGGCAGGTTTAGCTTTATTATCAGTTGGTTTGACCAATTTTGGGCAGTCTGGCCTAAAATGTCCAGCTTCTCCGCAGTTGTAGCAGATTGTTGCTTTCTTCTTCCTGCAATCTTCTTCTTGGTGCACTGGAATTTTCAGAAATTGCAATATCCCTTGCATCTACCAAAATGCTTTCTTTTATAGGCATTTCAAAATGGAACAGTGGAAGATTGCCTGGTTCCCTTTTTTCTTGAAATTACTACGGTTGCCCATATGGAATCCCTGGTTAATCTTTTGGGCCAATTCCTTCTTTCTATTTTCTTCTCGCGTACGTACTAGTCCGTCAGTCAAAGTATTGGCTAATTCCATTGCATCATCAATTATGTGAGGTCTCGCAGCTTTAACGATATCACGGATTTCGCCAATCAATCCCCAAATATAGCAGGAAATAAGCACCGGTTCTGGCGAAGCCAGGGTAGGCACAACTCTAGCATACTCGAAGAATGTCAAAGTATACCCTCGACAGTCTACATCCACCATTCGGTGGTTCAGAAATTTATTTGCCATTTGTTCTTTCTCATATTCAGGATAGAATTTTCTTTCAATTAACCGCTTAAATTATTCCCAACTCATGGCATAGGCCACATCGCTTCCCTTAGCTTGAAGTACCGTATTCCACCATTCTAGCGCCCCTTCTTTAAAAAGATGTGACGCATACATGACCTTGTCTTCTTCTGCACATTTACTTATTTTAATCACCACCTTGGTTTTCTCTAACCAACGCAGTGCAGCAGTCGCCCCTTCGTTGCCTGCAAATTCAACCGGTTTACAGGCAAGAAACTCCTTATAAGTGCAACTAGGCGTTGCAGCTTTCATTTTCTTAAGGAGTGGGGCTTGCATTCCATCATTATCGTTATTAGTATGGTTGTCGCCTCCGTTTACACTATTACTAAAATTGTCACCGTGTGTACGTTTGCTAGGAATAATTTGTTGAGGTTCAACCAGATTTCGGGCAGCAGCAAGGATTGATGGAATAGCATTGGCTATTCCCTGAGCAACGATATTCTCGATATCTTGCCTATTCAGAAATTGATCTTCATGATTTTGTTCAGATTGCTTAACTTCGTTAACAGGTTCATTACCAGCGTGTTCCATCTGGTAATTAATATATATAAGTGATTAGCAGAAAAAAATACTTAACAATCAAATATAACAAAATAATCGTACATAATCACATCAACACATATAGCCAAAATTGTCGATTTCTCGACTTCCATTTTTATATATTATAATATGCTTCCGTACACACCTGTTATCTTACAAAAGTTTTATTTTTAGGTTATTTCACATAATTATATTTTATTATTATATTATTATTAAACACATGCTTCCTACAACCACATAACCACAGTCACACCATCCCTGTCAGCTGGCATCTTAGAAACGACGTTCCCTCTCATCATATTTCCAAGATATTCTCTCCCCTACTTCCCTAATTCGGTTCCCTGCATCAATTAGCTCCTCGCCATAATGATGGAGTTCCGCCAAGTTTTCTGAGCTCATAGGTGGATGTAGTGGAGGCTCAGGGTCAAATTGAGGGAAAAAGGTATTAGGGTTGTTTAGGAGATTCTGAAACTGCCAGTCGGTGGTCCACCACTCTTCTAATTCTGCAGGTAGAGGTTGGGTGTGGATAATGGGATCTGGGATATCAGGCTCTAGATCAACTGGAAGTTGTGCTTCCACTGGGTAATTAAAAAGGTTTTCACCGGCAGGTCCGATGAGGTCACTAAGTGCCAGTTTATGATCCAACTCCTCCCAGGGTGGCATTTCCTGATCTTGCCGGGAACTTTCCCCAATCTCTATTTCCTTGCCTTTACCTTTAGGATCCTCCGTCTTTACAACTTTCCGTGTCGCTGGTTTCCTCCTACGCACACGCCTCCAGCCCACAATTCTTCTTCTCTTCTTTGGCTTGGGTTTCTCCGTTGGCTGGGCTTGAAATTCCATAGGTTCCTCCATGTCGGCACAATAACCGGTAAAGTCTCTGGAAACTTCCACATTA
The DNA here is from genome assembly GCA_030545235.1 of Helianthus tuberosus. Lineage (NCBI taxonomy): Eukaryota > Viridiplantae > Streptophyta > Magnoliopsida > Asterales > Asteraceae > Helianthus > Helianthus tuberosus. Next base: position 166,250,692 of record CM060399.1, on the reverse strand, counting down.
ACAGAATAGAGATTGAGATTCTGAAGAGCTTCAAACAACTCATTCATGCTGTTTAGCAGATATGAAGAAACACACAAAATTCTAGGTTAAAATTTTGTAATTTTAATTTTCACATAATCACAAAAAGATAATCAGAAAAATTAAGTATTTATACAAAAAATAAAAAATTACGAATTATATACATATTTATTACAAATTACAACTGAAATTTAAAATATACTAGGGATAATTTATTTTAGTCTATCTTTTCTTACTAAGTTATTTATTTAATGGGCAAAGTTTCTGGCTTATAGATGACATGGGTGCTAGTACTGGTTTGGCGATTTGATTATATGTTAGCATTTATTGCTGTAGTGGCTAACATATAGAGATTTTCCCATTTTTCATCTAATTCATCTTCCCATGGTGGGTTAGTGCCTATTTTCTGAGTTTCCTTATTAATCATCACTCCTTTTGGTTGTGACTTCTTTATTTTCTCTTGACTTTTTCTAATAATACAATTTCTTTTCTTAGGGGTAAGTGGTTTCTCAAACTGTGCTTTACGAACAAATATTCCTTCCTCAGTATCTGCTGAGTACTTTGAGGAATTTGACTGGGATGAAGTTCCCTTATCTTTTGGTGTACTATCTAGTTGACGATAGATGTCCGAAATTCTTTGCTTACCCATACTGTAACTAACAAGTAGTCAGTTAATAAAACATGTAATCACAAAATGGTAATTAGGAAAATTAAGTATTTCTAAATACTTAATTGGCTTAAATCAGTGGCTCTTCAGTGGCTCTGATACCACATTTTCCTGTCACGGCCCCCGTCCCGGTTTGACCCGGTCCAGGAGCCGCATGACAGAAACCCGTGGTATTTATTAATTGAGTTGACAGCGGAAGATTTTACAGGATCTTTTAAAACTTGAAATGCCTGATTATTTTATTTCATAATTCGGGATAAACCCCGTAATTTACAATAGAGGAATTTCACAAGAAAATTCCCTGATTTACAAAACCTGTTTATTTATTTATTTGAGCCACTACTTCAAGCTTGGTTAGTGCTCTGTAGCACTTTTCCTTGGTTCGCAGTAGTCACCTGAAACATGTTTTGAAAATATTTTATCAGCGGGGAAATACTGACGAGTCATTCAAATTTGATAAAACGACACATAGTTATAAATTACAGCATAAGAGCGATTACAATGGCTTCTATCTTATTTTTATCTGGCGCCGTGTCACCTCCTGGTGACGATGGTCATACCACTATTGGGTCTTTTTCCCCAAGTAGTGATGATTATCACTGTTAGGATTTATTAGCCTAACCGTGAGAAATTTAGTAATGTGCACAATACCCCACTAGCCAGTGATTCAAGATAACCATGACTTAATCCTTGTAATTATAACTTTTGAAAATAATGGAGTATTGTAAAATACTTTTGATAAAAAGAGAATGACTCACATTGCATATTTAACGGGTAGAGTTTAGCCTACTGATTAGCCTTGTAACCTAATTTAAATAACAATGCACACGAACTAGGTCAGTAACTAATACAGCATTTACGATAACTCACGAGATTAAAACCCTCACAACGAATAACAAAGTGCAATACTTAAACATCCATCGAATTCACGACGAATGACAAAGTATGGCCCTAATGTGGGCAGCACTTATACATCCATTGGATAGTTTCAATCGATCGGACATTGAATCGTAGCAGCGATCGAGTTAATACCCTGTATCATAGCAGCGCCTCACTACTGTAAATATGATTTTCGACTTTTGAGCAGTTGAACTTCGATTTTGTTTAAAATTTTCGACACCAGATAAAAGCCCATGGTTGAATCTATTTATAGCTGATTTTTGGGGTTTACGCGGCCCGCGTAAACCCTCACTTAGACCTTACGCGGCCCGCGAGGGGGTCTAGTCTACGTGTAGGTTTACTGGGTCACGAGTATGTGTGCCAGGTGGACAACGGGTGGCCCGGATGCTTATCCGGTCAAATCTTAAGTTGACGCGGCCCGCGTAAGGGCCCTCTTGTGCTTTAGGCGGCCCGCGAGAGGACCAAAAACATGATTTTCTTGATTTTTAATATGGATTAGGGTTTCAAGGGTCCGGGTTTTCAATTACGGGTCATTTTGGGACATTTTTGAAGATCCTTACATGTGGGTCGATCGACCAGAGCAGGAGAAAAGGAGCTCAAACCCTAAACTCTACAAAATCATCAAATTGAAGCTTGATTCAAGGCCAAAATCGATGCATGAATACATAGAAACGATCACCTAGTCATGGGGATCATAAGGTATGTCATAAAACCTAGATTGGTTAAAGTTGAAAATCAAGACAAGTAGGTTACTTGCAAATAGATGGTTGGGTTATGATCCAAAGTCGAAATTGAATGTCTATGTATGTTTAATTTCGTTAGTTAGGATGAGATTATGAAAAACTTGATGTAATATTACTTGAAGATGATTAACAAGTAAACTAGGAAGTGGGTTTTGACTAAATTCGTGTATGTGATGTTTCTAGGGTTTTTTATTGCTAAAAATAGTGTTATAATGTCATAAACATGTTTTAATTGAAAGCTGAATTCAAACATCTTCTGATCAGAATTTACAGCCGACTTATATTGGCTGTAACGTGGACAAAACATGACAAAAACATGTGTTTCTTGAGTCTAAAATGTAATTCCATGAAATATCTTTAAAACCCCACTGGAATTGCATTTTTTGACGAAAATTGAGTATCGAAGGTTCAAGCTGCGTTTTCTGGCAGAATTTGCAGCCCATTACGAATGTCATAACTCAATTTAGGAATTTAATTATGATATCAAATTTTTACTGTTGATATCTTTAAGTGATTACAAAAATCTCCAATTGGAATTTCGTCAATCATATAAAAGAGGAATTTTCAATGAATTTTTTCGTAAGCTACAGTCAGAAGTGATGAATCTGATTGTAGCTTAGTAAATGAATTTTTACGAATTTTTGGTAAAGTGTTAGATCTTGAAATTCTAACACAAGGCCTAACCCTCTGAGAGGTACGTCACATAAAAAAATCATAATTTTTGAAGACATGTAAACAGGTTAAACAGGTCACCAAAAACAGCCTATTTTTAGTGATATGAACTTGGCTTGATTGGGTATCCATAGGAATGCCTAATAACGTGATAAAAAAATGGCGGGGGGGTGTTCATTTATAGATGAAAACCCGTAGATGTTGTCTAATGAATAGTGTGTCTTTTATAATAGATGGGTTTGCCTAAGTGAGTTACTGAACGCAAATAGATGGAATAGTCGTATGTGATAATGACTAATCTAACCGTCTTACAAAATATGATTATAGTTTGACGCTTGACAAGCTAGGTGAAGGCTTGGAAAGGAAGCGGGTCAAACGAATCAAGTGTGTAGGAAAAACGTGTTTCGGATGCAAGGTAAGTGAAACTTACACCCCCTTGTAGAATAATTGCTTACTTTATGAGTATAAATACGATAAAGATAATACGGGAAACATCGATTTCCGATGCAATTGATGCGGGTCGGACTAATATAAACAATAAAAACCATAGGTTATGGTAAAAAGGGTGAAATGGTAACTTGGTCATGAAAGGACTAAGAAATTGTGAGTTTTCGATAAGATTACCTTGTAGGGTAATCTAATATTAAGAAAAAGGAAATGGAATTTGGTCAAGTGTTGACTAATGTAAACCGAAGTTAAAAAGGTACTCATTGAGTAGCCCAAAATGGGCTAAATAAGTAAGGAAAGGGATTTAATGAAAGGAAAATCTGAAATGGGTCGGATGGGCAAAGTGGTAACAAAAAACCATGTTTTTGCTATACATGTAAGAGTTTGGCCATATAGGCCAAACGGGTCAAATGGTGGTGGTAGCACCATTTGACAATATCGACTAATGTGGTTGTTGAGCCTTATGTTAACAGGAACGATTAGCAATTCGGATGATATCGTTGCCATAGAATTTGTGATAATAAAAGCAAGGTATAAATCGGGTCTATTTGTTGACCCAGGTCAGGTACGCGTATTTAGAATTATACTTAAAAATCGATATTTTGGTCAAATTTTAGCGAAAGTCCTTCGTCGTAAATGAGGGACTAAAATTGACCAAAAATCCCTGGATGGGTAAATTAGGCGAACAACCCATAAAGGTTGTTTAGTAACTTGCATTTGATTATGGAATCATTAAATTTGAATTAAAGTTATAGGTATGCACCTTCGTGGGTCAAAATAAAGTAGGTGGTAAAATGTTTAGTTTAAGTGTTATAAGGTTACAAAATAAACCGGCGACAGTAAACGCGTACGGAAACCATGTAATGGGAGCGAAAACGCTAACATTTGACAAGCTCGGGAATGGGTAAAAATGACAAGAAATAATATTCGTTAATAAACATGTAGTATGGTGCTAAAATGAAATGGGTCAAATAATGGCATAAAGAATTTATAAGCCGTTTTCTTATAAATCAGCTTTTATTGCGAATCGAGATGATAAACGGATCCGTAATTGTATTACGGTCGCATAGAAACAAGAATCACGTAATTCAGATAAGTAGATCGAAAGTTATGAAACTTTTAAGATGGAATTTTGGATGAAAAACATAGCTGGGCAAAATGCAGCATCAAGAAAACAACCTGCTGTGAAAAATAGGCCGTCGTGCTACGCGACGGCGAACCACAAAATGGTCGCGCGACGCGACCCTTGTCGCGGGCCGCGGAGGATGAGTCAAAAACGGTCGCAGGGCGCGATCGACTTATAGTTCAGAAATTTTGTTTTATTTCTATGGTTGGGCCTTAGAACTTGTTTATATATGCTTAAACATTGTCAAAACTAACAGTTATGTGGTTTTGGCACTAGGTGAATGCTTCCATGATTTCCGGATGAAGATCAAGCGACTTACAAGAACCGAACACACCGAACAAGCTTCCGCACTGATTTATTTTGTTTTAGTTAATATGTAAACATTAGGAATTGCATTTGAAATTCTTTTAAACAAGTTAGAATGGTAATTCAAATATTTCGATCATGTGTGGATTTTATCCAAACAAAATTTAGGAAATTCACATTTTTGTATAAAATGTGTGCATAAATAATATAAATGCGTTAAATCGAGATGGGTGTTTCACATGCCTTCAAGGGTGCAGGACAACTGGGGCGATGGCCCATGCCCACTTCGTGCCACATGTTCATCCAGAATCTGACAGAGGGGGCTAGGCTCTGGTTCGATAGCCTCCCTCCCGGGGGAATAGACAGCTATGAGGAGCAGAGTGAGAAGTTCCTGAGGAACTTTAGTCAGCAAAGGAAGGTGATCAAGAATCCCAACGAGATTATGCACATATGGCAATGGGAGAACGAGCGGGTAGACCAGTACATGGAGAGGTTTGTTAAGGAAAGAATGAACATCAAAGATGTCCCAGAGGTAATGAAGATCAGCAGCTTCATCAACGGGCTGAAACACACACAACTATGTGAAAAGCTGGGTGAGGAGTTCCCACCCACATTTGACAATCTTATGGATCGAGTTAGGGCTTTCGTCAGGGGAAAAGATACAGTCAGTAAGGCCAAGGAGATAGATGTCCCGGCCCGGAGAACCAACCTTGCATCAAAGCTTCTGGAAAAAGGTACACCATATCCCCGAAAAACAACTTTCGATAAAGCACAACATGACAGGGTAAAACCAACATACTCCCCATATAGACCTCGGGGTAGGGGGCTAGCACCCTATTGTGACAGTTTTACCCCTCTTACAAAGACCCCAAGTGAAATATTTGCTACGGAAAGGGTAAAGAACTCCTTCCCCAAGCCTCCCCCCATAAACCCGGAACCGAAAGCCCAACCAAACGAATATTGTGACTTCCACAAGAGCTACGACCATAAAACTGATAATTAAATGTATCTGAAGAGAGAGATAGAGGCTGCAGTGAAAACAGGCAAGCTGGCACACTTAGTTAAGGAAATCAAAGAAGAAGGGGAAAGGAAGGGGAATGATACAAAGGAACCAGAGAGGGTATACGTGGACATGATTAGAAGGAGAGATGGGTAAGACCCCACCAGAAGTGTCAAGGCCAGGGTACTGAGTCCCCCGTACCGCATGAAAGCCCCCATACTAATGCCACACCTAGAGGATCACGAGGTACAAAGGCTCCCTCTCAACATCTCAGCGATCATAGCTGGGCACAAGGTGGCCAGGATACATGTGGATGGAGGGAGTAGAGTTGAGGTAATATATGAGCACTGTTTCCTAAGGTTCGACAGAGATGTGAGGGACAGATTGGAAGAAAACTCGATCCCCCTGGTAGGTTTCAACAACAATGTATCACATCCCTTGGGGAAGATTAGGCTCCCATTCACGGTTGGAGTAGGAGATCGGGTCCGGACCATAACCCTCACTTTCACTGTGGTCCGGGCACCCTCCAAATACAATGCAATCCTAGGCAGGCCAGGCATCGGGGACCTATAAGCACAGGCCTCAACCCCCCACGGAGCCCTGGTGTTTCAAACCCCCAAGGGTCTAGCTTAGGTGAAGTCGTCCTACGAACTAATATCCTCAGTCTCAGAGGGGGAGGTGGTAGAGAAATCTCAAAAGGAAGGAATCGAAGAATGGGCACTCTGTGACAAGTTTTCAGAACAAACGATTAAGGTAGGCAGCCACCTCAGCGACAAATGTAAAAGTGCTCTCAAGGAACTGCTCCTACTTAACATAGACATCTTCGCATTCCAACATGGGGACATGACCGGAATTTCGAGGAGCCTGACTGAGCATAGGCTCAATACTTACAGCTGGGTACAACCAGTTAAGCAGAAGAAACAGAGCATGGGTCATAGCAAAAGAAGGGTTGCATGCGAAGAAACAAGGAAGTTGCTCAGAGCTGGAATCGTAAGGGAGGTCAAGTACCGTTCCTGGATTGCTAATCCCATCATGGTCAAAAAGAAAGACGGAGGATGTGCATAGACTTCCAGGACCTGAACAAAGCATGCCCTAAGAACTGTTTCCCCCTCCTGGAGATAGACGTCCAGGTGGACTCCTTGTCTCAGTACCCTTTGAAGCGTTTTCTCGACGTATACAAGGGGTACCGCCAGATCCAAATGTCGCTAGAGGACGAGGAGAAAACTGCATTCATCATAGACGAAGGCACCTTTTGCTGCACCAAAATGCCCTTCGAGCTAAAAAACGCAAGAGCCACGTACCAAAGGTTTATGAACACCCTCTTTAGAGAACAGCGGGGACGAAACTTGGAAGTGTATGTTGATGATATTGTCATCAAAAGCCTCACTGAAATGGCCATAATAGAAGACATAGCCGAAACCATACAAACTATGCAAGATGTGAACATGAAATTAAACCCGGGGAAGTGTTGCTTTGGGGTGGAAGAAGGGAAGTTCTTAGGGGTAGTAGTTACCAAGGGCTGAATCAAGGCAAATCCAGAAAAGACCCAAGCAGTGGCCGAAATGCGGTCCCCCAGATCCATAAAAGATATTCAGCATCTGAACAGGAGGCTGATAGCCCTTAATCGTTTTTTGTCCAAAGTAGCCGACAGAAGTCTTCCCTTCATGAATGTCCTGAAGGACTGTCTCCAGACAAACAAATTCAAGTGGACCCAGGAAGCTGAGGCAGCCTTCCGGGAGATGAAAGACTACATCTGTAGGCTCCCCTGGATGCAGACAGGTACAAGAGCAGTCCCTCCCCAGGGACTGGGGTGGCTAAGGTGGTGATGATGGTGGAAAGGGAAGAGAAACAAATACCCATATACTTCATCAGCAGAACCCTCAAAGGTCCGGAGTAGCGATACATGCCAATAGAGAAGCTAACCTTGGCACTCGTTTTCGACTCCCGAAGGCTCCGGAGATAATTCCAAGAGCACAAGATCACATTGTTGACGGACCAGCCACTTCAAAAGGTCCTAAAGAGACCAGAACTCTCTGGCCGATTGGCTAAGTGGGCCGTTGAGCTAGGTGAGCACTACCTCGAGTACAAAGCAAGAACTGCAATCAAAGGGCAAATACTGGCGGATTTCTTGGCAGAAATCCCCGAGGAAGAGGAGAAAGAACTTCTTAAATTGAAAAACCTGGAGGAGGAAGAGAAAAAGGAGGACGAAGCGGTGTGAAAACTGTTCATGGACGGAGCTTCAAGTGAGGAAGGAAGCGGGGCAGGGATCACACTGATTAGCCCAGAGGGGGTTGAGCTAACATACGCCATCAGATTGGAAGCCTACCGATACATCTTATATAGAGCTGCTTATCGTTTTTCATTTTAGGTTAAAAGAGGTTTGGACAGACCACTGATTAACTATCATTTTCTCTTTTGCTCGCCAGGAAACTCATTTTTGCTTTTCTATTGTTTTTGTGTTTTTGAAATTTTTCGATGTTTTTGTATTTTTAAAAATTTTAAACGTTTTTGTATTTTTCGTTTTTACTCCCCCCTAAAATGCAAAATAGAGTGATCAGTTGTACTCAATGAAGACTGATCATATTGGACGAACTCTCCTTGCTCTGATACCACTTGTAGGTCCACTTGCGGAGGATCTAGTAACCATATCCTTGTTATACAAACAAACCCGGTTGTGCGGAATCCAACCGGTAAGTTAAACCAAGCAGAGAACACGAGACACAAAACAAGAACAAGATTCAACGTTTAAAAGCTCAAATGTATTGAAACCAGAGAGTTTGTTTACAAAGATGAGAATACAGAAACTACGCTCAAACTCACTGTGTTTTCTCTCTGTGTGTTCTATCTAACACCCTTTCTTCTGTGTCCAGCAAGCTGTTTATATAGGCGAAGCAGAACAGCACATCCACGAACATTAGATCTGGACCACGAACCATCACCAGGTCCCACGAAGACTAGAGTCTTCGTGGACCATGGACGAACCCTCAATCTTCGTTGCACTAGGATTCTTCATCAATAGCATAAACCTGACGAACCTTCAGACTTTGATTCTTCGTTGATAGAGTGTTCGTTGGACATCATTCTTCGTCACTAGAAGTCTTCGACCCACAGCAAGTCTTCGTCCAAAAGGAGAGTCTTCGCCATTGTCACACCCCGACCCGCAGCTGAAAGGTACGGGGCATGATGATTGCCCATAGCTTATGACACTATTATAAGTTTAATATTCAAAGTCACCAAATTAAATTTGTCACACAAAACATAGAATTCAAATATTAATGTCCAGTTACAAAAACAAATAAATACAAGCAACATATCATAGCCGGATTATTACTAAGGAAATCCTACATGTCTTCATCTCAAAATCCGCCCACCCTTGTGTACCTATATCACGCGTAAAAGAGTTTTGGGTCAACAAACATGTTGGTGAATAAATTTGTTTTTTTTTTATTTAAAAACATTTTTGCTTTATTAAATTTAGAAAACTTTACTTTTTAACATGCATTATCAAATGTGAAACTTGGTCCCTCAATATAACAAGAATTCAACAAATATCTCATAAGCAACACAAACATAACAACATTAGTAACCATAGACACATAGAGATTCAAGGCCCGAAAGGCGAATCTGCGAAACAATGATGGCAATACCGAGTTCAACCAATGGCCGTGGGGAACCAGTTAGCCAGGTGGATCCACGCGAAACCTGTGACACAAAGCGAGTAACACATAGATACACATATCGAGAAACAATAGAAATTAGCAACAAGTGACACATAGAAACACATCGAATAGCATGTTATCAATTTAAATAAAAAAAATTGAAATCAAGCACAACATACACCCCAAAAAGATTTAATGACAAAAAAAGGGAAAATAGTCGAATCTACTCACAGGTTGCGTTCCTGCTTAGCCTTGTGAAACACCGCATGACAAGAACCGAATTATATCTAAAATGATAATCACCTTAAAATGAACAACTGAATCCTAAGCAAACGAACATGATATATAAATTTTAGGAAATTGGGTTCTCCTATTTGGGGACTTATATGAGTTTTCAAAATAATATATAAATCAGTATTTTATGTAAATTGTCATGATTAATAATAAGATCAATTCATTACGTTATCATATTCTATAAATGCTTCAAATTCAAATAAATTAGCATAATAAATTAATAAATTAGACTTCATGATTATCACATATATTAATATAAATCAACAACTTTTATAAAGGAAGTTTTATTTATTTAGCAAATTCCATAAATCCTTAATAGGATAATTATTTAAAATTATGAAAAGGCCATATAAAAGTCCTAATATAACTATATAAATGTATAGAAATCAGTAAAAATGTATATAGATTCATTTGTGAAAACCTTGTATTTTTATATAACTAAACATGTATAAATCCAAATTAAATTCATGATTTCCAAAAAAAAAAATTAAGGAAAAATTTATATAGAAATTCCCTAGTGTTGATATAATCTGAAATAACCAATAAAAATATTTATTGAATTTATTAGAGATTATCATTTATTTTTATTTGATTTATCTATTGATTAAAACATAAATAATTCACTAAAATTCCACTCGACATCTAAAAATTCCCAAAATTTACACACAAGGTCATAATATGATATATAACAATATTATACTTTCAATTTCATCAAAACATAAGCATAAATCTAAAAGTCCCAAATTCTATGGATGAAGAACCCCTAATTTCAACTAAAATTAAATACGGATAAATTAGACTTCTATCATTGAAATTAATAGAGGGCTTTTGTATAGCACGATAAATTAAGCAAGTTGGGCTTTGGAATCACATGAAAATGTTGAGAATTGAAGGAGATATCGTTAGATGAAGATACGAGCCCTAGAATCATCTCCGGCTTAATTCGCGTGATGTAGTGGATGAAATGAAGAAATTCCAATGGGGTTTTGCATGGTTTGATCAAGAGAATAAGTAGTCTAGTTTTTAGAGCTTAGTTTGACGATTTGGGTAAAACCCATTTGATGTTCATGAAGTTCTTTAATGGTGGTAAAAGATCATGATGTTTTGATTTTAATTGATTAATAATGTGTGTTAATGATCGGTTTCAAGGTACCATTTGTTTTCTCCAATAAATATGTAACGAAAATGGTCAAAAGGAATGGCAAACGTCGAGTTTTGAGCGAAAACAAACCGGGTCGGACCTGGGTTCTTCTCGGGTCGCGTTTGAATGTGCAGAGAACAATGAAGGCTGCTGGACGTTGGTGGGTAATAGTTTTAAGACAAACAGCGCGGGTTGCCAACATAAAAGGGTTTGTGGTCTACTAGTTGTTTTGTGAACTGAACGGGCGTGGGTTTGAGTCCCACTGAACCCATTTTCTTTTCATTTTTGTTAAAAACATCAGTAATGTCTCTTTAAAAGAATGCTAAAACAGGTTTCATCATCATTAATCTTCTAGACCAACTGGTTTATATGTGATTTACTTAACACGTGGTCTCAGGTTCGAGTCCCACTTCATACACTTTTTGTTCCTTTTCTTCAAACAACTTTCAAAATATGACAACCAGGCCCCTCTTGTATAACTTCCTTGCTAACTGACTTAACCGACAACACTAACTTAGTTAATATGCAACTCTTATAAGACTAACGAGTAACCTAACTTAGTTTGCTAACCTATTTTCCAAATAACTAACATAGTTAACTAGGTTTATTAATCTAGTTAGTTAACTTGTTTTATCTTATAGTTTCCATTATTTACAAAAGTAACCCCTTAACTTACAGCTTTGATATTTTGATGGTTTTAATCCTTTTAGGTTAAAAACTTGTTTTTAACCACCAATTTTAACGTAGTCAATTATTTCCCTTATAACTATTTAACCAAACTAACTGAGTTGTTTTATGAGGTTAGCGTTTTAATCTTGTTCTCATCCAACGCACAATGTAACGATTAATTATATAAAAAAATGAATCAATATTAGAAATTCTATGTTTTTTATTTAATTAAAAAAGATTTGGTTCTGCAGTCCGGGTCGGATTTCAGAGACCCGATTTTGACGGATGTTACAGCGATGTGACTCTTCGTCCACTAGAGTGTTCGTTGGAAGGCATTGAGTCTTCGTCTACAATAAGTCTTCGTCCAAAAGGAGTCTTCGTAACACACCTTTGAGTGTTCGTGCACAATAGTGTCTTCGTCCAGAGCAAGGAGAGTTCGTCCAATGTGATCAGTCTTCGTTGAGTACACATGCCCAATCAAGGAAAATGGCCCAATATGTATTAATTCTACGTTGTCATGCATTTGGCAGATTCAATTCTTTCAATAGTTGCATTCATTTGGTCAAACTACATTACATCATCATGACATCATCATTATGATGTCATGGTGATGTCAGCTCGCGACTCTTCGTGCTTCGCGTGTCGAACTCTGGGGCGCACGGCGGAGGAATGTCGCGACGTCGGGCTCGAACCGAACCGAACCAAGTGGAACCGAACCTAGCCGCATCAACAAAGTGTATCAACAAACTCCCCCTTGGATGCTGCTCGTGAGGGTTCATTCTTCCCATAGTTGTCGGGTCCTGAGATGTTTTCACGTTTCACAAACAGGGAGTGTATTAACAAACTCCCCCTTGAATGATGCTTGTGAATCTTTTGATCTTCAATACTTTAGATCCTTTTTGGTGTTGATGAGTGGTCAGCTACAACTCGATCATCTTGATTCTTTGATTGCATCCATGTCGTGTCTCCATTCCAAAGCTCGTCTTCTAACACGTTCTCTTTGCCTTTAGCTGATCCAGATGCCGCATCTGCACATACAAGAAAGCTAAACGCATAATGAGAACAACTGCTTGGAATATAGTCAACATAAAAACACGTCACATATATGACCAACTCTTAATCAAACACCGACCGACAACAGTTTGAAAGGTATAAAAATTTGATCAATTTTAGTTTTTAACTTTCACTTGTTAATTTTGATCGTTTATGAAGATTCAGTTGTTTTAGGTTTAAATCAGGATTCAGGTGGGTAAACAAATCTTTACAGACATTCTTTTTGCGAGATTCGAGGGTAAGAGAATCATATCAGTGTACGATCATGCCAAAACGCTCTTATTGTTCAATTAGTTAACATTTAGATAAGCATCCTATAACGATTATCGGTATTGTTGTCCACTTAAGCTCAACTTCTCATATGTACTCGTGGTTAGGGGATACGTTAAGGTATGATTTATACTGACTGACCGGTGTTCATCCTCACACGACACATTCCCGTATCAAGGTATGCACAAGAGTTCATCTTACTGGCGAGTATACCATTTATCATATGTTTTCAACGTATATGATGTGAGGTACTCACTTATTTTGGATGAATACAAGCCCTATGTGATAAAATCACTTATTGATGAGGAACTTGATATTCGATGCATGCAGGGCACAAGAATAAGTCCGTGAACATGTTAGTACCATCGTACCGACAAAGAGACGAACTTGACTCCTGGATAAACTGTGATATTTTATCACTTATTGATTGGGACATGTGATTGTTTATCACTTATTGAGGTCGGATGCATCATGTACTATATACATGTTTGAATGATATTTACACGTATGTATGGTATCATGGAAGCTCTAGACTTGCATCCCCGTTGTTTTCCGGTAAAAGAAACAACCATGATACCCAGATGATAAACAACATAAAGACCACGTATCTCAGAACCTCGGCATTCTATCAAAGAAAATTTTGGTACCAAGACCATATGCCAATGAGCGGTTCTCACACAGTCTTTAGTCGATTTAGGTTTATATCACCCTGCACACTTTAAAATGATTGTGAGCCTACCGATACATCTTATATAGAGCTGCTTATCGTTTTTCATTTTAGGTTTAAAGAGGTTTGGACAGACCACTGATGTACTATCATTTTCTCTTTTGCTCGCCAGGAAACTCATTTTTGCTTTTCTATTGTTTTGTGTTTTTGAAAATTTTCGATGCTTTTGTATTTTTAAAATTTTTCAATGTTTTTGTATTTTTCGTTTTTACTCCCCCTAAAATGCAAAAAGTACGAGAAATTAAGAAAACACAAACAAATATTTACAAAAATGATTTTCCGATGTTGGCTTTACTCTGACTTGACCTTAATGCCGTTTACCATTAGTAAATAGTCAAATCGTGATTTGTCAAAAGCTTTGGTAAAAAGGTCGGCACGTTGGTCATCGGTGTAGACCTTAACAACATCGATAAGTCTTTTATCAAAACAATCACGTATGAAGTGATATTTGATTTCGATATGTTTGGTCTTTGAATACTGCACACGATTTATAGTGATCTGTAAGGCAGCAGAATTATCAACTAAAATAGGAGTAGACAGGAATTCAAAACCGTAGTCGCGCATTTGTTGTTGTATCCACAAGACTTGGGAGCAACAACTTGAGGCAGCAATGTATTCAACTTCGCAGGTTGATGTAGTGACTCAAGTCTGCTTCTTGCACTGCCATGTGACCAGGCGATTTCCTAAAAACTGACATCCATCCGTTGTGGATTTGCCGTTGATTTTACAGCCACCAAAATCAGAATCACTGAACGCGATCAAGTCGAAGCTACTATCCCTAGGGTACCAGAGACCGGTGTCCGGGCAACCCTTCAAATAGCGGAAAATCCTTTTTACAACTTCTATATGTGAGGCCTTCGGGTTGGCTTGATAGCGAGCAGGCACGTAGGATACATTATGTCGGGCCTTGAGGCTGTGAGATACATAAGAGATCCATTCATTGCAACGACAAAATGAAGAGTTAACGCTTTCACCGTTCAAGTCCGGAGTAATCCCATGATTCTGCGAAAGTGGGGTACCAATGGGCGTCGATTCGGACAACTGGAACCGGCTTAAGATGTCTCCGACATATTTAGTCTGATGGATGAATATCCCAGACTCCGTTTGTTTAACTTGTAGGCCCAAAAAGAAGTTCATTTCCCCCATGGCGCTCATCTCCAATTTCTCCTGCATAACACGCTCGAAGTCCCTACACAAAACATCGTTAGTTGAACCAAAAATAATATCATCTACGTATACCTGAACCAAAAGAAGATCTCCATCCTTTTCTTTGATGAAGAGAATGCAATCGATAAGACCCCGGCAAAAACCGTTCTCGAGCAGATAGTTAGATAAGGTTGCGTACCAAGTCTCGGTTCTTGATGTAAACCGTAGAGATCTTTGTTGAGCAACCAAACCCGATCAGGATGAACAGGATCTTCAAAACCCGGAGGTTGTTCGACATACACCTCTTCTTCAACCACACCATGTAAGAATGCACTTTTCACATCCATTTGGTAAACCTTGAATCCCTTGAAGGAAGCATAGAATAGAAAAATCCGAATAACTTCAAGACGTGCAACCGGAGCATAAACTTCATTGTAGTCTATCCCTTCAATCTGACGGAAACCTTGAACAACTAATCTCACCTTGTTTCAGACAACAACTCCACGGTCATCTTTCTTGCATTTGAAAACCCAACGGGTGCCAATCTTTTTGTAGTTTTCAGGCTTCTCAACCAGTTTCTAGACACCTAGCTTTTGGAATTGTTGCAGTTCCTCCTACATAGCTTCCACCCAAGAATTATCCTTTATTGCTTCTTTCCAAGACTTTGGTTCTTCTTGTAAGACATAACACGCGAAGGACCAATCATTCTACAAACCCGATTCTCTGATCGCTGCATACAAGCCAGCATTGTTGTTGTTTCTCAACTGATTTCTCGTCTGCACGCCACTATGAACATTAGCAATGATGTTTTGTTGAGGATGGGTATTGTGGATTCTTGTTTCTGGATTATCTGGAACTGGAATATTTATACCCAGATTGTTGAAGTTGAGATCAACAACCAAATCAATACCCTGAACTGGCGAAGAGGATGATGCAGTAGCTTCAGCTGTTTTAGGGCAGTCCTTAGGGGTTGTAGCCTCAGAAGTACCATGCACTGTTACAGGAACTTCTTGGTCTGCATTGAGAAATTCATCATCCTTTGAAGATTCGTTCAGTTCAGCAGCATCGTGAAAATCCTCATTCTCGAAAGCATTATTGTTAACTGATGATGAATCTTGATTGTTAACAATAACAGGATGAACCAACGGTGAATCTGTTGCGTTGTCACTCTCGAAAAACATCTGTGCCGCAGCATCTACCACTTCTTCTTCAATATTGATCGAATTGAAAAAGTCATCGTACTCAAACATCCATGGCTGACCTGGACATCTGACTGGCAAGGTGTGCCTTTGTATTCTGACTTCAGACCATTCCTCGATCATTTTCGTTTCGAGATTCCAAACTCTTAAATTTGGGGTGGCATACCCTAGAAAGTATCCCTCAATTGTATTTGCCCCAAACTTTCCATCCGGATCGATCATAGTGCAAGGAGCCCCAAACGGTTCAAGAAATTCTAAATCTGGTTTCCGTTTGTGAAGAAGCTCGAAGCAGGTCTTGTTGTGTCTTTTTAGTGTAAGGACTTGGTTCAACGTGTAGCATGCAGAGGCCACAACTTCATTCTAGAAGGGAATAGGCAATTGTGACTCTACCAACATAGTCCTTGCAGTTTTGATCAATGTTCTATTCTTACGCTCAGCGATGCCATTTTGTTGAGGAGTGTATCTTGCACTGAATTCATAAAGGATCCTTTTGGATCTACAGAACTCCTCCATGGCATGATTCTTAAACTCGGTTCCATTGTCGCTGCGTATGCGTCTAACTTTCAAAGTATACAAATTCTCAATCGTTGTGATCAAGTTTTTGATAATTTCGAAAGTTTCACTCTTGTGTGCCATGAACGCCACCCAAGAAAATCTTGAATAATCATCCGTCACAACTAGGCAGTATGATTCATTACTAGATGCTCTTGCGATTGACAGGACCGAATAAATCCATGTGCAAGCGAAATCCATGTGCAAGCGTTCAAGCAGTACTGCAACTGTGTTGATCTTCTTTATCGGGTGCGATTTCTTCCTTTGTTTTCCTTTCTGGCACGAAACACAGACGTCTTGAAGATGAAAGTTTTTTTACGGGAACACCAGTTACTAACTCATTCTTCACCATATTATTAATTTTCCTTAGGTGAATGTGAACCATCCGTCTGTGCCAAGAGATTGTTTCCTTTTCCGTGGCTTTGGAAACAAAACACGTTACTTGTACAGATGTTATGATTGCTTGGCTCATATCAAGGACGTACAAATTATTAACTCTTGGTGCAGATAAGAGAATCCAGTCTTTGGGGATCTTGAAACCGGGCTTCAGCACATAACATCCATTAGCATTAAAGTACACCGAAAACTTCTTATCACAGATTTGTGAAACACTTAGAAGATTGTGATCAAGCTGTTGTAGAAAGTTGATCTTGTTAAAACTGACAACCCCATTGGAAACCATTCCTTCACCAGTAATATATCCGCCTTTATATCCAACAAAAGTAACATAACCTCCTCTAATATTTTTTGACGTCGTAGAGAAGTCTCATGTCACCGGTCATGTGCCTGGATGCCCCACTATCAACAATCCAAAGACTACTGTTAGTTCTTCCTGGAACACCCTGCACATGAACTCAAATGATCAGTTGGAGATGGGGACCCAAGCCTTCGTGGACTTGGGTCTTCCATTTTCATCGACAAAAGTTATTTCGACTTCGCGATGATTTGGAAATGGTGATGCTCCCCCTGAGTTTGTGACCACTTTAGGTTTCCATGTCTGTTGAGTTTTACTAGTTTGATTGTTTGAAATTTTAACTTCGTGATTGTTTGAAGTTCTTGAAATTTTTGAAATTTCTGGTTTAACTGAAACATATTGTTTTTGTACCACATCGGTTTAAAGAGCTTTTTCAATTACCTTGATTTGCTTGCGTTTCTATTTCTTCTCACTTTCTTTCACAAGACGGGGATCTTGTTTTGGAGAAACATATCGCTTTTGGTAATTTTGCTCACGGGGAACATCAACTTTAGCTTTTAACTTATGAAGATATGGACAATTTCGAATGATATGTCCAAATTCACCACACTCGAAACATGATCTTCGTTCAACAAACCCCGAAGTATCATGTTGATGTCTCGTTGATGAACTTTGTGATTTTGAAGTACTTGGTCCTGAATTGTTTTGATCACTTTTTTTCAATTTTTTAACTTGCTTAAAATAATCTATGTTAGATTTGTTTTCAAATGTCTCAATTTTATCCGTTCCCTTCGACTTCACAAAGTTCACCTATTTGTTCTTCCTCTGGTTTTGTTGCTTTCGACCTTGAGTTGTCGACTTTCCTTTTTGTTCAGTGTGATTTTGCTGAATTTTCTCTGTTGGTAATTTCTGATTCCCATATTGTTTTCGAATTTCAGCTTTTGGAATCGGAGGACATTGTGTTTCCACAACTCGTGAGCTCGACTCTCCTAAAAACTTACTTGTCGAATCTTCAGAAACTTTGCTGATTAAAGATTGATTTACGTTTTTAATCGGAAAATCTTTGTTTGAATAAACTTTATCATCACCAACTAGAGTGTACAGCAAATTCACACTCTCAGACTCTTGTGCAGAAGTGGACTCAACCTGAATAGTCTTAGCAGGTTTTGCGAGGAGGATCACATAGAATGTGATTCTCGAGAGGTATGTACTCTTCTTTGATAACTGCTTCAGACTGTGCAGAGTCAGCATCATCAGATTCATCATCTGAAGAATCAGCATCCTCAACAATGACTGGAGGATCCTGATTTTGTTCAGCAGTTGATACTTTCGTATCTGCAAATACATCCGAGTCTGATGATACTTCCTTCTTGTAACCAAGTCCAGCTGCGAATTCCTCAACATCTAAAGGAACAAATGGCTGAAATTGGGGTTTATCCTCCTCATCAGGCATTGTGGTGTAATTGTGTCTAACAGGTGGAGGACACTTCTTATAGCCAATGCACGTGACATCATTCTTCTTCTTCTTCTTCTGTATGTCAATGATGTGATCCAGCACATACCTAGAGTTTAAGTAACTATCGAACCTAAGCTGGATCGCCTCATTTTCACACATGGCATAGGCCAACTCCTTTTGTTCTTCCTCGAGCCTAGTGATGTAATTATTTATGGCAGTTTGCTTTCTTGAAACTGTTTTTACTAGCTCGGTTTTATCTTCCCTTAATGTGTCAATTACTTTCTTAAATTCTTTTTCATGATTTTTATGGAACAAGTTGGCCTCTGTGCATTTTGCAAGATCCACGATCAAACTTTGATTGTGGATAAATGTCACGTCATACTTACTTTTCAAATCATCATTTTTGCTTTGCAAGTCAGACAAGCTAGCACCTAAATCAGACAATCTAGCATCTAAAACAACGCAATTATCACATTTATCATATTTAGATTCATCGACACATACCTAACTTGATGAGCTGCCAACATTAGCCATGAAGGCTGAATGAATAGAAGAAGAAGAATAAGTAGCTTGATCCACCAGAATTGATCTTCGATCATTCCCTGCTTTAGCCTCACTCAAAATCTCCTCAACATCTGCATCAATGGACTCATGTGACACTTCATCCGTCCCATCTTCACCTGAACTTGAAGTTTCTTCATCCGAGCTTCCACTATAACCAGAACTGTCTTCATCTGAGGATTTTCCGCCACACCCGTGCTTTAGATCCTTGACAACTTCAACAAAACAAGCTGTTCCACCCTGATCACCGCTACCCAGTTGAATCGACCAGTCACAACCTTCATCTACTTGTACCACAAGAGCTCGGTTATTGTTTGATGGACCTGCTTGATGAGTATTGTTTGCAGGCATCAAGGCACGTTCATTATTCCTGTTTTGATTCTGGTTTGGTTGATTGCCTTGATTTCTGAAAGTATTTTGGTTCCCATGCTGAGTTGGCTTCGTACATTCACGTTTGAAGTGACCCCGTTCACCACAGTTGAAGCACTTGACGACCTGCTTATCGAACCCATACTTGGTATCTTTCTTGCTTTCCAAGTTGGTTCTACCGGTTCTTTCCATGAAGTCTTTTGCTCGCCTCACAACACTAGCAAATGTCCACTTGATATCCATCAAATCCATTCCATCCTTATCTATCTGCTGATAATCTTCCTGAGTCAAATTGATGTTTCCAATCTGCCCTGCTACTAACCCACAGTACGAGCTCACCAAAGTGTTTAGAAGCTCCATATGTTCCTTTGCCACTTCAACACTTACTTTCGAGAAGCTTGAAGTATCTAGCCGAACTGTGTTTGGATTAGTTGACTGACCAGCATTGACTGTTGATGAAGTGTTTCCATAATAGGCTTGTTGTTGGCCTTTGTAGTTTGGATCAAGAAATGATGGTACTCTAGTAGACTGATAGCTTTGCTCGGAGGATGCTGGTTTTGGTGTTCCATACATATCGGTAGGCCTGGCAATAGATTGGATATTGATCCATATCCAATCCAATCCGATCCATTTAAATCACTTATTGGATCATAAAAAGTATCCACTAATCCATTAATTAATCCAATGGATCAGTCCATTTATCCAATTAATTATATGGATCGATCCATGATCCATCCGGATCGATCCATTTGTGACATATCTAACTACACGTGCTCTCAAAAGTCCAAACACTAAATTTTGAAATCAATCCAACCTCTTTTCCAAAAGTCAGTTTCAAAGACCCGCAACCGGAAAAGAACTGCTCATTTTTTAAATCAATTCGCCACCAGTGATTTCTACTCGTTTAATCCAGCGATCAACGAATTCTGCTCGTTTCATATAGGTGAACGACGAATTCTGCTCTCTTCATTCAGGCCAGTGGCAGAGGCGATATTTTCTGCTGGTACGTTCAATCTTCGGTAACTTAAATCCTATGCCGTAGCAAAAAGAACATTGGATGGCAACTGATGACAGCCAACTTACTGCAAAAAGAACATTGGATGGCAACTGATGACAGCCAACTTACTACTAACTGATTTCGCGTCCCGAGTTAGTTAACAACTCATGTACAACAAAACAAAGAATGTGATTTGCATACAGATATCATGATAGCATGTAACATATAACATACAGTGTAGCAGCAGAACCACTGAAACAATAAAGACTAAAATTATAGTGTAAGTAAACTTGTTTTCATATAACATACAGCCTGAAAAAATACTATTCAGGGTCTTATAAACTCAAACCAGACTCATTATTGTTTCCAGCTCATATTCTAGGCAGTCAATAGTGGTAGGATATCAATTATTGGGCCTTCCAAAACAGCAGTGTCAAATAGAGATCTAGAATAACGGAACCAGTATGACCGCTACAGCTACTGACCACTACAGCTACTGACCACTATTTGACCAAAATTGACGTTTATTTTAGATTCCTTGGTTGATGTGGCCTCGGAGGAAGATTTCATGGCTTACAATTAGATCATGTTTCAAATATTGACACTTTTGGGTTTTGACTTTTGATATTACTATTAATATTATACATGTTTTACGTTTTATACATGTGTATATATATATGTATTCTGCATGATATAAAATTACTGATATCCCACCGCGTATCTCAAATACCGCCCTTGAATGCTATTTGATTTTGGACTGCTATAACTGCATAGCTCATATTTATACTTAAAAATGAATTACCGGTTAAAAATTTCAGCTCATATACTACAGAAGTAACAATTTACTCATTACAAATTAAAACCACAGTTCACACATTAGTCATTTTGCCAGCCAAATCAATCAAACTATTACTGAACCTAATTGTGGTGTTCAAAAACATCGATATTATTGATAGCAAATGAACTTAAAAGAAAATCTAAGTTGACGTATATTTCATTAGACTATGCCGATGAGTTGATACTTGGCCGCTGCTAATATTACCTTCAAATGGAAAACATTTTTTTTTAGATTTTTTAGATTTTTTTATTTTATAGACTTTTTTTATTTTTTAAAATCTTTTTTTAGATTTTTTTTTTAATTTTTACAATTTTTTGTGATTTTTATTTTATTTTTAGAGGTTTTTTATTATATTTTCTTATATGGATCGATCCGGATAGTGATCCATCGATTTAAAATTATTTGGATATGGATCGGATCACGATCCATTACGTTGGATCATGGATCGGATCATGATCCATTTAAGTTGGATCATTAATGGATCGGATCATGATCCAATCCATATCCATCCATTGACAGGCCTACATATCCGTACTCGAGACAAACGTCGTTTGTAGGTGAGTATGTTGACCAGGTCTAGAAACCACGCTAGCACCTCCACAATTTCCATAATACATCTCGGGATTTTGTGGTACCGGCACTCTTTTTGCCTTCCTGATTTCATCTTGATTTTTGCTCCCTAAGAGTTGAATGAAATCATGGATGTTGGTTGTAACTAGTGTGCCATTATATTTCAGTATTTCCAAGAAACCACTCCATTGAGCTGGCAATGTGTTGGCAAACTTAGTGACAACCTCTTCCGGAGTTGTCGCGACCTTAAAATTACCCATCTCACTCAGCAAATGATAAAATCGACTTGAAATGTCTCCCAACGTCTCCCTTTCCATACACATGAAGCCGTCGAACTCCTTTTTAAGTAGATCATGTCTCGGTTTGCGTGACGATGCATTTCCTTGACCTCTCACCTTTAATGCATCCCATAAACCTTTTGTCGTTTTGAATCCCACAAACTGATGATAGATATCTTTGTTTAAATCTTGAGTTAGAATTGAAAATGCTTTCTTTTCTAAATCATATGCCTTTTTATCATCGCCGGAAAGAGCTGCCAAAGTTGCAGCATTGGAACCGGCTTCTTCAAGTGCTTGATCGAATTCCTTGGTAAAATACAACCACAACTCCATGTTTTGCCCAAGAATATACGTATGAAATCTCTCTTCCCAAGCTGGGTAATCGTTCAAATGCATGAGCTTTGGTGGGCGGTTGTTACTACCGGTTTCATTTTCGCTCAAAAGAAGGTTTTGAATACTTTGGTTTTGATTTGTAACGAAAGCCCACTGATTTGCGGTAATCGAACTTGATTGTGCTGATGACGAAGGCGTGGGAGTCTGAGCCCATGAAGGAATTGGACCCGAACCTTTACTCGTATACATATCTGCATTGGGATCCGGTTTCCAACCCCACCAGTCGGAAATCATGTTTAGTTGAGATTAAATAACAAACCCTTGAAAAACCAATTAAAACAAGTTTTAGTGTGAAATGTAAGTCTTCTGTGAAAAATGTAACAATGAGACTACGAAGACTCAAGTCCCACGAAGTCTCAGAGGTTCACGAACAATGATATAGTCAACGAATAGTGATATGGAAATGGCCCACTAATTATTTGTCCACGAAGAATTAAATGGCCCACTAACTGTTAATTGAAATGGCCCACTAACTATTTGGTGAACAATCTGGTCCACGAACAAACAAGGTCTACGAAGAATTGACTGTTCGTTGAGATTGGAAATTGTGAAAAGTTGGTAAAAAGCAAATATTTTAAAACCGAACTTTATCCTGACACAAAGATAGGTAAGCCAACTTTGTCAAAACAACCATACTTTTCCCAGAGATCTCAAAAGACCATCCTTTTGTTTACCAACTTTTTCAACCAAACTAATATTTTAACAATATCCAATAAAACAAATTATAAATCAAAACCCAGAAACTATGAAGAACACCTAAGAAATTTATGAGTTTTCCGACCAAGTGTTCACCGGAAAAATTTTCGAACTCGAATTTTGCTCAAAACTTCACTAAAAACCATATATTATCACATATGCAGGAGATTTAACAAGGTTTTTATAAGAACTAACAGCAAAATAACGTGATTTTCAAGGATTTAAACCATAAAACTCCAAGACACAACCTTTGAAAACTCGACACACGGCTCGGTTTTAACAAGGATGAGAGCCAAGGCTCTGATACCAGTTGTAGGTCCACTAGTAGAGGATCTAGTAACCTTATCCTTGTTATACAAACAAACCCGGTTGTGCGGAATCCAATCGGTAAGTTAAACCGAGCAAAGAACACGAAATACAAGACAAGAACAAGATTCAACGTTTAAATCTCAAAGTATATTGATTCCAGAGAGTTTTGTTACAAGATTAACATACAGAAAAGCTCACATAAATTCACTGGTGTTCACTTAATATGTTCTCTGTTCTCTATTGTTCTGTGTTCTGCTAGCTGCCTTTTATAACCAACCTTATCCACAAGTCCGACGAAGAAAGGAAACGGACTCACGAACATTCAACAGGCCAAGAAGAGTGGAGCCTTCGTGGCTTGATTCTTCGCCGCGCATGGGACTGGACGAACCTTTAGGCTTCGTTGGGCATCATTATAGACGAACAATGATAGTCTTCGCCAGACATAAACTTGGACGAACTCTCAACTTTCGTGGCCTTGAGTCTTCGCCACAAGAGGAGAGTCTTCGTCCAAACATGTAGTCTTCGTCCAATCAAGGAGTGTTCGTGACTCACATGGAGTCTTCGTAGGTGAGGGGTCTTTGTCATAACATGGTATCTTTCGTCCACATTGAGTGTTCGTCGACAATGAGTCTTCATGGAAAACAATGAGAGTTCGTCCCAAGGAGTCTTCGTGACAAAGGAGCTGGACGAACACTTTGATTGTTCGTGGATACTCCCACGAAGACTCCTTAGTCTTCGTTGGGGTGTGGCATTACGCAGAACAACTTGCAGAATAACTTGTTAACATTTCTTATACTGGGTCAAGATGGAGGATATCTTGATCCTTGCCTCTACTTTGAAACACGGGCGAACCGTAACGAGCAATATCCACAATAGCTGCATCAACAAAACTGAATTGAATTGTTGTGCGTCTTCTTACCAGGTAATAAGATCTTCTTACCTTGTAATGAGATGTTGAAAATTTTGAAACCCAAGAAAAGCCCGAACCTACAAAATCCAAAATTAGTAAACAACAAAAATAATTAAAACAAATTACAACAACTAAACATGGAAATTACATTCTACATTCAAGAAATCAGCAAAGAACCGTGTGCATGAAAGAATTAATAAACTATAAAAGAGAGAAATACTCACCGATAAGATAACAGCGAAGGAGGAAGAGAAAGAAGGTGGAGTAAGAATTCGTAACCCTAGATCTAGCGATGTTATGTACAAGTTATTATACTCATCTCCGATTCAAAATGGTCGACAAACTACCTTTAGTTTGTGTATAGCCATACATTCATACCAATTTGATTCTACGAGGGTGCCAAAATGTTCAACTTCTCAAAGTATTAAGAAGCCTATAATTCCTTTGACATCATATAACTCCCACTTAGCTTTAGTTTATTCCCAACCAAATATCCTTATTACTACCATTTCACGATGTAGCGTTAGATAAGATCAAAGAACAAACTCACACAAGTGTTAGTTCTAGTTTAGGTCTAAGGATACAAAGATCATACCATTTCAAAACCTCGTATAACATTGATCCATGAAGATAGTTTTGAAGCAAGTTACCTCCCATATCATTCTCCAATGTATATTTGCATCCTCAACCCCTTAAGCCTTCATCCCATGAACAATCAAGCATTCGCAATAGTCTTAATTCAAATTGATTCCCATGAATTTTATCGACTACGAGCATTTAGAGTACCATACTCAAAGATGGTTAAATGTACAAATATTCGAACATAGGAACATTTTTATATGGTATTTGACCGTTAAATCCAAAATAAATTCACAATGTAGCTTTACCATTCCAAAAACATCAAATACCAAACTATAAATTAAAACATTTTAGCAATACTGGCCATAAATTCACTACATGCATATTATCAATGACCGGTTTCCAATCGATGAATTTGTTTATATTGCCCCCACATTTAAACCAAGATATTAGAATTGAAACATACCCGATTTACACCCAACATAGCTTGCCATTTCCTCTAGTTCACGTTGACTAACACACGTAGCATGTATGCAAGATTTTGTATAATTGATCTTCGATCTAGATGCAAGATAAAAACACAAAAGAGTCTCATAATATTTGCCAAAACCGTTTTGACCATTGCCCAAACAACAATGCATCATGCGCATAAAGGAGATGTGAAATGCAAGTTCCATCATGAGAAAGATTTATTCCATGTACAAATTCCATAGTAACCGCTTTATCAATCATGACAGTAACCACCTCCATTACTTTCATGAACAAGAAAGGCGAGAGCGGGCCACCTTGCTTAATCCCTTTAGAGCAATAAAATTCCCATGTTGGTGATCCATTACAAGGACAGAGGCGCAAGATATAGATAATATACCATGAATTAATTTTCTACAAAGTGGTTAGAAAATTATTTGCATTAAGACTAGATCAAGAAATTCCCAGTTTAAATTGTTGAAACTTTTTCAATGTCAATCTCTAATAGAAACGCCTGAGTTTTTTTTCCTCCTCATCCAAGAAAGAACCTTATTTACTATAAGGGGAGCTTCAACTATATTTCGACGGGAGAGAAATGTAGTTTCATTTCAGACACTACTTGTCAATTACTGGCTTTAGACGGTTGGCGAGCAATTTTTAAATCACTTTATTGATGCATTCGATGATAGTTATAGGATGAAACTACTCCAAAGAAAACGTGTCCTTGTACTTAGGGACATGAGCAATAGACAAAGAGGGCCACCATGATTTATCACACCAGAATTATAAAATTTATGGCATAATTCTAACGAAATTGCTTTCAAGAATACTCCAATATTTTTTAATTAAAGGAAACTTAAAACCATCGGGCCCTGGGGCCTTAACCGTCCCACACTCCCATACTGCAGTTTTGATTTCAGACAGAGAAAAGGGATGAATAAGCATTACCGATTCTACAATTCTACAGAACTATGGGAGCTGAAATCATTACTAATGAATTTAGTCATTGACAGTAAAACGATGCTTAAAAAACCAAAAATGTGCTTCTTGATCCGTAATGGGTCTATGATCCAGTAGTTATTCAAGAAGAGGCCATTGATTATGTTAACGGATGTGTTCTTCTTAATGGTGCTGTGAAAAAAAAGTATTGACATCCAATAAGGCACACTTGATCCTAGCCTTTTGTTTTAGTTCTTTTATTCTACCATCCTCTAGTTCTACTAAAAAGTAACTTGTGAAGTTTGACGTTCGAAAAAAACTTAATTATTAAAACAAAATAATCTCAGTTGCCACCTAAAAAGGTCCTTAATGAGCTATAGCTCAACTAAAACAAGGGGAAGTGAATATTTGGGTTTTAAGCCATAGGTCTTAAGTTCGAATCCAATCATCTTTTACCGTAGTGGGTCTTAAGCCAGCGAGTTTTCTTTGGAACCGGAGATGGTGAGCCTAAGCTACTTAGCGCTTTCTGCAATTATAGGCATACGAGGTCGCTTTTTGCCATTGAGTTACCTCAGATAGCCGGGGTTTTATTTGTTGGTTGTTAATAAAAGTAAAAGTAACTTAATTGGTCAAACTTAAAACTTTTACATAGTCCTACAAAATTCGTATGTATTAATGGCAAATCTTATTCTGATATTGCTACTAGATCCGCGAATGAAAACCAATGCAAGTTGTTACCTTTTTTCTGTTTCCTGTGGTATTGGACGTTCTAATTAATTTCCCTTAATTTGATGTACTTAATTGTGCCCTAAAAAAGAACACTGAAAAAGTGAAAAGCAACGAAGCCATTAGCAGGAAAGGAACTCGTGACTTGATCAATCTTCTTTCTTAGGTTTTCAATTTTACTTTGTTAATTATTATAATGTTCTCCTCTAGCCCTTTTCCAGAGCTTCCCTTATCCCCCAATGACTTCATCCCTCCCAGTTTGTTGCTTGATGACGAAAAAGATTGTGTTTGCTTTAACTCCTACCAGAACAACACCGACCCATTTACCTCTGATGGCTGTTTTATTCATTCTCCTCCAATCATAGAGAACAATTCCAGTAGCAAACAAAAGTTATCTGAAGGACCATTGTTAGAGTGTTGTGAAGATCATTATGAACTTTTAGATGCAGTAAGATCTGGTAAGTGTACGAAAAAAGCAGTCGAATCAAAGAAAGACGGACGTAGTAAGATCTGCACAGCTCGGGGTCCTAGAGATCGGAGGGTGAGATTGTCCATTGACATCTCAAGAAAGTTCTTTTGTCTACAAGACTTGTTAGGTTTTGACAAAGCAAGCAAAACTCTTGATTGGCTCTTTACCAAGTCAAAGAATGCAATTAAGGATTTGGTTGACGAAACAAATCACTGCGCATCTTCCAATGTAAGTGATGAATCTAATGTGAAATTTCTTGAATCTATTAAGGGAGATTCAGATGAGGATAAAGGGAAAAAGAAGTGTGTTGATGGTAAAAAGAAGAAAGTGACACAGAAGTCTATAGCTGGATCTCAAGAGAATCTTGCAAGAGATCAGTCAAGGGTCATGGCAAGAGCAAGAGCTAGAGAAAGAACAAGAGAGAAGATGAACACTAAAAAGGTTAATGATGAGTTGAAGATACTAGTTCCTGATGAGTTTGACTGCCAAGTAAGCCCTTTAAACCTAATAGTACCTTGGTCTAGCAAACAACCCAGATCAAGATTAATGGTTTAACAGCCCAAATCAAGAATCTGCTCAGTTGCTAGGACTTCAGACCATGGTTAAGCAATCAAATCATTTAAGCTCTCAAATTTAGTACCCCCACCTAATGGATCTTTTATATTTAGGAAACTAGAGCATGCATTTCATGGGTAATCGTGTAATAATGCATTAATTACTCAAACACATTTGCTGTCACTACAAGGATTTGACCGTACAGTTAAATGAATGGAGATATGCATGATTTTACTTTTTCTTTAAGCAGCAACCAAAATCTACACCAAATGCCTACAGTGAGTGAGACTTGAGAGCGGATCAATTTAATACTTTGGTACCGTTGGGATAAATGCCCTTTAGCATTCACAATATTGCTAATATTTGTTTGTGTTTGGATGACAGATCGAACTTCCAAAGAAAAGCAGGAAAAGTTCACAGAGCAAGCTTGACACCTAGCAGCAAAGTTATAACTGAGGAGCAAGAGTTAATGGTGGAAAACAAGTGATATTGTAAGGATGTAAGTCTACCAACATTGTTTGCTACTGAATTAATCATATTCGTTATGTTTATTAACACATTTGACTTCTAGTAACGATTCTTGATTGATATGAACTGAAAATCATCTGAGTCAGTTTATATTATCATGTAACATTATAGATATTATTGGCCCTAATAATTCTTGACCCAAGTTTAGAAAATGCATGGATTGATTATTTCTAATCTTGATCATCATTTAGTAATAGTTATGTGTCAAAGCTGTTAACATAGATTTAACTATATGTATAATATGTAATTATGCTTGTAATTTAGTGATCAAGAATCACGATGCTTCATCTTGGGTTGCGTCAATTAGAACCGGTATTCGTATATGTATAACTAGGGTTAGTAAGTACAATAGTTTTGTTCTGATTAAACAATCCGTTTGAATCAAATTCCTATGACAATAGAAATAACCTTTGAACTTAGCTTTCTTTTCTAATGCCACAAGTTTAACTGCAAACACCACAAACCTAGCTAGTGAGGATCTAGGGAATGCATGTAAACTTGAAGTTGCTGATGTCTCAGTATCTTGCTAATTTAGTCAACTTAAATTGAGAAAGGAACCTTATGCTTGCTTTTGTGTTCAAAATTAACCAAGTGAACATGGAATCATTTGAAACTTGTGTAAGTTCTCACTGAGCCACACCAATTTTGATGAAAAAATTGCTGGCTTATTTTGGTGCACTTACACCTTTGCACACCTCCTCTTGACCTTTATGCATTTTCATTAATTAAAATTGTGTGATTTTTTTTTCCTTTTCTATAATATGCGACTTATCCACCTTCACTTCTATGTTGTCAAAAGCGAGCTAGGCGCGCGCCTAGGCGCTTAGGAGCAACGAGACACAGCTAAACCGCCTGGTGGAGAGCTAGGCGCAAATCTACGTCTTTTTTCACAGTCAAGCGAGCGCCTGGAGCTGGGCGCAAATCTGCGTCTTTTTTCGCAGTCAGGTGAGCGCCTGGAGCTGGGCGCAGGCACAAAAAAGTGCCCTAAACCGAAAAAGACAGCCTTAAAACAAGAAGGGACGACCTGAAACGTTAATTTAGAGAGGGTAGATAGTTAGGAATCTGGTTTAGCACCTTCTTGAAGACTACCTGGTTAAACTCTAGAGCATTGTAGCCAATCAACAATGTGGTGGACTGGTGTCGGTTGCTCTTTTTGATAGGAAACCCTAATTCAACAAAATTGATGGGCTGCCTTTTGTAGATTATGTGTAGATAGTATTTGGCCAGCCTTTGTTTTAAATAACTAAGGCCTGGTCTATTCGCACACGGCATTAGTCTTTTTGCACACTCGAAGCGCCCCGCTTTGGCCATAGCGGGGCGCTTTGGCCAAAGTCAACAGACAAGGACTGACAAAGTGTTGATTTTTTTTTTGAAATAGGTGAGATGTGGGTTAGTTTGGTAGTGTTTTTTGGAGGAAAAAATTGTATTTGAGTTTTATAATGGGTGGCCTTTATAATACGTTGTTTTATAATTACGTTTTTTACGTCATTATTTTTATAGAACGTATATAATATAAGTGCGTCTTTATAAACTGTTAACCTAGTTTATTTTGTTAAATTAAACGAACACGTTAAATAAATTGTACAGAAAACCATAAGAATTAAACGTAAACAATCCAAAACCAACGTGATGTAAATAGAAGATTAACTGCAATATATATATATATATATATCAGTTTGTACATACAAAACAAAAAGGTACAACTGACTGCATAATACATAACAAAACACTATACAAACAAACTAAGATACTAATCCTCGTGCGGTGGGGACGGTGGGAGGGGAAGTGGAGGCAACCCAGCGACCTCTCGTAGAGAAACGAGCGTCTCGATGATCCAGTCCTGGCGTGCGGCCTGGCGTCTGAGGCGCCGGTCGAAGTCCCGAGCCACCTCACGCACTACCGGAGGCAGGTCAGCGTAAACGTGCTGCGGGTACTGTGGCGGCTGAGGAGCTGGCTGAACTGGTGGTACCGGGATCTTCTCGATATGCTCCTCCTGAGCCGGATCCTCTAATACAGGCTGAGCCTGAGGCTGAGCCTGAGGCTGAGCCTGAGGCTGAGCCTGAGGCTGAGCCTGAGCCTCAGCCTGAGGCTGGCCCGGGAACTCATCGAGTCCCAGAGCCTGTAGTTGAGCCTGCCGAGCGGCCGCCTGCTCAGCAGGAGGGGCCAACACTCCAGGCCTCAACTCAATAACAACCGGGATGACCTCCGGCACCGGCTCCGGCTGCCAAATCTGCCCGTCCATGCCCCTAAACCTCAGACCAACATCAAAGCGACGGGTGATCTGCATGCTAGAAACTGACGCGCGGCCCAACCTGGTAGACGGGACCGGATCGGACAGCAGCGGATCTCCCTCGAGCACGATCCCGAGCGAGCGTGCGATGGCGGTGATGAATGAGCCAGTGTGCACCCACCCGCGGAGCTGCCGGTGGTATGCGGTGGCAAAGTAATCTGCCAGGCAGGCTGCTAGATTGCAGGGCTGGCCCCGCAGTAGGCAGTATAGAAAGAAAAGGTCACTGAGGTTGACCTTCTCCCTGCTGGCACCCCGCGGCACGATAGTTGCCGCGATAACATGCTGCAAGTATCGGAACAAGGGGTCTCTAATGGAGGTGGCCTTTTGCCAGGATCTCCCAAAGGGTCTAATGGAAATGGACCTCCAGAAACTGATAAGCGTCTGCCTGTCCATCATCGTAACCGCCTGCGTATATAAATCAGTATCAAGCTCGGCCTCTGTGTACAAACCTGTATAAACAAATAATATTAAATAAACAAATGATATTAAATAAACAAATAACATTAAATAAACAAATAACATTAAATAAATAAATAATAATAATAAACAAATAATATTAAATAAACAAATAACATTAAATAAACAAATGATATTAAATATAAAATAATAAATAATATTATTTAAACAAACCTGTATGCACAACAAACTGCCGCACACTCATCTGAAACTCCTGACCGGCGAGACGGAATGTAACCTCGTGGACTGGAAAATCCGGGTCCTCGACGTAATCCGCCGGATGCGGCGCGTATGTAAACGTGGAAAGAAACTCCCACGTAACCTCAGGGTACGAGTCCTCCATCGCTAACTCAAATAGGCGCGACCAAGGAGTATCTAGTCCAACTATCTCACGCGCCCGCGCGGCCTCTCCCACGGTCTCCAGCAGGCCCCAGTCTATCCCTACATGCTCCCCATTGGGGATGGCGCGCAACCTCGCGCATCTCCCCCTCGCCCGTGACGCCGCCGGAAACTGCAGGTACGGACATGCCGGCTCTCCCTGCTCTCCCACATCTCCCTCAGCCTCCATATGCTCAATCTCGTCATCAGAAGAATCCATCCCTGCACGTTGATAAGATAATATTAAATATAAAATAATAAACAAATAATATTATTTAAACAATTTAAATAATAAACAAATAAACTTAAATATAATTTAAATAATAAACAAATAATATTATTTATAAAATTTAAATAATAAACAAATAATATTATTTATAAAATTTAAATAATAAACAAATAATATTAAATATAATTTAAATAATAAACAAACAATATTAAACAAATAATATTAAACAAATAATATTAAAAAAAAATAAACATGAACCAAAGCGCCGCGCTTTGGCCTCGGCGCGGCGCTTTGGTTCTTCGTGATGAAGAACAGCCCCACCAGCAACATGTAATCCGCCCAAATCAAACAAAATCAAACACATAACTTGAACCAGAACAATAAATGAAGTTCGATCTTACCTTTTAGCGGTTGAAAGCTTGAAAACGTTGATCTCCGGCTCAAGTGTGTGTAAATCGCACCTTTTGTGTGTGTTTTGTGTTATGTGTTGAAATGGGGGAGAATGCGCTCCGCTTCAGGTATAACGAGGGACCAAAGCGCCCCGCTTTGGCCATAGCGGGGCGCTTCTGTTCTTATTGAAGGGCAAAGCGCCCCGCTTTGGCCATAGCGGGGCGCTTTGGGCCTTTTTTAAATTTTTAAAAATTGTTTTTAATTCACAAACGCGTCGATAATAGTCTAAATTTTACGTTTTTTCCACTATACATCATTTTTTATTATATATGGAGTATACTACAAGTTCTGGATCAAATCGGTTACGTGTGATGTCTTATTCCGTTATATCGTATCATTTGGGTTTGAAAGCACAAGTACTCCTGTGAGAGGTGTTATGTGTATCAGCCGCCTACCGCACATGAACATGACGTATTTTTTCATTAATTGTAGTATTATGATGTATATGGTCATTTAACGTGATGTAACGCATATATTGAACAAGCACAAACATGATTATTATTAAACACATTTAACCTACATCGTGAACATATGGGGTTACATTAAGGTCAGGGGCACGATACATAAGCATTTCGTACGCGTTGATCTGATCCCTGTACAATGTATGCCAGGCTGCTGCCCGATCTGTTCTGTGTGCTGTCCAGAGTGGGTTTGGGGGAGGCATTGGATAACAACCTCTAAGCTCTACATGTATGAAATGCCCATGGTCGACGAACACAACCGCAACCACCAGGTGAGGTTCCTCAGCTTCGTTTGGCCCGCCCAGCAGAGGGAAAATTGTACAGCTCCCACGCATGTCGAAGCTGTGAACAATCACACCGTATCGTTGGGCAAAAAGAAACCCCGTCTCAGGCATCGTCATGTAATTTTCGATATCTGCTCGTCCCACCCCCTTGAAATTGATCCGTCTAAGCAGCGCATCATAATGTCCTATGTTTTCCAGATCGAAAAACTGCCTCCAAAGCGATTCGTTCCTACGTAACTCCTTTATAAGTTGTTTCCGGATCATCAAATATGAATTCTGTTTCACTCCTAACCCAACAGCCACCGATCGAAACCCACAATGACCATCTGGTTTCACGTCCTTTATTCTAACGATGTATGGATGGATCACTTCGGGAATCTGAGATGCGTAGTTGCGGATCGCTATATCCGTCTTAGGACCGAGCTTGATCATCGGGAAATCAGGGTGCAGGTTGATCGGTTTGGTATTCTTTTGTCTTCTAGAATCTTCGAGTGATATGTACGAGCTGTGACGGGGAAGATCATCTGAGGCCTCGACCCAAGTTTCTTCCGACGGAATGTACGAGCTTTTTCTAGCGGCTTCAACCTTTCTTTCTTCCTGCGTTTTCAATGTTGGGCGACCACGAGTTTTCTTCAGAACAGCAGGAGGTTTTTTGTTATTGTTCCCTGGATTGAGGATTTGCTGAAACTTTTCAAAGAAGCTCATTTTCACTTGAGGGGGTGTTGGATCGATCTTTTGTTTCAATTTTTCAAATTCTGCGTCTACATCGATATCCTCTATGTTTTTCTTTGCAGGCTTGAAGTTAAGCTTCTTCCAGAACACGTCTATGTGTGTGATCCGGAGTTGCTGACCTGTGGATGAAAACAAATTAGGTGGCAGAATCATAACGACAAAGGTCAAAGATATTAATTACCTTTACTTTCCAACTTTTCCAAACGACAGGCACATGGCAAACCACAGCTGGTAAAAAGTTGGCAACCACAGCTTGCACCGTAGGCTCTCAACCCGTCTTCCTTACGTTTTAGTTCCCTACTCAAAACGGATCTGAAATGAAGGCAAAATGTATATCGAAGATGGAAATGTGTGATGGAAATGTATGTCGAAGATGGAAACACAACCTCAAGTTGGCAAAACGGACAGTGTGTGATGGAAATGTATGTCTCACAGGTTGCTTTTAAAAGGGGAAAAGGGTGAAATTTGGGGTCGAAGCGCCGCGCTATGGCCACAGCGCGGCGCTTAGGGTTAACGACAAAACATCATGATTAGCTTTATGTCTGTCAAACAGTATCGAATGTTTCAAACGTCAATCGAAGCACGTTTTGTCGATCGAAGCGCCGCGCTTTGGCCATAGCGCGGCGCTTTGGGGTGTGAAAATAATTTTGGGCGTGTGCAGCTAGCATGACCCATAACTAAACCGGCCTCCCATTAAAAATGTAATATGCTTCTCATATGGAGTGGAAGTAAGCCACCACCTATCTTTGACATTCGCTAAATTACATTTTTATGGGCAACAGATCTATGAAGATTATTTTGGCTTACATGTTTTTCTTTTCTCTTTAAAAAAAATCGCAAACAAACGTACCTAGTAATTAAAACCCCACTCATAGTTGGCTGTGTATTTGGTTAAAAAGTGTTAAATAATTATGTGGATGTTCAGAAACACATGCTGCAGCTGTTATTGATTTATTATTATAATAATATATACATAGTAACCCACAAGGCTAATTCTATACGCACCCCCCTATTACTTTCTACACCCCTTTGTGAGAGGAAAACTGACGGTCCCACGCAGGCCCCACATGTAAGTATGTGAGAGGAGGGGGTGTGTATAGTAGCACCCTAACACAATTCCTTAGACTAAAGGGTATGGGGGCCGGCTAGGACCGGCGCCGGTCCCCACACCGCCCCCCTCCGGTTCGGCTCGGCCCAAACGGCTCCCCACAACCGGGTGAGACGGACCTATGTTCACCATTTTCAAAATTGTGCCGTTGATTAACGGCTACTTTTTAATAAAAAAAATTATATTTTTCTATAAAAACACTCCCATTTTCACCATTTTTCCCCACTTTCAACCCACAACTCTCTCATTTTTATACCATTTTCTCTCCACTTTTATAAAAAAATTACCTTTTCATCCACAATGCCATCTAATTCTTGGTGGTCCTCGTCTTCGGATGAGGAAGAGGAGATGTTTTTGGCGAACGCTGTGCTACGGGCGGCGGAGATTCTTATCGAGGAGGAAGAGGAAGACGAAGAGGAAGATGTCTCGTCTGAAAGCGTTATTACCAGACGAATAGGGATTAACAGAGACCGCCAAGGTTTATCATTAATAAATTTTATTATCCTTATTTCCTCGTATTTATATATTTTTTACGACGGAGCGCACGAGAAATTGGTGAACGATTATTTTTCGGATGCACCCCTTTACAATGCCGAGATATTCAGACGCAGATTTGTGAGTATGATGAGAATGCATCTATCGGGAATACTGTCCCGGTAGATCCGCCACAACAGGATTTAAACTCGTTCTCGCTAACCAACGACTTCACGCATGCAAAACTTCAACAGGATTTGGTAGAACATATTTGGAACAACGTTAACGTAGCGCACGGTGACGAAGACGAAGACGAGTAGTGTAATTTTTTTTTAGGTTATGTAATTTTTATTTATGTTATGTAATGGATTTTATTATCCTCCTTTATGTTTTATTTTTATTTAAATGTTAAACAAATAAAAGTTAAACAATAAAAAATTACGTGGGGTAGGCTCATCCTCCACCCCCCTCAAAAAGCATGAAGGCTCATCCCCACGAGCCGCCTACGTGGAGGCTCATTCCCGTGGGGATGAGTCTCACCATACCCTTTAGTCTTATACTGATTTATCATGTATAGTTGTTAAAACGTTCTAACACCTAATATCTTAGGGTGAAAGGGAATGGTTAAACAGGTTAAAGTGGCAAACTTTAAAATGGACCAATCAGAGAGTGCCACGTCAGAGAGGGTAAAAAGTTTAAACTTTGCTGAAAAGTGTTGGCAATGGTTTAAACACTTGAAAGTGGCAAACTTTTTTTTTTGTTTTTTTTTAAATTATATGTTAAATAAAAACAAACTAAACATTAAATTAATAAAAAAACAATTACATTAAAATGAAACTTAAAAAAACATAAAATTCATAAAAATTACACGACACTAAAACAACGCAACGACTAAAAAAATTAAAAATCACACGGCACACTCGTCCTCGAGCCGCCCCGTTTAGTTGCCTTGCTATCGCGTTTGCTTAAGCCTTCCATTTGCAAAAAGAGAAGCAGAATGTATAATTTGGTTGATTGTTTGAAGAAGGTTTGGAGAAATGTTTGAAGAAGGTTTGGAGAAATGTTGGGTAAAATGTTGATTTATATTAATAAATTTTTTTTTTTAAACGGCATTATTGCCGTTACACACACACAAATCGAGGTTGTCGGCTAGCTTTGTCGATCGGTGACCACACACCGATTTTGAGTTTGCCGATCGGTTTTAAAGGGGTGGCGGCGGTGTTCCCGATCGGCATTCTCCTTTGCCGATGGGTTTGCCGTGCCACTCCCTTCACCCTTATAATCAGTAACATTGATGTAGACATCGCAACAATATTTTCCCAACTCCTTCTCGAATTAAATATGTTGAAAAAAATCTACTATGATTAATATCTCTTTGGGTCCACAACTCCATGTCATAGTCAAGGAATAGTTATCTTTTCAATAATCAGCATATTTATCTTAAGTTTAGCTGTGACGAGAAGTGTCACTTTTAAACTATCTACTATCATAACCCAACTCAACCCAACCTTTTATTAAAATAAAATAGTTTCTCTTTTTCACCTATACAATCCAACCCAATCTAATTTATCACTCTCATTTACAACCCAACTTAAACAAATATTTTATTATATAAATATGATAATAACTTTTGTTTATTATACAAAAAAAAAAGATGTTTAATTGTAAAAAGAAAAAGGAAAACTATTATAATAATCACTTGTAGATTGCAACCAATGTTTGCGGCAACGACCTGGTTGAGTAACTATTCCATATTTTTACATTTTAAAAATTAAAAAGTTATTTGTCTTATATACAAGTGGCAACCGGTTGCAAAAATAAATCATGATAATTTTGTGGGTAAAATTGTTAATCAAGCTAGGACATTAAGGGGATAAAGATAGTACAGAAGTTGAGGGTAGCTTTCACACCCAACTGGACTTGACTTATACATTACTAATCTGCCAACCACCTAATAACACTCGCAGATATTTTGTGTAAATCACTGTCAAAATGCACATAAGAAGCTTAAGCTATCATTATACGCATGGCTTTTTCATACTCTCTCTCTTCTCTCTCTCTCTTCTCTCTCTCTCTCTCTCTATATATATAGATACATGAAACTCACACACCCACACATCTAAGTACTTTAGGCAGGTGCCACAAGTAACTCATTTCTTTTTTCCTGTTCATTCTAAATTTCACAACTTTCAACCATTTCTCTTGTAATCAGGATCATTGATATAGACGTCACAATAGCAATATTGTCTCACTCTTGCATTAGTTGAAAAGTCATTTGCTAATTTATGGAGGTATCCATGCATGTTAAAAATACGGTGGAGGTATCCATACATCCCTCATCCCTCAAAAGTATCTACATATCCTCTAACCCTATACGCCTCTCATTGCACAATACGCCTCAAACTGGCCCCACCAATACGTCTCTCATTGCCCAATACGTTTGAAAATGGTCCCTACCATCTAATTAATGCCAATCATTGGGTGTCAGCCAATGGTTACCCAATGATTGGGATGTAAGGAACTTTATTTTGATAGGGTTTTTGTATGAGGAAGTTGTGAAATACTTATATAAGAAAATTAATATTTTTTTTATAAAAAGTTGTTATAAAAATTTGTGTTAGTATTATAAAACTTCATATTTTTATGAAATGAATTGTGTATATTTCTAATAAAAAAATGTGCATATGTTTTTTATTAAGTATTATTATTAAAAACTTCATATTTTTATGAAATGAATTGTGTATATTATAAAATGTCAAATTTTTATAAGTATTATTAAATGTCAATTTTTTAATAAAACGAATTGTATATATTATAATAAAGTTTTTTATTTATGAATTATTATTATGTCTTTAATTGTCAAATTTTTTAAATGTCAAACTTTTATTAAACGATTTTTATTTAATATTACTAAATGAGTATTATTACGTCTTTATTGTCAAACTTTTAAATATCAAATTTTATTAAATTGGTATATTATAACGTTTTATTAAATGTCAACTTTTTTATTTACCATTTATTATTACGTGTTTAATTTTTTCCATAACACAATGTGTATATTATAAAATGTCAAATTTTTTATGTCTTTAATTGTTTTTCACTTGTCGTTTATTAACCATAACGCAACAAGAAACGTAATTCAAAATGTAATTAAACATCGTTTTATATTAATACAAAAAACATGTAACTTTGATACAAAATGTAACGACTAAACCCTAAACCCTAAATCGCTAATTGTTACATATTCTTGAATTTCTGCACAGGAAAACGATGGGTGCAGCATACACAATTTCACGACAGGCCGGCTGTCTTGAAATTGCGTACCGAACCCTACCTTCCAACGGGATTTCTGCTTCACATCTACCACATTGAGATGGCACAATGGATCAGGAGGTTGGAGCAGTGGAGTTGGGATTTCCTTTATCAACCACCGTCTAGTCTTCCACGTCCCCTCGGGATGGTGAGCGCAGTGGCATTCCCGTTGGTGGAAGGCTCATGAGAACACTAATGAACTCCTCGCTTGGAAGGACATGCTACAGGGCAGACCACGTTGGCTAGCGTCACTGGGAGCTGACGACGCCATAGGCTACTCCTATAACATGTAATCCTAGATCGGCGTTCTAGTGCATGAATCTGAAATACGAACGTAGTTTCTCCATAAGGATTACGCTATCACCACCGTCAAAACACCGACTTTCAATATCCTGTTAAGGATTACGCTACCACCACCACAACCACGACTCACCACGACACCACCATAGCCCACCACCACCCTTAATCACCTCATCTACCTCCACAGCCGACCCACCACCACCACCATAACCACCACCACAGCCACAACCTCAACACCACCACAAACGGCCAAAATAAAACCACAAAAAACAAATCTTGAATATTCTGACAGTATAGAGCGATACGAGAGCGAAAACTAAAAGAGAGACCACTTGCCGGAATATTTATAGGTTATAACAGATAAAAATTTTCCTTTACTGTTTATTTATAGGTTATAACAGAAAAAATTTTAAATCAATCAAAACAGAAAAATTAATTAAACAATTAAAACAGAAAAATTAATTAAACACAATTCATGTCGTTAATATTAATGAAGTTTTAAATAAGAAGTTTTGAATAGTTATGAATAATAATAATAATAATAATAATAATAATAATAATAATAATAAATAGTTATAATAATAATAATAATAAAGCATATAAACATATTGAGATGGGTGCAGCATACACAATTTCAAGACAGGCCGGTTGTCTTGAAATTGCGTACCGAACCCTTCCTTCCAATGGGATTCCTGCTTCACATCTACCACATTGAGATGGCATAAAGGATCAGGAGGTTGGAGCAGTGGAGTTGGGATTTCCTTTATCAACCACCGTCTAGTCTTCCGTGACCCTCATGATGGTGAGTGCAGTGGCATTTCCGTTGGTGGAAGGCTCATGAGAACACTAATGAACTCCTCTCTTGGAAGGACATGCTACAGGGCAAACCACGTTGGCTAGCGTCACTGGGAGCTGACGACGCCACAGGATACTCCTATAACACGTAATCCTAGATAGGCGTTCTAGTGCATGAATCTGAAATAAGAACGTAGTTTCTCCATAAGGATTACGCTACCACCACCATCAAAACACCGACTATCGATATCTTGTTAAGGATTACGCTACCACCACCACAACCACGACCCACCACGGCACCACCATAGCCCACCACCACCCTTATCCACCTCATCTGCCTCCACAGCCGACCCATCACCACCACCAAACTTGTTGGTGCATCGTTATGTGTTTGTAACTTGTTCTTTATTAAGCGTCGTATTTATTACGGTCTTTTATTTATCGAGTCTGTAATTCCGTCAGTCGACCAAGTCGGATATCCTCCTATTTTACTTGTGTCCGACAGTTTGTCTCATTTGGTTTGTAATGTTTAAAGACTAATGCATGTTACATATGTTGGTATATTATGTATTGTGTGTTTATTCAGTCTGCTACAAACTGTTTGACAGTTTGCAGCATACAAGTTTTGCAGCCCTCGACAAAAGACCTGTCTTTCGTCGAGTACATGTATGACGAAATATCCTTTGGATGGTTAGCCCATGTTTTGTCGTGTTTGGTAACAAAAGACCTTGTCTTTCGTCGCCCATGGTATTTCGTCAGGCCCATTTGGTGTTTCGTCTACACTTGGGCTGGGCTGCCTATATAAACACCTCTTTGTTTCTGTGTGAAACTATGAGAGCATACCCTACTGGAAAGTTTACTGTCAAACATTGTGTGTATTTGTTTGATGCCTGTTCTCATCCGTTTTAATCAATAGACTGTGATTCATTGGTTACTTCGTGTTGTTATTATCTGTTTTTGGTTTGGCATCGTCACGGGGATTCCGCACTCGTGACCGTGTTTGATATAAACAAGTGATTTGGTTTCATAATCGATCCTTCAAAAACGGACCTACACAACCACCACAGCCGACCCCCCACCACCACCACCACCACCACAGCCGACCCACCACCACCACCACAGCCGACCTACCACCACCACCAACAGCCAACCCACCACCACCACCACCACAGCCGACCCACCACCACCACCCTAGCCGACCCACCACCACAACCACCCTAGTCGGCCCACCACCACCACCACAGCCACAACCCCAACACCACCACAAACGGCCAAAATAAAACCACAAAAAAACAAACCTTGAATATTCCGACCGTATAGAGCGATACGAGAGCGAAAACTATACGAGAGACCACCTGCCGAAATATTTATAGGTTATGACAGAAAAAAAAATTCCTTTACTGTTTATTTATAGGTTATAACAGAAAAAAATTTAAATCAATCAAAACAGAAAAATTAATTAAACAATTAAAACAGAAAACTTAATTAAACACAATTCATGTCGTTATTATTAATGAAGTTATAAATAAGAAGTTTTAAATAGTTTTGAATAATAATAATAATAATAATAATAATAATAATAAATAATATTAAATAATAATAAAGCATATGAACATATTGAGTTGCTCATTGACCAATAATAATAATAATAATAATAATAATAAAGCATATGCACATATTGAGTTGCTCATGGACCGATAAGCCTCCCCTGCTGGACACATTATGAGTGTCTCATTGACCAATAAGTCTCCCCTGGTTGAACTATTCCACATTTGATAAAAGTGGAAACCACAAACCACCAGGGGAGGCTTTTTGGTCAATGAGACACTCGTAATGTGTCCACCAGGGGAGGTTTATTGGTCAATGAGCACCTTATGGGAGTTGTATACGGGTCTTATTGCCCTATACGACTCATATGCTATTAATTTTTAAAAAAATATTGTGAGATAATTAAGGATTTTTATGTTATAAAACACCCTAATTAATATTTTTTTATAAAAAAATTGTTGCGTACACTATATTTCACAGATGTTACACCTTTGCCAAGTTAACAAATTCTTTTTTGTGGAGTTCTATTACTACCTAGTAACGCCCTACGCTGTGTAATCCGAGACATGTACATTGTCACCCATTCCATAGCTTCTATACTTCGGTGAGGTATTTCAAAGTCCATTTCGTACCGGTATCGGGCAATCATCCGTTAACTTTGCCATGATGAAATAGACACCTTCGACATAAGCGATCCATAAAATGGAATGGTTCGGGTAAACCTCCGGACCATCGAACAAACGGGAAGTATGTTTGACAAACACCATTGCTTAAATATGTTAAAATACACTATAAATACGTTAAGGATTGCTGAAATACGTCAAAATACCTGGTAAGTTTAGTAAATTCAGGGGGTTTTAGGGCTTTCTTCAATTTCCAACATATTTATTAAGTATTATTATTATCATTATTATTATTAAATAAATTTCCTTTACTATTTATTTATAGGTTATAACATAAATTTTTTTAAATCAATCAAAACAGAAAAATTAATTAAACACAATTCATGTCGTTAATATTAATGAAGTTTTAAATAAGAAGTTTTGAATAATAAAAATAATAATAACAATAATAATAAAGCATATGCACATATTGAGTTGCTCATTGACCAATAATAATAATAATAATAATAAATATATAATAAATAGTAATAACAATAATAATTAATAATAATAAAGCATATGCACATATTGAGTTGCTTATTGACCAATAATGATAATAATAATAATAATAATAATAATAATAATAATAATAATAATAACAATAATAATAATAATAATAAATAGTAATAATAATAAATAGTAATAATAATAATAAATAGCAATAATAATAATAATAAGAAAGCATATGCACATATTGAGTTGCTCATTGACCAATACTAATAATAATAATAATAATAATAATAATAATAATAATAATAATAATAATAATAATAATCTAACTATGATAATAGAGAAAGTGAATGAATAGTGTTTTGAGATGGTGTTGTACTGTGATTGGCTATTCAGGTGGTTCTCATGTGTGTCAAGTGGTGGTATCTGATGGCTGAGACACATACGCATTAAGAGGCATGGCTTCATATTGCCCAACTCCCGAACAACATACGCCGCTAACCTAGAAGGTTAATCGGCTTAGGGTTAGAAGGGGTGCTAATGGTTCATTAGGGATGGAAGGGGGTGTGGTTCGACGCTGGGTTTAAGGGTGGTTTGTGGCGAGACATTGTGGTTGATAGCGGTGGCTAGGGTTCCGATGCGCCTAGGAAGCGCCGGCAACCCATCACGTGTAATATACGTTTATAGGTTGATGATTATTTTGAAATTGAAATTTGTTGATTGTTACAGTTACTGTTGTTGATAACAGAAGCAGACCACTACAATATCTATGTTTACAGGAAAAGTTGAATTCTACTTAATTGGTTGTAAGTTCAAATATGATTTATCATCAGAACCGATTGGGTTATATACTTATATCATTCAGCAGATGTATGTTCTCTTTTTAATTGTTAGTTTTATTTT
Organism: Helianthus tuberosus; assembly: GCA_030545235.1. Classification (NCBI taxonomy): domain Eukaryota; kingdom Viridiplantae; phylum Streptophyta; class Magnoliopsida; order Asterales; family Asteraceae; genus Helianthus; species Helianthus tuberosus. The sequence goes on along the minus strand of CM060399.1, from coordinate 166,206,936 downwards.
TAAAGATTCCAGGATTTGAACAAAAATGATGAGCAATGGCAAAGTTTTCTGTTCTGTTTTTGTTAGTGCTATTACAAGTTTTGATAGAGTTTTGATGAGGAGAGTGATTGTGTAGGATTAAAGGCATAATTATGTTAATTTATGGTGTTTATGATCTCTGGTTTGTTCTTATTTTGGTTTCTTTAGTCTGCATGTATCCAACTTTATACCATTAGGAGCTATATAGAATGTGTAAATACTAATAACGTGGGGTTTCATGCATCATTTAACCATGACTGGACCTGATCCATGTATGTATTGTTCATACTATCTGGCTATAGAATCTTTTGAGAACACACACAAAGATTATGAATCTAAAAGTTTACTATGAACCATTTTAATTATTTATGCGTGATGGTAGCTTGTGAATGAATGTCTGTATGCGTGAATGGTGATGGATTGGGTGTTGACAACTTTTGTGTTGGTGACTGACGCCGCCATTGATGGTGCTCATGGAGATACGACGGTAACCGACACTGTTTTCTGTGACCAATGCATAGATGGCCAGTTTGGCACTCTCAAGTATCCTCTTGGTGGTGAGTTTTAGTTTGGTTTATCAATGTCAATTTCTTTGTTTTGAACATTATAGCTTATAAGTATTGTGTAGGGGTGAGAATATTGCCGGCTTGTCCGGGGGTAGAACGAGCAGTGCACGAGAATGTGATACTTGATCTCAGATCTATAACTGTATGCCAAACTATTTGAATTCTATTTTAAAAAATCCTTGAAAAATATATTATACTTACAAAGTTGTTACATTCATATATAATATATAAAACTAAAAAAAGATTTGAAATCTTAAACTGTCCAACTGACCCGTTTCAATATACATTAAAGTTGACCCTTTACCATACCAAACAGTCTAGCCGTTGAGTCACCTCTACGAATTTGTTTGCATATATGTAATGACTTACGTGCTAATTATCTTTATAATTTAATCATTTTTAAGGGGCTACATCAGGAATCGAGGCAGAGACCCCATGTGTGTTAGCAAAGAGTGGGGGTGAGGATTGTGATTCCTGCAAGGGATCTACGGAAGGTGGCTCAAGTGAAGGAAAATATACAAAGGGAGACCGAACACTGATATTGTAATTTTGGAAATCGATCACGGTTCATTTGCTTCAATCAGAGAAAATTTTGCTCTTGATTTTTTGTCATTAGACATGCCACTTAATATTCTCATGTAAGGTTTACCTTGGTTTCATTCTCTTTTGTATGTGTTTGGATAAGCATTGACGGAACCGGGGGGGGGGGGGGTTCGTAGGATCTCTTGATCCTCTACCAAGCTATTTTTTTAAAAGGGATATCGAATACAGCCGTGTTTTACCATCAAATCGTTGCTAGAAAGTTAAAAAGATATAATTCCATCGCTCTTATAATTTCTCAAATTTAATTATCCAGGTAAGTTACTTACGATGACTATATTTTTTATTAGAAATAACGCAGAGAAATTTGTTTGGAAGTTGGAGGTCTTGGAAGACAATTTTTTGGATGACTTTTGCTACAAATTACTTGGGTCTATTCTATGTGTTACTTGTATGTTACTGGAGCCTTTAGTCAAGTTGTTTTGTGTCGCCACCCCCGATTCCTTATCTGTCCCGGGAACGGGCGGACGCGAACTCAGTGGTGGTGGTATCAGGTTTCGTTAATTTGGCAGTGGAAATTACATCAGGACCGTAGTTAGGAAATGTTTATCAGAGTAAAACCACCATATTTGATATTAATAATAACATGGGCAAAACCCAAGTTTCTTATTACAATACATTTATAGGGACAAACCCTATTTTATTGAACTTAAAACATCGTTTATTAGGTAACTTTTATAGCCACTTATTTTCCAAGCCGTCAGTGCTCTCGAGCTAGCTTTTTCCCAGTTGGCTTTCACATTGTGTTACCTGAAACATGTTTTAAAAATATTTTGTCAGCGGGAAATACTGATGAGTGAATCCCAGTTTAATCAATAAACATTTTATTAATTAACACAGTATTGAGAGCGATCATATTGTTTATTTCTACACAATTACTCATTCAGTATTGTCAATCCTTGACTTGTGGGTCATATTACACAATGGCTAACTCGTTGTCCAATGCTAACGTACTGTCATTCCGACTTACTACTCGCAAGTAATAAATTTTGTATACAAAACCCCATAATACCGGCAGTAATTGAAGAACTACAAAGACTCAATCACCGCTTAATCACATTGTAAATAACTAAGGTTTTGTAAAACATTACAAAACGATTAACAAAAAGAGGATAAACTCACATTGCTATCTTAGATTTCTTGTAAGGGTTTCCTGGATATAATCTATAATTTATACAAATGTACATTGGTTAGTATTATAACCCTTTGAAAATATTAATGATACCCTCCCCGAGACGGCATTCCAATAACTACGTCGGGCAGAACCACGACAGTTATTACCAAACCCTAAATCAATCGGGCAGCGTAACTGTTATGAAACTGGGGTTATAATACTTACAACGGAGCAGAACCTCGTTAATTAGGGGTATAATACCCGACTATTATGCCTCTTCTACAGAAATTGTGATTTGAGAATTTAGAATGAGCGACGGAAAACGAAAACTGATGCGTTCTATTTATAGTTGGTAAACCCGACCCTCACGCGGCCCGCGTAAAGCACAGGCCAGGGTTACGCGGCCCGCGTCAACCCTGGTCAACAGAATAGCTTGGCTGAGTCGATGTGTAGGTCCGCCACGATGTCGACACGTGTCGGCCTGGGATGTCTCCGCGTTGTAGGTCTATCGCAGCCCGCGTACACTATCGAGAACACTTACGCGGCCCGCTTTAACTAAAGAAATCAAAGGAATCTGGTATCCACCTTGATACGGCCTACGTAAAAGCATGGGGTGGGTCTACGCAGCCCGCCTTAGCTTAATATTTCATGTTTTTAATTTATTTTATAAACTATAACGTATTTCGGGCTCGGTTTTCACATACAGGGTGTATTTCAAGACATATAAGGGTATTTTAACATATAATAGGGTGTCGAAAATATTATGAAAATGGTGATTTTACCGAGGATTGTTACATTCTCCCCACTTTATTTTAGAGCTCGTCCTCCAGATCTACTGGAACAAATGTGGATATTTCCTTTGCATCTCTGACTCGAGTCCCCATGTGTACTCAGGTCCTCTTTTGGAGTCCCACTTTACTTTGACTAGAACTAGTCTTTTATGCTTGAGATTCTTGACTTTCATGTCTTCAATTTGTAGAGGCCTTTCTACAAATTTGAGTTGTTCATTTACCTCTATATCCTTAAGAGGTACTATCAGTAATTCATCAGCTAAACACTTCTTGAGATTAGATACATGAAACACATCATGTATACCTGCCATTTCCTCTGGCAGTTGTAGCTGATAGGCTACAGATCCTATTCTTCTAATAATCTCAAAAGGTCCAATATATCTGGGGCTTAGCTTTCTTCGTTTGATGAATCTTACTACTCATTTCCAAGGAGAGACTTTCAACAATACTTTATCTCCTACTTTAAACTCCAATGGCTTGCGTCGGTTATCAGCATAGCTCTTCTGTCGATCACATGTTGCTTTCAGTCGTTCCTTGACTTGAATAATCTTGTCTGTTGTTTCCTGCACTATCTCAGGTCCAGATAGTTGCTTTTCCCCAATTTCTGCCCAACAGACTGGGGTTCGGCATTTTCGTCCATAAAGTGCTTCGAATGGTGCAGCATTAATACTTGAGTGATAACTGTTATTATAAGAAAATTCTATTAAAGGTAAGTAATCGTCCCAGTTACCTCCGAAATCAATTACACAAGTTCTAAGCATGTCCTCCATTGTTTGAATTGTCCTTTCGCTGTGTCCATCTGTTTGAGGATGATAAGTTGTGCTTAGTTTTAACTTGGTTCCCATTGCCTTTTGGAAACTTGACCAAAAATAAGATGTAAATTGGCTATCCCTATCAGACATAATTGATAAAGGAATGCCATGTAAAGAAACAATTTCATTTACATACAATTTAGCTAACTGTTCCATACTGAAAGTTTCTTTCATTGGTAGGAAATGAGCGGATTTAGTTAGCCTATCTACAATCACCCAGATTGTATCATTTCCTTTCTTTGTTTTGGGTAACTTAGTAACAAAATCCATTGTTATTAATTCTCATTTCCATACTGGCATTTCTAATTGCTGTAACAAACCTGAGGGTTTCTGATGTTCAGCTTTAACTTGTGAGCAAGTTAAACATTTAGAAACATAGGCTGCTATGTCCTTTTTCATTCCTATCCACTAGAAATTTTTCCTTAAATCCTGGTACATTTTATCACTTCCTGGATGCATCGTATATTTAGACTTATGGGCCTCTTCTAGTATACGATGACGTAGATTTCCTAATTTAGGTATCCACATTCTCTTTTCATGGAATCTCCAAATTCCATATGTTCCTTGTTTTAATTCTTTCAGCATACCTTTTAATTTTTCAGAATCGTCCTTGATTACTGATTCTTGTGCTTCTCTTATTTGATCATTTAAATATACTTGCAGATTTAATTTAAGAGAATGTACTCTGTTTGGCTTTTCATGATACTTTCGGCTTAAAGCATCTGCTACTATATTTGCTTTTCCTTCATGATACTGGATATCACAATCGTAGTCACTAAGAAATTCCATCCAACGTCTTTGTCTCATATTCAACTCCTTTTGCTTGAAGATATACCTTAAACTCTTATGATCAGTGAATATGGTAAACTTACTACCGTAAAGGTAATGTCCCCAAATCTTAAGAGCAAAAATTATAGCTCCTAACTCTAAATCATGGGTTGAATAATTCTCTTCATGATTCTTAAGTTGTCTAGATGCGTAAGCTATAACCTTCTGTCGTTGCATCAATACACATCCATAGCCAAATTTAGAAGCATCACAATAGACTACAAAGTCTTCAGCTCCTTCTGGTAATGCTAGTATGGGTGTGTTAGTTAATCTTTTCTTAAGGATTCTAAAGGCTTCTTCTTGTTTTAATGCACGGTAGTCAATGCACATACGCATTGATCTGTCCTTCTTTTTAACAAACAGTATCGGCACTCCCCATGGCGATGAACTGGGTTGTATAAATCCCTTCTCTAACAATTCGTCTAATTGTTTCTTCAGTTCCTGCATTTCAGCGGGTGCCAATCGGTAAGGTGCTTTGGCAATTGGTGTTGTTCCTGGCAGTAGATGGATTCTGAATTCAACTTCTCTGTCGGGTGGTAGTCCTGGTAATTCTTCTGGAAAGACATCTGAAAACTGAGATACTACTGGAATATCTTTTAGTTCTTTTCCTTTAGTGTTAGTGATTATGGAAATCAAATACACTATAGAACCTTTTCTTATACAACTTGCAGTTTTCATCACAGAGATAAATTTAGTAGACCTAGAGTGTTTATCTCCTTTAATTGTGATCGTTTTACCTTTTGATGAATTTATTTGAATTAACTTTTGATCACATAAAATACTGGCTTTATTGGCTATTAACCAATCCATTCCTAAAACAAGATCAAATCCTGCCAGATTCATGGGATATAGGTTTGCTATAAATTTCTGATTTAAAATTTCTATGCTTGCTCCCTGCAAGATTTCAAAAATCCTAACGGTTTCTCCATTGGCTATCTCTACTAAGCATTCTAGTGGTAGTTTAGTTAATGACTGATTTAGAAATTTGCAAAATGATGTATTAATAAAACTTTGGTTTGCACCAGAGTCAAATAATACTTTAGCAAAGACATCATTGACTAAAAACATACCAGCTATGACATCTGGAATCATCTTGGCTTCATCTGCAGTCAGAACAAATGCTCTAGCATTTTGAGTATTCTTGTTGTTTGGAGCTGGAGCTAATTTTGGGCAATTAGGCTTGATATGGCCTTGTCCTCCGCAGTTGTAGCATATCCTGCTGTTTTTCTTCCTGCAATCTTCTTCCTTGTGTCCCGATATTTTGCAAAAGTTACAGTATATAGAGCATCTTCCTGAATGCTTTCTTTTGCAATGCCTACAGTAGGGTGCAGATGTAGAACCTACATTTCTCCCATGGTTAGAATTTCCAGAACGAAATTCTTGAGTCAACATCTGGGTTAGGTTCCTTCTTTGATCCTCTTCTCGGGTATGGACTAATTCATCAGTCAAGGTATTGGCTAGTTCTACAGCTTCTTCTATGGTTTGAGGTCTAGCTGCCTTAACTACGTGTCTTATTTCCCCGATTAATCCCCAAATATAACGGGAGATTAACACTGGTTCTGGTGAAGCAAGGGTTGGCACTATTCTAGCGTATTCAAAGAATATCTTAGTGTACCCTTTACTATCCACACCAGTCATCCTAAGGTTTAGGAATTTGTTTGCTATCTGTTCCTTCTCATTAGGTGGGCAGAATTTCCTTTCTACCTTGTCCTTAAATTCTTCCCATTCTATATTGTAAGTTCTATCACTTCCTCTTGTCTGGAGGATAGTGTTCCACCATTCTAGCGCTGAATTCTTAAACAGATTAGAAGCAAACAATATCTTATCTTCTTCAGCACACTTACTTATCCTTAAGACTGCCTCAGTCTTCTCTATCCAGCGTAGGGTTGAAATGGCCCCTTCGTTGCCCGAGAATTCCATTGGTTTACAAGACCAGAATTCTTTATAAGAACAACCGTTAGGCACGGTTCTTCTTCTTTTGGGAATAGGCATTTGAAGTATAGGCCCATTGTTCACGTTGTTTTCTGGTTCAAGTGGTCGCTTACTGCCATGTTTACTTTTATTATTCGCTTCTTGAATAGTTTGGATAATAAATGGCATGGCATCTATGATTCCTTGTGCCACTATATGTTGAACGGCACTATTATCCATTTGGTTTTCGTTGTTATGGATGCTCGGATTCTCGTTAACCATGTTAATGTTACTCTGGTTATCATTATTCAGATTTCCTTGATTTCCTTCGTCGGCCATCTGAATTTTAAACATTTATCCCATATTAATATCACAAGATAATAGATAATATCGTAAATCACATGGCACGCAATCTAGCCAAAAACGTCGATCATTGCGACTTGTACTCTATTTTCATATACTATGCGTCTATTACACACTAGTACTGAAATAAAGATTACAATACCAACAGAAAGAAAATTACACTAATAGTACTATACATCCGTACACACATAATTTTATTTTATTATATTATTATTATTATTACTACCATTCCCTCGATTCTCACATTCACGGATATGGATTTATCCAAAAATCCATATTGCGTTCATCGTATTTCCATACGAGACGCTCTCCCACCTGACGCATTCTCTCACTGCTTTCTAAAATTTCCTCCCCGAAAGTCCTAAGTTCTTGCACGTTTTCTGCACTCATTGGGGGTGCAGGTTCTCGGACTGGGTTTGGAATCTGGGGTGCGGGTTCCTGATATGGGGGTGAAAGTTCCTGAAATTGGTAAGGATCCTCTAAAATCCCCCTAATATAATCATTTTGGTAATAGGGATCTAAAGGGTCCATACCTGGGTAAGCTTCTATGTTCTGTATGGGTGGGTATTCCTGGATAGGGTAACGTTGCACAAAGTCCCTATTGTCGTCCCACCAGGGGTCGTAATTTGGATCTAGGTGGTTTAGTGCAGGTACCCTATGGATTTCTTCTGGGTTAAAGTCGTGCATCTCCACTTGCTTGTCAGAATTTTCTATCTCCGTGGGTTGTTCTGGGTTTTGTGGTTGTGGGGCTACTAGTTGTTCCAGACTTGGGTCAGCAGCAGTTGTAGCTAGGATATGGAAATTAGCTAGGCTTCTATTAAGCATATCCTGTGTATGGGAAACAATCTCTCACTTAATAGCCACTAAGGCTCTTTGCTGTTGCAATTTTCGCATTCTTTTCCTATGAGCAAAAGCTTCTTTACTGAACCATCCTTGTTTCTTATTAGGAAATGGCTCTTCAGATTGAGCTCTAAAGGCAAATATTCCTTCCTCCTGATCAGCAGAATACCCCGAAAGGGCAGGCTGTGATGATGTACCTTCACTCCTGGGTGAATCAGGTAACTGACGATTCATGTCTGAGGGTCCTTGATCACTCATACTGTAAACTAACAAATAGTCAAATAACACATAACAAATAATTACTGTTATGCACGTATTTCCGTAATTTATTTTCTAACACAAAATTTAGATTTTAAGTGTCAACAGAATACTTCTTTGGCTCAGACCAGTGGCTAGGCTCTGATACCATCTTTCTGTCGCCACCCCCGATCCCTTATCTGTCCCGGGAACGGGCGGACGCGAACTCAGTGGTGGTGGTATCAGGTTTCGTTAATTTGGAAGCGGAAATTACATCAGGACCGTAGTTAGGAAATGTTTATCAGAGTAAAACCACCATATTTTATATTAATAATAACATGGGCAAAACCCAAGTTTCTTATTACAATACATTTATAGGGACAAACCCTATTTTATTGAACTTAAAACATCGTTTATTAGGTAACTTTTATAGCCACTTATTTTCCAAGCCGTCACTGCTCTCGAGCTGGCTTTTTCCCAGTTGCCTTTCACATTGTGTTACCTGAAACATGTTTTAAAAATATTTTGTCAGCGGGAAATACTGGTGAGTGAATCCCAGTTTAATCAAGAAACATTTTATTAATTAACACAGTATTGAGAGCGATCATATTGTTTATTTCTACACAATTACTCATTTAGTATTGTCAATCCTTGACTTGTGGGTCATATTACACATTGGCTAACTCGTTGTCCAATGGTAACGTACTGTCATTCCGACTTACTACTCGCAAGTAATAAATTTTGTATACAAAACCCCATAATACCGGCAGTAATTGAAGAACTACAAAGACTCAATCACCGCTTAATCACATTGTAAATAATTAAGGTTTTGTAAAACATTACAAAAAGATTAACAAAAAAAGGATAAACTCACATTGCTATCTTAGATTTCTTGTAAGGGTTTCCTGGATATAATCTATAATTTATACAAATGTACATTGGTTAGTATTATAACCCTTTGAAAATATTAATGATACCCTCCCCGAGACGGCATTCCAATAACTACGTCGAGCAGAACCACGACAGTTATTACGGAACCCTAAATCAATCGGGCAGCGTAACTATTATGAAACTGGGGTTATAATACTTACAACGGAGCAGAACCTCGTTAATTAGGGGTATAATACCCGACTATTATGCCTCTTCTACAGAAATTGTGATTTGAGAATTTAGAATGAGCGACGGAAAACGAAAACTGATGCGTTCTATTTATAGTTGGTAAACCCGACCCTCACGCGGCCCGCGTAAAGCACAGGCCAGGGTTACGCGGCCCGCGTCAACCCTGGTCAACAGAATAGCTTGGCTGAGTCGATGTGTAGGTCCGCCACGATGTCGACACGTGTCGGCCTGGGATGTCTCCGCGTTGTAGGTCTATCGCAGCCCGCGTACACTATCGAGAACACTTACGCGGCCCGCTTTAACTAAAGAAATCAAAGGAATCCGGTATCCACCTTGATACGGCCCGCGTAAAACCATGGGGTGGGTCTACGCGGCCCGCCTCAGCTTAATATTTCATGTTTTTAATTTATTTTATAAACTATAACGTATTTCGGGCTCGGTTTTCACATACAGGGTGTATTTCAAGACATATAAGGGTAGTTTAACATATAATAGGGTGTCGAAAATATTATGAAAGTGTTGATTTTACCGAGGATTGTTACATTTTGGTTGATTAGTTTTAGATTGTATTCTCATATGGATGGAGTATGGATCATATATTGTATTGGCAATTTCTTTAAGATTTAATAAAGTGTTATCATGGTTTAAGTAAAAAAGTTGAACCATTCTTAACTCACTTGATTCACCTGACATGTTTTGTTTGCCATTAAAATTTTGAGTTTCGCCAGTTAATCTAGTTGGCACGTTTTTTGGTATGTAAGTTATGAGTTGTTCCGTTCTTATGCTGCATTGTCATAGATATGTCAATGTATTATACATTTTATCATAATAAACCAAATTTGTGATGCTACATTCATCGAAATTTGTGATTTGTTGTTGAGCTGCATTCAATTTTGCTGCAATGCTATTATCTACATTGTCCATAGTCCTTATACATGTCCCTATATGGAAATGTAAAAAAAAGAAGTGAAAAACTCTGCGGCAACGTGCGCCCGTGAAAAAACCTAGTAAATAATAATAATAATAATAATAATAATAATAAAACATATGCACATATTGAGTTGCTCATTGACCAATAAGCCTTCCCTGATGGACACATTAAAAGTATCTCATTGACCAATAAGCCTCCCCTGGTTATACTATTTCACCTTTGATAAAAGTGGAAACCACCAGGGGAGGCTTATTGGTCAATGAGATACTCATAATGTGCCCACCAGGGGAGTCTTATTGATCAATGAACACCTTATAGGAGTTGTATACGGGTCTTATTGCCCTATACGACTCATATGTTATTAATTTTTAAAAAAAAAATATTGTGAGGTAATTAAGGGTTTTTATGTTATAAAACACCCTAATTAATATTTTTTTTATAAAAAAATTTGTTGCGTACACTATATTTCACGAATGTTACACCTTTGCCAAGTTAACAAATTCTTTTTCGTGGAGTTCTATTACTACCTAGTAACGCCCTATGTTGTGTAATACGAGACATGTACATTGTCACCCATTCCATAGCTTCTATACTTCGGTGAGGTATTTCAAAGTCCATTTCGTACCGGCATCGGGCAATCATCCGTTAACTTAACCACGATGAAATAGACACCTTCGACATAAGCGATCGATAAAATGGAATGGTTCGGATAAACCTCCGGACCATCGAACAAACGGGAAGTATGTTTGACTAACACCATTGCTTAAATACATTAAAATACGCTAAAAATACGTTAACGATTGCTGAAATACGTCAAAAATACTCGGTAAGTTTCGGTAAATTCATGGGTTTTTAGGGCTTTCTTCAATTTCCAACATTGTTATTAAGTATTATTATTATTATTATTATTATTATTATTATTATTATTTAAAACTTTATATTTTATGAAATGAATTGTGCATATTTTATGAAAAGAATTGTGTGTATTATAAAATGTCAATTTTTTTATTTATCAATTTTTATTATAATAATTGATAAATAAAAATTTTTACATTTTATGATACACACAATTCATTTCATAAAATATGAAGTTTTAAATAATAATAATAAGAATAATAATAATAATAATAATAATAATAATAACAATAATAATAATAATACTTAATAAAAAAACATATGCACATTTAAAAAAAACGATGACATAACTAGACCCGGTTCAAGTATACGAATGGTAAGTCCCGTATTCGTGTCGCGGATAACTTTGGGCAATGTAAGATGGTTCTGACTCATCTACAAACACCTGGTTCAAGTCAGGTAACATGGGACGCACAGCCTCGTCATCACAACAAGGCACGGACACAACCTCCGCCTCACCTCGATAAATGACGTATAACCAAACGCTTTCGGAGACGTACGACTGGTTCGAATCTTCGCCAAAAAAATTACCAATGTCATAAAACGACATCTTTATGCTTAACGGTCTCAACCAATGTTTTTATTTGAGAATTTCATCATTTTTATCGGTATTTTGTGAGTTTGAAAAATTTTGAATCAAATAAATCCCGTAAGCTTGGGTAAATAAACATTCTTGGTCAATAAGGGTCGTATTGGTCAATAAGGGTCGTATAGGTCACTTTTCACGCTTTTTTAGACTGAACGTCCTGCATGTCAGTAATTATACCTTAAATTCATTAAAAGTTGTGCCGATAAGCCGCGTATAGCTCGAAGAGAGGCGTATAGGGTTTAATGATCCAACTACCACAACCTTATACGCCTCTCATAGGGCAATGAGAGGCGTATCAAAAGCCTTTTTCTGACACATTTAATGCTTTCACACTCTATACTCCCCTTATAGCTCTATACGCCACCTCTAGGGTGGATGTGCTGATGTGTGTAAAATGCAACATATAAATTACATCAAATGAGGCATAAAACTAACCCTTTTTTAGTACTAATATTGGAAAAAGAGTGTTTTTGTCTTCCTTTTGTATTTTCAGGATTAAATGAGCTCAAAAACGCAAAAGAAGCAAAAAGACAGCTAAATCCAACATAAATACAAGAAAAGGAACATTAGTGGATTGCCCGAACCCTCAACGGCACCTTCCAAAGCAAAATAGAGAAAACAGAAGGCTGAACACGCCCCGTGCTCAGCCAGCACGGGGCCGTGCCCAAGAAGCAGCAGAAAAGACAAACCTATAGAAGCTTCTATTGCCCACCACGGGCCGTGCTCAGCGGACACGGGGGGCGTGCCGAAAGTACTGCAGGCGCATTAATTGTAATTGCGAATTACAATTAATGAAGAGAGAGAGTGTCAGACGGGCACGGGGCCGTGCCCAGCGAACACGGGGCCGTGCCCAGGCTTCTGTTCAGCCTATAAATAGGAGTGCTTGGTTTCATTGCAACTCATCCCTTGGCACACCACCTCTCTCACACTTCATCCACCACCCACCACCATCACAACACCATCATCCACCACCATCATCCATTGTCCATCATAGAGTGTGTGAGTCGTCTCGGGATCCAAGATTGATCGTAAGAGTTCTTGACAATCAAGGCCATGTTTGCCTAAGTCTCTTACATCACTTGGTGAAGACAAAGTGTCTAGTATAATACTTTTTATTTCTAATCTTTTGCACTTTTTATTTGGTTTTGTATTAATGACTTTAATAACTAGTTACTTATGTTGAAGGTGATCTTTCCTTATCGTTTGTCCGTGGTGTCTTGGCATTATTTTACTGTCTATATAAAATAAAGGATTTTCACCATTCATATCTCCACGGTCTATATGGAGGTATGTTGGCTACCTGGTAGGGGGTTAAGGGAACGGTTTGGTAAAGGTCTTGCCATTGTTCAGCGTTTAGAGGTCCTGCAATGGACCTGGGTCAAATTTAGTAGGACCTCCTTCAATACTTCACGGTATTGGATGGCGGGGGTCCAAACTCTTTGATCCCCTCATAAGTTAACTACTATTAATACTATAACCCGGCTATTTAGGACTGTATCCCTGCTGACTCAGACTACTTAGTCGAGGGTAACGTCACCGCCAAAAGCGGGGCCTACCACAATACTGCATTAATAACTTAATTCATTATCTTCCAATAATCCACCCCTTTAGGATTGTATCCCTGCTGACTCAAACTACTGGGGTGAGGGTAACGTCACCTTCAAAAGAGGGGCCTACTACAATAACTAAGATAATCTCTTAATTATGTGCAAAAGTGCGGAAATAATCAAAGGTTATACTAGATACGAGTCGGAACCAAGTGATTCATCTTGTCTATCTGTTTTTATTTTATTTTTATTTTCAGCATTTTAGTTAGTTTTTATTTTTCTTAGTTTAAAACATTTTTCTAAACTTTTATTTTGGTTAGACGTTGAGGATAAACCGGTATTAAAAGATCTTGTGTCCTTGGACGACCTCGGTATCTTACCAACGCTATACTACACTCAACGATGGGTGCACTTGCCCATATGTGTGTTTAGTGTTAGTGAAATATCGTGTTTTATAAATTTAAAACTTGGCTAAAATAAGTGTTAAAAAGGGCTTAAAATATACACCTAAAATATACGACACTTCAACGCACATCAAGTTTTTGGCGCCGTTGCCGGGGACACAAGGATTTTAAGAAAGTTAGGAATCAACGGCCTAATCATCTTTTATTTTTTCTTTTTTATTTTTTTTAGGATTTTCTTAGTTTTTCAGCTTCTGCAGAGCTCAGCACGGGCCGTGCCCGCTGAACACGCCCACGTGCTCAATCATTGGAACTGGCAATCCTGTTTTACATCAGACAGTAAGCTGAACACGGGGCCGTGTCCACTCAACACGCCCCCGTGCCCAAGTTTCAGTTACTGAAAACAGAACCGTTAGATCCCGACGGTTGGTAATTTCTGACATAAACATGAGTGATAGTAATTATTTTTACTTTCGGCACTCTTATGGTACGTGGTGTCAATTATGTGGTGGCGAACATGAAGAAGTAAAATGCTACTTCCTAAATTATAGGCCCCACTACATGGACCCACGATCTTTTCACAACCTTAAGAGGGGCGAAAGTAAAAATAAGCACTATTTCTCCCTCGAATGCGCCCAGCCAGATATTCTAGGGGAAATGTTCCTTAGCGAATTATTTCAACTAGAAGAGCTAATTCTGAAATGGATAGAAGAGCTTAGGAAGGATTTTATTGATCCGCACCAAGACGATACCCATGAAGAAATGTTGGAACCGCATTCCGACAACCTCGTTGCTCCCGAAAATACCTTCGTACCTAGCAAAGACTTGGACGATAGTCGTCCCTGTGTCGATTATGCCGTGAAGGACTCTCCATCGACTTCGTTCGGTGCATACATAGACCTGAGCGATTCGGCATATACCTTCTTTAACAAGAGCCCGGAAAAGGGTTGGACTTGTCCACCTAGAATGAAAATAGGAATTACCCTCACCGACAACCTCTTGCGTTCTCGCCTTAGTCTAGGACAATTAAGGTATATTAGGCACTTTGGGGTTGTTCCAACCAGTAAGGAACCACCCGATATCGGGGAGATCCTTGAATTAGCAAAACTCCATAAAGCAGCCTCCAGACACGGGGTCGTGTCCAGGTCAACACGCCCCCGTGCTCACTAAAAAGATTCTCTGCTGATTTGGTCAGAATACGGACAAAATGTGTCAGGATTTTCTCTGAGCACGGGGCCGTGTCCAGTCAACACGGGCCGTGCCCAGGGCGCTGTCGTTTTCTTTAAATGCAGCCTGATTCCTGCTCATTTTGACCACTTCAATTGACAGAGATCTCTGGAATTTCACTCATACCATCCTAGGTAAGTGTCAAAAGAAGGTTCCAAGGGACCCTCTTGTCCTTTCCACTTTTATTCATTTCCTCCTCTTTCAAAAATTTTCAAAAGTTCCTCCATGGAAGCTTGGAAATCCTTTGATTCCAATCCTCTATGTGAAGTTTGTAAGATTATTTGCTAAAGATTCTGGGCTAAAGTTAGTTGAATAACTTTACTTTAAATTATCCGAGCTTAAAACCCAGATAAAAATCATAAAAATAATTTAAAACTCCAAGAGTCTTTAGCCAAAAATCCTGCAGACAATTGGACACGGGGCCGTGCTCAACAAGCACGGGGCCGTGTCCAGGGGCTCTGTTTTGTAAAGATTTAGTTTCCTTCAGTTTTCTTCACAGAAAATGGCAAGCAGAACAAGCGGATCATCTTCAAGGAATAACCGACAAGGGAGGAGATCTTCAACAGCAGAAGACTCTCTTGTAAACTATGTTTACGCTCTAAGGGAGGCTATTGATGAAATGACGGGAGTGGAAGAAGCATTGGTCGACCGTATCAACCATCTTACCGTGGGGCTGGAGGGCTGTCTCCATGAAGTAAACCTCTTGCACCAGAGGTTGAACCTTCTCGCTTCCCCGCCTTTGGTACCCATAATAACCCAAAGGGCGTGGAACATGGTGCCCGAAGTTGTCATTCCAGCTGAATGGTACGCCATGCACCAAGAGCTTCCTCGAAGAGTGGTGCAAGGAGTCCCGGTGAATGTTCCCCCTCAACCACCAACAACAGAGGAAAATGAAGCCGCATTCTTCCTCCCTAGGGAGATCGAAGAATGGCTTTAAACAAAGTTTAGGAAGGAACTCGTTCGGCTAAAAGTCCTACTCTATCGGGAAATCATTCTCGAAATTTTCCTAAATTAGTAGAACTCCTTATGATAACCTCGTGTACTTGCTGACCTATCTAGTTAAGTTTTAATTCTAGTTTAATTTAGGATTATGTAAGTTCTCTCTATGATTAAATGAAATGATGGTTCTAATGTTTGGATGGTTTGTAATGAATAAAACACATTCATGGTGGTAAAGGATGAAAAGGGAAACGAGAAAAATGATCCCATGCACAAGAACGAGGCAACCCGACAATTTTCTCCCTTTCAGAAGGTTCAACACGGGCCGTGCCCAACCAACACGGCCCCGTGTCGAACCACCTGCAGAAAACGCCCAGTACAGGTAACTGGACACGGGCCGTGTTCACCCAACACGCCCCCGTGTCCAGACTTCTGTTTCTCTTATTTCAATTTTGTTACTGGCACTTGAACACGGGGCCGTGCCCGGATAACACGGGGCCGTGTTCAGTGCCCAGTAACACAAAATTTTGCTTTTTAAACACTAATTTACACATCTAATCAACCTAAAAATTTATTTTTGGGACACATTGAGGACAATGTGTAATTTAAGTGTGGGGGGGATGCTAAAACCTTGAATTTTGCAAGTCCTAAATACAAGCCTTACACAAAACTCTATTGGAACCGCTAATCACCCCAAAATTTTTTCAAAAATTTCAATTTTTTTTTACTTGTCTAGGTTTAACTCGGGAAATTCAAGCTCTCAAAAAGGTTATATTTTTACAAATTTACAACCGATAGCGTAGTGATAAAAAGAACCAACATAAGAAAATTATGAAAAGGCATGACAAACTTATTTAAAATTTGATTATATATACTTGATCACATAAAAACCCATTTCCACAAAAGTGAGTTTTGAGCCTTTATTGAGCACACAATTTCATATCATTTGACTAAATGCTCATTTTTCGTTTCTTGTGTGAATAGCCGCTTGGTTCTTACGACTCTAGAACTTGCCATGACAATACATTCCCGGTCCTTATCAACTTAAACCCGAGTAAGTAAATGATGGAGGCATTAGGACTAACATTTTTTTCTACACCATTATTTTTCTTTTTCTTTTACCACCTACCCAAAAATCCCCCTAGTTAGCCCCTTTGAGCCTAAACCTTTTCGTTTCATCACCCAAAACAAAAACCCTTTCACCCACCAAAACCTTTTTTTATTTTTAACCCTTTATTTTAGTAACAAGTTCGGTTCTTCGAAAAAAAAAAAAATGAAGCAAAAAGAAAATAAACAAACAAAGTAATCAAAAAATAACTTTGTTTGAATAAAAGCTTCATCAAAAATAAAAAGTTGCAAAAATACGAGAACCGACACTTGTTACGCTTTTTAGCCCTTTTTTTCTACTAACCACTAACCCAACCACCTACCTTTAACCCTAGCCAACCCTTAACCCACAAAGTCCTCTTGATATCTACAAAGGTATAAAAGTTAAAAAGGAGGAGGATTGATTTCTTGGCAAGCCTATGGTAGGAATAAGTTCCGTGCCGCTCTCGAGTGATTCACTAAAAATACACCTTCGGCCGAGTGTGAGTGATTTCCCCGCGAGGTATGTGAACTTGTATATAAATAGAATTTTAAAAAGGCATGTTATGCCCAAATAAGTAATTTCTTTTATGAACAGTTCTAAATAAATCATTACGAATGGGAGTGTAAATAAATAAAAATAAAACCCCAAAAAGATCTTGGAAATCCCGACACTCTATGACAAGTCCAAAACCTTCTCTTCTACCTATTCCATTTGGGAGTGTAAGCCAAATATTAAAGAGTTTTGCTTGAGGACAAGCAAAAGTTCAAGTGTGGGGGTATTTGATGTGTGTAAAATGCAACATATAAATTACATCAAATGAGGCATAAAACTAACCCTTTTTTAGTACTAATATTGGAAAAAGAGTGTTTTTGTCTTCCTTTTGTATTTTCAGGATTAAATGAGCTCAAAAACGCAAAAGAAGCAAAAAGACAGCTAAATCCAACATAAATACAAGAAAAGGAACATTAGTGGATTGCCCGAACCCTCAACGGCACCTTCCAAAGCAAAATAGAGAAAACAGAAGGCTGAACACGCCCCGTGCTCAGCCAGCACGGGGCCGTGCCCAAGAAGCAGCAGAAAAGACAAACCTATAGAAGCTTCTATTGCCCACCACGGGCCGTGCTCAGCGGACACGGGGGGCGTGCCGAAAGTACTGCAGGCGCATTAATTGTAATTGCGAATTACAATTAATGAAGAGAGAGAGTGTCAGACGGGCACGGGGCCGTGCCCAGCGAACACGGGGCCGTGCCCAGGCTTCTGTTCAGCCTATAAATAGGAGTGCTTGGTTTCATTGCAACTCATCCCTTGGCACACCACCTCTCTCACACTTCATCCACCACCCACCACCATCACAACACCATCATCCACCACCATCATCCATTGTCCATCATAGAATGTGTGAGTCGTCTCGGGATCCAAGATTGATCGTAAGAGTTCTTGACAATCAAGGCCATGTTTGCCTAAGTCTCTTACATCACTTGGTGAAGACAAAGTGTCTAGTATAATACTTTTTATTTCTAATCTTTTGCACTTTTTATTTGGTTTTGTATTAATGACTTTAATAACTAGTTACTTATGTTGAAGGTGATCTTTCCTTATCGTTTGTCCGTGGTGTCTTGGCATTATTTTACTGTCTATATAAAATAAAGGATTTTCACCATTCATATCTCCACGGTCTATATGGAGGTATGTTGGCTACCTGGTAGGGGGTTAAGGGAACGGTTTGGTAAAGGTCTTGCCATTGTTCAGCGTTTAGAGGTCCTGCAATGGACCTGGGTCAAATTTAGTAGGACCTCCTTCAATACTTCACGGTATTGGATGGCGGGGGTTCAAACTCTTTGATCCCCTCATAAGTTAACTACTATTAATACTATAACCCGGCTATTTAGGACTGTATCCCTGCTGACTCAGACTACTTAGTCGAGGGTAACGTCACCGCCAAAAGCGGGGCCTACCACAATACTGCATTAATAACTTAATTCATTATCTTCCAATAATCCACCCCTTTAGGATTGTATCCCTGCTGACTCAAACTACTGGGGTGAGGGTAACGTCACCTTCAAAAGAGGGGCCTACTACAATAACTAAGATAATCTCTTAATTATGTGCAAAAGTGCGGAAATAATCAAAGGTTATACTAGATACGAGTCGGAACCAAGTGATTCATCTTGTCTATCTGTTTTTATTTTATTTTTATTTTCAGCATTTTAGTTAGTTTTTATTTTTCTTAGTTTAAAACATTTTTCTAAACTTTTATTTTGGTTAGACGTTGAGGATAAACCGGTATTAAAAGATCTTGTGTCCTTGGACGACCTCGGTATCTTACCAACGCTATACTACACTCAACGATGGGTGCACTTGCCCATATGTGTGTTTAGTGTTAGTGAAATATCGTGTTTTATAAATTTAAAACTTGGCTAAAATAAGTGTTAAAAAGGGCTTAAAATATACACCTAAAATATACGACACTTCAACGCACATCATGTGCACATAAAAAGTGGGGATGTATCAATACCCTCACCCTAAAAATAAGGTATTAACTCGTTGTTTTCAGGATTGCACAACAGCTAATTAGTCAAACAATTTAGGTTACATAAGGGTTAAATATCCATAGTATATGTATTCAAGAGTTTTGTATCTAAACAGATTGTCAGATCTAAATGGTCAAGCGCATGTGATGATTGTATAATGAAATACTTATGTTTTTGTAGGTCCCTAGAGGAGGATCTAGAGAACCTATTCCTTGTTGTTTAACACACAAAGAAGTGCGGAATCCTTGTTAGTATGCAAATCGAAGCAAAGAACAGACCAAACACAAGAAAGATATAACTGTTAAAGCTCAAAGGTTTTATTTCAGCAGAGTAACATTACACACAATGCTCACAACTCTCTGAAGTGTTCTCTCTAGCTGAAACAGGGTGGGTCTACTGTATTTATACCACATACAGCAGCCCTTACATCGAAATATAATTACAGCACTCGAAATATAACAAAATAGCTAGGACATTATCGAAATACACTTGAGGCAATTTAAGCATCCTCGAAATAAGAATTGCATGTATCGAAATAGACTATTTCGATGCCTTTTAAATAATCAAAACCATATTCTATTTCGATGTCTTGGTTATTAATGCCTATTTTGATTCTTTTCTTGGTGAAACTCTATTTCGATGCCCTTGTATAATATGTATTTCGAAGTGGAAGTCTTCTCTATTTCGATGACAATGTATCAATATCTATTTCTATTTTGAAGACTCTTGTTTCAGACTAATATATTCTATCCACATTTTGATAGGAGGATGTCATGTAAATTAGATACGCGACGAACTGGAACCATGCCACATCCACACCGAAGTGCATCAACAAACTCCCCCTTGGATGTTGTAGCTGATGGTTCGTTCTTCACACTGCAGGATCTTGAAAGTCTTCACGTGTCATAGTCAGGAAGTGCATCGATAAACTCCCCCTTGAATGATGCTCGTGAAATTTTGAAGTTCAAGGCTTCAGATCCGCGTGGCGTTGATGAGAACTAAAATTGAAATAATAGTAAAAAAAAAGACTTGTGTTGGATTGGCACTGCATATGCATATATACTAAAAATTTTAGTTTAGATGGAGAATAAATAAAGAAAAAGTAGAAAAAGGATTTATGCAATCAATAGTGTATTGAATCCATATAGAATAAGTCGACTAAAGTAAGTCGAATACAGAACTTCGATTCCTTTTTTCTTACTTGGTATTCGAGTTCGAATGAAAACCACCCGATTGCAGGTTGCAGGTAATGCCATCATTTTCTATTTTGTAAGGATTCATCAAAGTTAGAATAAAGATTCTATAAAAGCAATGATAAATAGATACGAATAGAGCAAGAAAAGAAGGAAATAAAAAACATAGTATAGAAAAGATATCCAAAATGATATAGAAATCACTATCCTATCCTTAGTTTTTATTTCCTTAATTTAATTGAATTTCGTTTGATTAGGGCCAAGTTCCTTAAAAACCTCTGCCTTTTTTAAAATATCCTGAACAGTTCTTGTAGGCTGAGCGCCCTTTTCAAGGAAATAGAGTGGTCAGCTGCAACTTGATCATCTTAAGTTTCTGATTGCATCTATGTCGTGTCGTCACTTCACAGCTTATCATCTGACACGTTCTCTTTGCCTTTAGCTAGTTCGAATGTCACATCTGCAAACACAACAGAGCTAAACGTGTAATGAGAACAACGCTGGGGATTTAATCAGTCTTAGAGAATTTTTAAGATAAAAATCTCACCAAGACTTTATTTTAAACAATATAAATTGTCACGGCCCCCGTCCCAGTTTTACCCGGTCCAGGAGCCGCAGGACAGAAACCTGTGGTATTTATTATCTGAGTTGACAGCGGAAGTTTAACAGAATCTTTTAAAACTTGTTAGTGCTCCGTAGCACTTTTCCTTGATTCACAGTAGGTCACCTGAAACATGTTTTAAAAATATTTTCCTTTTGGTCTGGTGTGGTTTTGCTGCTTTTTCTCTGTTGGTAATATTTGATTGTCATTTTGTTTTCGAACTTCAGCTCATGGAATCGAAGGACACTGTGTTACCACAACGTGTGAACCCGACTTTCCCAAAAACCTACTTGTCGAATCTTCAAAACCTTTACTGATTAAAGATTGATTAACATTTTTAATCAAAAAATCTTTATCATAATAGATTTTATCATCACCAACAAGAGTGTACAGCAAATTCACACTCTCAGACTCTTGTGAGGAAGTGGATTCGACCAGAACAGTCTTAGTAGGTTTTACGGGAGGATAACATAAAATATGATTATCGAGAGGTATGTCCTCTTCTTTGATTACCGCATCAGACTGTGCTGAGTCAGTATCATCGGATTCATCATCTGGAGAATCAGCATCCTCAACAACAACTGGAGGATCCTGATTTTGTTCAGCAGTTGACACACTTGTAACTGTTGACACATCTGAATTTGATGATACTTCCTTTTTGTATCCAAGTCCGGTTGCAAATTCCTCAATGTCTAAAGGAACAGATGGCTCAAAGTGAATCTTATACTCCACATCAGGCATTGCATCATAATTGTGTCTAACAGGTGGTGGACATTTCTTATATCCAATGCACGTGACATCCTTTTTCTCTTTTTGTATGTCAATGATGTGATCCAGCACATACCTAGAGTTAGAATAACTATCTAACTTAAGTTGGATCGCATCACTTTCACACTTAACACAGGCTAACTCTTTTTGCATGTCCTCGAGACGATTGATATAACAGTTTATGTCAGTTTGTTTTCTTGAAACCATTTTTGTTAGCTCAGTTTTATCTTCTCTTAAATTGTCAACCACCATTTTAAACTCTTTTTCATGGTTTTCATAAAACATGTTGGCCTCTTTGCATTTCGAAAGATCCACTATCAAACTTTGATTGTGGATATATGTCACGTCATACTTGCTTTGCAAATCATCATATTTGCTTTGCAAGTCCGACAATTTATCACCTAAATTAACACATTTATCAGAAGTTGGATCATCGACACATACTTGGTTTGATGAACCGCCCACATTAGCCATAAAGGTTGAATGATTAGAAGAAGAAGAATAAGAAGCTTCATCCACCAAGATTGATCTCCTATGATTCCCTGCTTCAGCTCCTCCCAACAATTCATCAACATCTACATCGACTGTTACACTTGATGCTTCATCCAAATGGTCATCGCCTGAAGTTGAGGTTTCTTCATCTGAGCTTCTACTACACCCAGAACTGTCTTCATCTTCAGATGATTCTCCACCACAGGCGGAAGATTCTCCACCACTGGCGTGCTTCAGTTCCTTGACAACCTCAGCAAAACATGTTGTTCCACCCTGATCAACACTACCCAACTGAATCGACCAGTCACATCCTTTATCAACTTGTACCACAAGAGCCTGGTTGTTGTTTGATGCTCCTGCTTGATGAGGATTGTTCACAGGCATCAATGTACGCTCGTTATTCCTTTTTTGATTCTGATTATGCTGGTTGCCTTGATTCCTGAACGGATTTTGGTTCCCTTGCTGAGCTGGCTTTGTACATTCTCTCTTGAAGTGACCTCTTTCACCACAATTAAAGCACTTGACTGATTGCTTATCAAACCCATACTTGGTGTCTTTCTTGCTTTCCAAGCTAGTTCGACCAGTCCTTTCCATGAAGTCTTTAGCTCGCCTAACCGCACTAGCAAAAGCCCATTTGATGTCCATCATATCCATTTCCTCCTTATCAATCTGCTGATAATCTAGATGCGTCAGATTGATGTTCCCGATCTGCCCTGCTATCAACCCACAGTATGCGCTCACCAAAGTGTTCAGCAGCTCCATATGTTCTTTAGCTACTTCAACACTTACTTTCGAGAAACTTGAAGTGTCGAGCCGAACGTATTTGGATTAGATGACTGACCAGCAAATGAAGTGCTTCTATAACAAGCTTGTTGTGGAACTGGTAGTGGATTTCCGTACATATCTCTTGCTCCGGTATATTGATAGCTTTGCTTTGCTTTGAGACTTCTGGTTGTGGATTTCCATACATGTCAGTACTTGAGACAAAAGCCGTTTGTAGCTGAGCATGTGGAGCAGGTCTTTCAACAGTGCTAGAACCTCCACAGTTACCATAATACATATCAAGATTTTGTTGTACTGGAATCCATTTCGCCTTCCTGATTTCTTCTTGATCTTTGTTCTCCAGAAGCTGAACGAAATCATTGATGTTGGTCGTAGCCAAGGTGTCGTTATACTTTAGAATTTCCAAGAAACCATTCCACTGAACTGGCAATGAGTCGGCAAACTTGATGACAACCTCTTCTGGAGTTGCTACTACCCCATAATTATTCAATTCAGTCAACAAGTGATAAAATCGACTTGTCAAGTCTCCAAAATATTCTCTTTCCATACATGTGAAGCCATCAAACTCCTTCTTGAGTAGATCATGTCGCAATTTGTGTGACGCTTCATTTCCTTGACCTCTCGTCTTTAATGCATCCCATAACCGCTTTGTCGTCTTGAAGCTGACAAACTGATGATATATATCCTTGCTCAACGCTTGAGTTAGAATAGAAAACGCTTTCTTTTCCAAATCGTATTTCTTCTTCTCGTCTGCCGTAAGATCTGCAAATGTCATGGCAGTTGAATCAGCAACATCAAGTGCTTGATCGAAATCTGTAGTAAAACATAACCACAATTCCGTGTTTTGCCCAAGAATATACGTATGGAATCTATCTTCCCATCTAGGATATTCATTCATGTGCATTGGCTTCCGTGGACGATTATTGCTTCTGGTTTCACTTTCGCTTAAAAGTATACTTTGAATACTTTGATTTGAAACGAACGCCCATTGACTTGTCTAAATAAGACTCGATTGAGATGGAATAGACGAAGACGATGGTGCGGGAGATTCGGCCCATGATGGCAATAAACCCTTGCTTGTATACTTACTCTCCGTTTTGGAATTAATAAGCCACCAGTCTGAACTCATCTTAGATGTATGATGATGAATACCTGCTTAAAACACTCAAAACACACTGTTAAATATGATTTAAAAAGGTTCTGTTAAAAAGTGAAGTGAAACCCCACAAAGAACTATGTTCTTCGTCAAAGACCTTAACTGACGAAGAATGGGGTTTTTCGTCCAAGGTAAACACGACGAAAGACAGGGTTCTTCGTCAAAGGCATTGAGACGAAAAACTGGTTTTTCTTAAAGGACCAATGTGACGAAGGATAGGTTATTCGTCAAAGACAACCTGACGAAATACCAAGGTTCTTCGTCAAAAACAACTCGACAAATAACAGGTTCTTTTTCGCTATGGTTCTTCGTTGACAATTGTGTATAGACAACAGAGATATTTTTCAAAACCCAATCATGATTTTATCCTCTGACACAGAAGGTACCCAATTGTCAAACACACATTACTTTTCAAATAATAACCATCATTTGAAAAACCCTTGATTATCAAACAATAATATAATAATAATAACATCAACAATAATGCAGTCTTCAAGATCAAAACCTAGAATTTATGAAGAACTCGATGAACAAATGAAGAAACACCAAGAACTACGGCGAAATATATGATGATTCCGGCCAACTGAAAGATTTCCGAACAACGATTTTGCACAAAAGTTTAATAAAAACCCAATCTTAACATGTATATATGTAATCTAACAAGGTTTTTGTAAAAACTTATAGCAAAACCCCAAGATTTTCAAAGTTTTAAACCTGTTTTTCCAGAAAAACTATGATCTTCAAACTCAAAATCAAGAAAAACTTATGAAAATCTATCAAACACAAGATAAACAACTTGGTTTTAACAAGGAAAAGAGCCAATGCTCTTATACCAATTGTAGGTCCACCCGGAGGATCGAGTCAAACCTTATCCTTGTTTTCCAACAAACCCTAAAGTGCAAAATCCAAACGGGTTGTTTAACCAAGTTATAGAACACGTAATCAATCACGAGATTCAACGATTAACACTCAAATGTATTAATGCGTATACTGTTACAATACAATGTTTACAAAGACTCTGTGTAAACTCTCAGTGTGTGTGTTCTCTCCCAATCTATTCAGACTTGTCTTCTGTTTATATATAAAGCAGGACTGCCACTTGACGAAGAACTATGGGTCCACATATAAACCCACGAAGAACTGATCATAGACATGACGAAGAACCATTGTAAACATGCAGGTCTTTCATCATATTCAGCAACATGGTTCTTCGTGAAACATGGGTCTTTCGTGGGTGCCATGCAACCAATCAGCAGGTTCTTCATCAGATGTGTTGTTCTTCATGCTGGGTTCTTCGTGAAGTATATACATGATATGCAGATTATAATACTAACAGCAGCAAAGCTTCGACACAAACGAGCTTCTAACCAGTTGTTTATACACAACTGTTCTTCATCAGATATAAAATCGAATCCGTTCCGACACTTGATGGAGGATATCGTGTTTCGGTATTCGCTTCGTAACGGCGTCGAACCGAACCGAGTCGCGTCCACATAATATGCATCAACAACGAGTAACCTAATTAGAACACATTTAAAACTTGGTTACTATTCTGTGAGATTTTTCCTTGTTTTAAACACAAGGTTTTCCTCACAGGTTCCCTCATCCACCAATATCTTCTCTCCTTCAAATTCTTTCTTTAAAAACAATAAAGATAATTATAACTTTAACTACAACCAGGAAATAGACAACTCATTTATCTCCACCGATTATGTTTGTCATCCTCTACCGGTCACCGACGATGTACAACACCAGTTTTATGAAGATCTTGATGATCATTTAGAATCAGTAGTTTCTTCCTATAAGAAGAAAATAATGACCACAAAGAAAGATGGGCATAGTAAGATCTGCACAGCAGGAGGCCTTAGAGATCGGAGGGTGAGATTGTCCATTGACACATCAAGAAAATTCTTCTGTCTGCAAGATTTGCTAGGGTTTGATAAAGCAAGCAAAACCCTTGACTGGCTCTTCACCAAGTCTCTAACAGCTATCAAGGATTTGGTTGAACAAACAAACCACACTTCATCTTCAACTCTCACTGACGAATCTAAAGCCAAGTTTCTGGAAACCATTAAGGGAGATTCAGATGACGAAAATGGCCAAAAAGAGAAGTCATTACTGAAACGTGTGGATGGAAAAAGGAAGAAAGGGACTCAAAGAATCAAAGTTAGATCTCAGGAGAGTTTTTCTAGAGAACACTCAAGGGCAGTGGCAAGAGAAAGAGCTAGAAAAAGAACAATAGAAAAAATTCTTGCAAAAAAGTTAGATGATTGTGGATCAGGCTGGGAGTGTTTAATGGATCAATTAGAAACCTCCAATCAATCAAAAGATTCAACCTTTCAGGTTAGAACTTTTGAGAGATCATGCAGTTAATGATTTTGGTCTGGAATATGTGTATTAGTTACTTAAACATATGTGCAGTACTGATCATTATGGTTGAGCTGGGGTCTGCAATGATGCAAGTATATAATGTTACTGACTAGTTATTAATCTATTTGATTATGTTTATGGAAGTATCTGGTTGCTTATATTAATGACTGACTGATCTGATGATACAGATCTGACCTTGTTACTTTCGATTTCTTCAAATACGGATTGTGATTATCTAAAAACATGTTAAGTACCCTTCTTTGGTCAATCAAGGGATGAGGCTGATGTTTGCTATGTTAGCATATACATATTTTACCTTATAGTCTTTGGAAAGAATCATTTGCACATAAGACTACGAAATGCATCACTTAAAGCCAAATTGTAGTCTTAAACATTTGAAAACTTTTGAAAGAAGGAACTGGCGTTTGGAAGTCACCACTTCCATCTTCATACCATTAGTCCTGCTCTTTTCTTTATCAAATAAAAGTTTTTAACTTTCCGTTTCTATTTCATGCCATCAAACGGATATTTTTTTCAACTTTTTGCAATATTGACATGTTTGTATATCAGCCTTCAAGCAATCTGATTTACTACTTTAATTGAATCTTAATTTAATGTTATCCTCAAACTACTATTTAAACATAGAAGGGGCCATCTAAAAAATAGGTTCTGCTATGAACAAGCCTTAACTTTGAAACGCTCGGCCGTCCTTTGAAAAATCCTCAATCGGTCGTTTAAAAGTGGGGCTATGACGCAAGCCCTGACGTCCGTTTGGTACAACCTCAAACAGTCGTTTGAACGATGTAGGATGAGAAAACAAAGGGTGTGATAGTATGGCCCAAAATATGTTCTTGAAAGAAGAATCAATCGTCTTTGCAGGATATAAACCATATATAATCAAAAAGTAAAAATAAAACTATGGATCTTCGACATGTAATCTTAGTTTCACATTGCTATACATTATTTTCTTGTTATTAGTATTTTAAGGATGGGAAAAAGTCCTAGTTGACTTAGGTTTACGTGGTCATGCATATATACATTAATCATCTGTGTATTACATACGAATCCATACTAAGACTAAGGGGAGTGGGGCGTCTCCCACCCCCGCGTCGCCCCCTACCGCCCGGCACACCGCCCCCCATAGGCGACCAAGGTGGCGTCTCCTTGCTAGGCGTCCTCTTCTCGTCGCCCACTCAACCCACATTTCAAAAAAATAGACGTTATTTTGGCCCAAAATTCCACAAACACACCCCCTTCCCAACGGCTATATTGACCAAATTTTTATTTTTTTATTTTTTTTAATAACCAAATCACCTATATATATATATACATCCACCATACAACACAACACACTAAAAATATACAACACCAAATACATTCCTTCAACACAAATATTTTGTTTTTTTGGAACCACAAATGGAGTTCAACATCCCTTCCTCATCCTCGTCCGACGACGATACAACCTCATCTAGTTCTTATGAATTTGAAGAAGCCGTCAACGAGGCGGTAATGACAACGATCAATTTAATGGTTCACGTTGCTAGCGAGGACAATGAAACGGATGTCCAACCGATTAGAAGAAGAACTCAGATTTTGCGAGATCGTGCCGCAGGACAACAACGGCTGATGCACGACTATTTCGCGGAGGAGCCGGTATATGACGCGAAGATATTTAGACGTCGGTTTCGCATGAGTAAACGTCTATTTACTCGTATTACAAACGACATGGAGGAAGATTATGATTATTTCAAACAAAAGTACGACGCTCGTGGGTATCTTGGTTTTACTTCATTACAAAAGTGTACTGCGGCCATCCGACAACTTGCATATGGCACAAGCGTTGATTCATTTGACGAGTACCTGAGAATGTCTGCCAAGACTGCGCGAGAGTCACTCGCACACTTTTGTAAAGGTATATTTACTAAATTTTGTATATATTTAACTTTAGCGTCAATTTTTTTATATGTTAGTGTCACTGTTCGTATACATATTTAAATTAAATTTATATAGGTGTGATTGAGTTGTATGGGCCAGCTTATTTACGACGTCCGACTTGGAGTGATCTCCAAAGGATGTACGAAGTCCATGAGCACGTGCTTAGTCAACTATTAACTTTTACATTTATTTTTCATAATTAATTTATTATATTAAAATATTTAAGAGGAAAATTTAATGATTTGAATGATAAAGTTTATACATTTATAAATTTATAGATATATAAAAAGTTACATAATAATTGAATAAGTTCTTGTTTTTATAAGTTTTATTAATTCTTAAGTTTCATTAAAATTCTAAAACTAATAAGTTTACTTTATTAAGTTTTATAAGTTTAAAAATATTTTTAGTACATTTATTCTATAAAATTTAGAAAAAGAAATACAGATTTATAACTTAACCGAAAATTGTATAGGAGAAGTAAATGAATAGTGATTTGTGTCATTTTGGTAATTCCAGTAGCGTTTTGTTTAATTTATAATGCCCATTCTACCCACAAATTCATTTTTTTACATTTTTATTTTTATGTAGGTTCGTATAAATTCGAGCTCGTCTACGCTTTAACGTGATTTTAGTTTGGAAACGAGCCTAGTCAATTATATCATGTATTGTTTTTATGTACATTTTGACGTAAATTTTATTTGGAAACAAATCAGGCCAAATATAATATGTTTTCATTCGACGATATAAATTTGAGTTATTATATGTTTTTACGTAAATTTGGTTCGGAAATGAGTCGGGTCGATTGTAGTCTATACTTTATCACACCGCATGTGACCCGTACATACGTGTTTTTTTTTATGTACGGTTTGAGTTGATCTTCGTTTAGATGTAATTTTTGTTTGGAAACAAGTCGGGTTAAATATAATACATTTTCATTAAACGTTCTGAATTTGGATTACTCTAAGCTTCAACGTAAATTTGGTTTGGAAATAAGTTGGGTTGATTGTCGTCTATAATTTATCATGTCGCGTACAATACCGCCGCAACGCGCGACCAGTAAAAAAACTAGTCAGAAAAAAAAACCGATTGTAACAAAAATTCAGTTGTGGGAAATTTGTAAAAAACTTTTGTAGGAAAATATGTAGTTTTCTAGTAGTGTATATTGCGAGGGACTTGCACGGGTCATCCGTGTACCCACTAACACATCCGCCAAAAACGTCCAACATACGAGTCGTGCAAGGTGGCGTCGTAGGTCAGTCATTATGCTTGGCATCCATTTGGTCCTTAATACCCTGTTGCTGGTCTATAAGACTAATCGGTATGGGGGCCGGCTTAGGCCCAGCGAGGCCCGGCGCCGGTCCCCCACACCGCCCCCCTCCCTTCCGTTCCGTCGTCCCCGGCTCCCACCAGCCGATCTTGCCGGTCCTCCTTCTCCTCCCTTCTCTCACATATACCTATACATACATATATATACATAAGGGGTTCATCCCCCACCCCCCTAGGTCCATCCCCTCCAAGCCACTCCTACGTGGCGCCAACGTGGCGGCCCATCCCCTTAGGGATGAGGCTCTCCATACCCTCTAGTCTAAGAGAAGATTATTGTGGCCTTTATGGATGTGCCACACTTAGGGTGATCGGGG
The DNA here is from genome assembly GCA_030545235.1 of Helianthus tuberosus. Classification (NCBI taxonomy): domain Eukaryota; kingdom Viridiplantae; phylum Streptophyta; class Magnoliopsida; order Asterales; family Asteraceae; genus Helianthus; species Helianthus tuberosus. The sequence continues at coordinate 166,176,629 of CM060399.1, read as the reverse complement.
CACTCGCGGGGAGGGGTTTCGGTGACCCCATTCCCCGATCGGGAACACCGCCGCCATCACCGCGTTGAAATGGCACAAATATTGAGGAACGGTCATTTTTTAAACGATCAAATTTAAAAAAAAAAAATCAATTTTTAAACAAATATAAATAACCACACCCACCACTAATTTTTTATACTCTCAAACCACACCCACTTCACTAATTTTTTACAACACCCACCACTCTCAAACTTTTACCACACCCACCACTCTCAAACTTTTATACTCTCAAACCGAGCAATGGAGAACCAACCCCGCGAAGCCAAGAAAAAAACTAAGGGACGGGGCTCGCAACCGTCTCGTGGTGGTTCGAGCGGTGCAAGTGCACAACCACAACCCCTTTCGGATATACTTCACAACCACCCCCTTTTTTTACCAACAACCTTCACACCCCTCCTTTTACAACACCCAACCACAACCCACTTTCGGCTATTATCAAAATTTGTTATCAATGGATCCACCTCAATCCCCCGCCTTCGACCCGTATAGTTTTCGTTCCCCACAAGTTCCACATTGCTCTACCAACAAAAAAAGGCAATCAACAAAACCGCGATAGTTTTTGGCGTAAGATTTTAAATAATTTTAACGACACCGTTGGTGGAAGTAACCGGACCGTGCATCAAGTACGGTCTAAATGGGGCCCGATGATGACGAAAATAAACTTGTTCAACGGCCTATACCAACAAGCGGTAAAAATTATATTTTTTAACGTTGTATATTTTTTAATTTTGTTTACTAATATGTAAAAATCATATTTTTTAACGTTGTATATTTTTTAATTTTGTTTACTAATATGTAAAAAATTATATTTTTTAACACTTGTTATTTTATAATATGTAGGATCGCACACGAGGAAGCGGGTGTAGCGATGTCAACGCGATGAAAGTCGCTTTAAAGGAATTTAAAGAAAAACACCCGAACGGTTTTCAACATATCGAGGCATGGGAGGTCGTTCGAAAACACGACAAATGGGCCCAAGTCCCATTGTTGGGTGAGGAAGGGGAAGGTTCGGCACAAAAAAGAAAACCCGTTGACGTGGACCCTTCCATACCCGATATGAACGAAGACCCCTCGCCACAAAGAACACAACGGCGAGACAAGCGTCAAGCGATATCGTCCGAGGGAAGCTCGGCCGAGTTGGCGGCACAATTCAAAGAGTACACCGCCATGAAAGAAGCGAAGCACGCGATTGAATTGGAGGCGATTGAATTGAGGAAGAAAAGAGAGTCGGAGGCTCGCGAGCTCATATCGGAACAACGCGAGACGATGAGAAACTACAATTACGATCGAGATATGAAAACATTCCTCAAGCCGCACGACGATGCTCCGCCAAATATGTTGCCGTTCATCCTCGCCCGAAAGCGCGACATTGCTAACAAGTACGGGTGGCCGTGCGATTTCTAAAATTTTTATTTTCTAGTTTTAATGTAATTTTTATTTTCTAGTTTGAATGTAATTTTAATTTTCTAGTTTGAATTTAATTTTTATTTTTATTTTCTACTTTGAAATGTCTTTTGTTAAATTTTATTTAATTTTTATTAATATTTTTTTATAAACATGCATAATTACAACAAATAAAAAAAACAAAACAAAAAAAAACCAAGTCCCCTAAGAGGGGAGTGCCGCCATCAAATTAGGGTGTGAGAGGAGTTTAAGAGGGGAGTTGACGTGACATAACGTAATTGGGTGTGCGTACGAGAGGGGACTCCCCTAAGGGTACTCGGGGCACTCCCCTAAGAGGGGAGTCCCTTCTCTTACGCCAAACCAATCCTCGTGTGCCACGTCAACTCCCCTCTTAAACTCCCCTAACACCCTAAATTGATGGCGGCACTCCCCTCTTAGGTGAATTGGTTTTTTATTAAAAAAAAAAAAAAAAAAAAAAAAAATTTGATTGGCCCATCTCCTCCCTCTCTCCTCCCCTCTCTCCTCCCTCTCTTCGGTAACCTTCCACCGAGTTGTGTCACCGAAATGTGTCACCGCCTGGATGGCGGCACCCCCCTAATCGGCAAAACCGGTCCCCGCAACCCCTCCCCGAAGGTGCCCCGCCCACCCTAATAGGGGAGTGCCCCTCTCACCCTTATATCAGACCATCTACTATTTGTACCTAATTTTTCACTGTTTATCTTGTAATCAGGGTCATCCTTGAGTTGACATTACAGTTATCTTGTACCTGTGCATTTAATTAAACAAAACTATTTAACCAACTTTTTAATAATAAATATAATCATAAGTCTTTTGCTTACTTAGATGTCCAAATCAGGACATGATTCTGGTTACTTAGCATGCCATAATCTTCTAGGGGAAAGTTTTTTACAAATAATCTTAACATACTAAAAATACAAATTGAAGGAAAAGTTAAAAAGACAATGTGGCATTTTTGTAATTATCAATAACTATCAAAGTTACTCTACAAATGTATCAAAAAAACCTAAAAAAAAACCTAACCGCCCCTACCCAAAAAACCTAAACCACCCCCCCCCCCCCCATCCCCACACCCCCAAAAACCTAAAAAAATCGTAACACCCCCCCCCCCCCCCACCCCCCAAAAACCTAAAAAAACCTAACCCACCCACCACCCACCACCCCCCGCCCCCCCAAGCTAAAATCACATTCTAGGGTATTAACTTTTCATTTTGTAACGTTTGAGGGTATTAACTTTTCATTTTGTAACGTTTGAGGGTATTAATTTTTCATTTTGTAACGTTTGAGGGTACTAATAAAATGTGATTTTAAGCCTTTAAACAGTGCTAATACCCTCAAACGTTACAAAATGAAAAGTTAATACCCTAGAATGTGATTCTAAACTATTAGTACCTAAGGTTGTTATTTTTTGCAAACCACAGGGACTAACTATGTAATTAACTCAAAAAAAAAACACAAAATATTTTTTTTAATATTTTTTATAAAAAATCGCTACTTTTAGTAGCAAAAAAACATTTTTTTTGTAACAAAATGTAGCGATTTTTTTATAAAAACAAAAATTTAAATTGTGTTTTTTAGGTATTTTTGGTTGAGTTCACATTTGTATAATAACTTTGATAGTTGGTGGTAATTACAAAAATGGAGTTAAATGCTTGGTTGGTCCCTGTGGTTTTCAAAAATTGCAGACTTGGTCCTAGTGGTTTACTAATTACACGCGTGGTCCCCAAAATTGTCAAAAATGAACTCGGTTGGTCCCCAGCCCTAACATCAGTTAAATTTCTCAGTTAAGTCCATGTTAAATGACCAAAATACCCTTGCTTATTAACAAAACCCACTGCATCATCTTCATCACCATCATCATCATCTGCTCCGATCCATTAAAAAACCCACTACATCATCTTCATCACTTCATTAGCAAATTGGCAATGACAGAAGGCCCAAAATGATATATATGATTGATTAAGTGGAATAATTACCAAATCATTATTGGCATGACTACTGCCGGAAGAATACACCCAACCGACAGTCGCCGCCATCTTCGCCGTAACAATGCGACTCTTACTACAAAGCAGATCTACCTCCCTAACTCCAAATCCCAATCAAAAGTTTAAATCACAATAGCTACCTGAAGAAATCAACCAAAAACCTCATCAGTCCCATCACAGACTAACCTAATTCAAATCATATTAGATTCCTCATGAATAGCTAAACAGAAGACTAGATCAACCACTATTTGCTAGATAAAAACAGCAAATCAACTTTGGTTTATCTTATAATTCATAGAAGACTAGATCAACCACTATTTGCTAGATAAAAACAGCAAATCAACTTTGGTTTATCTTATAATTCATACACTGTTTCGTTGTAAAATTGAATCAATAGAAGCAAACATATTACACATTTAGGCAGAATATTGTCAACAAAAGTAGAATTAAACAAATCCAGAGAATGTAGAGCGAAACATTGAAGAATGAGTGAATCTTACAAGTGTGGGAAGATACAGGGGAAGAGATCTGCTGTTGGTCTCAACGCATTTGATGGATTGCTTAGGAGACAAGTGACGATGGGATGAGAGAGAGTATATGACAGACAGAGAGGGAGGGTATGTGAGTGAGGTGCCACAGGCCACCGACTGACGTTTAACTTTGCTGAGCTTGGGTGTGGGTTTGTGATGAAGATAATGATGGTGATGAAGATGAAGATGATGCAGTGGGTTTTTTAATGGATCGGAGCAGATGATGAAGATGGTGATGGTGATGATGCAGTGGGTTTTGTTAATAAGCAAGGGTATTTTGGTCATTTAACATAGACTTAACTGAGAAATTTAACTGATGTTAGGGCTGGGGACCAACCGAGTTCATTTTTGACAAGTTTGGGGACCACGCGTGTAATTAGTAAACCACTAGGACCAAGTCTGCAATTTTTGAAAACCACAGGGTCCAACCAAGCATTTAACTCTACAAAAATGCCACCTTTTCTTTTTTACTTTTCCTTCAATTTGTATGTTTAGTTGGTTAAGTTTATTTGTATTTCATCTTTTTCCTAATCTTCTATTCTAGAATGCTCATGCAGTCATGCTATTGCATTATTATCCATTTACAATATGTAATTTGTTACAAGAATTTACCTTGATTTTTTATATCACTTTTCGCTGTATATATATAATGAACATTAATTTTTGTAACAGTTTTTAAGAGTGAGCTGGCAAAAAAAATCTTGAATCCGTGTAACTATTGACAAGAACAACTACATATATAAGTAGGTAGTTAGGTACTCAGCAGACCTAGCCCTAATTTTTTCTATTGTTCCAATTGTTGAACCTAATTTTTTCTATCCGAATGCTTCGTCTATCTAATCCAATCAGTACCAAAAGATTATGAACCTTAGACCCCCTGTAATGGGGCGTTTTTTTTTTAAATTTCAAAAAAAACGCCGGAAAACGCCGAGACCCCCACTACATAGGGCGTTTCCGGGCGTTTTTTTTGAAAAAAATTGGCTCCGTCGTGTTTATTAAAACGCTGAATTGTTGTTGGGTTGCGAGATTCGACCGTTGACAAACGGTCAAAAGTTATTTTTATTTTTTCTTTTTATTCAAAATTTTACCCACTATATATATATCAACCCTTTTTCTTCATCTTTTTATAAAAATCCTCCTACTTTCTCTCCCACTTTCTTCTATTATTTTATAAAAAACACTCACTTTCTCCTATTATTTTACAAGCATGCATCCATACCGACCCCCTTTTGGTGGCCCCGCAAGACCCACGAACCCGAACACAACGCAACCGCAAAACCCGTATAACCTTCAAGACATGGACCCAAGCTTTTTACCGTACGCGGCTTACTTGACTGGCGCCACTCCGTTTGTACCTCCCACCTACGGCTATGGTCAAGCCGGCGGGTCGCAACCGTCACAACCCGAACCCGAATCCGAACCCGATGTCGATGTCGTGCCGGAGACGCAACCCGAACCGGTGCAAGACAAATCGAAACGCGGCAGAAGGTCGCATAAGAAGAAGGAAAAGGACGAACCTCGACGTACAAAAAAACCATTAAATGGACGAAGGACGAGGAATACACGTTGACTCGGGCGTGGCTCGACATTTCGGAGGACGAACATACCGGTAACTTATATTTTTATTTTTTATTCTGTTTTTTTATTTTCTGTTTTTTTATTTTTTTTTAAATTTCAACTTATATTTTTTTTTTATTTGTAGCAAACTTTCAAACGGGCCCCGTTTTTTGGGATAGGGTTCGTGCACTCTTTTATAGCTCGTGGGGTCAAGGCGAACATCGGGACAAAGATTCCATTTCTAGCAAATGGACCGACATCAACAACAAGTCTCACGCGTTCCAAGAAGTTTACCAACGTAACTGGGATAATCGCCCGAGCGGTGAAAGTGACGTCGGGGTTTTAACGAAGACTTTGGAGGAGTTCGATAGGACGAAATGCCCTTTCACGTACTATAAGTGTTGGGAGCTACTACGAAAAAGTCCAAAGTGGGCGCTAGTTAATCCAATGACGTCAAGTAGTAGACGTCGGGCTAAAAGGTCAAAAACATCATCCTCCGCTGACCCGTCAACTCCGACATCGGATGCCCGCAATGTTGATTTAAATGAAGCGGTGGACGTTGACGAGGGAATTCAAGAAGAGTTGGTCCGACCCACCGGTAGAAGAAAGGGAACCGGGAAAAAAATGGTCGAGTCGTCTTCCGATCTCGAGTTAAAGGATGATTTCGAGGAGATGAACCGTCGTCTCCAAGACATTCGCGACCTCGGCCACAAACGTTGGGAGATTATGAAAGACCGAGTGGTTGAAACCAAAAAGTTCAACGACTTGCAAGAGGCGAGACAAATGGAAAAGGACATTGAGTTTTTGTCCAAACCGATCGACCACCTCCAAGGCGACGCGTTGATCTTGGCTCAAATGCGTCGCCAAAAAATACGAGAAAAATATGGACTTTAGATCATCTATTTTTTTTTATTTTTTTTTTCTGTTTTTTTAATTTTCTGTTTTTTTTCTGTTTTTTTTTTCGGTTTTTTTAATTTTCTGTTTTTTTTGGTATTTTTTTTTCAAGTATTGTAATTTTTATTTTAAATTAATGAAGACTTTATGTTTTAAATTAAAAAAAATAACTGTCAAATGATTGAATGGGCGTTATTGGAATAATGCCCCACTACGCCTCTTTTGCTATAATGCCCCATGTGTGACTAGGACGCCACGTGTCGTATAATGCCCCATGTTGGGGGCATTATTCTTGTTTACCACTATGGGTGGTCTTATGGTTTTTATTGTTCATATGCATATAGAGAAAAAAAAAGGATTATGATATAACTGAAATTTTTTAAATCAGCTCTAACTAAAATGAAAATTATATATTATTATTTATTTTAAATCAGCTTTGTAGAGATTATATGTATGATATAAAATGATATATGGGCTTGAAGAAGGAAAGGGTGTTTGGGAAAAACAAATTCAGGAAGATATGAAGGTTGATGGAGTTGCAGGTTTACAAAACAGACACTTAAATCTAGGAACTAGGAACCCTAGATGACTAAAGAGAGATTAATTATTAATATTTTAAAAAGAACCTTGCATTTCAAATGTTTTTCATCCAGGGCTGGCTATTGCGGGTGGCTAAATTTTCTAAGGGTCCGAAAGGCTTTATAAGCTTTTACATCAATATCAATATCAAGTTCAAGTCTTAGCTCTAACATAAAGATCTTATTTTTTTTTAATTTATTTCCTTTTGATCACAATTTTGGGCCAAGTGTATTATGTCGATCAGGGCCAAAAAAATTTAGAATTCCCAAGGACGACCCTCTAATTTCATATGAAACCCTCTCTCTGATATCATATAACAACATTGAAATAAGAGTTAACTGTCATTTTCGTTCGTGTAGTTTGTCCAATTATGCCAATTTATGTCAAATTTGAAATTTGTACTATTTCTGTCCCTGACATTCTTGAAACATGTCAGTTCGGTCCAAAAAAACATGAGTTAACTGTCATTTTCGTCCTAGTGCTTTGTCTAATTATTCGATCCAACCTTAATTAGTATTTTTGGACAGAGATGCATGTTTCAAGAATGCCGGAGTCAAAAATGGTACAAACAGTAGGGACGAAAACGTCATATAACTCTTAAAATAACATGATGAACCCAAATGTTTGATTTGGGTTTTTTCACCCAGTTATCTAAATCTCATGAAAAAATTGTTATCAAGTTATGTATAAAAGAACATGACAAAATTATATAAAATAATTCCTGTGTTTGCGTCACGTTATAATTTTGGGAGCTCAAGATTTTTTCAGTATCTATTATTTCTCTCATTTGTAATTTATTTTTATTTTGAGAAGTTAATTAATAATAAAACAATAGTAATAAAACATAATATATTATGTTAACTAGTTTTATGCGCAGCGCCGCGTTGCGGCACACTCAACCAAATCATTCTTTGCTAAACCGAATCAATCATTCTTGGTGTGTACGTTTGACATCACAACTCATAACACGATCATGCTAAACCAAATCATTCTTGGTGTAATCACATGATATGTTGCTAATAATACTCTACGACTGTCTTAATTGCTATCAACACTTCAATTCTTGAATGCATATTCCATAAATGATCATGTTATTCCTTTCTTCTTGGCAGTTCCTTGAGTTCCACATCTATACTTTATGACCTAGAATTTTCATAAACCAACTATATTAATATAACAAAAAATATGTTTTACATCACGTGTTTTTTGTCTAAAGCATACAGTTATAAAATCGGATGATAAAGACCCTTGTAAAGGCAAAACTTTAATGAAAGGGAATATAGCATACCATAGAAAGTTTATTGCTGCATTATCAAATTATCTTGGTCAATCACTGCCTCGCCGGAACCCGCAAACTCACCATCATACCGCCCGACGACCATCCCTCCTCTTGTAAAGTAATCGGCTCGGTAACAATATGATTATCAACAATCACCCCCTCATAAGTGTAAATCATACCTTAATGTCTTTTCAGAACTCTAGTAAAAGCTCTTTGCTATCTTATGCAATATCCATATACTTTTTCGTTACATTGAAAGAACAACACTCTTCTAAAGTTCATGATCAACTACCAAAGAATTTTATTACTATAAACACATTATACAATAATGCTTTACTCGAATATCATCAACTACTTAGGCTTGCATATATATATAACCTTCTAATATAATATATTTTTGATTGAAGCACAGTTGCTTTTCAACACTCTTTGTAGTTTTTACATGAAATCGTTTAAAAGAATTATAGAAAAAATTTATAGATGCTTTATTCTTTTACTTTATGTAGAAATCAAGGTGCCATTATAACAATAAACCCAAGAAGAAAATACAGATCAGAAGCACAGAATCTTCAAATCAATAAAACCAAGAAGAAAATAAAGAAGTTAAAGTTACCTAAAAACTTGGCAAGAAGTAGCCATTAAATGACACAGCGAAAGCAATCTTCCCTATTGTCAAGGAAAAAAACATTAATCAAATATTTCACATATCTTAAATCTGTAAGTTGCTTCATCGAAACATAACTCAAAATCAAAACACAAACTTGATAAACAAACTTATCAATCCATTCTTGGTGTTAGGGCAGTAGTAAGTGGATTCGGTGTTTTTGTGTATTCTTATTTGTCTAAGAACTTGTTTAAAGGACATTTTAGTTCTCATGAGAGTATGAGACATCCTAATTCCGTAACAAAAACGTGCCTGTCTAAACACTCGATATGCCAAAATTATTTAAAAAGTTAAAAACTTGCAAACTTAACAAACTGAGAAAAAAGGATGCTTACAGCATAAAGTACTGTCGAAAACTCAGATTCAGTCAAACTCCAATCAGTTGACTCCTTGTTCATGACAAATGTTGTTGAGACCAAAAAATAACGCACAATCTCTGTATGTCGTTCATGAAAAATGTTGGAAGCATCATTTTTATTTCCACATCACGCGCAACCAATTCAGAACATAGAGACCAAACAACAGTGATGCACACCGCCCTAAACTACTGAATACAACCAATCGATTGCTTTAGTACTGATTCCACTTACCACTACCCTAATAGACAATCGAACACCACCGATTGATGATGAACACCGCCCTCTAGATGCACCACAACCTATTGCGCTTGCCGGATGCGTTCCCCTTTTTCATAAACACTAATCTTTGACTATAAAAGAATACATGCATACCTAGTTAGATATGAATACATGGAACACCCACTTTGACTATAAAAGAATACATGCATACCTGGTTCAGGAAAGCAGGTTCTCACCGGAGCTAAGCTGACTCATCGGAACCCTAAAACTTTCAGATCTCTCACCGGCAGAGATCCCGATACCCGTGGTGTCATCTGTTCATGTTGATCCCGACACCCGTGGTACCGTAATTTTGCCGGACCATCACCGGAACCCTAGCATCTTCTCTACGCCGCTAATCACCACCGGAACCGCACCCTGATTCCATCACCACCGGAACCGCACCGTGAATCTTACACCACCACACACTGATAATCTCTCTAGTCACCACCACGCCACCAGTGATAAGCAACGCCGCCGTTCCGGCACACACACGGGACATGGCCGGCTACCGTTCTCTCCCTCCTTCTTTCTGATCTCTCTCATCGTTCTCTCTCCATGTAATCGGCGGTGTGTGTGGTGGGTGCAGTAGGTTTAGGGTTTGTCTGAATCACTTATCAGACGTGGAGGAGAGGTGTGACCTCTATTTACTGGTGTGCTCGTTCTGCCGTATTCCCAATGTTTTCCTAAGTTGATCAGGTATTAAAAATTACCAAGATGCCCTCCGACACTGTTCATTACCTTTTCCTATTATCATATAGTAATTGGTATTAAATCCCTTTAAAAAATGTACAATGAATATAGCAAATTCATTGTCTCAATGTTATTTATAATTTCTAAACTAGAAGAGTAACCCGTCACGATGCGGCCGTGGGGAGGGGGCTAGATTTATATTGTCACACCCCGATTTCCACGTGTCACCGGTGGGCCCGGTGGGGAGTATCGTGACGTGGTTGGCAGCATAATAGTCAAACAACACAATAATCAATATGCACAGCGGAAGCAAAATTTAAAAATATGATACAACCGAATTTAATATTGTAATATCAAATGTCACAATATTCGGAAGTTTATCCACAGATGGATCGAAAATAAAATAGTATTAATGGTTCAACAGACTTCAGGCATCTTAAGCTTGCGAGACTTCTAGTGATGCTAAGGAGAAATCCCAGCCAATTACGCTTAGTACCTGCATTTAATCTTTTTGGGAAAATACGTCAGTTTACACTGGTAAATACAATCAACTGACTCATTTTGGAAAATGATTGAAAATTGGTTTGGATGCACGTGGCATAAACATTTTATTTAACTTGGGAGAATTATTTAATATTATAATCTTGTGAACGGATTACATGTTCCTTGTACGTTCAATAGCCCGGATCTTGTCCGGGTTAAAGATCAATAGACACACCACAATATACTTTTGTGCACTGACGGGTGGACGCCTACACCCCGCGCTTAAGTCGTGGCCATTTCGTAAAATGATGCCAAGGATATCCGGGACATGGTCATTAACCCCCCAAAGGCTTTAAGTAACAAGACTATTTAAACGAGCCGGTCAAATTTATTCAATTACCCACTCAACGGTGGAGAATTTGATGCCCGATCAAGCGGTATGCTATATACCGTAACCCAAGCCCGTATAGGGAAAATAAGTTAAAAGAATTTACCTGAGCAATGTATAAATCACAATAAGCAAATTGCAAGTAGCTTTTACTGGTTCTCCTAATCTGGAACGAAGGTTTATAATAACCTATTAGAATCCTAATGGGTCTTTAGTTAAGCTTAAGCTTAGACCGGCTAGTTTCAAAGATACGGTTCGTACGCACGATTAAGCGAAGACCGGATAGAATGTGATTTAGACCCGACAAGTTCAGAGACTTGTTTAATATGGGTCCTTCATGCACATTCTGGATTTTGAGATAAAACCGATAAGGTTTGACCCGTTTCGGCTAATTTATGTAAACTTGTTACATAAACCGAACCGAACGCGTAATAAGCGTAACGGGTAATAATGAGAGCCATTTACAGGTTTCCTAAGTTAATATGCTCCATATATGTTGTGATATCAGTAATATATCATTTATTATGCCCGAAGTGAATTTAAACACAAACTATGCCCCGAAGGGGTAGTTTAGTCATTTTAAAGGTTGTAAAAGAGTTTAAGTAGTATCCTGAGTTACAGGTCTGATGTAATCATCAAAAATACTTAGTTTACTGATTTATAACAGTAAGGTATTGTAGGTATGTGAAATTTATCAATTATAACCAAACTATGCCCCGCAGGGGTATTTTGGTAATTTCATATAAGCCGAAAAGCTCAAAACTGAAGTCTGAGTTTATCAACCTTTGCTTACTGTTAAAATATTATAATTTGCCTCAAATATCAGTAAGTATCACCCTTGGTATGTTTAAAATAGTTTTAGTACATACTATGCGTTAAAAACGCTTAAAAAGGCGATTAGAAGCCGTTTCCGGGTTCGATACTTAAATCTGATATTTTTATATTTCCAGAAGGCTTAAAATAATTTATTTATCATATGTGATCAGTAGCAAAAGGTTTGGAGTCGTTTAGATATGTAAAACTCATTTTATGGCCCGTAAGGGCAAAACCGACAATTATCGGATTAAGCCTACGACTATGAGTTATGCTTAGCCTAAAATTAATTAAAAATCTTTAAAAATCCCAAAATAATATATTACATCATTGGGTAAAGTGATTGATATCAAAAAGTATGTTTAAGTAGGCTATACGCTAAATACGCCGTTTAATTAACATAAAGCCTTAATTTTACGCTAACGAGCATAACTCTTAACCTACACCTCAAACTGATGTTAAATTCTGTATGCAAGTTTATATATCAGTAATTAAGGTTTCTACTCTTTTACATTTCCAAAAATAACGTTTTAAGGTAATAAGGGCATAATGGTCAACATATGAGCAATTAACGGAATCATGCGTATTAATTGGATAACTAATGATCCGAGGTGTATAATCACAGAGGGTTATGCTAGTATGTAACCTGGTCCAAATGAAGCTCTAAGGTATTTCTAAAACATACCATAACGGGTCAGAACTGAAAGTCAAAGTATAAGTCAAACTATGCGACTTTCGGTTCCGAACCGGGTCTAAACAGGAAATTGTCGGGTTGAACATTTTTAGACATGTTCTTATACTAATTACCAAGTTATATTAATGATCAAACAGGTTATAAGTGTTCTACATTGCTAATCATGCATAAATTGCATTTTAAACATTCTGTTGACTTTTTATTAGTAAGTTTGACCCGACATTTGACCTAGTTAGAGTGGGAATCAGGGGAAACCCTTTTAAGGTTTTATTACCCACATAATTACCTACTTAAAGGTACTTTTAATTTGAGATTTTACTGAGCCATTATTAATTAATCTCGAAGTCAAACCGTAATTACGATGGTTTGACTTTTAGCTATATAACTAAGCTAAACTTAATTAAGAAAGGTTAAGCAAACTTACAAGTGTTTAATGACTGATTAGGAAGGCTTGGAAGATGCTCTGGTGCTCCACAATTGATCAGAATTGCTTGAGGAATGAATGATCAATGTGTTTGCACAAAGAGGCTTTATATAGTAAACCAAGACACCACAATGTGTTGACATCTTAGTCTACTACTGCCCACAACATTCCCACATGTGTCCCTAGTGCTTAGGGGTTGTTTAGAGGCCAAGGGATATGAGGAAAACCGTTCAAAAGTCGAAAATTGCGCTTAAAACAGGTAACAGCCGGTTTCTGGTCGCTGGGCACTAGCTTACGGACCGTAAGGTCCCCAATGTTGAGGTCTGTAAGCTGGTCCTCAGGCACAAAAACATGTTGTTCTTTGGTGTTTTGAAAGGGCAACTCATGGTTTCGAATATGGGACTTGTTTTATCAGCTTGGGACCTCCAATAAGGGCCTTGAACAGTTACAAACCCTACCATTTTGAATTGTTTGCTTGGATCCATTGAATTCTTTTCAAAAGTGCCGAACAAAAAGGTTAACCATAGAAATTTTCATAGAAACCTATCATGCACTTTGAATTCGTTTATCGACAATGAATTTCTGGATTTAGGATATATTAGATGTGTGTAAAATATAATTGGGTCTTGGGATTTATAAATGAGGTCGTTCAGAGGTAATAATTTACATGACGCCACTTTTAAATCCTGCCAAAACATCTTTATTAAATCCGGGTTTACAACGCGTTTTGTCTTACATGACACGTGTCGTTATTTCATTGAACACGAATTTTCGAGGTGTTACATCCTCACCCCCTTAAAATAAATCTCGACCCGAGATTTACTGAAATAAATAAGGGTACTTTTCTTTCATGGTGGATTAAACCTCCCACGTATACTCGGGACCTCTACGGGCATCCCACTTGACCTTAACAATAGGTACTTGCTTCCTTCGAAGCTTGTTTACCTGTCGATCTTCAATCGACAAAGGTTTTTCCACAAATTTTAAGCTCGCATCTATATGCACATCCGTATGTGGTATAACCAGTGATTCATCAGCGAAGCACTTTTTCAGATTGCAGATGTGGAACACATTGTGAATTCCACTGAGCTCTTCCGGTAAGTTTAACTTATAGGCAACTGACCCGACACGTTCGATAACCTCGAAAGGTCCTATGTATCTCGGGCTTAGCTTGCCTTTCTTACCAAACCGCATCACTCCCTTCCAGGGTGATACTTTTAGTAATACTTTGTCACCTACTTCGAAGTGAAACGCTTTACGCTTTGGATCTGCGTAACTCTTCTGCCTATCCCGGGCAGCTTTGAGACGGTCACGAATCTGGACAATCTTGTCCGTCGTTTCAAAGACTATCTCTGGTCCTGACAATTGGACATCTCCAACTTCCGCCCAACAAACGGGCGATCTACACTTTCTACCGTATAAGGCCTCAAAAGGCGCAGCCTTAATGCTGGTATGGTAGCTATTGTTGTAGGAGAATTCGATTAACGGTAGGTTCTTATCCCAACTACCACCCAAATCGATCACACATGCACGTAGCATGTCTTCTAACGTTTGAATAGTACGCTCACTCTGACCGTCTGTCTGAGGATGGTAAGCCGTACTAAAATTCAAACGCGTGCCCAAAGATTGTTGGAAGCTTTTCCAAAAATGTGACGTGTATCTAGTATCTCTGTCAGAGATAATAGACACAGGTATGCCATGTAAAGCTACAATCTTATCAACGTATAACTGGGCTAACATGTTGGAGCTATAAGTCTCCTTGATAGGTAAGAAATGTGCTGACTTAGTCAGTCTGTCAACTATAACCCATATTGTATCATTTCCTTTCCTTGTCTTAGGTAACTTGGTGATAAAATCCATGGTTACCATTTCCCACTTCCACGTAGGAAGTTCAGGCTGTTGTAGCAAGCCTGACGGTTTCTGATGCTCGGCTTTGACTTACGCACATATCAAGCATTTAGCTACATGGGTGGCTACAGACTTTTTCAAGCCTATCCACCAATAATTTGCCTTTAGATCCTGGTACATCTTATCAGCTCCAGGATGAACGGAGTATTTGGAACTATGGGCTTCCGGGAGGATGACATCCCGTAGACCTCCATAAATTGGAACCCATATTCGTCCATTTAACCTTAGAATTCCGTCCTTGCTAAGAGTTAACTGCTCTTCGGTTACTCCTAACTTTTCATTAGGATAGTTAGCTTCCAACACAGCTTCCTTCTGTGCAGCTAACAACCTTTCAGTCAAACTCTTCTTTATCTCCATGCGCTTGGCATTGATTCGGATGGGTTTCACCCTCTCCTTTCGACTCAAGGCATCGGCGACTACATTTGCCTTGCCGGGATGGTATTTGATTTCACAATCATAATCGTTTAAAGTTTCCATCCAACGGTGTTGCCTCATGTTTAATTCCTTCTGATTAAACAGATGTTGAAGGCTCTTGTGATCAGAATAGATCACACATTTAATACCATATAGATAATGCCTCCACAGTTTTAGTGCGAATACAACGGCACCCAATTCCAAGTCGTGGGTGGTGTAATTCTTTTCATGCACCTTTAACTATCGTGAAGCATAGGCAATAACCTTGCCATTCTGCATAAGCACACACCCCATGCCAGTGTGCGATGCATCGCAGTAAACCACGAACTCTTCTATTCCATCTGGCAATGTCAGCACAGGAGCATTGCTCAACTTCTGCTTGAGTATATCAAAGGATTCTTGCTGCTTAGGGCCCCAAATGAACTTTACTTTCTTCTTAGTCAAGGAAGTTAGGGGTGCAGCAATCCTTGAAAATTTTTCGATGAAACGCTTGTAATATCCTGCCAATCCCAGGAAGCTATGAATCTCTGTAGGTGTCTTTGGTTCTTGCCAGTTCATAACTGCTTCAACCTTAGCGGGATCCACTTGGATACCACGCTCACTAACCACGTGTCCAAGGAATTGGACTTCTCGAAGCCAAAATTCACACTTAGAGAATTTGGCATAGAGCTTCTCCTGATGTAGCAGTTTGAGAAAACAACGAATGTGTTTCTCATGGTCAGCTTGGTTCTTAGAATAAATGAGAATGTCGACGATGAAAACGATGACGAATTTATCTAAGTACGGATTGCAAACGCGATTCATGAGATCCATGAACGCGGTCGGTGCATTAGTGAGCCCAAAAGGCATCACTAGGAACTCGTAATGACCATAACGAGTCCTAAATGCTGTTTTGTGCACGTCTTCTATTAGGATCTGAGGCTCTGCTGATTGTGTTTGTTTGTATGATTTGAACACATCAAATAGATATGAGTAGTTTTAAGTGCAGTGGAAATGAATAACAAACTTTGTACATACAATCAAAGGAGAATATAGTTTGATAAACAATTGTTTTTCATAGAGTCGAAAGATTACATTAAAAGCAAAAGGTTACAATGCAAGCTTACAGACTAAACTCCCCCTCAGCCTGATACTTCAGAGTTGGTTGCACAAGATGAAAGGATTGGATTGAGGAGAAGAACTCACTCAAAACGATCAAATATAACAGTACAGAGTACTGTCATATTTATAGGCAAACCAAACTACTGATGTACCTCAGCTGTCGTCCCCATGATAGTGACATCTAACAGCCAAACAACCTATAAACACTGGTCTATACAAACTACTGATGTCTAACAACTGATTGATAATAAAATACAAAACAAGTTAAACACTGTTCACGTTCCACTGTTGTAGCCTAAGCACTGATTACTTGAACATCAGTGCTTTCTTCAAAAGGTGATCTGTCTTTGAATGAGCAGTGCTTGGGTCTTCAGCAGTACTTAAGAGACAGCAGTAGATAGAGCTCAGTGTTTGCCTTTTAGCAGTCTTTAGTTGTTTCATCAGTGTTTGGTTCATCAGTTGTTCTTCAGAGCAGTACTTAGAGTGTATCAGCAGATAGATAACCACTGTCAAGGGGAGAGCTTAGAGTAAACGTCTGCTTATTGTGAATCCACTGATGTGATCAGGTTTTGGCTTTACATTATCTGTTCCTCTGTTAGGGTTCAATCCCAACAATCTCCCCCTGGAACAGATAATGCCAAAACCTGTCATTATTCTGGATCTTTATTACTAATCAAAAGTTCCCTTGCTTTTCTTTTGAATTCTTCTTCAAATTCTTTGGAACTTGTGTCATCCACATCCCGGCACAGTGTAAGTTCAAGGAGATCCTGCAAATCTTCAACACTAAGGCCTAGTGCTTCTTTCCTTGATATGTACTTCACTTCGCCATTGGATCTGACCAGGGTCAATACGTGGGTCTTTTGATCAGACATCCACTTTAGTACTTTTAAACCCAATGGGTTTCTTGGGAGAGATTTATTTGGAGATGAGCTTTGAGATATTGGCCTTGAGAAAATTTGCAGACTTTCAGACATTCTTTTGAAGGCCATTTCAATAACATTGTTTGCTGCAGCTATGTCTTCTGCAGTCTCTTTTTCTATCTGCTCTTGTCCTTTTTGTTGATCTGGCTCAATGTCTAAAATTTCTGAAGTGTTTGGTGATGCAGGCTTAGTTAATACCTTCTTAAAAAGGTTTTGAAGTTTTTCTGAGTTTGCTTCTTTTAGACCCATTTTCATGATGGTTTCTTTGAAGTACTCAACTTCCTTTTCTTTTACCTCTTCACTTGTCTGCTGTTCTCCTTTTTCTTGGTTTGTCATAAGAGTAGATCGGAACAGTGTTTTGAGGCTTTCAATCTGTTGTTCAAGCTTCATCATTTGTTCACGCTTCTTTGAAGTGCCTGATACAGTTATCTTCATTTTCTTCAGCCTTTCATAGGCTTCATTAGTCTGATGTTTTGACCATTTTGATATGGCAATTGCAGTGTCCACTTTTGCATCTACCAGCTCTTGTTTCTTTTTCTTGTACTCAGCAGTTTGGTCATTGATGAACTTTTTGTATTTACTCCAATTTGGAGCATTCTTCTTCTTTTTAGGATCACTCTTGAGTCTATCAATCCTATCAGCTTCATGCTTTAAAAGCACAATTGGTCATTCTTCAAATTGGTTTTCTTCAGCAGGATAAAATTTTTCTTGCATTATGTATGTAAGAAGTTTTCTTCTCATTTCTTTTCGTTGTTCTGCCTTTTCCTTGCTCAGCTTATGTGCAAAATCTTTTATTAGATCGACCTTTTTGAGATTCCAATCTTTCAGCAATGGCTTCATCACCTTGACCTTTACATTCAACCTTGGCTCTGATCTTAGCCTGTCTTACTTTAAGTTCAAGATATTCCTCCATATCTTCTGGAACCATGAAGCCAACTAATGAAGAGAATCTTCTGTTTGAAGGATCATCATCATTGTAGAACTGCCTCATTTCATTTTTTATTGCTTCCAGTTCTAAAGGATATCTTGCAGCAGTGGGATCATATTGGTCCTCATCTGGCTGAGTAAGTTTTCTTTTTCTGATGTAGAGTTTTGTTGGTTTTGATGTGAGACTGGTGGAAACAGTGGTGGATGACTGACTATCAGTTGTTGAAACAACTTTTGTTTCAACATCTGTTGTCATTACAACTGCTGATATATCAGCAGATGTCTTCTGCTTTTGAGCAGGGGATGGAAGTGGTGAGGTAATTTTTGATGGTGGTGTTGGTGGTGGTGAATCATCAGATGTGATAATCCTTCTCCTTTTTATTGTAGGAGAGGCTGATGATGTCATTGATGGATCAGTGGTTTGAATATGAGTGACAGTGGTTTGTGGTTGTGATTGACTGACAGTGGTTGAAACAACTGGTGTTTCAATCACTGTTGTTATTACAGCAGATGTTGTAACATCTGCTGTCTTCTGCTTTATGGCAGGAGGCAGAGAAGGTGATATGATTGTAGATGATGATGGTGGTGGAACAGCGGTTGTGATGGTGTGTGATAGAGTGGTGTGTGTGTTGATGAAGTGGCAGCTGTTTGGCTACTGACAGCAGTTTTTGTAACTACTGCTGTATCAGCTGTTTGACTAACAGGTTTTGAGACCTGCTTTTCTTTTTCTTGTTCTTTTTCAGGCTCAATATAAAACCCATCTTCTATTCCTTTCTTTCTGAACTTGATTTTCTCCCCCTTTTTGGCATTATCTACAAGGGGTGTATTCATGAAGAGGATGGAAGAAGGAACTTTTTCACCATGGGCAGTCTTGTGTATGCTAGCCTTTATAGCCTTGATATCTGCTTGAGTGTCTTTAAACCTTGATTCCACCATGTTGGTCAGCATTTGTACTTGAATAGCATGATTTTGATCAGCCATATGTTGCTGTTTTTCAAGCATGGGTTGAAAAATATTCCAAAGCTCATTTGCAGCAAAAGCATGTTGTGGAGGTGCTTGAGCAGGAACAGCAGTGGCTTGTGCTTTTTGAGCTTTTAACATCTCTGGCACCATATTCTTTATTTCAGCAACTGAATCTTCAAGTTTTTCAACTTTGTCCGTCAATTCCTGATATTTTGAATCATCACCTACTTTAGTAGGATCATCTGAATCCCCACCAGTAGTGGTTATATCAATGTGTGAGTTAGGAACAGAGTCCCAAAAATCACCCATTGATGCCCCTTGTTCTTGGTACTGGGGACTTCTTTCTTCAGCACTTGATAATCCTTTGATGTTACTAGTGGTCAAAATAGGCTCACTAGTGGTTATCAATGGTGCTATAGAAGAAATTGCCTTCAAGGGAGTCTTACTTATGAAACAACTGTCCAACTGAAGATCTGTTGATCCATCAGTTGTAGTTGCTGCTCCACTTGAACTACCACCGAGAGTTACTTGTAACTCAGGGGGTGTAACCTCCTCAATTGTTGCTGGGATAGCAGGGGTAGTAGCATCAAACCCAGTCACTTGTGGGGGTATACTCTTAGTGATAGGTGATAGAGAGGAACTGGTTTGTGTCTGAGCTATAGCAGCTGCATGCAACAAGGGTAGCATGGATTGTGGCATTATGATTGGTGAGGGTATGGGTGTTGAAAGAGACATGTCCTTGGGATCAGGACTGTGGAAGATAGAGCCAAGTGGATCCAGAGCTTCATAATTTGGTGTCCCTGTGATTACAACCTGATCCTTTTGTGAGGATGCAGGAGGAGTTTTAGGCATGGGTTGAGATCTTTCTTCCAACTGCTGTGAGGAAGTAGCAGCAGTGGTTTGTGGTGACTTTTGTGTTGTCACAGGCAGTTGCTCTGGGATCTCATCTTCCAGAGTTGCCTTTGTTTTGGGTTTGGTGGGTTTTCTGGATGTTTTTCTTTTGGTCTTTTTGGTGATGTCAGGTGTGGGTTTCAAAGCAGTGGTTGTGCTGCTCTGATCACCTGGAGCAGTGGGCTCAGCAGAAGTTGCCTGAGGATCAGTGGCAGTTTCTAAAGTCTGCTCAGGCACCTTTGCTTTTAATTTTATTGGTGCCATCATTCTTGAAAATGTTTCACTTGTTAAACCTTTTATTTGAAAATGGACACCTTGTTTGGGCAAATTTTCATCCTCTTTTTCAAATTTTTGTTTAAAGTAATAGCTCAGAAATCTTGGAAAAAGAAGAAATGATTTGCTAACAACATTCTTTACCATGTCATTGAAGATCTCCTGGGAGTAGTTGTAATCTTTATTGTTTAAAATAGCATAGCCCAGACATTGAATCTTCAATGGTATTTCGTTAAACGATGTTGTTTTATTAGAAACACAACTCACAAGTGTGTGAAACAAAAATCTGGGTGCAGATGGGAAATAACCCTTTTGTAGGGTATCTACCTTTGATTGTTCTGCATAACCCCTTTTCAGAAAATCAGCTTTTAACTCGTTTTTATCAAAAGAAGTTTTACCATTCTGATCATTGAGTTTGAAGACTTCTGAAATTGTTTGCGGAGTGATTTGAATCACTTTTCCCTGTATCAAAGAGTTTATGGCTATGACTTTGTCGTCTTGTTTTTCAAGCGTCGCCTTTTTCCAAAACTCATTCTGGGTTTGTAGATAAATGGGAGCATCTGTTGTTAACAAAGTTTTGTACTTTGATGCAGATAATGTATCAATGATGATGTCGAAGGTGTGGTTATCAGTAGGTTTTGTGAGTAAACCCATATAATTATGAGGAGATTTGTATGGTATCTCGTTGGATTCTTCGGCCGTTTGAGCGACCTCTTTTGAAGGTGGTGGTGATTTTGGTTTTGATTTTGGTCTTGACTTTGATTTTGTCATTTTTGCGGAGAAGAACGAAGAAGGATTTTGGAGATTTTGAGAAGAAGGGTTGGAAACTGCTTTGAGAAGAGAATTTTGGAATTCAATTCGACAGTGTAAAACTCTGTTTGGGGTTTAGGGCAGGGTTTTATTTAGGGGAAAAAATGATCGCTGATGTGGCAACGGTTATTACGATCTGAAGGCTAAAAACTGACCACGTGTCAAACACTGATGAAATGGATGAAGAATGAAGAACAGTTGTTTTAAGGGCCACTGACGTATCAAGCATCAGTGGTTACAACGGTAAAAATTGTGGACAGTGGATGATTTTTACTATCAGTGGATAGCATATCAGTGGATAGAACACTGATTGTGAATATCAGTACTTGTCAAGATAATGAAGGATCAGTGGCTAACTTTCAGCAGTGGACAGTATTTAGAGATCAGACGTTGAACACAACAGTGATTAGGGTAGATGGTACAAATTTGAAGAACAAGTATTTCAGCCACTGTTTTGAGAATTTTCATTCAAGGTTTTTACCATATGTCAATTTTGAGGGACAGTGGTTTAGTACCCCAGATGATGAAAAATTGTTACTAAGGCACCTCATTTACGTTTAATATTCAATTAAAACATGAGTGCCCCAGTAATTTAGGTACAGTTTGACAATCAACTTTTGATAACTGTTTAAAAAACAAACCTGAGTAAGATATGATCTAGACATATGTACCATTTCCTTTTGACCCATCTATGAGGACAATAATACCAATAAAAATAAGGTACCATATCGTGACAGGAACTGAAACCATTGCCAACAAAAACAAGCAATAGTTCAAAATATATTATAAAAAAATGAATAATATATCCTGGTTATTCGAGAAAATCCTTTATAAATATATATAAAAATTAAAGGTTTTTCTGAGAACAGCATCAAAAAGGATCTGGTAACTTTTCAATAAGATAAGTAATCATATCATTCTCAAGTTTATGACAATGGTCAGTGGTTTGACAGCAGTGGTAGGAGATTTTGAAAATATTTTGACCACTGTTTGGTACCATTTCCTTGTCAGTTGATTACAAACATGAGGACACAAGGACACATGAGTTTTAAAGAATTGTCTAGTCCTCCTATAAGCTCAATCACTGAGAATACTATTGTCACCTGAACTTTCCTGAATCAGTGAGCACAAACAGTTGCTTAATGACCATTATTACCCCAAACTTTAACTCATAAGTGTTTTATGTTTATACTCTTTTCTTTTGACTTCAAAAGTTTTGAGACAAACACACTTCTGAGTTTTTGTGAATTTTTTTAATGTATTTTAACATAGTTGATTTTGTCCTTTTGAGAAACTCAACCTGTTTTCAACACATAAGATCTGAATGACTAAAGTTTTAATTTCCCTCTTTTTATGTTAGCAAAACACCAATGTTTTTATGAACATAGGATTTGTTAATCTGAGGTTCATACTCTACCATTCAAAAGGGTGACATCACAATTTCTACATCAACAATTGAAATCAATCTAGAAAATAAGAAATAATCTCATAGTTTAACAGATATTGTTTTCAGATCTAGAAACCATGAGTGTCTTGTGCATGAATTCACTTGTTGTGTGAAGTTTGTGTGTCATATGACATCTTGGTTGATGTACAGAGTTTTTTTGAATAACCATTTTGATCATGATTTACTCGTTACTCTGTTTTTCAACAAAATACAACCAACCTTAGTATCAATGAATTTTGAGCCGAACTGTTATGTCAAATTGATTGTTAGATCGAATTTGACTGTCCAGGCTCTGATACCAATTGTTAGGATCTGAGGCTCTGCTGATTGTGTTTGTTTGTATGATTTGAACACATCAAATAGATATGAGTAGTTTTAAGTGCAGCGGAAATGAATAACAAACTTTGTACATACAATCAAAGGAGAATATAGTTTGATAAACAATTGCTTTTCATAGAGTCGAAAGATTACATTAAAAGCAAAAGGTTACAATGCAAGCTTACAGACTAAACTCCCCCTCAGCCTGATACTTCAGAGTTGGTTGCACAAGATGAAAGGATTGGATTGAGGAGAAGAACTCACTCAAAACGATCAAATATAACAGTACAGAGTACTGTCATATTTATAAGCAAACCAAACTACTGACGTACCTCAGCTGACGTCACCATGATAGTGACATCTAACAGCCTAACAACCTATAAACACTGGTCTATACAAACTACTGATGTCTAACAACTGGTTGATAATAAAATACAAAACAAGTTAAACACTGTTCACGTTCCACTGTTGTAGCCTAAGCACTGATTACTTGAACATCAGTGCTTTCTTCAAAAGGTGATCAGTCCTTGAATGAGCAGTGCTTGGGTCTTCAGCAGTACTTAAGAGACAGCAGTAGATAGAGCTCAGTGTTTGCCTTTTAGCAGTCTTTAGTTGTTTCATCAGTGTTTGGTTCATCAGTTGTTCTTCAGAGCAGTACTTAGAGTGTATTAGCAGATAGATAACCACTGTCAAGGGGAGAGCTTAGAGTAGAAGTCTGCTTATTGTGAATCCACTGATGTGATCAGGTTTTGGCTTTACATTATCTGTTCCTCTGTTAGGGTTCAATCCCAACATCTTCATCTCTGACCTTCAAGTGATGGTAGCCTGACCTTAAGTCAATCTTCGAGAAATAACTTGCTCCTTGCAATTGATCGAACAAATCGTCGATCCTGGGTAAAGGATATCTATTCTTTATCGTGACTTTATTAAGCTCACGATAATCGATGCACAGACGCATCGATCCATCCTTCTTCTTGACAAACAGGACTGGCGCTCCCCAAGGAGACGAACTAGGTTTTATGAAACCCTTGGCTAGCAATTCGTCTAGCTGTGTCCTCAATTCTTTCATCTCCGTTGGAGCCAACCTATAGGGTGCTCTGGCAACTGATGCTGCTCCGGGGATGATATCAATCCTGAATTCCACTTGTCTATCTGGTGGCAAACCAGGTAATTCTTCCGGAAAAACTTCTGGGAATTCAGAGATGACAGGGATGTCTTCTATCTTCGGTTTAGGCTCATCAATAATCACTTGTGCCATGTAGATGACACAACCCTTCTTTAAATATTTTGAAGCCTTGAGCATAGTCACTTGCTCAGGTAGCCCATACTGGGTATCTCCCCGAATGGTAAGTGATTCACCAGACGGAGTCTTTATCACCACTTGCTTACTGTTGCAAACGATTTGGGCCTGGTTGCGAGATAACCAGTCCATACCCAGAACTATGTCAAAACCGGCCAATTTAAAGGGAAGTAGAGACAGAGGAAAAGAATGGTTCTTAATGGATATAACACACCCATCTAACACAGTTGAGACGGTTTCTAGTGTACCATCTGCTAACTCCACCTCATAATTCACGTTTAAGGTTTTGACAGGTAATTTCAGCAATTCACAAAACTTATTATCAACGAAAGACTTATCAGCGTCTGAATCAAAAAGTACTCTAGCATAGACGTCATTTACAAGGAAAGTACCTGTAATAACGTTGTCGTCTAGAACCGCTTCCTTTGCGTCCATTCTGAAGACTCTAGCATTAGTCTTCTTGGCCTCTTCAGGCTTCTTGGCATATTTAGGGCAGTTGGTCTTAATGTGCCCCTTTTCATTGCAACGGTAGCACGTTGCGTCTTTTATCTTCTTGCAATCCAAGGTTTTGTGATCCGTGGACTTGCATATACCACAAGCATAGGTTTTTGACTGAGTCTGTGAGTTCGACTCAAGTCTGCACTTTCCATAGTGCTGTTTCTTGCAAATTTTGCATTTGGGCTTCTCACCAGAGTGATGCCCATCCTTCCTTGACTCCGATCCCTACTTGTTGTCACCGTTCCCACGGTGTTTCTTGTTCGATCTACATGAACCATCTTCTTCACGTTTTCGCTTCTCAGCCTCTTTGTTTCTCAGCGATCTTTGTCGGACCGCATCCAGAGTAAGTGACAAAGATATGTCAGCTACAGACCTGAAGGTAGCTGGCCGAGAAGCTTTTACGCTTGCCTTGATTTCCGGGGCTAAACCACCGATAAAACGAGCTATTCTTTTTGGCTCCGGGGTTACCAGATATGGAACCAACCGGGACATCGTGTTGAAGTTAGTTAGGTAAGCTTGACAGTCAAGGTTTGTCATCACCAATGATAGAAAATCAGATTCTATCTTCTCCACCTCATGCTGAGGGCAGTAATTTTCCCTGATAAGGGAAACAAATTGATCCCACGACATATTGTACAATGGGATTTTCCCGGTGGCTTGAATCAGAGATCTCCACCATGCTAAAGCTTCACCCTTAAAGGACTGCGACACAAACTTAACCACATCCCTCTCAGCGCAACCGCTGATATCCACAACCGTGTCCATCTCGTCTAACCACGTCATACAGTCGACGGCTCCCTTTTCCCCAGTAAAATCCCTGGGCTTACAAGACACGAAGTACTTATAGGAGCAACCCTTGTTACGGGGTTCTTGATTCAGCACTATCTGCTGAGATGGGACACTTTGATGGTTGGTGGACTCACGATCATCACCATCTTTCTTGGGTCCATCATTTTTGGGAGGTGGCTTGCTGTGAGCCTCAGAGTGTGTTTTGGGCTTTGAATGCGGTGCAGATTGGGTCCTACTTCGAGTCCCACTATAATCTTCGTACTGCCTTTCCAAGGCCTGTGTAACTGCGCCGTCTATTATTGCTTTCAATTCAGCACCCGTTAAATTAATTCGGGCGTTCTCGTTATTCTCCACTGGATGACTATTACCCTCGTCCGAGTTAGCCATTTTAATTGAACTGTTGCAGAAAACAAGGACAATAGTTTATTTGAGAGTTTATTATGGAATTGTCTTTTGTGGCAATTCATTAACCATGGTAACAGAGACCATATTTGGTTAATTTATAAATCATATTTATTTAGGATTTCTATCATAATTTATCCTAATTATAAAACATTAACAGTTTTTTTTTTTTGTGGCACAAAAGGCCTAGTCATATGGACACTTTTAATTTAATCTATGATTTCAGATAATCAAAACATTAAGGTATACTGGCACAATAGGCCTAGTCACAAGGACGTTTATAAATTTTTAAGCTATGATTTCAGAGAATCAACGCATGAAGGTTTGAACCTAGTTCATTACCTTTATTTGACAGGGAGTCATCGCTACCACTGTCTTTTGGCTCATATGGAAATGAGCAGGGCCCGTAGGCGCTATATTAACACGTATGGTAAAAATATGATCATCTTAATTGATGATCTTAACCCATGATTCAGAGATCATTAAATTGGGTTAGGAATCTTCTAAAGAATCCTTATACATATAAAAATGACGTGTGATTTTTAACGAATCACGTCTGCCAGGAGTGTTAACATGTTTTCAGATGTTAACTTGGATTTGAATCTTTTGAACAGGTCTTACCATCTTGGCCCGGTCTTATAATGACCAAAAGGCTAGGTTTCACACTTCAAGATTCTTAATTAATAATTGCATAGGCAAATTATTTCAAAAGGAATTATTTTAATTTATTTATTTCATTTAATTTATATATGCACATAATGGCAAACATGAAATTTATAAAACATTCATTCCATTAAATTTATTATAATATTACACGCTGCCCTAAACGGGTCTTTTCAACAAACAATTACCCACACAGGGGTCAATCAACATGCTCCTCCACGCAGGGACTTTAAACAAACATAATAGTCCACGCAGGGACCTTAAACAAACAAACTAGTCCACGCAGGGACTTTAAGCAAACATCATACCCTCGCAGGGGTTAACGGAAGATAGACCCATGCAGGGGTCAAAACAAACACACATACATACCCACGCAGGGGCTTAAACAAATACAGGAAATACAGGCTCACGCAGGGGCTCAACTGATACAAGGAAAAACAACAGTGGAAGGATTCAATGATCCTTCTTGCTTTTCCCTTTGATCAAGCTTGTTAATCCTTGGAATAAAGTCTGTCTCTCCATGCGGTCTCTGTGAACTTCCCGTTCAACTTGATTCAACCTCTGAAGGAGTTCTTCATGCTCAGGTGGGGAGAACCTAGGCGGCTGCGATTGTGTCCGGATAATAGGCCTAGGAGGTATCTGGTACCCATGTGTTGGGTACCCTACTCCCCATGGATCTCCATAGGGTCCTTTGGTGTTGTAGTTAGCCGCTACCATGTAAGGGTCGGCCTCCGCGTAACCATAGTTGTGGTGAGTCGGCGGTTCAAACGGGTTATACGCCATGGAACCCGTATATGCCGAAATTGGGTTGTCAAAACCCATTGGCGGTGGCTGTGGTACAGCTGGGTTGGAGGGTCCACCCATTTGTGGGTCCTCCTGATGTGGCGGATAGTGGCTACCACTGGATTGACGTGGGGAACTGAAATGGAAATCCCCTGCTCGTGACGACATGCGCGCACCGGTTCTCCTTCGCCTTGGCGATTGCGGAGGTGCCGGTTGCACTGGCGGCGGTGGAGGTGGTGGCGTGACTGCCACGAATCTGGAATCCACAGAGGGATCCTGTTGTTGTGGCTGCTGCTGCTGGGGCGACGAATGGTGAGGAGGTGTATAGTACCACTCGTGCCTGTTGAACAAAGCTTGAAAACTGTCTGGACCACCGTAGGGTGATCCGTGGAAGGAAGATCCGT
The DNA here is from genome assembly GCA_030545235.1 of Helianthus tuberosus. Classification (NCBI taxonomy): domain Eukaryota; kingdom Viridiplantae; phylum Streptophyta; class Magnoliopsida; order Asterales; family Asteraceae; genus Helianthus; species Helianthus tuberosus. The sequence continues at coordinate 166,148,757 of CM060399.1, read as the reverse complement.
CGGAGATCTCGATGGGATGATTTGGCGTACCACTAGCAGGCTCGACGGGATCAGTGTCCTCATCCATGTCCTCCGCGTGATCTCCGGAGTAGTGATCTTCTGGCCCCAGTGGGTTAAAACCCATGGGTTCTTGGATGTAATTGGCCGGGTTAAACTGGCCCATAAAAACAGGTGTGGGGTCCCCGAAAGAATGATGCGATAGGGATCGCTGTAATGGTATATACGAAGGCTGAGGGTTGTTGGGTTCGTACTCCAGTTGTGGCCCGTAAGGGTTTTGGACCGGAGGTGTAGAGCTGTGTGATACCGATCGTCTGGCTGGTTCAAACAAGTTCATCCTATTTTGCCGAGGGTCGTCACTCTCGGTAGTAGATGGAGCTCGCACATTTGAAGGTCCAGCTTCATTATCATTGGGGGCGGTGATTGGCCCCTTGCCTCTTCCTCTTCTCCTGAATAATCTTGGCGGCATTATGTTAATCCAGTCAATATGGCATGAGATAACAAAACAAAAATATATGCAAAATAAAGGACAACACAAACAAAGTGGAATTTGTCCTATGTTATATGTCTAGACTCGAAAGTTTAGAATTGTGCAATTGTGTAACTGAGATTAAACACAAAAGGCTAGTGTTTAATTCACTCAGTGTTGGCTCTGATACCAACCTGTCACACCCCGATTTCCACGTGTCACCGGTGGGCCCGGTGGGGAGTATCGTGACGTGGTTGGCAACATAATAGTCAAACAACACAATAATCAATATGCACAGCGGAAGCAAAATTTAAAAATATGATACAACCGAATTTAATATTGTAATATCAAATGTCACAATATTCGGAAGTTTATCCACAGATGGATCGAAAATAAAATAGTATTAATGGTTCAACAGACTTCAGGCATCTTAAGCTTGCGAGACTTCTAGTGATGCTAAGGAGAAATCCCAGCCAATTACGCTTAGTACCTGCATTTAATCTTTTTGGGAAAATACGTCAGTTTACACTGGTAAATACAATCAACTGACTCATTTTGGAAAATGATTGAAAATTGGTTTGGATGCACGTGGCACAAACATTTTATTTAGCTTGGGAGAATTATTTAATATTTAAATCTTGTGAACGGATTACATGTTCCTTGTACGTTCAGTAGCCCGGATCTTGTCCGGGTTAAAGACCAATAGACACACCACAATATACTTTTGTGCACTGACGGGTGTACGCCTACACCCCGCGCTTAAGTCGTGGCCATTTCGTAAAATGATGCCAAGGATATCCGGGACATGGTCATTAACCCCCAAAGGCTTTAAGTAACAAGACTGTTTAAACGAGCCGATCAAATTTATTCAATTACCCACTCAACGGTGGAGAATTTGATGCCCGATCAAGCGGTATGCTATATACCGTAACCCAAGCCCGTATAGGGAAAATAAGTTAAAAGTATTTACCTGAGCAATGTATAAATCACAATAAGCAAATTGCAAGTAGCTTTTACTGGTTCTCCTAATCTGGAACGAAGGTTTATAATAACCTATTAGAATCCTAACGGGTCTTTAGTTAAGCTTAAGCTTAGACCGGCTAGTTTCAAAGATACGGTTCGTACGCACGATTAAGCGAAGACCGGATAGAATGTGATTTAGACCCGACAAGTTCAGAGACTTGTTTAATATGGGTCCTTCATGCACATTCTGGATTTTGAGATAAAACCGATAAGGTTTGACCCGTTTCGGCTAATTTATGTAAACTTATTACATAAACTGAACCGAACGCGTAATAAGCGTAACGGGTAATAATGAGAGCCATTTACAGGTTTCCTAAGTTAATATGCTCCATATATGTTGTGATATCAGTAATATATCATTTATTATGCTCGAAGTGAATTTAAACACAAACTATGCCCCGAAGGGGTAGTTTGTCATTTTAAAGGTTGTAAAAGAGTTTAAGTAGTATCCTGAGTTACAGGTCTGATGTAATCATCAAAAATACTTAGTTTACTGATTTATAACAGTAAGGTATTGTAGGTATGTGAAATTTATCAATTATAACCAAACTATGCCCCGTAGGGGTATTTTGGTAATTTCACATAAGCCGAAAAGCTCAAAACTGAAGTCTGAGTTTATCAACCTTTGCTTATTGTTAAAATATTATAATTTGCCTCAAATATTAGTAAGTATCACCCTTGGTATGTTTAAAATAGTTTTAGTACATACTATGCGTTAAAAACGCTTAAAAAGGCGATTAGAAGCCGTTTCCGGGTTCGATACTTAAATCTGATATTTTTATATTTCCAGAAGGCTTAAAATAATTTATTTATCATATGTGATCAGTAGCAAAAGGTTTGGAGTCATTTAGATATGTAAAACTCATTTTATGGCCCGTAAGGGCAAAACCGACAATTATCGGATTAAGCCTACGACTATGAGTTATGCTTAGCCTAAAATTAATTAAAAATATTTAAAAATACCAAAATAATATATTACATCAGTGGGTAAAGATATTGATATCAAAATGTATGTTTAAGTAGGCTATACGCTAAATACGCCGTTTAATTAACATAAAGCCTTAATTTTACGCTAACGAGCATAACTCTTAACCTACACCTCAAACTGATGTTAAATTCTGTATGCAAGTTTATATATCAGTAATTAAGGTTTCTACTCTTTTACATTTCCAAAAATAACGTTTTAAGGTAATAAGGGCATAATGGTCAACATATGAGCAATTAACGGAATCATGCGTATTAATTGGATAACTAATGATCCGAGGTGTATAATCACAGAGGGTTATGCTAGCATGTAACCTGGTCCAAATGAAGCTCTAAGGTATTTCTAAAACATACCATAACGGGTCAGAACTGAAAGTCAAAGTATAAGTCAAACTATGCGACTTTCGGTTCCGAACCGGGTCTAAACAGGAAATTGTCAGGTTGAACATGTTTAGACATGTTCTTATACTAATTAACAAGTTATATTAATGATCAAACAGGTTATAAGTGTTCTACATTGCTAATCATGCATAAATTGCATTTTAAACATTCTGTTGACTTTTTATTAGTAAGTTTGACCCGACATTTGACCTAGTTAGAGTGGGAATCAGGGGAAACCCTTTTAAGGTTTTATTACCCACATAATTACCTACTTAAAGGTACTTTTAATTTGAGATTTGACTGAGCCATTATTAATTAATCTCGAAGTCAAACCGTAATTAAGATGGTTTGACATTTAGCTATATAACTAAGCTAAACTTAATTAAGAAAGGTTAAGCAAACTTACAAGTGTTTAATGACTGATTAGGAAGGCTTGGAAGATGCTCTGGTGCTCCACAATTTATCAGAATTGCTTGAGGAATGAATGATCAATGTGTTTGCACAAAGAGGCTTTATATAGTAAACCAAGACACCACAATGTGTTGACATCTTAGTCTACTACTGCCCACAACATTCCCACATGTGTCCCTAGTGCTTCGGGGTTGTTTAGAGGCCAAGGGATATGAGGAAAACCGTTCAAAAGTCGAAAATTGCGCTTAAAACAGGTAACAGCCGGTTTCTGGTCGCTGGGCACTAGCTTACGGACCGTAAGGGCCCCAATGTTGAGGTCCGTAAGCTGGTCCTCAGGCACAAAAACATGTTGTTCTTTGGTGTTTTGAAAGGGCAACTCATGGTTTCGAATATGGGACTTGTTTTATCAGTTTGGGACCTCCAATAAGGGCCTTGAACAGTTACAAACCCTACCATTTTGAATTGTTTGCTTGGATCCATTGAATTATTTTCAAAAGTGTCGTACAAAAAGGTTAACCATAGAAATTTTCATAGAAACCTATCATGCACTTTGAATTCGTTTATCGACAATGAATTTCTGGATTTAGGATATATTAGATGTGTGTAAAATATAATTGGGTCTTGGGATTTATAAATGAGGTCGTTCAGAGGTAATAATTTACATGACGCTACTTTTAAATCCTGCCAAAACATCTTTATTAAATCCGGGTTTACAACGCGTTTTGTCTTACATGACACGTGTCGTTATTTCATTGAACATGAATTTTCGAGGTGTTACATATATTTACATTAAGCCAGTTGTTATTGAGTTACATCCGTTAAGTTAGATAGATTAGCTGCAGCCAAGAGTTTGTGTCCGGGTATATTATTATTGTAATGTAATGTAATTTAATCGACGTAAGTGTAAATCACAACTACTTGGATAACTAATATCTATACGGTTTTAAAAAGTAATACGAATTGAATAGATAATGGAAAAGAAATTTTATATAACAGATCATACCTTGAGTCTTTATTTTCTATAGTCAAAATCACCGTATGATCCAGCATCTGCGAATGTGTGATGGTTCCTAAAAAAGTCTATTATCATTCAGCAACTTATAAAATATAGTAATATTTTTATAAAACAGATCATATCTTAAGTCTTTGCTGCTATTGCTGAAACTATGTCCATTTTTCGACTATATTTACATATCAAGTGCCACGGTCTTTGAATAACAGATTCTGCTTCACCTTCACACACACTATACCAATAATTATCTGGCTCAACACTCCCCAACTTTCTCATTATTAGCAACATATCCTTCACTCCAGCCATCTTTATCTTCATCGGGGTGATTCTAAAATCATCAACATGAGAAATACTTAACACGTCTTTCGTTCTGATGCCATTTATTCCAATCCACCTAGGAATTGACGTTGATCCAAAACGAATGCTCAAAATCAAAGTAAAATGTGAAATCTTTTCCTTCTTCATCACGACGTGACTTAAACCATAAATTGTTAGTAAAAGAACATTGTCAATGTAAGTGCAGTTCCTGCAGGGTAACTGTCACTTATCAGTTCTGGTCAACCAAAGCAGAAGTCCAAGTTAAAGTCAACGATAATGAAGAATTCAAGACCACATGAAGACCATGCACTGATCAAGGGGGAGTTTGTTAGTGCACTTTGGGTGATAAGTGCATGCTTTCCAATTGTTAGGGTCTTTATTGTACATGTCTTGAAACTTAGTCCAAGGTTTATCCTTGGATAATTTGTCCAAGTTTATGTCTAGACTTTTGTCAGGGGTTTGTATATAGGCAAAAGTCGGGGTTTTTGTGTAGATTATTTTGTCCGGGTTTTAGTCCCTAGTCTATATATATATGTTGTATAGGATTAGGGCAAGTAACCAATCCACGAAGAAGCTTTGTGCACCTCTCCTAACTTCTTGTTCCTCCTGGTGTGCACATCCTAGAGAGAGAGACTATGTGTTAGTGAGAGAAAGCTAGGGTTTAGATCTTTGTGATCTAAACCAGCTTGTAGATGATGTATACTCCTTTGGTTTGTGTAATCTATGATGACTGATTCAATATAAAGGGTTCATCTTCTACATATTTCTATCTTGTTCATATTTTGTTCTTCATGTCTTGAATCAAGTGCAATGTTTGATGTTCGTCATCGATCCAGTGCTTTCACAGTGGTATCAGAGCATGGTTACCGATTCGGAATAGTCTAACCGCCTTCCGAATCACCATTGCTCTTGATTTGATGTTTGTTTCCGCCAAACATCTTGAAGACGTGAAGATTTTGGTCCAGATATGAAGAAATTCGAGCTGTGTTGGAGAGAACTGCTGGGTTTTTGGAGATCTAGGGTTTTGATCTAAAAAGGCAATGTCTGAGTTTCAAACTTTGTGTTTGTGTTTCCGGGGTATTGGTGAACCAGTGTGAAGTCATATTGGGGAAATAGTCCGGAGTCTGGTTACTCAAGCTTGTCCGAGTTTTACACTTGTCCAAGTTTTTCCTTTTCTAGTATAAAAGGTCAGAGTTTCTCCATAAAATCTTGGTCCGAGTTTTCTGTTTGATAGTTGTCCATGTTTAAAACTCTTTCTTGGTCCGAGTATAAGGTATTTTGGTCCGAGTTTCTTCTTAGTCTATCTGCGAGTTTTCATGTTGTTCAGCTCCGAGTTTTAACAACTGATGTGTTTCAATTCCGAGTTTTAACAACCGATGTGTATCAGCTCCGAGTTTTAAAGAAAGTTTGGGAGTCTGAGATTTACAGATATGGATTTGTTCTGAGTTTTAAGATTCCGAGTTGTAACTTGAAAGTTTTAACAGTTCCGAGGTTTAAGATTCCGAGTTGTTTAACTGTTCATTCCGATTTTTAAAACAGTTCCGATATGTTTTAGTGATTCCAAGTTTCAACTTTCAACTTGTTCCGAGTTTTAAAATTTCAAGTAAGTAACAGGTTCCGAGTTTATTGTTCTGAGTTTTGTCCATGAATTTCTTCATTGTTCCGAGTTTTAAACAGTTCAGCATTGTTCCGAGTTTTGGTTACAGTTTTGGTCTTATCCGAGTTATAAAGAATGTTCAAAGTTCCGAGTTTTACCAACGATGTGGTTCAGTTCCGAGTTTTAACAACCGAGGCCTGTTTCAATTCCGAGGTCAAATTCAGTGCCAGCTTCTTTAATCGGTTCCGAGTCTCTAGCCTTGATTGTTTCGAGTTTTAAAACTCATCACATTTTCAATTGGCTCCGAGTTTTAAACCAGTCTTCCGGATTCCGAGTTTTGATTTTAAATCTCACTTTTGAGTCCGATTTTTCAGGTCCGAGTTTTAAGCTCCGAGTTTTTCATAAGGTTTAACAATTCCGAGGTAACAACTTTCAAGTTTTAAAATTCCAGTTCCGAGTTTTATTTCCAGTTCCGAGTTTTGTTGTTGAAACTGTTTATCCGAGTTTTGTTGTTGAAGGCTGTTTGGTCAACGGATTTGTTCCGAGTTATAATATGGATTGGTTCCGAGTTTTTTTTTTAAAGGTTTTAAAGTTTCTCAGTCCGAGTTTTAAAACAACAGCAGCTCCAGTTCCGATCTGTTTCAGATTCCGAGTTTGAAACAAGTAGTTCGATTGTTCCGAGATTAGTCTTTCGGATAGCAGCCCCCGGGTTTCTTCAGAGCTTCCTTTATTTCTTTGCTTGTTTCAAATTCCTGTGTATTTTACATACTGTTCTGATGATCTGATCCAAGGTTTCAAGAGCTTCTGGGTTTTACAGGTTCCAAATTTGCTAAGAATTCTGGGTTACCTGGGGTACCGGATTTTTAGCTAAATTTAGAAGTTTGTGTTGTTCGGAAGTTTCGAGTTGTGCATGTTCCGAGTTTTTCTAGTTATTCCGGGTTACCTGGGGTACCGGATAACTAACTAAGAGTCATAATTATGTGTAGTTTGGAAACTTGATGTCGGTTTCAGATTATCGAAAAGTTTTATGGTACTTATGTTGTCCGGATCAAGTGAGGAGGTGAAGAGAATAAGACTTGTTTGGACTTCTGTATTGTTTACAAAGAAAAAGGGGGAGTAAAAATTTTAAAGTTCCTGTTTTCTTTGTAAATCAAAAGCCTATGGTGCTACATCGAAACAAGTTCATGTTTACTATCTTTGAGATTAACTTAGTGTTAATCTTACCGGTGGCGAAGTGTTTAAAACATGAAGCAAGTTAGAGCTGGTGTATGATTGATTTTTGTCAAGTTTGTTCGAGGTTTAATCAAGTGTTGACGTGATGAAGCAAATTGTTCGTTTGGCAACTAGTTGAAGGTCAAACCTTTATCGTATGCCGGTTAGAGTAGAGAAGATTAGTCTTCTTGGTACCTCTTCCAAGTTGGTGACTGATCGGATTTTCGAAATATGGGGTTCTTACATTGAGGGGGAGATCAGAGACGAAAGTTATCGGGTAATTGGTGGATTTGTGAAGATACGAGATTGGATCTTGAAGATTCGAGATGAAATGATTTTAGACACTCAGTTGTAGACTTTGATCAAGATGGTGGATGTACATTTTCGGAGTTTGGTTTGTTATTAACTTATCGAACCAAACTTCATGTCTTTGCGGAATTTGAAGTGTTTGATGTTAGGCATTGGAAATCCAACGTTTCGTTCTTCTACTGGTTAAGTTTGAAGATTAATGTATCGAGCGATATTCCTACATGTGGTTGTAGGTCGGTTCGCGTTAACTTGATTCGGGAGTAGTTTGAGGGGAGGATCTACAGCGTTTGATGTTGGATTCTTCGGGTTTCTCAAAGCGGCCATTTAAGTGATCGTCAGCAAGTCTTTAATTAGAAGGGTTGAAGATCGCTGTGCTCTGCCGGAAAGATCAAGTCTCAGCCAAAGTTGAAAGCAGCCATGATATCATCAGTCAAGGGGGAGTCTGTAAGTGCAGTATTCGGTGACTGAAGATATCAATGTCAAATAGAACTGATAGCAACAGTTAAGGGGGAGTCTGTAAGTGCAGTTCCTGCAGGGTAACTGTCGCTTATTAGTTCTGGTCAACCAAAGCAGAAGTCCAAGTTAAAGTCAACGATAATGAAGAATTCAAGACCACATGAAGACCATGCACTGATCAAGGGGGAGTTTGTTATTGCACTTTGGGTGATAAGTGCATGCTTTCCAATTGTTAGGGTCTTTATTGTACATGTCTTGAAACTTAGTCCAAGGTTTATCCTTGTACAATTTGTCCAAGTTTATGTCTAGACTTTTGTCAGGGGTTTGTGTTTAGGCAAAAGTCAGGGTTTTTGTGTAGATTATTTTGTCCGGGTTTTAGTCCCTAGTCTATATATATGTGTTGTATAGGATTAGGGCAAGTAACCAATCCACGAAGAAGCTTTGTGCACCTCTCCTAACTTCTTGTTCCTCCTGGTGTGCACATCCTAGAGAGAGAGACTATGTGTTAGTGAGAGAAAGCTAGGGTTTAGATCTTTGTGATCTAAACCAGCTTGTAGATGATGTATACTCCTTTGGTTTGTGTAATCTGTGATGACTGATTCAATATAAAGGGTTCATCTTCTACATATTTCTATCTTGTTCATATTTTGTTCTTCATGTCTTGAATCAAGTGCAATGTTTAATGTTCGTCATCGATCCAGTGCTTTCACAGTCAAGTTTGATACAGTTTACAATTTTTTCTAAACTTCAAATAATTTTGCAGTTGAAAGCAGCCGATTGACATCAGAGCCAAAGTAACAAAAGGGCGTTGTTATCACCCCCAATAGTGTGAGATAACTTCAAAACAAATAACACCCACACATTATCTTTCTTATACACTATGTATGATAAAAAAGAGTTTAGAATCATACCAATCCAATAGAGTATGTCTTCCATATCAATGGCGCCAAGAGCTTGTTACTGGTACAAACAAACATATTTCAATATCAGCAAAAAACAAAATAACATTTGAATTTCATCATAGATTAATAAGAAAATAATGTGCATAAATTGAGTTACAGCGAAACCCTAGATGTAGTATCTGGAACATGGGACTGGCACTTTGATTCTAGAATTGAAATGGGTATGAGCATATATATATATTGATCAAAGAACGCACAAGGGACTGGCACTTTGATTCTAGAATTGAAATGGGTACTGGTACCGGCATCGAAAATACCCGTTACGGTACGACTCGGTACCGGTACGGACCGGTATTTTATGGCAAATACCGTTTTCTATTGGCTCTACTCATGTCCACTGTCCGTTAGGCGAGTCAGCGAAGCAAAAGAACCCTTGCCATTTTACCTAATGCTATGCACGTACTACTACAATAAATGACTTTTACAATATATGGGCCTCAGGAACCATCACAGCCCCTAAATCTCCGACAACGGCAGCCTCATAGAAATATGTCAGCACCAAACAATTTCAAAATTAACACAGTACGTGCCAAGTCTTAAATTTTCACAATAAGGTGGCTTAGATTTCTCATCATAGCCTTTGAATCTCGGATACCTCATGGCATTCATTGGCACAATTCTCAGGCCTCAAATCAACTAAAAAACGCTGCAAAACGGTCTCTAGCAACAATCGGTTCTCACAACCCTAAAATTAGGGTTTAAAACAACAATGGCGTAATCATCGAGAAGAGAGTCTGCATAAGAAATAACAACTTTGATTCATCCCTAATCTCGTACAATTAGGCTCAGAGTTTGCGAAATAGGGAAACCACAATGGCTGCAGGGGAGGTTGCAGGTGTTCACCTACCATCCTGCAACCCTGCCACGCCGAGATGGGATCTTCAGTAATCTTTTCTCAGACCCTCAAACTCATCACAACCCTTTTGTGAACCCTAATCGAGAAAAGGGTTGCCATATAAAAAATAGAGAAGTCAGGCACTAACAATCACACAGTAATCGACTGTAAGATGTATTTACAAACAGACCCAGATCGATGACCGGAGATGTAACACCTCAAAAATTCATGTCCAGTGAAATAAAGACACGTGTCATGTTATGCAAACGTGTTATAAAAACGGATCCAGATAAAGATGTACGGTAGGATTTAAAAACGCCGACATGTTAATTTATACCTCTGAGCGACCTATTAATAAATCCCTAACCAGGATATATTTAATCAACATCTGAATTATGTATATAAATCTGGCGATCCTAAATAATAAATTGGTTACAACCTTAGACATGGATCCAATATGAATTTCTTGGTATTTCCGACATTAAAAACCTCCCACAAGAATACAAGTTATGTAAGTGGATGGCTAGGCATGCAATAGCTGACTTCATGGTCCCCATACTTATTAAAAGGCACAAGAGTCGGAGATGTCATAGTTGCATGGTCACAGCCTGAAAGAAAACAATTTTTTATCCTCTGGCGAAGCCTTACGGACCGTAAAGGTCTAACCTTACGGTCCGTAAGGGAACGGTTACAGACCGTAAGCTCCAAGCCTTACGGTCCGTAAGGACTGTATCTGGGCGAATTTTTGGACAGCTGCCTGTTAAAACGGTTGCACCGCCTTATTTGAGTGGTATTCGAAAATCAGGGGCTCTATAGGTGGTTTTTAGCATCTTAGGGACACCTGGGATGATCTTGCAACTCATGTAGACTATTTTGGCATGATCCAATGCATTTGGGTTCACTATATAAGAGAACCAAGTTTGCTACATTTTGGTCTTTCACTTGCAACTTCTTTCAAGCTAGCCTCTGGAGCTCCCCTGATCAGCAACAAGTTTCCTAGTGGTCCCTAATCATACTTAGGACATTTGTAAGTGTCCTTAACCCTTCCTAATTCAGTTTAGCTTAGTTAATTAGCTAAAAGTCAAACCGTCGTAATTAAGGTTTGACTTCGAGATTAATTAAAATTGGTTCAGTCAAATCTCGAATTAAAAGTACCTATAAGTATGTATTTATGTGGGTAATAAACCCTTAAAAGGGTATCCTCTGATTCCCACTCTAACCAAGTCAATTATCGGGTCAAAGCTAACTTTAAAAAGTCAACATAATACTTATTTTCAAATTTATACATAATTAGCAATGTAGGATCCATATAACCTGTTTTATCATTAACATAACTTGGTAATTAATGTAAGAACATGTCTAAACATGTTCAACCCGATAATTTTCAGTAGAGACCCGGTTCGGAACCGAAAATCGCATAGTTTGACTTATACTTTGACTTCCAGTTCTGACCCGTTTAAGCCTAGTTTAGGATTGCCTTAGAGCTTCTTTTGAACCTAGTTTCATGTTGGTATAACCCTCTGTGATTATACACCATGGTTCATTAGTTGTCTAATTGTTATGCAAGTTTCCGTTAATTGCCTAAATGTTGACTAATATGCCCTTTATACCTTAAAATGTGATTTTTGAAAAAGTAAAAGAGTAGACATCTTGATTACTAATTCATAAACTTGTACCCAAAATTTGACATCAGTTTGAGGTGTAGATTGAGAGTTATGCTCATTAGCGTAATTAGAAAGCTTTTTAGCGATTAAACCGCATAATTAGCATATAGCCTATCTAAACCCAATTTTTGATATCAAAATTTTTACCTACTGATATAAAATAATATTTTGGGATTTTAGGAGATTTTTAATTAATTTTAGGATGAGCATAACATAGGGTTGTAGCTTTAATTCGGTTAATGCCGGTTTTGCCCTTTTTAGCTATAAAATGAGTTTTACAAATCCTTTTGACCCCAAACCTTTTTCTACTGATTTTATATGATAAATAAATTATTTGAGCCTTCTGGAATTTATAAAAATATCAGCTTTCCTTTGAAAACCCGGAAATGGCTCCAAATCGCCTTTTTAAGCGTTTTTAACGCATAGAACGTATTAAAACTATTTTAAACATATAAGGTTGATACCTACTGATATTCTAAGTATATTTTTATACATTAACAGTAAGCTAAAGTTTTAAACTCAGATTTCCAGTTTTGACCCTTTAGGCTTATGTGAAATTACCAAAATGCCCCTACGGTGCATAGTATGGTTATAATTAATAAATTTCACATATATATGATACCCTACTGTTATAACTTATTAAATTAAGTCTATTTACTAAATGAATCAGACCTGTAGCTCAGATTACTAAATAAACTCTTTTATAACCTTTAAAATGACCAAAATGCCCTTACGGGACATAGTTTGAGTTTAAATCCATTTCGGGCATAATGGAAGACATCTTACTGATGTCACAACATATTTAAGGCATAATTAACTTAGGAAACCTGCATATGACTCATTTGGTTACTCGTTACGCACTTTTCGCGTTCGGATCGGCTTATGTAACTAGTTTGCATATATTAGCCGAAACGGGTCAAACCTTATCATTTTTGTCTCAAAATCCAGAATGTGTTTAGTTTACCCCTATTATACATGTCTTCAAACTTGCCGTGTCTAAATCACATTCTATTCCGGTCTTTGTTTATTCATGCATTTGAACCATATCTTCCTTTAAAACTAACCGATCTAAGCTTAAGCTTAATTAAAGACCCGTTAGAAATCTAATAGGTGATTATAAACCTTCGTTCCAGAATAGGAGGCCCAGTAAAAGCTCTCTGTACTTGCTGATTGATATATGGCTGGGATTAAATTTATATTTAGCTCAGGTAAATACTTTTAACTTATTTTCCCTATACGGGCTTGGGTTATGGTATATAAAATACCGTTTGGTCGGGCATTGAATCTTTAATCAAATAGAGGTTAAATCATTGAAATGCTCCGTTTGGAAATGTTTTGTTTGCTTAAAGCCTTTGGGGGGTAAATGGCCATGTCCCGGATATCCTTGGCATCATTTTACGAAATGGCCACGACCTAAGCACGGGTTGTAGGCGTACACCCGTCAGTGCCTAAACAAATAATGTGGTGTGTCTATTGATCTTTAACCCGGCACAAACCGGGCTACTGAACGCATAAGTAACATGTAATTCTTTTACAAGATTATATTTAAATAATTATCCCAAGTTATAAAAGATATTTTGTGCCACGTGCATTCAAATCAATTTTCAAACTCTTTTCAAAATGAGTCAGTTATTTGTATTTACCAGTGTAAACTGACGTATTTTCCCAAAAGGTTAAGTGCAGGTACTACTCGAACTAGGCTGGCTTTCTCCTAGCGTCCACAATAAGTCTCGCAAGCTTGGATGTCATAAAACTGTTGAACAATGCTTCCTTTTTATTTTGATCCGCCTGTGGATCTGTTTCAACTATTTGTGATACTTATTATTACAATTTATTAAAGTTGAAATGAATCTATCTTTTGCTTCAGCTGTGCATTTATATATTGTGTTGTTTTGACTATGATGATATCAACTACGTCACGATACTCCCCACCGGGCCCACCGGTAATACGTGGAAATATCGGGGTGTGACAGGAGAAGTCGCCTGAGCTTCACCAGTAATCGACTGTAATCGAATGAGGGGGCACTGCAACAGCTCCGCCATGAATCCACCACAGCTCCGCCGTGACTCCACCACATCTCCGCCGTGACTCCACTACCACTCCGCCTTGGCTCCGCCACCGCAGAAGGTGGGCTGGCCACGCTGCCTCTCGGTTTCTCCCACTTTCTCTCTCTACATGTGTGTGTTTGTCTAGGAATAAATGGATAATAGTTACAACCAAATTAACATATCATACAACACCAAACTGCAGAGAACACAATTTAAATTTAAAGTACAACCACATATAGCCTAACTATGTTGTAAATTATATAATTATATAATGTATAATTATATAATAACTGACTATCAAATATTTTCTTTATTCAACTTGTGTAGGATATATATAAGTTTCTAACTTAGGATATATTTTAACGTAATAAAAATTGTGACAAATTTTATATATGAAGTGAAAATTGTATATCACTAATAACTAGATGTGAGTATATATAACAAAGTAATAAATCATTAAAAAGAAACTAAAGTTATGTATACTTTTTAGGGTAATTGACCTGTAATAATCTCACCTAAACCTTATTGGCCAGTAATAATCCCACCTGAGAATATTGCTCCCACTAGTCCCACCTTTCACCTATTTTTCCTACAATAGTCCCCCGTTAAAAAAACTTAACGGAGTTAAGCTTTTTTCCAAATTACAAACAGACAGACTTTTTAGGGCTTTTGATCAGAACGATGATACGAATCCATTGATGTAAAAGTTACTTCGAAATGGTGCTCCAAGTAACTTGATTTTGGTTAATTGGAAATTTAAACACCCGAATAGAAGCGTCATTTTCATCGTTTTGAGCACCATTTCGAGGCATGTTTTACATCAATGGACTCGTATCGTCGTTCTTGTCAAAAGGCCTAAAAATCTGTTTGTAATTTTGAAAAAAGCTTAACTCCATTAAGATTTTTTAACAGGGGACTATTGTAGGAAAAATAGGTGAAAGGTGGGACTGGTGGAGGGAATATTCTGAGGTGGGATTATTAATGGCCAACAAGGTCTAGGTGGGATTATTACAAGCCAATTTCCCTACTTTTTATAGTTGATAAAGAATACATAAAAAATATAAATTAAATAACCAGCGTCAGCCTTGAGAATTCATGTACTTTGTTTAAGTTCAAAAAAACGTGCCCTTAGGCCTTAACGAAATTGGGTATTGGGCTCACTAAATGTCAAAACCTAATGCCAATTGGCTAATAACTAATCTAAACCATAAAAATTGTTTTGTAAGTGGGCCTATGTTGGTTTTTGTATGGGTATACCCTATTAATTTATTTATTTTTACATATAAATATCTGAGTTTTTTTTTAAATAACGCGCCCTTCGAAATATCGGGCTCTGGACGGTGGTACTCCCCGCCCACCTTCAGGGCCGGTCATGTAAATAACATTTACTTTTTAGCAGTAAATTTCTTTTAATCCTTGTTGTCTATAGAACTTAAACCCAAGACCGTCTCCTTCCCATATACAGGTGTTTAAAGGTTTTACCTATTGCGTTTGAGTGATCAATGATTGTCCATTTACTATCCCTTTAATATAAAGTGTTATTTAATAGTTGTAAGTCTATTTTTTTCTAATAAACACCGGGTAACTTGAAAGACTCTTTTTAAAGTTGTCATCTTTCTTTGAAGTTCTATAAAGCAAAATCTACAACGGTTGCTAACGGTTGGCCGGAAAAGCTCCGCAAAAGCTATTTCACTTTGTTTTACCTGCTTTACTTCTCTACAAGGGTATTAGGATTTTTTTTGAAGTGTCAAACTACGACAAAAGTTCTACGTTTGATACACTGGTTAACTGTTGATGCACTTTGTGTATGTAGCTAGTGATTAGCTATAACGTATATATTTAAGTCGTCATGTAAACGTTAAGTTTGTGTAGAGTGATGGAAGTGAAATGATTTTTCCTTTGTCGTTTGACTTGAAAAACAATCGAAACGACATGATGATGTGCATAAGACAATAAGACATGGCCTTATCATTTGGAACTCAAACTACATAGAGTGTCGTTTAAGAACTTTCAAAAGACACTGGTGGTTGTTGTTTGGAAAATGCCAAAAAGCATGTTATGTCACTTAGAAAAGTATGCAAACAACATAGGGTGTACTTTGGAATTGAGTTGTAGTTTAGAAATATCCAAAAGACATTATAGGTGTCATTAGGAATTGAAATGTCGTTTGGAACTTAATACATGTTGTTTAGTTATTTATCGAAACGACAATACATGTCGTTTAGATCCTATCATCATGTCGTTTGGGCAACTGGTTTTCAGGATAAATTATCATCATATCGTTTAGGCAACTGGGTTTTCAGTATAAATTACCAAGTTGTATTTTGAAACAAGGTAGCCGGAGACAGGGAGTTAGAACAGAGTGTATTGAGAGCGTATTATCTTGTTATCGGTATCGAAACTCTGCCAAAATCAATATACGAACGTTATTAATAATATCCTTGTTTTATTTATTCTTATATTGCTCGGTTTGTGGTGTGACTTGAATTCCGCACTTGTTACACCATTAGAAACAATCTTTGTTGTTCAAGATCGGTCTGGATCTACAAGTGGTATCAGAGCTATAGGCTCGATTTCTTGTTGAAAACCAAGCATATTGTGAGATTTTGAGTGGTTTTTGGGTGTAGATTACACTTGGACAAAAACCCTATACCTTGTTTGGTTGAAAAGATTATTAAAACTAGTAAAATGATGCTATTTGCTGAAAATATTGATTGATAACTTATTAAAACTTGTGGAGACACTCAAAAATGTGATTTTTGTTAAGATTTGAGGTTAAAAAGAACATTTCATCATTGTTACCAGTGACCAAGCTCGACGGAAGATACAAGTTCATTCTGGAATACCATTGGTGGGATTGCACGTCTGAATTCTGCAGAAATTGTCCTTGTTGTTCCCTTGTTGTCTGCAAACGTAAGAAACAGAACGTCACAAGATTTACGATCGTCCCAGACTCCCAGCTGCTCGTCCCTGCTGTTGCGCCGTTGGCCGTCATTGACCTGTGTGTTTGATGAGTGTTTCTTGTCCTTTGATTTTTTGTTTGTGGTCAATCTTTATGTAGTATTGTTGTTTGTAGATTTGTTAGGGTTTAGTGTTTAGAAAAGTTAATTTTACAAAAAGTTATAGTTTGTTGCACGTTTTTTCTTAGTTGATTGCTAGAGTTTTGGTTATCAAATCAACTCTCATAGCATGCTAATCGGTATATTAAATTAATATGCTTGCCTTCACATTAATCTTTATCAACTATATAGTACAATAGTGAATAGTCCCTAGTCTAACTATGGATGGAATTACAGAATGTTTTCCATAATTTTCATTATTCAAATTACAATATGTTCAAGACTAATGCATATACTCTAGTAGGGTAAGGATAGTGTAAAAAGGGCCTAAAGTGTGAGAAGTGTATTATAACACTATATATAATACTATATAACACCATATAAACACAGTATAACAATATGTAACACCATATAACACTATGTAACACTATATATCATTATATAACAAATATAATACTATACATCTATCATAGACATGCTATCAGACAACCTATAGTGTTATATTTGTTATATAATGATATATAGTGTTACATAGTGTTATATGGTATTATATGGTGTTACATATTGTTATACGGTGTTTATATGGTGTTATATAGTATTATACATAGTGTTATAATACACTTCTCACATTTTGAGCACTTTTTACAGGATCCTCTACCTACTCTAGTAATATCTGTCATATATACATTGATATATAACCGGCGCTAATAGTGATTGTTGTTTAGTGTGCGAGCCTTTACGGTCACATACAACAGACAATGTTGAATGGCATGTCGTTTCTGAATCCGAGAGAAACGTATTCAGAGAGTAGTCAATCACACAACACTCGTCCGTAAAATAAGTTGCAACGCTCTTCTAATGTACAGAGTGATTACAATTGCAAAGAGCTCAAGCCTGTGAAAGAAAGAAAGAAGAAGTGATCAAGTAACATGTTGCTAATGAAAGGAACCATGAGAGCTAGCTAAATAGCTAATCCCACCAAACACTACGGTTTACAACACATCATAGTCTAAAAAGTACAAATAATAACCGTTAAACAAAACACAGATCATAAGGGAATAGTTGTAAAATACACTGGGACTGAGCCTAACTAACAAAAGCACAAGCATCTTTTGCTAACCAACTGTCAACTCATCTCATCTAACCCATGTACATTTGATGCATTTTCTGCCCCTAAATAGAAAACAGCACCCATGGCGATTAAGCTTACCGCCAACTACGATGGTGGCGGTCTTCATGGCGCTCCCTTCGGTGAGACGAAGAGTCAGACGAGTAAGGGTGCCACCGATCATCATCCTGACTCGAACTCGTTTCACGTATCAACGGACTTCGTCTTCCATAACTCGACCCTCTAGAGTCATAACCAGGGTACCTAGGCGAGAAGCTAGACGGCAAGGAACCGATGACCGGGTCAACTCCAGGCGGCCCATCGTCTCTATAATCGCGGTTCCACCTATCTTCAGGATAACGGTGTCTACTACTTGCAGGTGATTCTGTTGAATCATGATACCTGTGGTTTGATGATCTACTTCTAGGTAGATCAAACTTCCAAGCCCTTGCTCCCCACCGCCATTCATCAGCGTTTTCCGGAATCGGGGCATTCACTCCTGGAAACTGAACACTCATTTTCTTCGGTGGTTCGGGTTTAGACGGCTCACCACCACCATGAGGAGGGGATATATCCATATCAAGGATTTCACCATCCTCTGTTTCTTGCTTAACAACAACCTCGTCGCCGAATATTTCAATCCCGGATGGCTGATCCTCCTCTTCTGCGTCTGTAGTTTAACATCGTTACAAACATATTTACAAAAAAGATTCACATAAACTAACTTTTTCTTTCGTCATAAATAATTGTAGTTAGGGCTGTAAAGGAACAGAACGTTCAGCACTTCAGCGAACTATTCATGACCCGTTCGGCGGAAAGTTCGTTTGTGTTCGTTCAATCAATAAATAAACGAACACAAACAAGAAATTTTGTTCGTTTAGTTAAACGAACGAACATGAGCAGAGCCTGCGTTCGTTCATTTATCTTCGTGAATGTTCGGTAACGTGTTCGTTTATGTTCGCTAGGGTTTCTAGTTTTTATATTTTATTTAAACACTTCAAAATTCTTGTTAATAACATATTTAATAAATATTAATGTAGTTTAAACACTTCAAAATTCTTGAATACATTTATTTATTTAACAAACGAACATGACACCTTGTTTGTGTTCGCTCGGTTCATTTACAGCCCTAATTGTAGTTTAAATTTTAAACAATTACAATCAATTACCTAGGTATCCTGGTGGATAACCGATCTCCCGCATTCGGTTAAGCCATGGAGGTGGGTCCAGCTCCTACGGTTTAACAAAGGGTTACGTTAGTTTGCATAAATGAAAATGTCGAAATGATAAAGGAATAATCGAAGGATTTGACTTTTTTCTTACCCCAAGGCCCAGAAGCTTTCGTGTTTCTGGATCTAGGATACCGGGCCTTAAACCGTCAAACTTTCCGCCGGGTGTGTCTTGATAATATCGGGTCGGGTTACGAGATATTGAATTCTGATTACGTTTAGCTTTGTGTTGTTTACGAGCATTATTAACAGCAGCATTATCACGCGGCTTTTGGCATTCTTTTAGTGCGTGGTTATATGAACCACAATTGAAGCAACGAGAACCGTCTACTATTTCCAATCCTCTAACCACAAGAAACAAAACCATAGTAAAAAACTAAAAACATGGTAAAAATAGCACATATTAACAGAATATTTATTTACGTAACCCTAAAAATGAATATAATTCCATACCCCTCTAAATTACTTGGACCATCTGCTGATGTTAAGCCAAAAGAATACCCGCGATCATAAAGCGGGACCGAATTGTTATCTAAAGTTATAACTTCCTTGCTTTGCAAATTTCTAGTTTGACCATCCATCCAGAATGACTACACAAAACAAATAAAAGTAGCATTCTTATTGGTTCAACCGAAATACAGTGCCACATAGAAAGTTCTTCAAATCCGCTTAGTTGACAAGTGAATTATAAAAAAAATGTACCACTGCAGAAGATTTGTTTGAACCGATATTTAGAGCTGGATAATAGGTCCCTTCACCAGACTCTAGCTCATCCTTTGAATCCTGAAGGGTAAAGAAATTCAAAAATTTAAAGATGTTTATTCTTGGTAAATGACTACTAAACAAAATCTGTAAATGAGCCAAAGACCGATACTTAACACAACTCGGAAAATGCTATTTATGAGATTTGTAAACCTTGATGACAGAATGTAATTAGATTACAAGCTTACACGAGATGAAGAAGTATGTCGAGCATGCCATTCTGACCACTTTTGTAACAACTCCTCAAGCTTCCGTTTACTCTCTCTAATACACATAAGATATTTGGTTGGAGTTTGTTTGTATAAGAAACATAAACTTTGAGCCACAATCCTCTTAAGAGGGTATTAACCGGATGAGAAACCATCCTTAAAAACATGAACAGAAAAGACGAAATATGTGTTCACATGTTAACACTCCATCTGTTCCTACTTAGGCGTCCCTTTCACCTCAAACAATGTTAAAGATAATTATAAAAAAATATATGAAATATAAAAAGGGACCAAAAATAATAGATTTTTAAAAATACGGAGAAAATGAAAATGCAGATAGGAGTTGAAAACTGAACGTTTAAAATGAAATTAAAGAAGTATTGACGAAAAAAAAATTCCTTTATACCTTGTTATAGAATTATAAACGATATGGACTGAAGCTTGCTGTTCATCAACGGTTATTCGTGGTCTTTTACTACCAGATACGGCTAGCATGTCAAGGGAAAACATATTAGGAAGCTTACTAGCATACTGCAGCTAGAAACTTGCAAACGAATATAGGGCAGATAAAGAAAATCTATGCTGTAAAGAATGCAATTCATGTGTGTATAGACCAAATATGAAAAAAAAAATATATATATATATATATATATGATACAACTCACCAAACTACCAAGTAAAAATAGAATACAGAAATATGTAAAAAGACGAGAAACAGATCATTAAGCGTACCATCAATCTCAGGGTTGCAGCTAGGACTTGCAGTTCGCTTATGAGTTCCATCTTGGACTAATGAACCATTCTCAGCAGAAACTGAAATTCTATTTTCTATAACTGTAGAAGTGTTTACTTCGACACTGGTTAAATCATGTTCCTTATTATCAGTTAATGACAATGTAACTTGGGCATGTTCGAATTTTTCAATAACTACGACCTCCCCATTTAGTTGGCCTTCCTTAACACCAGAATCAATAGGTTGACTGTCAGCTTCACTAGGCATACTACTATAATTGTTCCCGTTTACACTTCCACCCCCCGGACTATTAGATTCTGCAAGTTTAATGAAGTCCTCATCGTCCTTCTTTAAATCAGATGAATTTTCCATTTTGTCAGAACAAAAACTTCTAGTGAAATGTCCTGCAATAATGTCATTTTGTTCAATTCTCGTGTAATATACGGTGAAATAGTTATAACAGTATATTTACAGCTACTTTGTTGATATAAATACTACCATATAAAAACAACATAGAAAAAGGTAACACATTTATAACAATAATAATAAGATCCAAGTATTCGCATCATGTACTCAGTAAATAGCACAATCAGAATAATTAAAAAAAAGAAACCCTAATCAGAACCATGAGAAAAACAAAAGTTCAATTCTCATAAAAGATACGTTGAAATAGTTGTTCATATTCATATTAACTGCTACTTTATCGATATAAAAACAACCATAGAAACAGAAAGAAAAAAAGACAATGCATTTATAACAATAAAATTAAGATCCAAGTTATAAGCATCATGACAGGCCGGGTGGGCGACGACTCAAGGCCAAAAACCTCAGGTGTCCGCAAAAACTTTTAATTTTTTTAATGTATTGTACGTATAAACCTCTATATTTACTTTTAACTGAGCCAATCTGTTTTAATACTTGGAGTTACAACCATTTTAAAAGGTCAAAAATATAAACCAAACTAAATAACTAATGGTAAAATGACCCACTCAGTATTAGAAGGCCCAAATTTCGAACAATCAAACCCAAATTAAATATTAATTCCGAATCGATTTAGCAGGTAGGGCCTAGTTTTTTTATCTCACCGAGGGCCCATATTCTTTTTTAACATTTTCGGAGACAGGCCTGCGTCATGGACTCAATATTTAGCACAGTCATAATGATCAAATCAAAAAACCCAATTCAAAACCACAAAAGATAAAAACAAAAGCAATAACTCTGCTACCCATTATCAGCAAAAAAAAACCCTAACTTGCTTCTATGACTCTAATTTGGCATAAAATCTAGATTCTAGAACAAAATGTAAACATTTATACCTAAAGAATCATAACAAGCAATTTCGCATATCTATATAACGAGTAATCACAACCAAATACATGTTTCTTTACAATTCAAACACATACAACATCTAAAACTCTCCTATCAAGAACATTCAAACTCAAATTGAAAATTAGGGTTTCAGTAAAAACCCAAAAACATTCACATCCCAGCTACTATTTACTAAATTCCCTTCAAATCAATAAACAATCAAACAAAAAGATCGAACAGAATGCTGCACTAACACAGCTGAAAACACAATCAACCAATCGAAAAACGACCTAATCGTTTTCAAGTTCGTAACTTTATTAACCACTCTTTGGAATTGAATTATGAAAAAAGCGAGAAAAGAGAGAGATTTACCTGAAAACGAAGGAAAAGAATCTGGGATTGTAGCGATCTTGCTTAGCCGGGGAGTAAAGAGGAACGAGGTGTCAACGGGTGTGTATGCAATCGCTAGGGTAATTTTGAAAGTTTGTGGCCGTACGATTGCGGGTGCACAGTTGATAGGATCAATCCGCCAAAAGTTTTTTTTGGATTGGGATTATTATGGTAAATTTTGAATAGGCTCGTATAAATTTATAGCTGAGTTAGAATCGGTTTACATAAGTTCGAAGCTTAATAAAATAGGCTCGTATAAATTTATAGCTAAGTTGAACCGGTTTACATAAGTTTGAAGCTTAAATGAAGTTAGATGAGTAGAATGGTATATAAAAGTCACGTATTATTTATTGGGGAAGAATACACTAAAAAGTGGATTTTGCCTAAGTAATCTAAGAAGGATTGTGATGATGACATGTGACACTCCAAATAAGCAGGAATGAAGGGTATTTTGGTCCTTATAAATAGGAGAAAAATGACATGTGGCACCCCTTTTGTTTTTTAAAAATACAACAAAAAAAATCTAGTACAAAAACATTTAGCACAAAAAATCCAGTACAAAAAAATATAGCATAAAAAATGTAGTACAAAAAAAATACAGCACAAAAAAATCTAGTACAAAAAAATATAGCACAAAAAAATCAGCAAAAAATGTAATACAAAAAAATCCAGCACAAAAAAATTGAGAAAAAAAATTAAGACAAAAAAATTCAGCACAAAAATATAGTACAAAAATCAGCACAAAAAAATGTAATACAACACATTTTAGTGGGTATTTTAGTCTTCATATTTTATATAGCAATATAGTACTCAAATTAAAGATAAAAAGACGTTCGATTTTACGGTGAAATTTTTACGAAAAAATAATGTCGTATACAAAAAGTTATTAACGTTTAAAAAATGAGGGTGGAATATGCATGTGCCTTGCATCTGGAGAGAGAAAGTCCATAAATAGGATTTTTCTAAGATACTCTTGCACTCCTCCTTTTTCCTACACTTTCATCTTAACCATTGATTTAAAAAATGAATGGTTAAGATTCCTTCTCATCAAAATAAACTTTTTATTTGATATTACCCCATTAGTTATTAGCCTAAACATCAAAAAGACAAATCTAAAGAATAAAATAACAAAAATCTTAGGCAGAGTCCTTTGGTTTTTATTTCACTTCAAACAATTGATACAAACATTTAACTAAACCATTGGTCGCTTCTTTTATTCCTCTTTTATTCAACTTAACAATACTATTTATGAATTCAAATAAAACCATTGAATATATTTAGGGCTGCAAACGAACCAAACGTTCGGCGAACAGTTCGTGAACCGTTCGGCGGGAAGTTCGTTTGTGTTCGTTTATTTATTAAACAAACGAACACGAACTAAAAATTTCGTTCGTTTAGTTAAATGAACAAACATGAACAGAGGTCATGTTCGTCCGTTTATGTTCGTGAACGTTTGGTAACGTATTCGTTTGTGTTCGATAGTTCATTAGTGTTTTTAGTTTTTATATTTATTTAAATACTTTAAAATTCTGACAAATGAAATATCTAATAAGTTTCGGTGTATTATATATTTTGTTCGTGAACGATTGTTTGTGTTCGTTTGTTTCCATTTGTGTTTATGAACATTAGTTTGTGCTCATTTGTGTTCGTCAAGGTTTGTTTTTGTTCGTTGCCTAAAATTAGCAAACGAACATGAACAAGTTCATTTACTTAACAAACTAACACGAACATAAAATCTCGTTCGATAAGCATTCGTGAACGGTTCACAAACAGATATATTTCTTAACAAACGAACACGAACAAGGTCTTGTTCGTGTTTATTCGTTTCGTTTGCAGCCCTAAATATATTTCTTAGAAGCTTAATTATGTTTTAGTGGTTTTATGTAGTATTATGAAACTTAATAAAATATATAAATATTACATTACAAAATATACATATAGTTGATAAAAGAATTGTTAGTGCGTGAATTTTATGCTAAGGATCATCTATCCTGAGACTTGGTATGGATCACGGATCCTTAATGGATGATGCAGGGAGTCTGAGGATCCAGAGTCTGAGGATCCAGGATCCTTATCAGAACTTATGATTTCTAACAATTGTCACGTTTTTAATGTTTAAATGCAGATAATGGACGTAGTGGACTACTTCTTTGCTGGAATCTCGTGGAATATGCTTCTTAGGCACGTGCTTAATGAAGAAATAACCGTTAGTGGTGATCATGGGTGACTTTCGGGAAGTTAGTTAGTTGATTTTTTCTTATCTTTTAAGGGGAAAACGAGCTCATTTGAGGCATAAGTCGAACACACCACAGAAAAAACACACAACACTCGAATTCTCTGCAAACACTTAGCAAAAATACACACTTATACTAGCAATTCATTGTATTGAGCTTGTTTTCTTCCGAAGTTGTACAAGGATCATTAGTGTTTTTGCAATATATTTGGTGATCGGTAGTTTCCATCACCCGAGGTTTTTTATGCCGGAGATCTTCTAAAGATCAAGGGTTTTTTCTTCGTATAAATCTCGGTGTTCATAGTTGATTTCATATACTTGTCGTTCATACAATTAACCAAGCATCATACCTCACAAAATCAAATTTGGTTGCATTATCCTTGTGTGATTTTTGACCAAAACAGTTTGGCGCTCACCGTGGGGCAATTGGTGCTTCATTTCTGAGAAATTTTGTTCATTTCGGTCATTTCGGTTCATCACCTTCAACCACATGGCTTCTCAAGGAAAAACTTCTTTAAGTTCCATGTCGGCGGTTACCTCATCACAGGGCATTCCACCGTTGCATCATCTTATCCCTGCATTCCAGAAGAATGCTGAGAATGCTCCGAAGAAGACAACCCCCGTTTTCACAAAACCAACTGTTGTTTCTTCCTCTACACTTACTAACAGTGATCTTTATGCTTTGATTTTGCAGATGAGAGGATACATGCAACAACAGGACCAAACTAATGGCAGGATCCTTCACGAAATTGATAAAATCAGCAGAGGATCACTCCCCTTTGATGCTGAGGTCGCTGAATTTCGACAGTCCGGTCATAACTTCCCGGCACTTTGCAGCTCCAGATGTCCAATACCAGGGTGGATCAACAGGAATGCGTTCTGGATCATCGGCAATGTCTCAGGCTCAAGGATCCTCTTTCTAGCCTTCAGGATCCTCATTTCAGCATCAGGGATTCTTCACCAGTTTAGGAGAATGCATGGGGACGCAGCCAATTCAAGGATCCTCTCAGGTTCAAGGATCCTCTCAGGTTCAAGGATCCTCCTTCCAGGTTCAAGGATCCTCATCTCAGGTTTCCGAATCCATGGATTATCCTCCAAGACCTTCATTCACAGCCCATCAAGGATCCAACATCATCCAGGATCAAGGATACTTAAGGAGTGTGCAACCCGGAAGTTCAGATGTTCATCTAGGAGACTTCATACCAATGCAGACCATTGCTTCCCCTGGTCCCTCGGTTATGCCATGTCACACCCCGGCTTTCCACGTGTCACTGGTGGGCCCGGTGGGGAGTATCGTGACGTGGTTGGCAACATAATAGTCAAACAACACAATATTTAATATGCACAGCGGAAGCAAATTGTAAGATATAATTCAACCGAATTTAATATTTTAATATCAAATGTCACAATATTCGGAAGTTTATCCACAGACGGATCGAAAATAAAATAGAGACAATAGTTCAACAGACTTTTAGGCATCTTAAGCTTGCGAGACTTCTATTGATGCTAAGGAGAAATATCCAGCCAATTTCGTATAGTACCTGCATTTAGCCTTTTTGGAAAATACGTCAGTTTACACTGGTAAATACAATTAACTGACTCATTTTGAAAATGGTTTAAGAAAATTGATTTGGATGCACGTGGCACAAAATATCTTTTATAATTTGATTAAAATGCACAGAGGCAAAATTAACCTTTTATAACTTGGGAGAATTATTTAAATATATAATCTTGTGAACGAATTACATGTTCCTTGTGCGTTCAGTAGCCCGGATCAAGTCCGGGTTAAAGATCAATAGACACACCACAATATACTTTTGTGCACTGACGGGTGTAAGCCTACACCCCGCGCTTAAGTTGTGGCCATTTCGTAAAATGATGCCAAGGATATCCGGGACATGGTCATTAACCCCCCCCCCCCCAAAGGCTTTAAGTAACAAGACTGTTTAAACGAACCGATCAAATTAGTCAATTACCCACTCAACGGTGGAGTATTTGATGCTCGATCAAGCGGTATGCTATATACCGTAACCCAAGCCCGTATAGGGAAAATAAGTTAAAAGTATTTACCTGAGCTAAATATAAATTCAATCCCAGCCGTATATCAAATCAGCAAGTACAGATAGCTTTTACTGGGCTCCTAATCTGGAACGAAGGTTTTTAATAACCTATTAGAATCCTAACGGGTCATTAATTAAGCTTAAGCTTAGACCAGCTAGTTTCAAAGATACGGTTCGTACGCACGATTAAGCGAAGACCGGATAGAATGTGATTTAGACCCGACAAGTTTGAAGACTTGTTTAATATGGTTTTATTATTCACATTCTGGATTTTGAGATAAAACCGTTAAGGTTTGACCCGTTTCGGCTAATTTATGTAAACTTGTTA
Organism: Helianthus tuberosus; assembly: GCA_030545235.1. Classification (NCBI taxonomy): domain Eukaryota; kingdom Viridiplantae; phylum Streptophyta; class Magnoliopsida; order Asterales; family Asteraceae; genus Helianthus; species Helianthus tuberosus. The sequence goes on along the minus strand of CM060399.1, from coordinate 166,121,659 downwards.
CATAAACCGAACCGTACGCGTAATAAGCGTGACGGGTATTCATGAGAGCTATATACAGGTTTCCTAAGTTAATTATGCCTCAAATATGTTGTGACATCAGTAAGATGTCTTTCGTTATGCCCGAAACGTGTTTAAACACAAACTAAGCCCCGTAGGGGTAGTTTGGTCATTTAAAAGTTTATAAAAGAGTTTAAGTAACAACCCGAGTTACAGGTCTGATGTAATCAGCAAAAATACATAATTTGCTAAGTTATATCAATAGGTTTAAGCATATATGTGAAATTTATCAAATTTAACCAAACTATGCCCCGTAGGGGTATTTTGGTAATTTCACATAAGCCGAAAAGCTCAAAACTGAAGTCTAAGTTTATCAACCTTTGCTTACTGTTAAAATATTATAATTTGCCTTATATATCAGTAGGTATCACCCTTGGTATGTTTAAAATGGTTTTAGTACATACTATGCGTTAAAAACGCTTAAAAAGGCGATTAAAGGCCATTTCCGGGTTCGATACTTAAAATCTGATATTTTTATATTTCCAGAAGGCTTAAAATAATTTATTTATCATATTTAATCAGTAGCAAAAGGTTTGGAGTCGTTTAGAAATGTAAAACTCATTTTATGGCCCGTAAGGGCAAAACCGACATTTACCGGATTAAGCCTACGACTATGAGTTATGCTCAGCCTAAAATTAATTAAAAATCTTTAAAATTCCCAAAATAATATATTACTTCAGTGGGTAATAATTTTGATATCAAAAAGTAAGCTTAACTAGGCTATACGCTAATTACGCCATTTAATTAACAGAAAGCTTTCATTTTGCGATAATGAGCATAACTCTTAATCTACAAATCAAACTGATGTCAAACTTTGCATACAAGTTTATATATCAGTAATTAAAGTTTCTACTCTTTTACATTTCCAAAAATCACGTTTTAAGGTAATAAGGGCATAACGGTCAATGATGTGTGTAAAATGCAACATATAAATTACATCAAATGAGGCATAAAACTAACCCTTTTTAAGTACTAATATTGGAAAAAGAGTGTTTTTGTCTTCCTTTTGTATTTTCAGGATTAAATGAGCTCAAAAACACAAAAGAAGCAAAAAGACAGCTAAATCCAACATAAATACAAGAAAAGGAATATTAGTGGACTGCCCGACCCCTCAACGGCACCTTCCAAAGCAAAAGAGAGAAATCAGAAGGCTGAACACGCCCCGTGCTCAGCCAGCACGGGGGCGTGCCCAAGAAGCAGCAGAAAAGACAAATCCATAGAAGCTTCTATTGCCCATCACGTGGCCGTGTCGAAAGTACAGCAGGCGTATTTATTGTAATTGCGAATTACAATTAATGAGGAGAGAGATTGTCAGATAGACACGGGGCCGTGTCCAGCACTCTGTTCAGCCTATAAATAGGAGTGCTTGGATTCATTTCATCTCATCCCTTGGCACACCACCTCTCTCACACTTCATCCACCACCCACCACCATCACAACACCATCATCCATTGTCCATCGTAGAGTGTGTGAGTCGTCTCGGGATCCAAGATTGATCGTAAGAGTTCTTGACAATCAAGGCCATGTTTGCCTAAGTCTCTTACATCACTTGGTGAAGACAAAGTGTCTAGTATAATACTTTTTATTTCTAATCTTTTGCACTTTTTATTTGGTTTTGTATTAATGACTTTAATAACTAGTTACTTATGTTGAAGGTGATCTTTCCTTATCGTTTGTCCGTGGTGTCTTGGCATTATTTTACTGTCTATATAAAATAAAGGATTTTCACCATTCATATCTCCACGGTCTATATGGAGGTATGTTGGCTACCCGGTAGGGGGTTAAGGGAACGGTTTGGTAAAGGTCTTGCCATTGTTCAGCGTTTAGAGGTCCTGCAATGGACCTGGGTCAAATTTAGTAGGACCTCCTTCAATACTTAACGGTATTGGATGGCGGGGGTCCAAACTCTTTGATCCCCTCATAAGTTAACTACTATTAATACTATAACCCGGCTATTTAGGACTGTATCCCTGCTGACTCAGACTACTTAGCCGAGGGTAACGTCACCGCCAAAAGCGGGGACTACCACAATACTGCATTAATAACTTAATTCATTATCTTCCAATAATCCACCCCTTTAGGATTGTATCCCTGCTGATTCAAACTACTGGGGTGAGGGTAACGTCACCTTCAAAAGAGGGGCCTACTACAATAACTAAGATAATCTCTTAATTATGTGCAAAAGTGCTGAAATAATCAAAGGTTATACTAGATACGAGTCGGAACCAAGTGATTCATCTTGTCTATCTGTTTTTTTTTTGTTTTTTTTTTCAGCATTTTAGTTAGCTTTTAATTTTCTTAGTTTAAAACATTTTTCTAAACTTTTATTTTGGTTAGACGTTGAGGATAAACCGGTACTAAAAGCTCTTGTGTCCTTGGACGACCTCGGTATCTTACCAACACTATACTACACTCAACGATGGGTGCACTTGCCCATATGTGTGTTTAGTGTCAGTGAAATATCGTGTTTTATAAATTTAAAACTTGGCTTAAATAAGTGTTAAAAAGGGCTTAAAATATACACCTAAAATATACGACACTTACCGCACATCAAGTTTTTGGCGCCGTTGCCGGGGACACAAGGATTTTAAGAAAGTTAGGAATCAACGGCCTAATCAGTTTTCCTTTTTCTTTTTATTTTTTAGGATTTTTTTTTTTAGTTTTTCAGCTTCTGCAGAGCTCAGCACGGGTCGTGCCCGCTGAACACGCCCCCGTGCTCAATCATTGGAACTGGCAATCTTGTTTTACGTCAGACAGTAAGCTGAACACGGGGCCGTGCTCACCCAACACGCCCCCGTGCCCAAGATTCAGTTACTGAAAACAGAACCGTTAGATCCCAGCGGTTGGTAATTTCTGACATAAACATGAGTGATAGTAATTGTTTTTACTTTCGGCACTCTTATGGTACGTGGTGTCAATTATGTGGTGGCAAACATGAAGAAGTAAAATGCTACTTTCTAAATTATAAGCCCCACTACATGGACCCACCAACTTCTCACAACCTTAAGAGGGGCGAAAGTAAAAATAAGCACTATTTCTCCCTCGAATGCGCCCAGCCAGATATTCTAGGGGAAATGCTCCTTAATGAGTTATTTCAACTAGAAAAGCTAGTTTAGAATTGGTTAGAAGAGCTTAGGAAAGATTTTATTGATCCACCCCAAGACGATAACCATGAAGAATTGTTGGAACCGCATTTCGACAACCTCGTTGCTCCCGAAAATACCTTCGTACCTAGCAAAGACTTGGACGATAGTCGTCCCTGTGTCGATTGTGCCGTGAAGGACTCTCCATCGACTTCGTTCGGTGCATACATAGACCTGAGCGATTCGGCATACACCTTCTTTAACAAGAGCCCGGGAAAGGGTTGGACTTGTCCACCTAGAATAAAAATAGGAATTACCCTCACCGACAACCTCTTGCGTTCTCGCCTTAGTCTAGGATAATTAAGGTATCTTAGGCACTTTGGGGTTGTTCCAACCAGTAAGGAACCACCCGATTTCGACGAAATCCTTAGAAGAAGCAAAACTCCATAAGACAGCCTCCAGACACGGGGCCGTGTCCAGGTCAACACGCCCCCGTGCTCATCAAAGAGATTCTCTGCTGATTTGGTCAGAATACGGACAAAATGTGTCAGGAATTCCTCTACACACGGGGCGGTGTCCAGTCAACACGGGGCCGTGTCCAGTGCACTGTCGTTTTCTTTAAATGCAGCCTGAATCCTGCTCATTTTTTACCACTTCAAAAGACAGAGATTCCTGGGATTTTCACTCATACCATCCTAGGTAAGTGCTAAAAGAAGGTTCCAAAGAACCCTCTTGTCCCTTCCACTTTTACTTATTTCCTCCTCTTTAAAAATTTTTCAAAATTTCCTCCATGGAAGCTTGGAAATCTCTTGATTCCAACCCTCTATGTGAAGTTTGTAAGATTATTTGCTAAGGATTCTTGTTTAAAGTTAGTTGTATAACTTTATTTTAAATTATCTAAGCCTAAAAAACTAGCTAAAAATCATGAGAATAATTTAAAACTCCAAGACTCCCTAGCATAAAATCCTGCAGACAAATGAACACGGGGCCGTGCTCAGTGAGCACGGGGCCGTGTCCGAGGATCTGTTTTGTAAAAATTTAGCTTTCTTCGGTTTCCTTCACAGAAAATGGCAAGCAGAACAAGCGGATCATCTTCAAGAAATAACCGACAAGGGAGGAGATCTTCAACAGCAGAAGACTCTCTTGTAAACTATGTTTACACTCTAAGGGAGGCTATTGATGAAATGACGGGTGTGGAAGAAGCATTGGTCGACCGTATCAACCATCTTTCAATGGGGCTAGAGGGCTGTCTCCATGAAGTAAACCTCTTGCACCAGAGGTTGAACCTTCTCACCTCCCCGCCTTTGGTACCTATAATAACCCAAAGGGCGTGGAACATGGTACCCGAAGTTGTCATTCCAGCCGAATGGTACTCCATGCACCAAGAACCTCCGCGAAGAGTGGTGCAAGGATTCCCAGTGAATGTTCCCCCTCAACCACCAGCTGCGGAGGAAAATGAAGCCGCATTCTTCCTTCCTAGGGAAATCGAAGAATGGCTTTAAATAACATTTAGGGAAGAAATTATTCGGCTAAAAGTCCTACTATATCGAGAAACTTTTCTTGAAATTTTCTTAAATAAGTAGAGCTTATTATGATAACCTCGTGCACCTGCTGACCTATTTAGATTAAGTTTTAATTTTATTTTAATTTAGGACTATGTAAGTTCTCTCTATGATGAAATGAAATGATGGTTTTAAGATTTGGATGGTTTGTAATGAATAAAACACACTCATGGTGGTAAAGGATGAAAAGGGGAACGAGAAAAATGAACCCATGCACAAGAACAAGGCAACCCGACAATTTTCTCCATTTCAGAAGGTTCAACACGGGCCGTGCCCAACCAACACGGCCCCGTGCTGAGCACCCTGTAGAAAACGCCTAGTTCAGGTAACTGGACACGGGCCGTGTTCACCCAACACGCCCCCGTGTCCAGGCTTCTGTTTCTCTCGTTTTAATTCTGTTACTGGCACTTGAACATGACGGGGCCGTGCCCGGACAACACGGGGCCGTGTCCAGTGCCCAGTAACACAATTTTTTGCTTTTTAAACACTATTTTACACATCTAATCAACCTAAAAAATTTATTTTTGGGGCACATTGAGGACAATGTGTAATTTAAGTGTGGGGGGGATGCTAAACCTTGAACTTTGCGAGTCCTAAATACAAGCCTTACACAAAACTCTATTGGAACCGCTAATCACCCCAAATTTTTTTCAAAAATTTCATTTTTTTACTTGTCCATGTTTAACTCGGAAAATTCAAGTTCTCAAAAAGGTTATATTTTTACAAATTTACAACCGATAGCGTAGTGATAAAAAGAACCAACATAAGAAAATTATGAAAAGGCATGACAAACTTATTTAAAATTTGATTATATATACTTGATCACATAAAAACCCATTCCCACAAAAGTGAGTTTTGAGCCTTTATTGAGCACACAATTACATATCAATTGACTAAATGCTCATTTTTCGTTTCTTGTGTGAATAGCCGCTTGGTTCTTACGACTCTAGAACTTGCCATGACAATACATTCCCGGTCCTTATCAACTTAAACCCGAGTAAGTAAATGATGGAGGCATTAGGACTAACCCTTTTTATTTCTACACCATTATTTTTCTTTTTCTTTTACCACCTACCCAAAAATCCCCCTAGTTAGCCCCTTTGAGCCTAAACCTTTTCGTTTCATCACCCAAACAAAAACCCTTTTACCCACCAAAACCTTTTTCATTTTTAACCCTTTATTTTAGTAACAAGTTCGGTTCTTCGCAAAAAAAAAAAAAAAAAATTTGATGAAGCAAAAAGAAAATAAACAAACAAGTTAATCAAAAATAACTTAGTTTGAATAAAAGCTTCATCAAAATAAAAAAAAAAATTTGCAAAAAAAAAACGAAAACCGACACTTGTTACGCTTTTAGCCCGTTTTCTACTAACCACTAACCCAACCACCTACCTTTAACCCTAGCCTAACCCTTAACCCACAAAGTCCTCTTGATATCTACAAAGGTATAAAAGTTAAAAAGAAGGAGGATTGATTTCTTGGCAAGCCTATGGTAGGAATAAGTTCCATGCCGCTCTCGAGTGATTCACTAAAAATACACCTTCGGCCGAGTGTGAGTGATTTCCCCGTGAGGTATGTGAACTTGTATATAAATAGAATTTAAAAAAAAAAACATGTTATGCCCAAATAAGTAATTTCTTTTATGAAAAGTTCTAAATAAATCATTACGAATAGGAGTGTAAATAAATAAAAATAAAACCCAAAAAGATCTTGGAAATCCCGACACTCTACGACAAGCCCAAAACCTTCTCTTCTACCTATTCCATTTGGGAGTGTAAGCCACATATTAAAGAGTTTTGCTTGAGGACAAGCAAAAGTTCAAGTGTGGGGGTATTTGATGTGTGTAAAATGCAACATATAAATTACATCAAATGAGGCATAAAACTAACCCTTTTTAAGTACTAATATTGGAAAAAGAGTGTTTTTGTCTTCCTTTTGTATTTTCAGGAATAAATGAGCTCAAAAACGCAAAAGAAGCAAAAAGACAGCTAAATCCAACATAAATACAAGAAAAGGAATATTAGTGGACTGCCCGACCCCTCAACGGCACCTTCCAAAGCAAAAGAGAGAAATCAGAAGGCTGAACACGCCCCGTGCTCAGCCAGCACGGGGGCGTGCCCAAGAAGCAGCGGAAAAGACAAATCCATAGAAGCTTCTATTGCCCATCACGGGGCCGTGCTCAGCGGACACGGGGGCGTGTCGAAAGTACAGCAGACGCATTTATTGTAATTGCGAATTACAATTAATGAGGAGAGAGATTGTCAGACAGACACGGGGCCGTGTCCAGCGGACACGGGGCTGTGTCCAGCACTCTGTTCAGCCTATAAATAGGAGTGCTTGGATTCATTTCATCTCATCCCTTGGCACACCACCTCTCTCACACTTAATCCACCACCCACCACCATCACAACACCATCATCCACCACCATCATCCATTGTCCATCGTAGAGTGTGTGAGTCGTCTCGGGATCCAAGATTGATCGTAAGAGTTCTTGACAATCAAGGCCATGTTTGCCTAAGTCTCTTACATCACTTGGTGAAGACAAAGTGTCTAGTATAATACTTTTTATTTCTAATCTTTTGCACTTTTTATTTGGTTTTGTATTAATGACTTTAATAACTAGTTACTTATGTTGAAGGTGATCTTTCCTTATCGTTTGTCCGTGGTGTCTTGGCATTATTTTACTGTCTATATAAAATAAAGGATTTTCACCATTCATATCTCCACGGTCTATATGGAGGTATGTTGGCTACCTGGTAGGGGGTTAAGGGAACGGTTTGGTAAAGGTCTTGCCATTGTTCAGCGTTTAGAGGTCCTGCAATGGACCTGGGTCAAATTTAGTAGGACCTCCTTCAATACTTCACGGTATTGGATGGCGGGGGTCCAAACTCTTTGATCCCCTCATAAGTTAACTACTATTAATACTATAACCCGGCTATTTAGGACTGTATCCCTGCTGACTCAGACTACTTAGCCGAGGGTAACGTCACCGCCAAAAGCGGGGCCTACCACAATACTGCATTAATAACTTAATTCATTATCTTCCAATAATCCACCCCTTTAGGATTGTATCCCTGCTGACTCAAACTACTGGGGTGAGGGTAACGTCACCTTCAAAAGTGGGGCCTACTACAATAACTAAGATAATCTCTTAATTATGTGCAAAAGTGCGGAAATAATCAAAGGTTATACTAGATACGAGTCGGAACCAAGTGATTCATCTTGTCTATCTGTTTTTTTTATTTTCAGCATTTTAGTTAGCTTTTAATTTTCTTAGTTTAAAACATTTTTCTAAACTTTTATTTTGGTTAGACGTTGAGGATAAACCGGTACTTAAAGCTCTTGTGTCCTTGGACGACCTCGGTATCTTACCAACACTATACTACACTCAACGATGGGTGCACTTGCCCATATGTGTGTTTAGTGTCAGTGAAATATCGTGTTTTATAAATTTAAAACTTGGCTTAAATAAGTGTTAAAAAGGGCTTAAAATATACACCTAAAATATACGACACTTACCGCACATCAGTCAACATATGAGCAATTAACGGAAACATGCATATTAATTGGATAACTAATGAACCAAGGTGTAACATCACAGAGGGTTATTCTAACATGTAACCTAGTCCAATTAAAGCTCTGAGGCATTTCTAAAACATGCCTAAATGGGTCAGAACTGAAAGTCAAAGTGAAAGTCAAACTATGTGACTTTCGGTTCCGAACCGGGTATTTACAGGAATTTGTCGGGTTGAACATGTTTAGACATGTTCTTACACTTATTACCAAGTTATAACAATGATCCAACAGGATGTATATGATCTATAATGTTAATTATGCATAACTGGCATTTTAAGTATCCTGTTGACTTTTTATAAACTAGTTTGACCCGACTTTTGACCTGGTTAGAGTGGTAATCAGGGGGAACCCTTTTAAGGGTTTATTACCCACATAATTACCTACTTATATCTACTTTTGATTCGAGATTTGACTGAGCCATCATTGATTAATCGTTAAGTCAACCGTTAATTACGAAGGTTTGACTTTTAAGCTAAAACTAAGCTAAAACTTAATTAAGAAAGGATTAGCAAACTTACCAAGGTCCTATGCACGAAATGTGAGCACTTGAGGCTACTTTGGAGCTCCAAGAATGATCAGATTTCAAGAATGAATGGTGTGAAGATTGTTTGCAACTTATGGTCCTTTATATAGTGGTTTAATCACCACAAGAAGTTGACACACAAGTCTACAACCATCCATAACTGATCAACAAGTGTCCTAGATGTTTAGGGGTTGTTTAGGGGCCAAGCATGAAGAGACAATTCGATTTTATGGCTGTTTCAAGTGTTATGGCAGACAAGATCCAACAAAAAACACACATGCTGATCTGGTGAGGCAGTCGCGTAGCGCGACGCCCTCAGCCATATGGCTCGCGCTACGCTAGCATGAGGGGTCATCCAACAAAACTTTTATAAATTGAAGTTTTGGTCCTTGGCTCTTCAAACTTTGATTAGACCTTATTTTATTGCACTTTGAGCCCTCGTAATTTACGTATAAGGGCTTCAAGACATATACCCACTTTGTTAAGTCCCCGGTTAACTTTATTGTTACCCGAAAAGTCCTAACTTTCAACGTTGACGCTTTAACCCCTCGCACACGAATTTGATCATAACTTTCTCATACGTTAACGAAACTTTACGAAATTTATATCGTGCATTCTAGTGAGCATAATTTACCGTTACAAAGCTTCGGGTTTGTCAAAAGGTCACTCAGAGGTATAATTTAAACATGTTGACACATTTAACCCCTGTAGTTTGTAATCTCTCACTTTCTTTCATATTTTAGCTTCGTATGATCCATGATTTATTCGTTTGAAGGTATGAGCATCATGTAGGGTTAATATATAATATATTTATTCACTGTTGACATTTAGAATACGTATATTCTCATACTTTCCATGATTGTCAACTTAAACCCTTTTATAACATTCTTTCACACGTTCAAACATATGACACGTGTCTACATATTATAGGACGTGAATTTTCGAGGTGTTACATGCCAGAATCCCGTCAACATGGATTCACATCTGGAATTCCAAACTTGAATCCTTCAGGAGGTAACACTTTGAATAATTTTTGCAATGCTAACCATGGCTTTGTGCAGGATACAGGTATCAACCAAGCTATGGCCAGAGAATTACAAAAGCTTAAGGATATGATATCCAGCGTTCCAGGAGTGGTTAAGCCCATTCCTGAAATTTCGGATGGAAGCCACAAGATATCTCATTTTGCACCACCTATTTGTGATGCAGAGATACCGAAGAGACTTCAAATACCAACCATGAAACTGTATGATGGTTCAACGGATCCAGAAGAGCATATAGCTCAATACAGAGAAAGGATGGAGATCAATCCCATCCCGGAGAGGTTAAAAGAAGCATGTCTATGCAAGGGTTTCGGATCCACACTGACAGGATCAGCTCTTAAATGGCTGCTAAGTCTTCCTCCTTACTCTATTACTTCATTTGCTAATCTAGTTAACTTGTTTAATAGCCAATTCTCATGTAGTTGGAGATTTGAACGATTAACTAGTGATCTATATAGGGTAACCCAAGGTCATAATGAATCACTAAGAGATTACATAACTAAATTCAGTAGAGAATCCTTTGAAATCCCTAACTTAGATATTGCTACTGCTGTTGAAGCTTTTAAAATGGGTTTACTTAAGGATTCTCAGTTCTATGATGATCTTGTTATGACACCTTGCAGGAACTTAGATGGGGTAAGGAATAGGGCCCTTAGGTTCATCCGTTTAGAGGATGACAAAAGGATCCAGGAGAGATTGTCAGGATCCTCAGAGCAAGACAAACAAGGATCTTATTTCAAGAATAATTGATCCAAGCAATACTCCAAGCATGACAACCAGAATGTGCATGCTGTGGAACAAGAGGAAGATGATGAGGATTATCCTCCTGTTTCTAAATATTGTTTTTCTGCTGATAATAATGAACTAATCCTTGTTATGAAGAATTTAGGCGACAAGGGTAGGTGGCCAAGGAAGGACGATAAACCGCCTACTACCAAAGACAAATCGAAATGGTGTGCTTACCATGAGGATTCTGGTCATCTCACAGATGAGTGCATAGCGTTAAGGACGGAGATAGGTTAACTTTTGAGCAAAGGATAGTTGAAGGAATTGCTTGGAAGGAAAAAGTCAAGGATCAAGGATTTTGAGAAAGTTCCTGGAAAAGCTCCTCCTCCACCAGCTGATGCTCAAATCATCCATTTCATCTTCGGAGGTTCTCAGCAGCTAAAAGACATGCAAAGGAAACAAAGATGGAGAATGGGGACATACCTGTTCGAACTTCCATTCTTATCCAGGAAAAAGTGATATCCTTTGATGAGGATAACCGTGTGGACTTTCAGGATCCTCATCACGACGGTTTAGTTATTACACTATTTATATCTAACCATTTTGTTCGCAGCATTCTCATTGATGGGAGAAGCTCAGTGAACATAATCCAGTTGGATGTCTTCAAAAGAATGAACATCTTTGAATATGATATTGTCCCAAGATCATCTGTCCTTGTGGGATTCAGTGGAGAGACAAAGATTACATTGGGGGACATCAAACTTCTTATTTATATAGAGGGAGTGAATTCAGTTCAAAAATTCTATGTTATTGATTGCTTATCTTGTTGTGATGTTGTCTTTGGCAGGCCATGGATACACGATTTGAAGGCAGTCCCCCTCAACATATCATCAATGTGTCAAGCTCCCAACTCTATGGGGTGTGGTGAAGATAGAGATGATTAGCAGGAGGCAAAGAACTGTTAAACTTCTTCAATGAAACTAGCCTCCAAGGAGCAAGATGTCATGGAGGCAAGAGAGCAAGACGTCAAGGATATTATGTTGAACCCAGAGGATCCTGAATCCAAAATTTTTATAGGATCTGGGATCCTAGACAGTATTGAGCAGGATTTAGTATCCTTCTTGAAAAGAAGAAAATCTACCTTTGCTTGGAAACATGAAGACATGACAGCTAAAGCAGTAAGTGCGATCCTAGTTAAGGATCATGAAGGCTCTCAACATCCGGTATACTATTAGTGATCTACAAAGGGAAGCTGAATTAGAAGTTCAACAACTTGAGAAGACCAAGGATCCTTGGACACTCTTCACGGATGGAGCTTCAAATGTTAAAGGAACTTGACAAAGCACACTACTAAAATCGCCACGGGGGCACATTATACCCCAATCCATTGCATGTGAATTCCAAACCACTAATAATGAGGCTGAATATGAGGCCTTGATAGCAGGTTTGCAATTAGATAAGAATATGAGGATCAGGTATCTTCAAGTATTCATAGATTCCCTATTAATTACTAATTATTATAATGGTTCTTACACTATCAAAGGTGAAAAGCTAATCAAGTACTTAGAAATAGTCAGGAAACTGGCAGATTCTTTTGCTTTTTTTCAGTCTATCACAGGTACCCAGGGAAGAAAATGCAGAAGCTGATGCTCTAGCTAATCTTGGATCATCACTGAAGATTCCAGGGGATGTGAAAATACTCATCATCCATGTTTTAACTCCTGCAATTGAGGATCACGTAGCCATGAAGATAGTGGAAGATTCTGCAATCATCCCTAGTGATGATACACAATCTCATTCAGGATCATGGACCCTTCCAGTCATGAGATATATACAACATGGAGAGATTCCTACTGGAGAAAATCCTAGAGCTTTCAAAGTCAAGGTATCTCAATTTACAACACTAAATAACATGTTATATAACGATCTCTTGCAGGTCCATATCTAAGGTGCATTGAGGATCCAGAAATTCAAGAAGGCTTAAAGGATTTTCACGAAGGAGATTGTGGAAACCACACTGGGGGCAGAGTACTGTTCTCAAGGATCTCTTGCAGGTCCATATCTAAGTTCCTGCATGGTGTCATAACAAGATCATCATAGAACGACGAATCCCTAAGCAATCCCATTTTAAAGGCCTCAACAGCCGTGGCTATATCTAAGTTGGGAATGTCTAAGGATTCTTTACTGAATTTGGTAATGTAATCCCTTAATGATTCATTATGACCCTGGGTTATCCTATATAGATCACTAGTTAATCGTTCAAATTTCCTACTACAAGAAAACTGATTATTAAATAGGTTAACTAGATTAGCAAAAGAGGTAATAGAGTAGGGGGAAGACTTAGCAGCCATTTGAGAGCTGATCCAGTAAGAGTGGATCCGAATCCCTTGCACAGGCATGCTTCCTTTAACCTTTCTGGGATTGGATTGATCTCCATCCTCTCCCTGTATTGTGCTATGTGTTCTTCAGGATCCGTCGAACCATCATACAACTTCATTGTTGGCACATGGAACCTCTTGGGTATCTCAGCATCACAGATTGGTGGTGCAAAACGAGATATCTTGTGGCTCCCATCTGCAATCTCTGGGATAGGTTTGACCACTCCTGGAACACTTGATATCATATCCTTTAGCTTTTGCAATTCTCTGGCCATGGCATGATTGATACCTGGATCCTGCATAAGACCATGGTTAGTAGTATAAGAATTATTAAAAGTGTTACCTCCCATTGGATTCAAATTAGGAAGAATGGATGTTAATCCATATTGTTGGGGTTCTGGAATGATCGAGGGACCAGTAGAAGCATTGGTCTGCATTGGAATAAAATCTCCCTGATGGACATCTGAACTTCCTGTTTGCAAACTCCTCAAGGATCCTGGCATCTGGAATGATCCCTGAAACTGGGACGATCCTGGAACAAAGGAGGATCCTTGAACCTGGGATGATCCTGGAACAAAGGAGGATCCTTGAACCTAGGATGATCCTGGAACAAAGGAAGATCCTTGAACCTGGGATGATCCTGGAACAAAGGAGGATCCTTTCACCTGGGATGATCCTGGAACAAGGGAGGATCCTTGAGCCTGGGATGATCCTGGAACAAGGGAGGATCCTTGAACCTGGGATGATCCTGGAACAAAGGAGGATCCTTGAACCTGGAATGATCCTGGAACAAAGGAAGATCCTTGAATCTGCTGCGCTCCTGAATATCCTCCTGAAGTCATGAAGGGTCCCATATGCTGAGGATAGGATCCCGCTGGCTGGAAATATGAACCTGATGCCTGGGTTACTATTGTTGTTCCGTGGTGCACTCCTTTCGGTCCACCCACATATTGAACCTCTGGAACCACTGATGGCTGAGAAGTAATCACCGGAGTATCAAAATTCAAAGATTTTGGCACCAGTGGGGAATGATCCTCTGCTATTTTCTTTTGTTTCTTGAGATCTCCGATTTCTTTGAGAATCCTTTCATTGGTCTTATCCTGTTGATGTATATGATCCTTCATCTGCAAAATCAAAGTAAACATGTCACTAGTAGTGGGAGTGTAAGAAGTAGAAGAAGTTGGAGGTTTTGAGAAAATGGGAGTTGGTTTCTTCGCAGCATTCTCAGCATTCTTCTGGGATCCAGAAGGTGGTGGAGGCAAAGGGGGAACCCCTTGTGAAGAAGTGAATGAGGGCATCAAATTTGAAGCATTCTTCGCTGAGGAAGCCATTTGCTTGGTTGTAGTGAACTGAAATGAGCACAGAAATACGAATTTTTCTAAGAGTGAAGCACCAATTGCCCCACGGTGGGCGCCAAACTGTTTTGGTTAAAAAATCTGATGAGGATAATGCAACCAAACTCTCTCTGTTACGGGGTATGATGCTTATAATGTAGAACAATGACAAGGATCACTTCAATGTATATTGCACAAATGACACAAGGATTTATACGGGGAAAAAGCCCTTGATCAAGAGTTGATCTCCGGCACAAAAAACCCCGGGTGATGGAAACTACCGATCACCAAGCTCAAATAGATCAATAAATGTTTACAACTTCGGATAGTAACGAGCTAGGTACAAGGATCACTATGGTGAAATGTGTAAAAGTGAGTGAAAACTAATAAGTGTTCGTCGAGAGCTTCAAGAGTGCGATTGTATGAGAGTGTGTGTGTAGCTGAAAATGGCTAAGTGTTCTAATTCTAGCTCGTCACCCCTTTAAAAATAGAAGTTAACTACAATAACTAACTATCCGACTTTCGTGCCAAGCTCCCACGTTCTCCACAACGTCCATTTCCAGTCAAACGTGTGCGAAATACTCGTGGAATATTCCATAGTAACGTTGCCAAGACCAAGTCAAGCTTGCTACTCCTGCGAAGTAATACAAAACACAAACAAACAACCGTCAGTACGAGGATTCTTAAAGTGATCCATGATCCTGATCCTGAAGCTCTTCTGAGGATCACTATCTGTCACAGAAGTAAGGATCATTAATTAGGATAACAAGTAAGGATCACTAATTGTTAGAAAATCCTCCCCTAACAATTGCCCCCAAAATATAAGGAGTGATATGTTGAATGAGCGATTTATGTTTTCTTGATCTTATCCGCAAATAACTATCGTAAATATAGCCGTTATTGTTGAACTATCCGTTGCAATCGTGACGTCACAGAAGTGACAACCCTGCATAATCATAATTATAAATAGGAGATAGAGATAGGATCGATTGCATTTAAATTCAAAGAAACCCCCTTTAAATTCTTGGTCGAAGATCTATCAGGTATCTCTTCTCTTATCTTCCCTTCTCTTACTCTGTTTTTCTTTCTTTCTATCATCTCTTCAAGAATGATGCTCCGGTCTTCCCCCGCCAAGGATCACCAGAAGGATAGCCCCTTGAAGAGTCAAGGGATCATCAAAGACTCGATACATGAGAGGTGTTGTTTTAATGATGCTCAAATAGACAAGATTCGTCACTGCTTTCCGGCGAGTGCCTTTTTCAAACCCTTCGATCCTACTATTCTGAGCGACTATGTTTCAAAAACATAGGTTGCCTTTCCAGTTACTCCATTCGCCATAGGGTACACCTATCCTTTCCCAGAATTTACACAATCCTTCTTTTCCCTTACCGGCATCTCTTATATCCAAGCCATGCCGATGATTTGGAGGGTTTTGTACACCCTTGAAAGGATCATCGAGCAGGAAGGGATAGACCTAGGAATGTCAGAGCTGGGAGAGCTGTATGATCTTACTACTTTTGGTTCTCATCGTTATTTGTTCAAACGAAAACCCGGCGGAGAACACCCCCTTCTCAAAGTCACCAAGAATGACACAAATTGGAAACGTCGCTTCTTCTTTGTCAGGAGGGATACCATTCCAAACGGAAAGGATCTACCAAGGACCTGGTCCACCCATGGTAGGCCAGAGGATCCTGAGAAGGATCACCAGGTAGTCTTGTTTTTGTATAAGGATCACTAACCCCTTTTTGTCTTGTGTTATGCAACTATTTCTGTTTCACATATCATCACAACACCCGCAACCAAGGATAGGCTTGCTGCTTTTTGGAAGCTTGATCCTGAAATAAGGACATTCAAGATAGACACCCAAGACTCACAAGAAGTATCCTCAGGTTCCATCACCATGTCGAGTAAGTATCCTGCTTGATTTATAGCTTGAATATCAAAATAAATAATTAAATTGAAATAGGATTAGGATTAGGACACTTATCTTGCTTTGAATGTGTAGGTGCCGGAAAATCTGCCAAGCATGTATCCCAGTTCAACACAGCTGACCTTGATGTTGTTCGATCCAGGAAGAAGAGGGCCACTACCAGTCCCAGCATCTCCATTCCCAAGGCACCCACTAAAGGAAAGGGTGGCAAGAAGAGGAAAACTTCTGACTCTGAGGACCTTCAAGGCCTACCACTGATCCGCCACCAGTTCCTTGAATACTTCAATGATGTAAGGATCACCAATTCTGCCTAGGTATCCTACTCGTATGAGGATCACCTGATCTTGAACTGCTTTATCCTTTTCTTTGCAGAAATTTGCTGAGATTGAAGATTATGTGGGGAACGTCGAGGAGCAGGACAAGAAGATTGCTGACCTCCAACAGGTTGCAGTGCTTAAGGACCTTGCAATTGCTGATCTTCAAAAGGAACTCCAAGATGCCAAGACTAAAACGGCTAAACTTCTGATTGACCTTGACTATGAAAAGCATGACCTTATAGAAGGTGCAAAGGTCTCTGCTGTCATCACAATGTATCAGACAAAACTGAAGATGGCCCAGGAAGCTCAAGATCCTAACTTTGACAAAAGCAGCTGGGATGTTGAGGGCTGGAAAGCAAGGTTAGCTGATCTTGAGGATGATGAGGAGGCTGAGGAGGTTTTGGCAATTGAGGCTGGAGGTAGTGGGAAGGATCTGGTGAAGGAAACCGCAGCTGGAGGGGAAGAGGATACAGCAAAGGTGTAGGCTGCACAATTGGGCGATGATGGACATTCCTAGACGCAGCCGGAGCCCAATTTTTAAATTTGGTAGTAGTTTTTTGTGGTTGTGATGTTGAACAATTTAATGGTTTGTACTGAACAATAGTTTTTAGGATTAAGGATCATGTATGATCCTTTGGACAATAGGTAGGATCGCAATTGGTGGAGGGATCCTCTGTTTGGGGGATGAAGCCATTGTGATCCTGCCGCCTTTATATTCCTGCACTACTTTTGAACTTATTATCATGGACACCCTTTACCTACCCCAGCGGACGTGCCACGTTTTGCTGGTAGATGCTCGGGGTAGGTAATTTTGACAACCTTTTAAGGGTTAGTCTTTTGTTAATAAATAAAATCTTAACCTTTTGTCGCTTATCTTGTGTTGTTATCCTTTTGTTTCTTTGATTCTCCTTTGTTTTGATGCACATTTATTGAATAAACAATTTTGAACAAGTCAGATTGAAAATATTCAGGACATGATCCATGACCAAATATTCCATAGTTAAAGAATCCCAAAAAGCCATACATTTTAAGGATTACAAGTTTAGTTGTCAAATTCTAAGGGTTATTCAAATAAACAATGAATAGGATAAAAACAATTAAGGATCGTACCTGAGGATCCAAGTTAGGATCCTAACCATAATAAGGATAACTATAAGATAAACCTTAGAGAGAAGAAAGGATCAAGGATCCCTAGTTGCCTACCTTTAAGGACCTGAAATAGAGCATAACTTGGGACTAAGCCAATATGAGAAAAGAGTTAGCAACTGGGGACAAGCCCAAGGATAACTGGGGACAAGCCCAAGGATAACTGGGGACAAGCCCAAGGATTGTATGTAAACTGGAGTATGGCCCTAACTGGCGACTATCCAAACTTAGTGACATGAAAATGCCAAAACCTTAGCTAACGTGAAAACGTTAGAAACCTTAGCTAACGTGAAAACGTTAGAAACCTTAGGAACGGATGTATGGTACGTCTACCATTATACGTAGGATCCTAGGCATAGCCAGTACAATGGAATTATCAGCCCCTAAAACGAGTACTGGTCCCACCGCCTTGAACTATACCAGGATCATCATGCGCTACAGGCGGAACTGGGGTCAAGCCCAAATAACTGGGGTTAAACCCAAGGAACGGATTGCTTCTGCAGATAACCAATGTTATGCTAAGGATACCTGAACTTTCAAAACTTAAACTCACGTGAGAGATGGATAAAGGACACATGATCCTTATCCTCATATGAGAAAATAAAGAAATGAAATAGTTCGAGATTAGGATATTACCTAAGTAAGGATCACTGATACTTTAAGGATCCTTTAAGGATACCCCTAACGTGAGGATCATCCGTGCCATGAGGATCCCGCTCACATGAAATATTTCTTCAAGTGGACAGCATTCCAAGCTCTTGGTAGCAAATCACCTTCCATGGTTAGCAATCTATATACCCCCTTTCCTGCTTCAGCTTCAATCAAATAAGGGCCTTCCCATTTTGGAGCCAATTTTCCATCAGCAGGATTGGTGGTATTCTGAAATGCTTTCCTCAATACCATATCTCCAACTTGAAACTTCCTGATCCTGACATTTTTTGTTATAGGCACCAGCCATTCTTTGTTGATAACTGGCCATCCTTATCCTAGCGAGATCCCTGATTTCTTCAATAGTATCCAGGTCTTGAGCCAAGTTCTCATCATTCTCCTCAGGATCACGAGTACTTGTTCTAGCAGTTGGAACCACCATTTCTGTTGGGATCACTGATTCTGCCCCAAATACCAAAGAGAATGGCGTTTGACCAGTAGCATTCTTAGGGTTTGTCCTATCAGCCCAAAGCACATAAGGTAGTTCTTCTGCCCATTTCCCTTTCTTGGATCCAAGCTTCTTCTTCAAATTATTGATGATGATCTTGTTGGATGATTCTGCTTGACCATTAGCTTGTGGGTGGACTGGTGTTAATGTTATCATCTTAATCCCCCAGCTGTTACAAAAGTTAGTGGTTCTGCCCCCAATAAATTGGGAACCATTATCACATATAATTTCAGAAGGAATTCCAAATCTAGTTATAATATTTCTTTTAATGAAGGATATAACTTCCTTTTCTCTGACTTGGGCAAAAGCTTCAGCCTCTATTAGGGGTGAGCATATAACCGAATTAACCGAATCGTAACCGAAATAACCGAAAAACCGAACCGAAATAACCGATAACCGAAATAACCGAAGGGTTGGTTATTTATATTTTTAATAACCGATTTTTGCGGTTCGGTTATGGTTATTCTTATTTTCATAACCGCAAATAACCGAACCGAACCGAACATTTTAAACATAGCCAATTCTGTAGCACCATAAGTCTTTAAGTTTGTATTTAAATGCTTAACCATGGCCTAATCTATATGTATCTTTGGTGAAGTATTTGAAGGTTTTAACTTTTAACCATGACCCAACCTTATTGACCCACTACATTTTACACTAACCATGACCCAACCTTATTAGTCCATTATAGTTTACACTAATAATAACCGACCTATAACCGAACCGAAACCGCATTAACCGCAATAACCGATTAACCGAAACCGCATTAACCGAAACCGAATGGTTATGATTTTTTGATAACCGCAGTGTGCGGTTATGGTTTAGGTTATAGGTAATAACCGAACCGAACCGCACCATGCTCACCCCTAGCCTCTATCCACTTGGAGAAGTAATCAGTCATAGCAAGCATGAATACTTTTCCACCAGGTGCCTTAGGGAGCTTACCAACTATATCCATACCCCATCTCATAAATGGCCAAGAGGAGGATATAGGATGCAATAATTCAGCTGGTTGATGAAGGATATTGCTGTGTCTCTGACAAGGATCACATCTCTTAGCATACTCCACAACATCTCTTTTCATGGTTGGCCAGTAGTATCCTGTCCTCAGGATCCTTGAGAATAATGCCATGCCCCCAGTGTGGTTTCCACAATCTCCTTCATGGAAGTCTTTTAAAACTTCTTGGATTTCAGGATCCTCAATGCATCTCAAGTATGGTCCTGCAAGAGATCGTCTATACAACATATTATTTAAAATTGTGAATTGAGATACCTTAATTTTGAAAGCCCTAGGGTTTTCTCCTGTAGGAATCTCTCCATGTTGTAGGTATCTCATGATTGGTGAGATCCATGATCCTGATCCTGAATGGGATTGAGTATCCTCACTAGGGATAATTGCAGAATCTTGCCCTATCTCCATGGCCGCATGATCCTCGATAGCCGGGGTCAGGATGTGGATAATAGGGATCTTGATATCCTCCGGGATCTTCAAAGATGATCCTAAGTTAGCCAATGCATCAGCTTCTGTATTTTTTTCCCTTGGTACCTGCGTCAAACTAAAGGAAACAAAAGAGAGTGCCAATTCTTTGACTATCTCTAAATACTTGGTTAGCTTTTCACCTTTAACAGCATAGGATCCATTAAAGTGGTTTGTAATTAACAATGAATCTACATGTTGTAACACCTCGTAAATTCACGTCCTATAATAGGTTGACACGTGTCATAAAGTTTAAACGTGTGAAAGAAATATTATGGAAGGACTAAAGTTGACAAACGTTGAAAGTATGTGAATATACGTATTCTAAGTGTCAACTGTGAATAAATACAATGTATATTAACCCTACACGATGCTCATACCTTCAAACGAATAAATCATGGATCATACGAAGCTAAATGTGAGTGATTTCAAACTACAGGGACCAAATGTGTCAACATATTTAATTTATACCTCTGAGTGACCTTTTGACAATCCCGAAGCTTTGTAAATATTAATTATGCTCATGAGAATACACCATAAAAATTTCATAAAGTTTCGTTAACGTATGAGAAAGATATGATCAAATTCGTGTGCGAAGCGTTAAAGCGTAAACGTCGAAAGTTAGGACTTTTCGGGTGAAAATAAAGTTACCCGGGGACTTGGCAAAGTGGGTATATGATTTAAGGCCTTAGTAGATAAATTGTGAAGGTTTAAAGTGCAATAAATCAGTAACCATTCGAGTTTTGAAGGGACAAGGGCTGAATCGCAAACAAAATCAACAAAACTGATCTGGTAGGGCGTCGCGCTGCGCGACGGCACCCTCGCGCTACGCGAGGGTGTGCCCAGCTCCGAAAAAAACGCTGAATGTCTGCCAATGCCAAACGATTGTGGGCACTCCTAGACTCAGTTGTCAATGATTTATGGTGTGTGGAACCATTATAAATAGCCATCCAAGTTTACCATTTTTCTCACACCTTCATTTGATCATATGGAGCCTTTCTGGAGCTAAGGAACTCTGCCAACTGATCATAAGTCGTGCATAGGACCCTTGTAAGTGTTCTAATCCTTTCTTGTTTGAGTTTAGCTTAGTTAATTAGCTAAAAGTCAAACCGTCGTAATTACGGTTTGACTTCGAGATTAGTCAATAATGGCTCAGTCAAATCTCGAATTAAAAGTAGTTATAAGTTGGTATTTATGTGGGTAATAAAACCCCAAAAGGGTTTCCCCTGATCACCACTTTAACTAGTTCAAAAGTCGGGTCAAACATATACTTAAAAAGTCAACAGAATTCTTAAAAGGTCATTTATGCATAATTAGCTATCTAGACCATGTATAACCTGTTTGATTATTGTTATAACTTAGTAATTAGTGTAAGAACATGTCCAAACCTGTTCAACCCGACTATTTCCTGTTTAGACCCGGTTCGGAACCGAAAGTCGCATAGTTTGACTTTCACTTTGACTTTCAGTTCTGACCCGTTTAGGCATATTTTAGAAATGCCTCAGAGCTTTAATTGGACTAGGATACATGTTAGAACAACCCTCTGTGATTATACACCTTGGTTCACTAGTTATCCAATTAATATGCATATTTCCGTTAATTGCTCATACGTTGACCGTTATGCCCTTATTACCTTAAAACATGATTTATGAAAATGTAAAAGTGTAGAAACCTTGAATATTGATATATAAACTTGTATGCAAAATTTGACATCACTTTGACTTATAGATTAAGAGTTATGCTCATTAGCGTAATTACGGTGCTTTATGTTAATAAAATGGCGTAATTAGCGTATAGCCTAATTAAACATACTTTTTGGTATCAAACGAAATACCCACTGATGTAATATATTATTTTGGGAATTTTAAAGATTTTTAAGTAATTTTAGGCTGAGCATAACTCATAGTCGTAGGCTTAACTCGGTAATTGTCGGTTTTGCCCTTACGGGCCATAAAATGAGTTTTACACATCTAAACGACTCCAAACCTTTTTCTACTGATTGGTTATGATAAATAAATTATTTTAAGCCTTCTGGAAATATAAAAATATCAGATTTAAGTATCAAACCCGGTAATGGCCTTTAATCGCCATAATTAGCGTTTTTAACGCATAGTATGTCTTAGAATCATATTGGACATACCCGGGTTGATACCTACTGATATATGAGGCAAATTATGATATTTTAACAGTAAGCAAAGGTTGATAAACTCAAACTTCGTTTTTGAGCTTTTCGGCTTATGTGAAATTACCAAAATACCCCTACGGGGCATAGTTTGGTTAAATATGATAAATTTCACATACATGCCTTAGCCTACTGATATAACCCATCAAAATGAGTATGTTTTCTGTTTACATCAGACCTGTAACTCAGTTAAACAATTAAACTCTTTTACAAACTTTAAAATGACCAAACTACCCCTACGGGGCATAGTTTGTGTTTAAATTAGTTCGGGGCATAACGAAAGACATCCTACTGATGTCACAACATATTTGAAGTATATTAACTTAGGAAATCTGTATATAGCTCTCATGACTACCCGTCACGCTTATTACGCGTACGGTTCGGTTTATGTAACAAGTTTACATAAATTAGCCGAAACGGGTCAAACCTTATCGGTTTTAGCTCAAAATCCAGAATGTGAATAATAAACCCATATTAAACAAATCTTCAAACTTGTCGGGTCTGAATCACATTCTATCCGGTCTTCGCTTAATCGTGCGTACGAACCGTATCTTCGAAACTAGTCGGTCTAAGCTTAAGCATAATTAAAGACCCGCTAGGATTCTAATAGGTTATATTTAACCTTCGTTCCAGATTAGGAGAGACAGTAAAAGCTACGTGCTATTCTACTTATTGTGAATTATACTTGCATCAGGTAAATACTTTTAACTTATTTTCCCTATACGGGCTTGGGTTACGGTACATAGCGTACCGCTTGATCGGGCATCAAATCTCCACGCTTAGTGGGTAGTTGAATAATTTGATCGGCTCATTTTAAACAGATGTGTTTACTTTACAGCCTTTGGGGGGTTAATGACCATGTCCCGGATATCCCTGGCATCATCTTACGAGATGGCCACAACCTGAGCACGGGGTGTAGGCGTACTCCCGTGTATAACTCACTTAAAGTGGTGTGTCTATTGATCTTTAACCCGGATATGTTCCGGGCTACTGAACGCATAAGTAACATGTAAATCGTTCACAAGATTATTATATTATTAAAATAATTCTCCCAAGTTAATAAAAATGTTTATGCCATGTGCATCCAAACCAATTTTCAATCATTTTATAAAATGAGTCAGTTGAATGTATTTACCAGTGTAAACTGACGTATTTTCCCAAAAAGACTGAATGCAGGTACTAAACGTAATTGGCTGGATTGTTTCCTAAGCATCAATAAAAGTCTCGCAAGCTTAGGATGCCAGAAGTCTGTTGAACAATTAAATGTTATTTTGTTTCGATCCGTTCTGTGGATAAACACCGGATATTGTGACTTTGTTTACAATAAATAAATTCGGTTGTATCTTATTTTTAAATTTGCTTCCGATGTGCATTATTATATTGTGTTGTTTGACTATTACGTTGCCAACCACGTCACGATACTCCCCCACCGGGCCCACCGGTGACACGTGGAAATCGGGGTGTGACACATGTACCTCAAGATACCTGATCCCCATATGCTTTGCAATTTGCAAACCACAAATTAAGGCTTCATATTCAGCCTCATTGTTAGTGGTCTGGAACTCACAGGCTATAGAGTGGGGTATTATGTCCCCCTGTGGCGATTTTAGTAGTATTCCAAGCCCTGTGCCTTTGACATTTGAGGATCCATCAGTATAGAGTATCCAAGGATCCTTGGTCTCCTCTAGTTGTTGGACTTCTAACTCAGCTTCCTTTTGTAAATCACTACTGAAATCAGCCACAAAGTCGGCTAATGCTTGGGATTTGATGGCTGTCCCAGGCTCATATCTTATATCATATGCACTTAGCTTCACTGCCCACTTAGCCATCCTTCCTGACATTTCTGGTTTCCTGAGGACATTCTTAATTGGAAAATTAGTTTTAACAACGATAACATGAGTTTCAAAATAATGTCTCAACTTAGTAGATGCCATAATTAATGCAAGAATAAGCTTTTCAAGGTGTGAATACCTG
Source organism: Helianthus tuberosus (assembly GCA_030545235.1). NCBI lineage: Eukaryota > Viridiplantae > Streptophyta > Magnoliopsida > Asterales > Asteraceae > Helianthus > Helianthus tuberosus. The sequence continues at coordinate 166,097,197 of CM060399.1, read as the reverse complement.
GATTCGGCATCAAGTAAACTTTTACTTACATAATAGACAGGATGTTGTGTACCTTCATGATCCTTAACAAGGACCGCACTTACTGCTTTTGAGGATACTGCAAGATACAAGGATAGCACATCGCCTTTTTCTGGTTTCATCAAGGCCGGGGCTGAGGATAGGTAATCTGTGAGGGCTCTTAAAGCATTTTCATGCTTCCCAGTCCACTCAAATTTCTTGTTCTTCCTTTGGATATCATAGAGTTCTTTGCACTTCTCTGAGGATTTGGATATAAATCTGTTCAAAGCTGCTATCCTGCCTGTTAGCCTTTGAACATCCTTAGCATTGGCCGGAGATTTGATGTTCACTATTGCTTTGATTTGTTCCGGGCTAGCTTCAATGCCTCTCTTTGTCACCATATATCCTAAGAATTTACCTGCTTTAACACCAAAGTGACATTTTGAAGGATTAAGTTTCATGTTATATTTGTCAAGGATATCGAATGCTTCCTCCAAGTCCCTTAGGTGATCCTCAGCTTTTATGGATTTTACCACCATATCATCTATGTAAACCTCCATAGTTTGTCCTATCTGATCCTTGAACATCATATTCACCAGCCTTTGATATGTTGCACCTGCATTTCTTAGTCCGAACGGCATAACAATATAGCAGTATATACCAGTTGGAGTCATGAAGGCTGTATCCTCTTGGTCGGATGGTTCCATTTGGATTTGTTGAAATCCAGATGAAGCATCCATAAAAGTTAACAGTTCATGACCCGCAGTTGCATCCACCATGGAGTCAATGTGGGGTAAAGGGAAAGGATCCTTGGGACATGCCTTATTTAAATCGGTAAAATCGACACATACCCTCCACTTTCCGTTTTTCTTTTGAACAACAACCACATTGGCCAACCATCTTGGATATTTGACCTCTCTAATCATACCTGCCCGGAGCAATTTCTCTACCTCTTCTTGGATAATGGCATTCCTTTCCGGTGCAAACTTTCTTCTCCTTTGATGGATTGGTTTGAAGGACCTATCAATCCCAAGTTTGTGAGTGATTACATCTTTAGATATACCAGTCATGTCTTCGTGTTTCCATGCAAAGGTAGTCTTTCTCCTTTTGAGGAAGGATACAAGGTCTTCTTTCATTTCGCCAAGGATCCCTGATCCGATATAGATTTTGGATTCAGGATCATCAGGATCCATGAGGATTTCTACCACATCCTTCTCTCTTGCCTCCAAGACATCCCTTGGAGGATACTTTGATTGCTATTGCTCCCTTGACTTCGAGGCTGGTTTCATCGATGAAGTATAGCAATTCTTAGCCTCTTGCTGATCACTATCAATCTTCACTATTCCCCAAGGACTAGGGAGCTTCACACATTGATGGTAGGTAGATGGGACTGCCTTCATATCGTGTATCCAGGGCCTGCCAAGGATAACATTACAACAAGATAGACAGTCAATAACACAAAATTTTTGATAAGAGTGTAGGCCTTCAATATATATTGGGAGTTTAATGTCCCCCAGGGTATTCTTAGTTTCGCCACTGAATCACACGAGCACGGAGGATCTTGGTATGATGTCGGATTCAGGAATACCCATCTTCTTTAGAACATCAAGCTGGATAATGTTCACTGAGCTTCCTCCGTCTATAAGGATCCTGCGGACAAAATGGTTAGAAATGAAAAGAGTAATAACCAAACCATCGTGATGAGGATCCTGGATATCAACACGATCATCCTCATCAAAGGTTATGACTTTTCCTTCGGAGACACTTGATGTTCGAACGGGTCTTTCTCCATTATCCATTTTAGTTTCCTTTGCATGCCTTTTAGCTGCTGAGAAGGATGTGCCACAAATGTCTGATCCTCCAGAAATAAAGTTTATTACTTGTGCATCTGCTGGAGGGGCTGGAGCCTTCTCAGGGATCCTTTCAGGATCCTGAGTCCTTGACTTTTTTCTTCCCAACAATTCCTTTAGATGCCCCTTGCTCAACAAGTATCCAATTTCCTTTCTTAGTGCAATGCATTCTTTTATTAGATGCCCAAAATCTTGATGGTATGCACACCACTTTGATTTATCCTTAGTTGCACCTGGCCTATCATTTTTTCTGGGCCATCTAGCTTTATCACCTAGATTCTGCATCGCAAGGATTAGTTCATTGTTATCTACAGAAAAACAATATTCAGAAATTGGAGGATAATCCTCATCATCCTCTTCTTGATCAACGGCATGCACGTTCTGGTTATCAGATCTGTTGTAGGATCTGAACTTGTTGTTCCTGAATGAGGATCCTTGTTTATCCTGCTTTGAGGATCCTGCTAACCTCTCCTGGATCCTCTTGTCATCCTCTAGCCGAATGAACCAAAGTGCTCAGGTTCTTACCTCATCTAAGTTCCTGCATGGTGTCATAACAAGATCATCATAGAACGACGAATCCCTAAGCAATCCCATTTTAAAGGCCTCAACAGCCGTGGCTATATCTAAGTTGGGAATGTCTAAGGATTCTTTACTGAATTTGGTAATGTAATCCCTTAATGATTCATTATGACCCTGGGTTATCCTATATAGATCACTAGTTAATCGTTCAAATTTCCTACTACAAGAAAACTGATTATTAAATAGGTTAACTAGATTAGCAAAAGAGGTAATAGAGTAGGGGGAAGACTTAGCAGCCATTTGAGAGCTGATCCAGTAAGAGTGGATCCGAATCCCTTGCACAGGCATGCTTCCTTTAACCTTTCTGGGATTGGATTGATCTCCATCCTCTCCCTGTATTGTGCTATGTGTTCTTCAGGATCCGTCGAACCATCATACAACTTCATTGTTGGCACATGGAACCTCTTGGGTATCTCAGCATCACAGATTGGTGGTGCAAAATGAGATATCTTGTGGCTCCCATCTGCAATCTCTGGGATAGGTTTGACCACTCCTGGAACACTTGATATCATATCCTTTAGCTTTTGCAATTCTCTGGCCATGGCATGATTGATACCTGGATCCTGCATAAGACCATGGTTAGTAGTATAAGAATTATTAAAAGTGTTACCTCCCATTGGATTCAAATTAGGAAGAATGGATGTTAATCCATATTGTTGGGGTTCTGGAATGATCGAGGGACCAGTAGAAGCATTGGTCTGCATTGGAATAAAATCTCCCTGATGGACATCTGAACTTCCTGTTTGCAAACTCCTCAAGGATCCTGGCATCTGGAATGATCCCTGAAACTGGGACGATCCTGGAACAAAGGAGGATCCTTGAACCTGGGATGATCCTGGAACAAAGGAGGATCCTTGAACCTAGGATGATCCTGGAACAAAGGAAGATCCTTGAACCTGGGATGATCCTGGAACAAAGGAGGATCCTTTCACCTGGGATGATCCTGGAACAAGGGAGGATCCTTGAGCCTGGGATGATCCTGGAACAAGGGAGGATCCTTGAACCTGGGATGATCCTGGAACAAAGGAGGATCCTTGAACCTGGAATGATCCTGGAACAAAGGAAGATCCTTGAATCTGCTGCGCTCCTGAATATCCTCCTGAAGTCATGAAGGGTCCCATATGCTGAGGATAGGATCCCGCTGGCTGGAAATATGAACCTGATGCCTGGGTTACTATTGTTGTTCCGTGGTGCACTCCTTTCGGTCCACCCACATATTGAACCTCTGGAACCACTGATGGCTGAGAAGTAATCACCGGAGTATCAAAATTCAAAGATTTTGGCACCAGTGGGGAATGATCCTCTGCTATTTTCTTTTGTTTCTTGAGATCTCCGATTTCTTTGAGAATCCTTTCATTGGTCTTATCCTGTTGATGTATATGATCCTTCATCTGCAAAATCAAAGTAAACATGTCACTAGTAGTGGGAGTGTAAGAAGTAGAAGAAGTTGGAGGTTTTGAGAAAATGGGAGTTGGTTTCTTCGCAGCATTCTCAGCATTCTTCTGGGATCCAGAAGGTGGTGGAGGCAAAGGGGGAACCCCTTGTGAAGAAGTGAATGAGGGCATCAAATTTGAAGCATTCTTCGCTGAGGAAGCCATTTGCTTGGTTGTAGTGAACTGAAATGAGCACAGAAATACGAATTTTTCTAAGAGTGAAGCACCAATTGCCCCACGGTGGGCGCCAAACTGTTTTGGTTAAAAAATCTGATGAGGATAATGCAACCAAACTCTCTCTGTTACGGGGTATGATGCTTATAATGTAGAACAATGACAAGGATCACTTCAATGTATATTGCACAAATGACACAAGGATTTATACGGGGAAAAAGCCCTTGATCAAGAGTTGATCTCCGGCACAAAAAACCCCGGGTGATGGAAACTACCGATCACCAAGCTCAAATAGATCAATAAATGTTTACAACTTCGGATAGTAACGAGCTAGGTACAAGGATCACTATGGTGAAATGTGTAAAAGTGAGTGAAAACTAATAAGTGTTCGTCGAGAGCTTCAAGAGTGCGATTGTATGAGAGTGTGTGTGTAGCTGAAAATGGCTAAGTGTTCTAATTCTAGCTCGTCACCCCTTTAAAAATAGAAGTTAACTACAATAACTAACTATCCGACTTTCGTGCCAAGCTCCCACGTTCTCCACAACGTCCATTTCCAGTCAAACGTGTGCGAAATACTCGTGGAATATTCCATAGTAACGTTGCCAAGACCAAGTCAAGCTTGCTACTCCTGCGAAGTAATACAAAACACAAACAAACAACCGTCAGTACGAGGATTCTTAAAGTGATCCATGATCCTGATCCTGAAGCTCTTCTGAGGATCACTATCTGTCACAGAAGTAAGGATCATTAATTAGGATAACAAGTAAGGATCACTAATTGTTAGAAAATCCTCCCTTAACATTAAGGTTTCGGCATTTTCATGTCGCTCAAGTTTGGATAGTCGCCAGTGAGGGCCATACTCCAGTTTACACAAGTTTATTTGGGCTTGACCCCAGTTTACATCCGTTTATTTGGGCTTTTCCCCAGTTTATTTGGGCTTGTCCCCAGTTTGTTGGGCTTGTCCCCAGTTTATTTAGGCTTGTCCCCAGTTTATTTGGACTTGTCCCCAGTTTGTTGGGCTTGTCCCCAGTTTATTTGGGCTTGTCCCCAGTTATTATGGGTTCATTCCCAATTATTTGGCTTGGTCCCAAGTTTGTTTTTCTTGCAGGATCTTGGAGCTCTAAAGTTATACAAGTTCTGACAATAAGGATCCTGGAAACTTTACTTTTCACACATTTTATTCAGTATTAATTTACAAGGATATAGAATCCTAACTTGGATTCTCTGGTATGTTATATTCTAACTTTTTCTAAGCTGCAAGTTGTCTCTTATCCTTTTTGGTTAAGGATCATTGATCCACATTTGTATGAACACTTCAAGTTTTCTGTTAAAAGTTTAACATTATCATCAGATTTCCAATAACTTTCCAGTTGTTTGGCGATGATATCTTTGAAAATAGAAAGCATACATGAAAAATAAAGAGGAAAGAAACAACAACAGTTGTAGCTAAAAAAGTTTAATGTTATCACCCATTCATTATGTATCAAATCATCTGGCCTGGATTTCACCAGCAAAACCGTGGACCATCCACCCAGGCCGGACATGGCTATCTAACAGTTAAAGTGTCTATGCAGATATTAAAGTGCAGGAAGGTTAATAGCGAACGGTGTAGAAGGATCCATTCTCCACAAATAGAAGGATCTTCTGATCTTTAAAGGCACTTGAGGAGTTATCTCAAACTCTATATTTTGCAATGATGATTATAGCAGGTCTTATCAGTGACGACAGGCAGTGTAACGACTAGTTACCAGCAGCAACGGCTAGTCCGCTTCTAACGAAAATATGAAAGCTGTGAATCCTTATCACAACTGCCATATTGGGGGCAATTGTTAGGGCATGAATTTTATGCTAAGGATCATCTATCCTGAGACTGGGCATGGATCACGGATCCTTAATTGATGATGCAGGGAGTCTGAGGATCCAGAGTCTGAGGATCTAGGATCCTTATCAGAACTTATGATTTCTAACAATTGTCACGTTTTTAATGTTTAAATGCAGATAATGGACGTAGTGGACTACTTCTTTGCTGGAATCTCGTGGAATATGCTTCTTAGGCACGTGCTTAATTGTTTTGGTCAAAAATCAGACGAGGATAATGCAACCAAACTCTTTGTTACGGGGAATGATGCTTAAAATGTGTAACAGCGATGAGGATCACTTCGACGTAAATTGCACAAACAACACAAGGATTTATACGGGGAAAAAGCCCTTGATCAAGAGTTGATCTCCGGCACAAAAAACCCCGGGTGATGGAAACTACCGATCACCAAGCTCAAATAAATGAATAAATGTTTACAACTTCGGATAGTAACGAGCTAGGTACAAGGATCACTATCGTGAAATGTGTAAATGTGGGTGAAAACGAATGTATGTTCGTCGAGAGCTTTTAGTGTGCGAGTATATGAGTGTGTGTAGCTCAGAAATGACTAAGTGTTTTTCTACTAGCTCGTTACTCCTTTAAAATAGAAATAACTACCTAAACTAACTATCCGACTTTCATGCCAAGCTCCCACGGTCTCCACAACGTTCATATTTGGCCAAACACGTGCGGGATAGTTTGGGAATATTCTCCAGGAATGTCGCCAAGACTTGGTCTGACTTGTTACTTCTGCAAAACAATACGAAACACAAGTGAACAATTGTTAGTATGAGGATCCTTAAGATGATCCATAATCCTGATCCTGAAGCTCTTCTGAGGATCACTATCTGTCACAGAAGTAAGGATCACTAAAGAGGATAATAATTAAGGATCACGGGTCATTTAGAAATCCACCCCTAACAATTGCCCCCAAAATATAAGGAGTTAAGTTGTAAATATGTGAGTTATATTTTCTTGATCTCATCCGTAACTAACTAACTAACGGATATATAGCCGTTAATATAGAACTAGCCGTTGCGATCATGACGTCACAGAAGTGACAATCCTGCAGAATCATAATTATAAATAGAGATATAGATAGGATCATTATGCATTCAAATTCGAAAGAAACTCCCTTTAAATTCTCAGTCGAAGATCAATCAGGTATCTCTTTCTCCTCTTTCTTCCTCTCTTACTCTGTTTTTCTTTCTTTAACACCATCGCTTTGAGAATGATGCTCCGAAGCTCACCGGGCAAGGATCACAAGAAGGATAGCCCTTTGAAGAGTCAAAAAATCATCAAGGACTCAGCGAATGAAAGATGTTGTTTTAACGATGCACAAGTAGATAAAATCCGTCACTGTTTTCCGGCGAGTGCCTTCTTCAAACCCTTTGACCCCACTGTTCTTAGAGACTATATTTCTGAAACATGGGTTGCCTTTCCAGCTACTCCATTTACTATAGGGTACACCTATCCTTTCCCAGAATTCACACAATCCTTCTTTTCCCTGACCGGCATATCTTACATCCAAGCCATGCCGATGATTTGGAGGGTTTTATATACCCTAGAGAGGATCATCGAGCAGGAAGGTGTTGATTTAGGAATGTCGGAATTGGCAGAACTGTATGGTCTTACTACCTTTGGTTCCCACCGTTATTTGTTCAAGCGAAAACCCGGTGCAGAACATCCCCTTCTCAAAGTCACTAAGAACGACAAAGATTGGAAACGTCGCTTCTTCTTTGTCAGAAGGAATTCCATTCTAAACGGAGAGGATCTACCAAAAACATGGTCCACCAATGGTAGGCCGGAGGATCATGAGAAGGATCACCAGGTAGTCTCCTTCATGTGATAGGATTACTAACCCCTTTTGTCTTGTGTCATGCAGCTATCTCTGTTTCGCATCTCATCACAACATCCGCAACCAGGGAAAGGCTTGCTGCTTTCTGGAACCTTGATCCTGAAACTAGAACTTTTAAGACAATAACCCAAGACTCTCAGGAGGTATCCTCAGGCTCTGTCACCATGTCAAGTAAGTATCCTTGTTTAAAATTTAAATAAATAGTGAAATATGAATTAAGAAAAGATACTTATCTTGTTTTGGTTGTGTAGGTGCTGGAAAATCTGCCAAAACTGCTTCAAGGTTTAGTGTCACCGATCTCACCATTGTCAAATCCTCCAAAAGAAAGGTTCCTGCCAGCCCGACAGCCTCAATCCCCAAGGCACCCCTCAAAGGAAAGGGAATCAAGAGGAGAAAGGCCTCCGATGCTGAGGATTTGCAGGGTCTGCCTCTAATCCGTCATCAATTCCTTGAGTACTTTAATGAGGTGAGGATCACTGTCTTTGCTCATATATTCTGTTGACATATCCTACTGATATATCCTGCTGATATATCCTGCTGATCTGAGGATCACTTAATTCTGATCTTATCCTTTATCCTCTTTACAGAAATTCTCTGAGATCGAGGATTATGTCGGCCACGTTGAGGATCAGGATAAGAAGATTGCCGACCTCCAGCAAGTTGCTGTGCTCAAGGATCTTGCACTTGCTAATCTTCAGAAGGAACTCCAGGATACCAAACAGAAGATGGCTAAGGTGCTGGTTAATTTTGACTATGAAAGGCAGGAGATCACAGATGATGCTAAAGTTTCTGCCGCCATAGCAATGTACAAAACCAAGCTGCAAATGGCCTTGGAAGCTCAGGCTCCTGCCTTCGACAAAAACGGCTGGGAAATTGAAGAATGGAAAGCGAGGCTAGCTGAATTTGGTGATGAAGAGGAGGCTGAAGAGATCCTGACAATTGAGGCTGGAAGCAAGGATGAAGCTGGTGAAGCAAGTGGATCCGGAGGTGGTGATGCAGCAAAGGTTTAGGCTGCTTGATTGGGCAATGATGGACATTTCTAGGCGTAGCCGGAGTCCAATTTTTTAAATTTGGTATTAGCTTTTTGTGGTTGTGGTGTTGAACAATTTAATGGTTTGTACTTTGAACAATAGGTTTTAGGATTAAGGATCTTGTATGATCCTTAGGACAATAGGCAGGATTGCATATGGTGGAGGGATCCTCTGTTTGGGGGATGAAGCCATTGTGATCCTGCCGCCTTTATATTCCTGCACTACTCTTGAACTTATTATTATGGACACCCTTTACCTACCCCAGCGGACGGGCCACGTTTTGTTGGTAGAAGCTCGGGTAGGTAATTTTGACAACCTTTTAAGGGCTAGTCTTTTGTTTATAAATAAAAACTTAACCTTTTGTCGCTTATCTTGTGTTGTTATACTTTTTAATATCTTACTTTCCAACTGTTGTAATGTGCATTATGTTTATACTTATCAAGCCTTGAAAAATTAGAAAAGATATCCAGAAAGTTTAGGATATGATCAAGGATCACATATCCCATAATCGATAAGTTCTAAAAAGTGACATGGTTTAAGAATCATAAGTTCAGTTGTCAAGTATAAGGGTTATTCAAATAAATAATGAATAGAATTAAAAATAGTTAAGGATCATACCTGAGGATCCAAGTTAGGATCCTAACCTTAATAAGGATAACTATAAGATAAACCTTAGAATAAAGTAAGGATCAAGGATCCCTAGTTGCCTATCTTCAAGAACCTGAAATAGAGCATCACTTGGGACTAAGCCAATATAAGATAAGAATTAGCAACTGGGGACAAGCCCAAGGATAACTAGGGACAAGCCCAAGGATAACTGGGGACAAGCCCAAGGATCGTATGTAAACTGGAGTATGGCCCTAACTGGCGACTATCCAAACTTAGTGGCATGAAAATGCCAAAACCTTAGCTAACATGAAAACGTTAGAAACCTTAGGAACGGATGTATGGTACGTCTACCATTATACGTAGGATCCTAAGTATAGCCAGTACAATGGAATTATCAGCCCCTAAATCGAGTACTGGTCCCAATGCCTTGAACTATACCAGGATCATCGTGCGCTACAGGCGGAACTGGGGACAAGCCCGAATAACTGGGGTTAAACCCAAAGGACGGATTGCTTCTGTGGATAACCAACGTTATGCTAAGGATACCTGAACTTTCAAAACTTGAACTCACGTGAGAGATGGATAAAGGATACATGATCCTTATCCCTATATGAGAAAATAATGAAATGAAATAGTTCAAGTTTAGGATATTACCTAAGTAAGGATCACCGATACTTTGAGGATCCTTTAAGGATATCCCTATCATGAGGATCATTTATGCCAAAAGGATCCTGCTCACATGAAATATTTCTTTAAGTGGACAGCATTCCAAGCTCTTGGTAGCAAATCACCTTCCATGGTTAGCAATCTATATGCCCCCTTTCCTGCTTCAGCTTCAATCAAATAAGGGCCTTCCCATTTTGGAGCCAATTTTCCATTAGCAGGATTGGTGGTATTCTGAAATGCTTTCCTTAATACCATATCTCCAACTTGAAACCTCCTGATCCTGACATTTTTGTTGTAAGCACCAGCCATTCTTTGCTGATAACTGGCCATCCTTATCCTAGCCATATCCCTGATTTCTTCAATAGTATCCAGGTCTTGAGCCAAGTTCTCATCATTCTCCTCAGGATCACGGGTACTTGTTCTTGCAGTTGGAACCACCATTTCTGTTGGGTCACTGATTATGCCCCAAACACCAAAGAGAATGGTGTTTGACCAGTAGCATTCTTGGGGGTTGTCCTATCAGCCCAAAGCACATAGGGTAGTTCTTCTGCCCATTTCCCTTTCTTGGATCCAAGTTTCTTCTTCAAATTGTTGATGATGATCTTGTTGGATGATTCTGCCTGACCATTAGCTTGTGGGTGGACTGGTGTTGATGTTATCATCTTAATCCCCCAACTGTCACAAAAGTTAGTGGTTCTGCCCCCTATAAATTGGGAACCATTATCACATATAACCTCAGAAGGAATTCCAAATCTAGTGATAATATTTCTTTTAATGAAGGATATAACTTCCTTTTCTCTGACTTGGGTAAAAGCTTCAGCTTCTATCCACTTGGAGAAGTAATCAGTCATGGCTAGCATGAATACTTTTCCACCAGGTGCCTTAGGGAGCTTTCCAACAATATCCATACCCCATCTCATAAATGGCCAAAAGGAGGATATAGGATGCAATAATTCAGCTGGTTGATGAAGGATATTGCTGTGTCTCTGACAAGGATCACATCTCTTAGCATACTCCACAGCATCTCTCTTCATGGTTGGCCAGTAGTATCCTGTCCTCAGGATCCTTGAGAATAATGCCCTGCCCCCAGTGTGGTTTCCACAATCTCCTTCATGGAAGTCTTTTAAAACTACTTGGATTTCAGGATCCTCAATGCATCTCAAGTATGGTCCTGCAAGAGATCGTCTATACAACATATTATTTAAAATTGTGAATTGAGATACCTTAATTTTGAAAGCCCTAGGGTTTTCTCCTGTAGGAATCTCTCCATGTTGTAAGTATCTCATAATTGGTGAGATCCATGATCCTGATCCTGAATGGGATTGAGTATCCTCACTAGGGATAATTGCAGAATCATTCCCTATCTCCATAGCCACATGATCCTCGATAGCCGGGGTCAGGATATGGATAATAGGAATCTTGATATCCTCCGGGATCTTCAAGGATGATCCTAAATTGGCCAATGCATCAGCTTCTGTATTTTCTTCCCTTGGTACCTGTGACAAACTAAAGGAAACAAAAGAGAGTGCCAAATTCTTGACTATCTCCAAATATTTGGTTAGCTTTTCACCTTTAACAGCATAGGATCCATTAAAGTGGTTTGTAATTAACAAAGAATCTACGTGTACCTCAAGATACCTGATCCCCATATGCTTAGCAATTTGCAAACCAGCAATTAAGGCTTCATATTCAGCCTCATTGTTAGTGGTTTGGAACTCACAAGCTATAGAGTGGGGTATTATGTCCCCCTGTGGCGATGTTAGTAGTATTCCCAGCCCTGTGCCTTTGACATTTGAGGATCCATCAGTATAAAGTATCCAAGGATCCTTGGTCTCTTCTAGTTGTTGGACTTCCAACTCAGCTTCTTCTTGTAAATCACTACTGAAATCAGCCACAAAGTCAGCTAATGCTTGGGATTTGATGGCTGTCCTAGGCTCATATCTTATATCATATGCACTTAGTTTTACTGCCCACTTAGCCATCCTTCCTAACATCTCTGGTTTCCTGAGGACATTTGCTTTTGAGGATACTGCAAGATACAAGGATAGCACATCGCCTTTTTCTGGTTTCATCAAAGCTGGGGCTGAGGATAGGTAATCTTTGAGGGCTCTTAAAGCATTTTCATGCTTCTCAGTCCACTCAAATTTCTTGTTCTTCCTTAGGATATCATAGAATTCTTTACACTTCTCGGAGGATTTGGATATAAATCTGTTCAAGGCTGCTATCCTGCCTGTTAGCCTTTGAACATCCTTAGCATTGACCGGAGATTTGATGTTCACTATTGCTTTGATTTGTTCCGGGCTAGCTTCAATGCCTCTCTTTGTCACCATATACCCTAAGAATTTACCTGCTTTAACACCAAAGTGACATTTTGAAGGATTAAGTTTCATGTTATATTTGTCAAGGATATCGAATGCTTCCTCCAAGTCTCTTAGGTGATCCTCAGCTTTTAAGGATTTTACCACCATATCATCTATATAAACCTCCATAGTTTGTCCAATCTGATCCTTGAACATCATATTCACCAGCCTTTGGTATGTTGCACCTGCATTTCTTAATCCGAACGGCATAGCAATATAGCAGTATATACCAGTTGGAGTCATGAAGGCTGTATCCTCTTGGTCGGATGGTTCCATTTGGATTTGTTGAAATCCAGATGAAGCATCCATAAAAGTTAACAGTTCATGACCCGCGGTTGCATCCACCATGGAGTCAATGTGGGATAAAGGGAAAGGATCCTTGGGACATGCCTTATTTAAATCGGTAAAATCGACACATACCCTCCACTTTCCGTTTTTCTTTTGAACAACAACCACATTGGCCAACCATCTTGGATACTTGACCTCTCTAATCATACCTGCCCGGAGCAATTTTTCTACCTCTTCCTGGATAATGGCATTCCTTTCCGGTGCAAACTTCCTTCTCCTTTGATGGATTGGTTTGAAGGATCTGTCGATGCCGAGTTTGTGAGTGATAACTGTTTTGGTCAGAAAATCTGATGAGGATATTGCAACCAAACTCTTTGTTTAGGGGAATGATGCTTAAAATGTATAACAGTGATGAGGATCACTTCAATGTAACGTGCACAAACAACACAAAGATTTATACGGGGAAAAAGCCCTTGATCAAGAGTTGATCTCCGGCACAAAAAACCCCGGGTGATGGAAACTACCGATCACCAAGCTAAAATAAATGGTTAAATGTTTACAACTTCGGATAGTAACGAGCTAGGTACAAGGATCACTACGGTGAAGTGTGTAAAAAGTGTATGAAATCGCTGAGTGTTTGAACGAGAGCTTGTATGAGCGCTTGTATGAGTGTGTGTAACTGCCAAAAAATGACTAAGTGTCACTAACTCTCTCCCTTAGCTCGTTACTCCCTTTAAAATAAGAAAAATATCTAGCTAACAAACTCTCCGACTTTCGGGCCAAGCCTCCACGTTCTCCATAACGTCTAGTTTTGATCTAGCACGTGCAGAATACTTTGGGAATATTCTCCAAGAATGTCGCTAAGACTTGGTCAAGCTTGTTATACCTGCGAGATGTTATAAAACATAAGTAAACAATCGTCAGTATGAGGATCCTTGAAGTGATCCATGATCCTGATCCTAAAGCCCTTCTGAGGATCACCACCTGTCACAGAAGTAAGGATCACTAATTAGGATAAAGAATAAGGATCACTAATTGTTAGAAAATCCTCCCCTAACAATTGCCCCCAAAATATAAGGAGTGAAATTGTAAAATTAGCGAGTTATGTTTTCTTGATCTTATCCGTAACAAACTAACGGATATATAGCCATTAATTTTGAACTAGCCGTTGCGATGATGATGTCACGGAAGTGACAACCTGCAAGATCATGATTATAAATAGAGATATAGATAGGATCAAATGCATTCAAATTTTCAGAGAAACTCCCTTTATAATCCACATTCCGAAGACGTTCAGGTATTCTCTTTCTCTATCCTCTTCCCTCTCTTGCTCTGTTTTTATCTTTCCATCAAAGATGTTGCTCCGAAGTTCTCCGGGCAAAGATCACAAGAAGGATAGCCCTTTGAAAAGTCAGAAAATCATCAAGGACTCATCGAATGAAAAGTGTTGTTTTAACGACGCACAGATAGACAAAATCCGTTGCTGTTTTCCGGCGAATGCCTTTTTCAAACCCTTTGATCCTTCTACCCTTAGCGACTATGTTTCAGAAACATGGGTTGCATTTCCAGCCACTCCATTCACCATAGGATACACCTATCCTTTCCCAGAGTTTACACAATCCTTCTTTTCCCTTACCGGCATCTCTTATATCCAAGCCATGCCGATGATTTGGAGGGTCTTGTATACCCTAGAGAGGATCATCGAACAGGAAGGCATTGCTTTGGGCATGTCCGAGTTGGCGGAACTGTATGATCTTAATACTTTTGGTTCCCATCGTTATTTGCTTAAGCGAAAACCCGGTGCAGACCATCCTCTTCTGAAAGTCACCAACAATGACAAAGACTGGAAACGTCGCTTTTTCTTTGTCAAGAGGGATTCCATTCTAAACGGTCAAGATCTCCCTAAGGCATGGTCCACCCATGGTAGGCTGGAGGATCATAAGAAGGATCACCAGGCATTCTTGTTTTCGTATAAGGATTACTGACCCCTTTCTGTCTTATGTTATGCAGCTATCTCTGTCTCACATATCCGCACATCACCTGAAACCAAGGATAGGCTCGCTGCTTTTTGGAAGCTTGATCCTGAAACAAGGACATTCAAGATAGACACCCAAGACTCACAAGAAGTATCCTCAGGTTCCATTACCATGTCGAGTAAGTATCCTGTCTTTTGCATAGTTTAAATATAAAAATAAATAGATAAATTGAAATAGGATAAGGATACTCATCTTGCTTTGAATGTGTAGGCGCTGGAAAACCTGTCAAGCCTGTTTCCCAATTCAACACAGCTGACCTTGATCTCGTACGACCCAGGAAGAAGAGGTCCACTACCAGTCCTAGCATCTCCATTCCAAGGGCACCCACTAAAGGAAAGGGTGTTAAGAAGAGGAAAACTTCTGATGCTGAGGATCTTCAAGGGCTGCCACTGATCCGCCACCAATTCCTTGAATACTTCAATGATGTAAAGATCCTTAACTTTGCCTAGGTATCCTGCTCTTATGAGGATCACTTGACCTTGAACTGCCTTATCTTCTTTCTGTAGAAATTTGCTGAGATCGAGGATTACGTGGGCAATGTTGAGGAGCTGGACAAGAAAATAGCTGATCTCCAACAGGTTGCCGTGCTCAAAGATCTTGCACTTGCTGATGCTCGGAAGGAACTCCAGGATACCAAGCAGGAAATGGCCAAGGTGCTGGTTAACTTTGATTATGAAAAGCATGACCTCATCGAAAATGCCGAGCTCTCTGCTGCCATCACAATGTATCAGACTAAGTTGAAGATGGCCCAGGAAGCTCAAGACCCTGCTTTTGACAAAGACAGCTGGGATGTTGAAGGCTGGAAGGCAAGGTTGGCTGATCTTGAGGATGATGAGGAGGAGGCAGCTGATGTCCTGGCAATTGAGGCAAGTGGCAGTGGGAAGGATCAGGCTGGTGGTGATGATGCTGGTGGTGATGCAGCCAAGGTGTGAGCTGCATGAATGGGCGATGAAGGACATTTCTAGACGTAGCCAGAGCCCATTTTTTAGTTTGATGGTCTGTTTTGGTTATGGTGTTTTTTTTGTTGAACAATGATGGTCTGTACTGAACAATAGGTTTTTAGGATTAAGGATCATGTATGATCCTTTGGATAATAGGCAGGATAGCAATTGGTGGAGGGATCCTCTGTTTGGGGGATGAAGCCATTGTGATCCTGCCGCCTTTATATTCCTGCACTATCTTTGAACTCATTATCATGGACACCCTTTACCTACCCCAGCGGACGGGCCACGTTTTGCTGGTAGATGCTCGGGTAGGTAATTTTGACAACCTTTAAAGGGTTAGTCTTATGTTAATAAATAAAAACTTAACCTTTTGTCGCTTATCTTGTGTTGTTATCCTTTTTAGTATGTTATTTTCCAACTGTTATAATGTTCAATTTGTTTATACTTATCAAGCCTTGAAAAACTAGAAAAGATATTTAAAAAAATTTAAGATATGAACAAGGATCACATATCCCATAACCGATAAGTTTTAAAAAATGGTATAGTTTAAGAAACACAAGTTCAGTTGTCAAGTATAGGGGTTATTCGAATGAATAATGAATAAAACCAAAAAAGTTAAGGATCATACCTGAGGATCCAAGTTAGAATCCTAACCATAATAAGGATAACTGTAAGATAAACCTTAGAGTGAAATAAGGATCAATGATCCCTAGCTGCCTATCTTCAAGGACCTGAAATAGAGCATAACTTGGGACTAAGCCGATATAAGAAAAGAGTTAGCAACTGGGGACAAGCCCAAGGATAACTGGGGACAAGCCCAAGGATAACTGGGGACAAGCCCAAGGATAACTGGGGACAAGCCCAAGGATCGTATGTAAACTGGAGTATGGCCCTTAGCTAACGTGAAAACGTTAGAAACCTTATGAACGGATGTATGGTACGTCTACCATTATACGTAGGATCCTAAGCATAGCCAGAACAATGGAATTATCAGCCCCTAGAACGAGTACTGGTCCCAAAGCCTTGAACTACACTAGGATCATCGTGCGCTACAGGCGGAATCTGGGGACAAGCCCAAATAACTGGGGTTAAACCCAAAGAAGGATTGCTTCTGTGGATAACCAACGTTGTGCTAAAGATACCTGAACTTTCAAAACTTAAACTCACGTGAGAGATGGATAAAGGATACATGATCCTTATCCTTATAAGAGAAAATAATAAAATGAAATAGCTTAATTTTAGGATATTACCTAAGTAAGGATCATCGGTACTTTGAGGATCCCTTAAGGATATCCCTTTCCTAAGGATCACCTATGTCATAAGGATCCTGCTTATATGAAATATTTCTTCAAGTGGACAGCATTCCAAGCTCTTGGTAGCAAATCACCTTCCATGGTTAGCAATCTATATGCCCCCTTTCCTGCTTCAGCTTCAATCAAATAAGGGCCTTCCCATTTTGGAGCCAACTTCCCATCAGCAGGATTGGTGGTATTCTGGAATGCTTTCCTTAATACCATATCTCCAACTTGAAACCTCCTGATCCTGACATTTTTGTTGTAAGCACCAGCCATTCTTTGTTGATAACTGGCCATCCTGATCCTAGCCATATCCCTGATTTCTTCAATAGTATCCAGGTCTTGAGCTAAGTTTTCATTATTTTCCTCAGGATCACGGGTACTTGTTCTAGCAGTAGGAACCACCATTTCTGTTGGGATCACTGATTCTGCCCCAAACACCAAAGAGAATGGTGTTTGACCAGTAGCATTCTTAGGGGTTGTCCTGCCATCCCAGAGCACATAGGGTAGTTCTTCTGCCCATTTCCCTTTCTTGGATCCAAGCTTCTTCTTCAAGTTGTTGATGATGATCTTGTTGGATGATTCTGCTTGACCATTAGCTTGTGGGTGGACTGGTGTTGATGTTATCATCTTAATCCCCCAGCTGTCACAAAAGTTAGTGGTTCTGCCCCCAATAAATTGGGAACCATTATCACATATAATCTCAGAAGGAATTCCAAATCTAGTTATAATATTTCTTTTAATGAAGGATATAACTTCCTTTTCTCTAACTTGAGCAAAAGCTTCAGCCTCTATCCACTTGGAGAAGTAATCAGTCATAGCTAGCATGAATACTTTCCCACCAGGTGCCTTAGGGAGCTTTCCAACTATATCCATACCCCATCTCATAAATGGCCAAGAGGAGGATATAGGATGCAATAATTCAGCTGGTTGATGAAGGATATTGCTGTGTCTCTGGCAAGGATCACATCTTCTGGCATACTCCACAGCATCTTTCTTCATGGTTGGCCAGTAATATCCTGTCCTCATGATCCTTGAGAATAACGCCCTGCCCCCAGTGTGGTTTCCACAATCTCCTTCATGGAAGTCTTTTAAAACTTCTTGAACTTCAGGATCCTCAATGCATCTCAAGTATGGTCCTGCAAGAGATCGCCTATACAACATATTATTCATAATTGTGAATTTAGATACCTTAGATTTGAAAGCCCTAGGGTTTTCTCCTGTAGGAATCTCTCCATGTTGTAAGTATCTCATAATTGGTGAGATCCATGTTCCAGATCCTGAATAGGATTGAGTATCCTCACTAGGGACAACTGCAAAATCATCTCCTATCTCCATAGTCTGGTGATCCTCGATAGCCGGGGTCAGGATATGGATAATGGGAATCCTGATATCCTGTGGGATCTTCAAAGATGGTCCTAAATTAGCCAATGCATCAGCTTCCGTATTTTCTTCCCTTGGTACCTGTGACAAACTAAAGGAAACAAAAGAGAGTGCCAAACTTTTGACTATCTCCAAATATTTGGTTAGCTTTCCACCTTTAACAGCATATGATCCATTAAAGTGGTTTGTAATCAACAAAGAGTCTACGTATACCTCAAGATACCTGATCCCCATATGTTTTGCAATTTGCAAACCGGCAATTAAGGCTTCATATTCAGCCTCATTATTGGTGGTTTGGAACTCACAAGCTATAGAATGGGGTATTATGTCCCCCTGTGGCGATTTTAGTAGTATTCCGAGCCCTGTGCCTTTGACATTTGAGGATCCATCAGTATAAAGTATCCAAGGATCCTTGGTCTCTTCTAGCTGCTGGACTTCCAGCTCAGCTTCTTCTTGTAAATCACTACTGAAATCAGCCACAAAGTCAGCTAATGCTTGGGATTTGATGGCTGTTCTAGGCTCATATCTTATATCATATGCACTCAATTTCACTGCCCACTTAGCCATTCTTCCCGACATCTCTGGTTTCCTGAGGACATTCTTAATTGGAAAAATAGTTTTAACAATGATAACATGAGTTTCAAAATAATGTCTTAACTTGGTAGATGCCATTATTAATGCAAGGATAAGCTTTTCAAGGTGTGAGTACCTGGATTCGGCATCAAGTAAACTTTTACTTACATAATAAACAGGATGTTGTGTACCTTGATGATCCTTAACAAGGACCGCACTTACTGCTTTTGAGGATACTGCGAGATACAAGGATAACACTTCACCTTTTTCTGGTTTCATTAAAGCCGGGGCCGAGGATAGGTAATCTTTGAGGGCTTTTAAAGCATTTTCATGCTTCTCCGTCCACTCAAATTTCTTGTTCTTCCTTAGGATATCATAGAATTCTTTACACTTCTCAGAGGACTTGGATATGAATCTGTTCAAGGCTGCTATCCTTCCTGTTAACCTTTGAACATCCTTAGCATTGGCCGGAGATTTGATGTTCACTATTGCTTTGATTTGTTCTGGGCTAGCTTCGATGCCTCTCTTAGTCACCATGTATCCTAAGAATTTACCTGCTTTAACACCAAAATGACATTTTGAAGGATTAAGCTTCATGTTATATTTGTCAAGGATATCGAATGCTTCCTCCAAGTCTCGCAGGTGATCCTTAGCTTTTAAGGATTTTACCACCATATCATCTATGTAAACCTCCATAGTTTGTCCAATCTGATCCTTGAACATCATATTCACCAGCCTTTGGTACGTTGCACCTGCATTTCTCAATCCGAATGGCATAGCAATATAGCAATATATACCAGTTGGAGTCATGAAGGCCGTATCCTCTTGGTCGGATGGTTCCATTTGGATTTGTTGAAATCCAGATGAAGCATCCATAAAAGTTAACAGTTCATGACCCGCAGTTGCATCCACCATGGAGTCAATGTGGGGTAAAGGGAAAGGATCCTTGGGACATGCCTTATTTAAGTCGGTAAAATCGACACATACCCTCCACTTTCCGTTTTTCTTTTGAACAACAACCACATTGGCCAACCATCTTGGATACTTGACCTCTCTAATCATACCTGCCCGGAGCAATTTCTCTACCTCTTCCTGGATAATGGCATTCCTTTCTGGTGCAAACTTCCTTCTCCT
This sequence comes from Helianthus tuberosus, assembly GCA_030545235.1. Taxonomy (NCBI): domain Eukaryota; kingdom Viridiplantae; phylum Streptophyta; class Magnoliopsida; order Asterales; family Asteraceae; genus Helianthus; species Helianthus tuberosus. The sequence continues at coordinate 166,077,129 of CM060399.1, read as the reverse complement.
TTGATGGATTGGTTTGAAGGATCTATCGATGCCGAGCTTGTGAGTGATAACATCCTTGGATATACCGGTCATGTCTTCGTGTTTCCATGCAAAGGTAGTCTTTCTCCTTTTCAGGAAGGATATGAGGTCTTCTTTCATTTCGCCAAGGATCCCTGACCCGATATAGATTTTGGATTCAGGATCATCAGGATCCATGAGGATTTCTACCACATCCTGCTCCCTGGCCTCCAAGACACTCCTTGGAGGATACCTTGATTGCTATTGCTCGCTTGACTTCGAAGCTGGTTTCATCGATGAAGTGTAGCAGTTCTTAGCTTCCTGCTGATCGCTATCAATCTTTACTATTCCCCAAGGACTAGGGAGCTTCACACATTGATGGTAAGTAGATGGGACTGCTTTCATATCGTGTATCCAGGGCCTGCCAAGGATAACATTACAACAAGATAAACAGTCAATAACACAAAACTTTTGATAAGAGTGTAAGCCTTCAATATATATTGGGAGTTTAATGTCCCCCAGGGTGTTCTTGGTTTCGCCACTAAATCCCATGAGCACGGAGGATCTTGGTATGATCTCTGATTCAGGGATACCCATCTTCTTTAGAATATCAAGCTGGATAATGTTCACTGAACTTCCTCCGTCTATTAGGATCCTGCGGACAAAATAGTTAGATATAAAAAGAGTAATAACTAAACCATCGTGATGAGGATCCTGGATATCAATACGATCCTCTTCATCAAAGGTTATGACTTTTCCTTCGGAGACACTCGATGTTCGAACTGGTCTTTCTCCATTGTCCATTTTAGTTTCCTTTGCATGCCTCTTAGCTGCTGAGAAGGATGAGCAACAAATGTCGGATCCCCCAGAAATAAAGTTTATCACTTGTGCGTCTGCTGGAGGGGCTGGAGCCTTCTCAGGGATCCTTTCAGGATCCTGAGTCCTTGACTTTTTTCTTCCCAACAACTCTTTTAGATGCCCTTTGCTCAACAAGTATCCAATTTCCTTTCTTAATGCAATGCATTCTTCTGTGAGGTGCCCAAAATCTTCATGATATGCACACCACTTTGATTTATCCTTAGTTGCAGCTGGCCTGTCATTCTTTCTTGGCCATCTAGCTTTATCACCTAGGTTCTGCATGGCAAGGATTAGTTCATTGTTATCAACACTAAAACAATATTCAGAAATTGGAGGATAATCCTCATCATCCTCTTCTTGATCAATAGAATGCACGTTCTGATTATCAGATTTGTTGTAGGATCTGAACTTGTTGTTTCTGAATGAGGATCCTTGTTTATCCTGCTTTGAGGATCCTGTTATCCTCTCCTGATGTGACAACCCGCACTAAACCAGGTATCCGTACAACTTAATTAATGATTAATTACTGCTTAATTACTGTGCTTGTTTGAAACTAGCTGATAAACTGCTACCTGCATACTGATACATGCACTTACTTGCATCATACTTTATATGTTGTCACTACATTATTTACATACGGCACCTTAGTGACAAACATGATGCACAAAAAGCACAGTAGCACTAAACGGATACACAGTGAACATGCTGAAATAACCAGCATCAGGCAGACACTGCCTCTAAGGCCTGTTAAGAGCCTCATATATTTTTGCTACACTGGTAGCGAGTGTAGGGATATAAGGGTTGTGGTACCGCGTCTCTAGGAATAAGATACACTGATTCGGATGTGCCTAAAACGTACTTTAAGTACCAAACACAGCACGTTAATAAACAAACCAGCTTCTAGCTGACTAGTAAAGTGCCAAAATATGAGAAAATAACACTAGACACTTTCTAAAGTGTCGGGAAAACAAATTGTGTCACTAAAAATGTTAATAACGACACTTTAAAGCTTTTGTAACGCTTTAACGAATTACTATCCAACCGGACACCCGGACTTTACCCGGAACATGAAAATATTACTATTTTCACTAAAAATATTTTTCTGAGCCAGTTAGGGTCTCTGATTACCCTAACACCCGCCATAACGTGTAACATACAACTAACAAGGTTAAACACTTGGTTAACTTAATTAACAAAACAAACCTCCTAACTATCTACTTAAATTCGAACCAAGGGACCCCCCCCCCCCATGGCCGATTCGGTCCCTTTGTAACTAGGAGGGGACATGTTTGTACAACCAAGATTATCACAATCTAGATTTGTCTAGTATCTTTGTGACATATTAACCCATGGGTAATAACACATGATTTTTCCTATAAATACACCCTAAACACTTGAGATAACCTTCATCATTTTTTCACCAACAAACTACTCTCTCTCTTTCTTTGTGGATCTCGGCCGAACCCACCACACCCCACCATCATACTTTCAAGTTTAGTTCCTTGCATTCCAACATCATTCACACCTCAAGGATCGCGTATTAGGAGCTTTGGTGCACTCGGAACGCGAAGGACCTCTACCGTTAGCTTTTATCCACCTCTTTTTCGCCAAAGATCTTCCCTAGCCTTGAGCTAGAGGTATAATGTTTAAAACTTGTTCTTGAACATATCTAAAGTGGTTAAAAGGAATATTGTCGGTTAAACACCGTAAACATACATTTTGATGCATAAAAGTCTAGTAAAAACTATAAAAGTGGTGGTTAATAGCTTACAACTTGTGTAAAAGTTGTAGTAATTGGGATTTGTGTTTATCTAGACCCGATCTATGATGTGGTAGCTCGGATCTCCGTTTAACCCGACTTTGTAAGATCATGGATCTTCACATAAGCTCGTTTTTGGTAACCACAAGGGTTAAAAGGCGAAACTCTACCACACAAGATACATGAACTTGTGTAAAAATATTTTACTTGTGTAAAAGTGATTTAACCGGTACAATGGTGTTTAAAACTAGCGGATCTACGTATCTGCAAGTTGTATTTTTGAAGAACCACACATTTAAGAAACCATGAATTTTAAAGAAAGGATCATACACTAACAAACATGATTTTATAAACCACAAGTGTGTAGACACTTGTGAAACGAAAAGATCCGACAAATAACTATTTTTGGGAAAAATGACTAGAAGTTGTAAAGACGGATTTCTCTAGTCACAAGGTTTTTACGAGATCAAAGTTACTTTATATAAAGATCTACATATAAAAAGGGGATTTACACTATAGATTCGGAAAAACTGCAAGTTCATGCGATTATGCGATTTACATACTTGTCGACTAGTTTGATGTGTCGGAAATTGTTTGGTTGAGTAAAGAAGTTGTTGAATTGATTTGTTAAAAGAAAATGATACGCTTGAAAGCGTGGCCACCTCCAGTTACAGAGGAAACTCTGGCGAAATTTTCTAAAAACCTAACACTTAGAATTATTTACACAACAAGTGTTAGAACTATTTTTGGACATATTTTCAAAACATAAATTTCGCCGGCACTATATTTTGCTAAATATTCGGAGGTGGGGTTTTCACAAAGACTAACGTGATAAGTATATTTGTCACAACACTGTTTATGATTATTTTGTGAAAATACATAAATATTATTTTAGAGTGAAAATAATATTTACAAGCGTTAATGATTCCAAAACTTTACGAACGCTTCCACAAACATATAAGTTACACCGGTAATTACATTACCACAAGATTGATAAAACGTAACTTACGCACATGTATTGTATCCCCCATCCTTGAGAAGAAGAATAACTACCAAGTGTATACGGAACATAAACACGAAATAGTTGTCTAACTATTTCCCAAAGACATAAACTGTAAAGCTAAGGCACGGCCGTCCGTCTAATAGAATTAGCACTTGTAGGTCGTTGCACAGCTTACTGTATTGGAGACACTTGGTAGAGACGCGCATTCACTGTGAGTTCATGTCCCCCTTTTCTCTAACTGTTTTCAGTTTACTTAACCGCGGGGGTGAAATACATGTTACTTTGTTTACAAGTACTATTATACACGGTATGATTAACGTAAGGAGGTTTTAGATCATGTGAATAGGTAGTTAGAACACCGAGGGACTTAAGCGGTAGATCTATCTGGGTGTAGCGAGCCCAACCCCTGAGCCCGCATAATGGACCAGGTGGTGACTTTGTGCCCCAACGCCAAATACGCTAGGTTTGTATCTTCCTACTTGCATTTCGCAACATGCTAATGGCCTTGCAAACCATTGGTGATCACAAGTCCTCTTACACTGCTACATACCAGGGAACTTTTATACTTACAAGTGTTTTTACTTACTCACTTGCACATGAACTCGCTCAACATTATTGTTGATTTTTCAACTTACATGTATTTCAGGAAATTAACGAGATCTGGCACGGTATGGCATGTTTTCCGCTGCACTAGTTCCAAGGTCATCCGGGGTTTAGGGGATGTGTCTCTTTCCTGGACAAGACACAGTCCTTAAACCATGTTTATGTTATGTTTCAAGTTGTAACGTCTGTTGGACAAGGTTATGGTTGTTGGTTAAAACAATGGTATTGTGTTTGGTTTTCAAAACTTAATGGATGATCTTGCATGTTTTTAACTCATATAGCTTTGGTATGATTAAGCTATGGTATTAAGAAGTCACACCAAAATTAACCACGCTTCCGCAAAGCCAGGGTGTGACAGCTTGGTATCAGAGCTCTGATCATAGCGAACTAGGATTCTTTCTCGAGTCTAGACTATGATCACTAGGGCTCTCACGAAAACATTTTTTCTGCATACCACTTAAGTCCAGATCCACAACTTTTTACAAACAAATGTTGAGCACATTTTATTTATTATTCTAGGCTCAGTCTGGGAGGCTGAGGTAGGAGGCTAGTGGGACTAGAAGTATTGGCTAGTGGGACTAGAAGTGTTGGCTAGTGGGACTAGAAGTGTTGACTAGTGGGACTAGAAGTATTGGCTAGTGGGACTAGAAGTGTTGGCTAGTGGGACTAGAAGTGTTGACTAGTGGGACTAGAAGTGTTGGCTAGTGGGACTAGAAGTGTTGGCTAGTGGGACTAGAAGGGTTGGCTAGTGGGACTAGAAGTGTTGGCTAGTGGGACTAGAAGTGTTGGCTAGTGGGACTAGAAGTGTTGGCTAGTGGGACTAGAAGGATAATTTGAATGTTTACGTGGTGACTACATGTTTATATGACTATATGATTATTATACGTATATGTGTTTGTGTTACAAACGTCATGCTTTCATCAAGTACTAGAAAAATGGACACAACGAATCCCATGGCTATAGTATCAGACGACATAGTTTTATCGAAGCACGAGGTGTACATTTCCGATACTACCGACACAGACAACGACGACTTTCAGCCCTCTGTGCGCTGCTTGAAGTCGTAGCAGAGCCTACTAATGGCTATCTTGTTGGGAATTTGCCCCTGCCGCTTATCTCATTGTTGATATGCCCCCGACGTTGTCTCTGAAGACGATGTCGAACTACTAAGAGGAGGACCCACTTGAGGGCGAGGCCCTATTTCTGCTAGTATTAGACTACTGCATGCGGACGCTCCTGTAGGGGAAACTCATGTCCATTCCCCTATCCCAGACTCATTTGAGTTTCTAACATCCGCATCTTCGCACATACAGGGAATGCAGCACTACTTACACGACGCCGACCCTGATAGGGCATCATTAGCTGCACCGGATCCCGCACACAGTTTTGAGTTTGATCGCGATATTGAGGACAATTCTGTTTTTCCGCCTGGTGTTGATCCAGACCATGACATGGAGTTCATGCACTTAGACCAGCCCTTGGGGGATCCTGTAGCCCTGTCGACCCCTGTGTGTTGATACAGCTGATCTTGAGATGGAGTTTTTGATCCGGAGCCGGCCGTGGCCCCTGAGCCAGGCGCTGCTCCTGACCCCGCATTTGGAGCATGACCCTGATCATGCCAATGCACCTACTATTGCTCCTTGATTGATCATCTGCTTGGACGAGAGAAAATTTGGGGTAACTGTGCAAGACAATTTATTATTACGGGGGCCCACGTAATAACGATTTGTAGTGCACAGGAATCCTGGTGGACTCTGCGGGTCGAGCTAATGATAACCCAGGCAGCAGGGAATAACCTAAACACGAATGACCAAGGCGATGTAGCCTCGAGTTCATTCTATTACAAGCAACAAGCCAAATTGGCCAGCCTATGTGAAGGCTCGGGAATTTACTTCCCCACTCATACAGTGAGTATATTTACGTGTAAAATTGGGCGATTTCATGATGGCTTATGGTGCTATGTATCTCATAAGACAATTGACACGTTGTCTAGCCCGCATTATTCCGACAAGACGGAATGTCACCCGGACGTGACACGAACACCAGTACGTTGTCAAAGACAGAAGCCGAGCTGCAAGAACGCATCTCACAGATAAATGCACGACATGAAGCCCTCCACTCTAAGTACAACGTTGGCATTACTGGAGATAACCCTCCGACTGGCTGCACCTATAAACAGTTCCTGAACTGCAAGCCTTTGAACTTTGTCAGAACCGGAGGCACCGTTGCATTTGTTCGTTGGTCCAAAAGATCGACTCCACTCTAAGAATGAGTAACTGTTCGCCCCAACAGGGTGTTACCTACATCTCAGGGATATTTCTAGATGGCACACTCTCTTAATGGAACCTCCAGGTTCAGACCCTTGGCACAGACGCTGCTTATACACTGAGCTGGGACGAGCTCAAGGAAACGATTGAGAAGAAATGTTGTTTTAGGACAGAAATTCAGAAACTTGACGTGGAGTCCTGAAATTTGAGAAAGGACGAACCAGAGACTCCTGAACATGACCAGCGATCGCACGACTTGTCTAGGGTCGTCCCCTACTAAGTCATTGATGTAGTATGATATAGTGGTGTACTTGTGAGCTTTACATTGTGGTCTCGAATTGTGGCAATACAATCGCAGTATTCTCATCACATGCGATGTTCAATCAATTGTTTATGTCCTATAGCCTAAGAGGTTATGTGATTGACTTGTTGATAACATGAGATGTTATGTGTTGGTATTGTTGAATGCATACGTACACTCCACTTGCGATGACCTAACCTATGTGAAACATCTTTTAGAAGATGCCGCCAAGACGCGAAATGCGCATGCCCACCTCTGAGGCAGAACTTAAAGAGATAATTGCTGCAGCTATAGCACAACACGAGGCCCTACGCTCTGAACCAATCAAAGGTACCTCAGAAAATAACGGTTGTTCCTACTGGCACTTCCTCAACTACAAGCCTCCGAAGTTCGACGGCATTGGGGGTGCCATAACTTTTGTAAAATGGATTGAAAGTATGGAATCCATCTTTCGAATGAGTGGCTGTACGCCAGAACAACAGGTCCCATACTTTTCTGAGTTGTTTCAAGATGGAGCTCGATTATGGTGGAATCTTCAGGTTCGAATAATGGGCCTAACTACAGCATACGCGTTAACTTGGGATGAGTTGAAAGGAATGATGCATAAGAAGTATTGCCCCCACACGGAAACCCAGAAGTGGGAAGATGAATTTCGGAGCCTAATGATGGAAGGTCCGAAGGTGTTGGAGTACGTGCAACGACTCCATGATCTGTCACAAATTGTTCCATACCTGGTAAAACCAGAACTGAAGAAATTGGAACAATTCATTTGGGAACTGGCGCCTCAAGTCTTGAGCTTGATGACAGCATCTACGCCACCAACAACCATTGTTGCAAGTAAGATGGGTTTGGCACTCGTTACGGAAGCAAATAGACTAGAAAAACTTGCAAACCCTGACAAGAGAACTCAGGTAGAGTCGTCTGGAAAGAACAAAAGGAAGCTTACCGAAGATACCCAAATGAATAACGATGAACAAAGATCTATTCGAGGTTGCTTTGACTGCGGGGACAAAGGGCATTTCAAGAAAGATTGCCCTAACCACAAACAGGCCAATGATAAGATTTACTTAGAAACCAAACCAAGATGTGCTGAGTGCAAGTGTCACCGTGATGGTGGATGTCAGAAGCCTTGGTACGGGAGGAAAGGACACAACAAGGAAGGTTGTGGGATGAAGAGTTCCATACAAGGAGAAAACAGTAACAACGCTCTAGGTGGAAATGGGAAAGGAAATGGCCGAATGATAGGATGCTACCATTGTAAGGAAGTTGGACATTTTAAGAGGGAATGCCTGAAGTTGAAACAAGTCCGTGAGAGAAAATCCAACATCAGAGTTTGTGAGGCATGCCAGGATCCAGGTGTGATTTCTGGTACGTTCTCTAACAACCAAAACTTTTGCACCTATTTTGTTTGATGCTGGTGCCGATTATAGCTTCGTGTCATTAGAGTTTAAGAATATACTTGGTTTAACCGCTAGTAAGTTAGATATCCCCTACTCGATCGAATTAGCCAATGGAAAGTTAGTTGAAGCCAACGAAGTAATCAGAGGTTGTGTGATAGGATTGGGAGAACGTAAGTTTACTTTGGGTCTACTACCAGTCCAATCGGGAAGCTTCGACGTGGTAGTAGGAATGGATTGGTTATCCGGAAACAAGGCTGAGATAGTATGTCACGAGAAAGCTGTTCGTATTCCAACTGATGATGGTGAGACAATTGTGGTTCATGGAGAGAAGCGTGACACACCGCTAAGATTTATCAGCTGCTTGAAAGCAAGGAAGTGTTTACAGAAAAGATGTGTTGCTTTTCTAGCACACATCGTGGATAAAAAGGCTGCTGAGCCAAGAATCGAAGACATCCCTGTCATAAGGGAGTATCCAGAAGTCTTCCCAGAAGACTTGCCTGGATTACCGCCTCTAAGGCAAGCAGAGTTTCACGACGATTCAATTCCAGGCACTGCACCCGTAGTCAATGCATCATAGCGACTTACATTTTCGGGGGTGCAAGGATTGACAGAGAAGTGTTGGTAACGGATGGAGAAGGAAGATAACAGACCAAAAATTCCTTTTGGGGTAATCCCATTGTTACCCATCAAAAAGGAGGATGATGATTTTCAAATAAACATCAACTACAGAGAATTGAACAAGCTGGCGATCAAGAACAGGTATCCTCTGCCAAGAATCGACGATCTGATTGATCAACGGCAAGGCTCGAACTATTATTCAAAGATCGATCTTCGATCTGGATACCATCAATTAAGGATACAGGAGGAAAGTATCCCGAAAACAGCCTTCCGAACTCGTTATGGACACTACGAGTTCCTCGTTATGCCATTTGGTTTGACAAACGCACCTGCGGTATTCATGGATCTAATGAATAGAGTTTGCAAGCCATACTTGGACAAGTTCGTGATTGTATTCATCGACGAGATCCTGATTTACTCAAAGACGAAGGCTGAACACGAACAACATCTTAGAACCATATTGGAGCTGCTAAAGAAGGAACAGCTGTACGCCAAATTCTCCAAGTGCGAGTTTTGGCTACGCGATGTCCAGTTTCTTGGACATGTGGTTAAGGGGGATGGAATTCATGTTGATCCCACAAAGATCGAGGCAATCAAGAATTGGGAAACGCCTACAACGCCAACCGAGATTCGACAATTCTTGGGTTTGGCTGGCTACTATCGAAGGTTCATCGAGGATTTTTCGAAAATCGCTCAACCGTTGACGCTCCTTACCCAGAAGGATAAGATGTTTGATTGGGGAATCAAACAGGATGAAGCGTTTCAGATATTGAAGGACAAGCTTTGTAACGCGCCAATCTTAGCTCTACCAGAAGGTACCGACAATTTTGTGGTATACTGCGACGCATCGCGTCAAGGATTGGGTTGCGTGTTGATGCAACGCCAAAAGGTTATTGCCTGCGCATCGCGCCAACTGAAGGTACACGAAAAGAACTATACCACCCACGATTTGGAGCTTGGCGCAGTGGTTTTTGCACTAAAGATCTGGAGACACTACCTGTATGGTACGAAGTGCACAATCTTCACAGATCACAAAAGCCTACAGCATATATTCAACCAGAAGGAGTTGAATATGAGGCAAAAACGATGGGGTGAGTTGCTAAACGACTGCGACTGCGAGATAAAATATCATCCAGGGAAGGCGAATGTAGTCGCCGATGCCCTAAGTCGTAAAGAAAGAATCAAGCCCATAAGGGTTAGAGCCTTGGAAATGATCATACGAACCGATCTTTCCTCGCGCATTCGTGCTGCACAAAAGGAAGCTCTCAAGAAGGGAAACCTTGAGGAAGGATATCTCCGTGGAATGGAAAAGCTTTTGGTACCAAACGAGGAAGGAACGTTATGTTTTGAGAAAAGGATTTGAGTTCCTCTGTTTGGTGGATTAAGGGAAGTTACTTTCGACGAAGCACACAAGTCACGGTACTCTATCCACCCTGGATCGGATAAGATGTACCAGGATCTCAAAGGTTATTATTGGTGGCCTAGGATGAAAGGCGACGTTGCTGTTTACGTGAGCAAATGTTTAACGTGCGCTAATGTTAAAGCGGAATACCAGAAGCCTTCGGGACTTCTGCAACAACCTGAGATTCCCAAGTGGAAATGGGAACAAATCTCCATGGATTTTGTTACAAAACTGCCAAGAACGCCAAGAGGCCATGATATGATTTGGGTGATTGTTGACCGCCTAACAAAATCCGCACACTTTCTGCCAATCAAGGAGAAAGACAGCACTAGCAAACTTGCGGAAATTTACTTGAGAGAGATCATAGCACGTCATGGAGTACCTCTCTCGATCATCTCTGATAGAGACGGAAGATTTGTGTCAAGGATATGGCAATCCTTCCAAGAATCTTTTGGCTCACAATTAAATCTGAGCACTGCGTTCCATCCGCAAACTGATGGCCAGAGCGAGCGAACGATACAAACTTTGGAAGACATGCTGAGGGCATGTGTTATGGATTTAGGAGGTAGCTGGGATAAACACTTACCTTTGGTCGAATTTTCGTACAACAACAGCTACCACACCAGTATTGGTGTCGCGCCATTTGAGGCCCTATACGGACGCAAGTGCCGATCACCCCTATGTTGGTCTGACGCAGGTGATAGGCAGCTTGCTGGTCCCGAGATCGTCCAGAGACGACAGACAAGATCGCGCAAATACTTAAACGCATCGAAGCCGCTCGCCACAGACAAAAGGGCCTACGCGGATCCAAACCGGAAGCATGTGGACTTCCAAGTCGGAGAAATGGTGTTATTGAAAGTTTCACCCTGGAAGGGGGTGGCACTTTTTGGGAAGCATGGAAAGTTAAATCCGCGCTACATTGGTCCCTTCAGAATTCTGGAAAGAATTGGGACAGTAGCATACAAGTTGGACCTACCTACTGAACTGAATGGTGTTCACGATACATTTCATGTATCCAATTTAAAGAAAAGTCCAACTCAAGTTGACGTTGCCATTCCTACCGACGAGATTCATATTGACGACACGCTCCACTTCGTAGAAGAACCTGTCGAGGTCACAGATTGGAAAGTTAACAAGACCCGCCGGAGCAGTGTCAAACTCGTCAAAGTTCGTTGGAATGCCAGACATGGTCCTGAATTCACATGGGAACGTGAGGACCGGATGAAAGAGAAATACCCCCACTTATTTCCTAGGAACCCTGCTTCTACAAGCAGAACTTAAATTTCGGGACGAAATTTATTTAACGGGGGGAGAATGTGACAACCCGCACTAAACCAGGTATCCGTACAACTTAATTAATGATTAATTACTGCTTAATTACTGTGCTTGTTTGAAACTAGCTGATAAACTGCTACCTGCATACTGATACATGCACTTACTTGCATCATACTTTATATGCTGTCACTACATTATTTACATACGGCACCTTAGTGACAAACATGATGCACAAAAAGCACAGTAGCACTAAACGGATACACAGTGAACATGCTGAAATAACCAGCATCAGGCAGACACTGCCTCTAAGGCCTGTTAAGAGCCTCATATATTTTTGCTACACTGGTAGCGAGTGTAGGGATATAAGGGTTGTGGTACCGCGTCTCTAGGAATAAGATACACTGATTCGGATGTGCCTAAAACGTACTTTAAGTACCAAACACAGCACTTTAATAAACAAACCAGCTTCTAGCTGACTAGTAAAGTGCCAAAATATGAGAAAATAACACTAGACACTTTCTAAAGTGTCGGGAAAACAAATTGTGTCACTAAAAATGTTAATAACGACACTTTAAAGCTTTTGTAACGCTTTAACGAATTACTATCCAACCGGACACCCGGACTTTACCCGGAACATGAAAATATTACTATTTTCACTAAAAATATTTTTCTGAGCCAGTTAGGGTCTCTGATTACCCTAACACCCGCCATAACGTGTAACATACAACTAACAAGGTTAAACACTTGGTTAACTTAATTAACAAAACAAACCTCCTAACTATCTACTTAAATTCGAACCAAGGGACCCCCCCCCCCCATGGCCGATTCGGTCCCTTTGTAACTAGGAGGGGACATGTTTGTACAACCAAGATTATCACAATCTAGATTTGTCTAGTATCTTTGTGACATATTAACCCATGGGTAATAACACATGATTTTTCCTATAAATACACCCTAAACACTTGAGATAACCTTCATCATTTTTTCACCAACAAACTACTCTCTCTCTTTCTTTGTGGATCTCGGTCGAACCCACCACACCCCACCATCATACTTTCAAGTTTAGTTCCTTGCATTCCAACATCATTCACACCTCAAGGATCGCGTATTAGGAGCTTTGGTGCACTCGGAACGCGAAGGACCTCTACCGTTAGCTTTTATCCACCTCTTTTTCGCCAAAGATCTTCCCTAGCCTTGAGCTAGAGGTATAATGTTTAAAACTTGTTCTTGAACATATCTAAAGTGGTTAAAAGGAATATTGTCGGTTAAACACCGTAAACATACATTTTGATGCATAAAAGTCTAGTAAAAACTATAAAAGTGGTGGTTAATAGCTTACAACTTGTGTAAAAGTTGTAGTAATTGGGATTTGTGTTTATCTAGACCCGATCTATGATGTGGTAGCTCGGATCTCCGTTTAACCCGACTTTGTAAGATCATGGATCTTCACATAAGCTCGTTTTTGGTAACCACAAGGGTTAAAAGGCGAAACTCTACCACACAAGATACATGAACTTGTGTAAAAATATTTTACTTGTGTAAAAGTGATTTAACCGGTACAATGGTGTTTAAAACTAGCGGATCTACGTATCTGCAAGTGGTATTTTTGAAGAACCACACATTTAAGAAACCATGAATTTTAAAGAAAGGATCATACACTAACAAACATGATTTTATAAACCACAAGTGTGTAGACACTTGTGAAACGAAAAGATCCGACAAATAACTATTTTTGGGAAAAATGACTAGAAGTTGTAAAGACGGATTTCTCTAGTCACAAGGTTTTTACGAGATCAAAGTTACTTTATATAAAGATCTACATATAAAAAGGGGATTTACACTATAGATTCGGAAAAACTGCAAGTTCATGCGATTATGCGATTTACATACTTGTCGACTAGTTTGATGTGTCGGAAATTGTTTGGTTGAGTAAAGAAGTTGTTGAATTGATTTGTTAAAAGAAAATGATACGCTTGAAAGCGTGGCCACCTCCAGTTACAGAGGAAACTCTGGTGAAATTTTCTAAAAACCTAACACTTAGAATTATTTACACAACAAGTGTTAGAACTATTTTTGGACATATTTTCAAAACATAAATTTCGCCGGCACTATATTTTGCTAAATATTCGGAGGTGGGGTTTTCACAAAGACTAACGTGATAAGTATATTTGTCACAACACTGTTTATGATTATTTTGTGAAAATACATAAATATTATTTTAGAGTGAAAATAATATTTACAAGCGTTAATGATTCCAAAACTTTACGAACGCTTCCACAAACATATAAGTTACACCGGTAATTACATTACCACAAGATTGATAAAACGTAACTTACGCACATGTATTGTATCCCCCATCCTTGAGAAGAAGAATAACTACCAAGTGTATACGGAACATAAACACGAAATAGTTGTCTAACTATTTCCCAAAGACATAAACTGTAAAGCTAAGGCACGGCCGTCCGTCTAATAGAATTAGCACTTGTAGGTCGTTGCACAGCTTACTGTATTGGAGACACTTGGTAGAGACGCGCATTCACTGTGAGTTCATGTCCCCCTTTTCTCTAACTGTTTTCAGTTTACTTAACCGCGGGGGTGAAATACATGTTACTTTGTTTACAAGTACTATTATACACGGTATGATTAACGTAAGGAGGTTTTAGATCATGTGAATAGGTAGTTAGAACACCGAGGGACTTAAGCGGTAGATCTATCTGGGTGTAGCGAGCCCAACCCCTGAGCCCGCATAATGGACCAGGTGGTGACTTTGTGCCCCAACGCCAAATACGCTAGGTTTGTATCTTCCTACTTGCATTTCGCAACATGCTAATGGCCTTGCAAACCATTGGTGATCACAAGTCCTCTTACACTGCTACATACCAGGGAACTTTTATACTTACAAGTGTTTTTACTTACTCACTTGCACATGAACTCGCTCAACATTATTGTTGATTTTTCAACTTACATGTATTTCAGGAAATTAACGAGATCTGGCACGGTATGGCATGTTTTCCGCTGCACTAGTTCCAAGGTCATCCGGGGTTTAGGGGATGTGTCTCTTTCCTGGACAAGACACAGTCCTTAAACCATGTTTATGTTATGTTTCAAGTTGTAACGTCTGTTGGACAAGGTTATGGTTGTTGGTTAAAACAATGGTATTGTGTTTGGTTTTCAAAACTTAATGGATGATCTTGCATGTTTTTAACTCATATAGCTTTGGTATGATTAAGCTATGGTATTAAGAAGTCACACCAAAATTAACCACGCTTCCGCAAAGCCAGGGTGTGACACCTGAATCCTCTTGTCATCCTCTAGCCGAATGAACCTGAGGGCCCGGGTTCTTACCTCATCTAGGTTCCTGCATGGTGTCATAACAAGATCATCATAAAATAACGAATCCCTAAGCAGTCCCATCTTGAAGGCCTCAACAGCCGTGGCTATATCTAAGTTGGGAATGTCTAAGGATTCCTTACTAAATTTGGTAATGTAATCCCTTAATGATTCATTATGACCCTGGGTTATCCTATATAAATCACTAGTTAATCGTTCAAATTTTCTACTACAGGAAAACTGAGTATTAAATAAGTTAACTAGGTTTGCAAATGAGGTAATAGAATAGGGAGGAAGACTTAGCAGCCATTTGAGAGCTGATCCAGTAAGAGTGGATCCGAATCCTTTGCATAGGCATGCTTCCTTTAACTTTTCTGGGATTGGATTGATCTCCATCCTCTCCCTGTATTGTGCTATGTGTTCTTCAGGATCCGTCGAACCATCATACAGTTTCATTGTAGGCACATGGAACCTCTTGGGTATCTCAGCATCACAGATTGGTGGTGCAAAGCGAGATATATTGTGGCTCCCATCTGCAATCTCTGGAATAGGTTTGACTACTCCCAGAACACTCGAGATCATATCCTTTAGCTTTTGCAATTCTCTGGCCATGGCATGATTGATACCTGGATCCTGCATAAGACCATGGTTAGTAGTATGAGAATTATTAAAAGTGTTACCTCTCATTGGATTCAAGTTAGGAAGTATGGAGGTTAATCCATATTGTTGAGACTCTGGAATGATCGAGGGACCAGCAGAGGCATTGGTCTGCATTGGAATAAAATCTCCTTGATGGACATCTGAACTTCCTGTTTGCAAACTCCTCAAGGATCCTGGCATCTGGAAGGATCCCTGAAACTGGGATGATCCTGGAACAAAGGGGGATCCTTGGACCTGGGATGATCCTGGAACGAAGGAGGATCCTTGAACCTGGGATGATCCTGGAACGAAGAAGGATCCTTGAACCTGGGATGATCCTGGAACGAAGGAGGATCCTTGAACCTGGGATGATCCTGGAACGAAGGAGGATCCTGCTGGCTGGAAATATGAACCTAGTGCCTGGGTCATAGCTGTTGTTCCGTAGTGCACTCCTTTTGGTCCACCCGCATATTGAATGTTTGGAACCACTGACGGCTGAGAAGTAACCACCGGAGTGTCAAAATTCAAAGATCTGGGCATCAGTGGAGAATGATCCTCTGCCGTTTTCTTCTGTTTCTTAATTTCATCAATCTCCCGGAGGATCCTTTCGTTGGTCTTATCCTGCTCTTGTGCGTGATTCCTCATCTGCAAAATGAAGGCATAGAGATCATTAGTAGTAGGATTAGTTGAAACAGAAGAAGTAGGTGGTTTTGAGAAAATGGGAGTCGGTTTCTTCGCAGCATTCTCTGTATTCTTCTGGGATCCAGAAGGTGGTGGAGGCAAAGGAGGAACGCCTTGTGAGGAAGTGAATGAGGGCATCAAGTTTGAAGCATTCTTCGATGAGGAAGCCATCTGCTTGGTTGTAGTGAGCCGAATTAAGCACAGAAATGCGTATTTTCTTAAGGACGAAGCACCAATTGCCCCACGGTGGGCGCCAAACTGTTTTGGTCAGAAAATCTGATGAGGATATTGCAACCAAACTCTTTGTTTAGGGGAATGATGCTTAAAATGTATAACAGTGATGAGGATCACTTCAATGTAACGTGCACAAACAACACAAAGATTTATACGGGGAAAAAGCCCTTGATCAAGAGTTGATCTCCGGCACAAAAAACCCCGGGTGATGGAAACTACCGATCACCAAGCTAAAATAAATGGTTAAATGTTTACAACTTCGGATAGTAACGAGCTAGGTACAAGGATCACTACGGTGAAGTGTGTAAAAAGTGTATGAAATCGCTGAGTGTTTGAACGAGAGCTTGTATGAGCGCTTGTATGAGTGTGTGTAACTGCCAAAAAATGACTAAGTGTCACTAACTCTCTCCCTTAGCTCGTTACTCCCTTTAAAATAAGAAAAATATCTAGCTAACAAACTCTCCGACTTTCGGGCCAAGCCTCCACGTTCTCCATAACGTCTAGTTTTGATCTAGCACGTGCAGAATACTTCGGGAATATTCTCCAAGAATGTCGCTAAGACTTGGTCAAGCTTGTTATACCTGCGAGATGTTATAAAACATAAGTAAACAATCGTCAGTATGAGGATCCTTGAAGTGATCCATGATCCTGATCCTAAAGCCCTTCTGAGGATCACCACCTGTCACAGAAGTAAGGATCACTAATTAGGATAAAGAATAAGGATCACTAATTGTTAGAAAATCCTCCCCTAACAATAACATCTTTGGATATACCAGTCATATCTTCGTGTTTCCATGCAAAGGTAGTCTTTCTCCTTTTGAGGAAGGATACGAGGTCTTCTTTCATTTCACCAAGGATCCCTGATCCGATATAGATTTTGGATTCAGGATCATCAGGATCCATGAGGATTTCTACCACATCCTGTTCACTCGCCTCCAAGACATCCCTTGGAGGATACTTTGATTGCTATTGCTCCCTGGATTTCGAAGCTGGTTTCATCGATGAAGTATAGCAATTCTTAGCCTCCTGCTGATCACTATCAATCTTCACTATTCCCCAAGGACTAGGGAGCTTCACACATTGATGGTAAGTGGATGGGACTGCTTTCATATCGTGTATCCAGGGCCTGCCAAGGATAACATTACAACAAGATAAACAGTCAATAACACAAAATTTTTTATAAGAGTGTAGGCCTTCAATGTATATTGGGAGTTTAATGTCCCCCAGGGTATTCTTAGTTTCACCACTAAATCCCACGAGCACAGAGGATCTTGGTATGATCTCTGATTCAGGAATACCCATCTTCTTTAGGACATCAAGCTGGATAATGTTCACTGAACTTCTTCCGTCTATAAGGATCCTGCAGACAAAATGGTTAGATATGAAAAGAGTAATAACTAAACTATTGTTAGGGGAGGATTTTCTAACAATTAGTGATCCTTATTCGTTATCCTAACTAGTGATCCTTACTTCTGTGACAGGTGGTGATCCTCAGAAGAGCTTTAGGATCAGGATCATGGATCACTTTAAGGATCCTCTTACTGACGATTGTTTACTTGTGTTTTTGAAATGTCTCGCAGGTATATCAAGCTTGACCAAGTCTTAGCGACATTCCTGGAGAATATTCCTGAAGTATTCTGCACGTGCTAGATCAAAACTAGACGTTATGGAGAACGTGGAGGCTTGGCCCGAAAGTCGGAGAGTTTGTTAACTAGATATTTTTCTTATTTGAAAGGGGTAACGAGCTAGTTAGTGACACTTAGTCATTTTTGGCAGTTTCACACACTCGAAAACGCTCTCATTCAAGCTCTCGTTCAAACACTTAGCAATTACTTACACTTTTTACACATTTCACCGTAGTGATCCTTGTACCTAGCTCGTTACTATCCGAAGTTGTAAACGCTTATTCATTTATTTGATCTTGGTGATCGGTAGTTTCCATCACCCGGGGTTTTTTGTGCCGGAGATCAATTCTTGATCAAGGGCTTTTTCCCCGTATAAATCCTTGTGTTGTTTGGGCATTCTACATTGAAGTGATCCTCATTGTTGTTACACATTTTAAGCATCATTCCCCTATACAAAGAGTTTGGTTGCATTATCATCATCAGATTTTCTGACCAAAACAGTTTGGCGCCCACCGTGGGGCAATTGGTGCTTTGCCTTAGAAGAATTCGCATTTCTGTGCTCATTCCGGTTCACTACAATCAAGCAAATGGCTTCCTCGGCGAAGAATGCTTCAAACTTGATGCCCTCATTCACTTCCTCACAAGGCGTTCCTCCTTTGCCTCCACCACCCTCTGGATCCCAGAAGAATACAGAAAATGCTGCGAAGAAACCGACTCCCATTTTCTCAAAACCACCTTCTCCTTCTGTTTCAACTAATCCTACTACTAATGATCTCTATACCTTGATTTTGCAGATGAGGAATCATGCACAAGAGCAGGATAAGACCAACGAAAGGATCCTCCGGGAGATTGATGAAATTAAGAAACAGAAGAAAACGGCAGAGGATCATTCTCCACTGATGCCCAGATCTTTGAATTTTGACACTCCGGTGGTTACTTCTCAGCCGTCAGTGGTTCCAAACATTCAATATGCGGGTGGACCAAAGGGAGTGCACTACGGAACAACAGCTATGACCCAGGCACTAGGTTCATATTCCCAGCCAGCAGGATCCTATCCCCAGCATATGGGATCCCTCACGAGTACAGGAGGATATTCAGGAATGCAGCAGGTTCAAGGATCCTCCTTCGTTTCAGGATCATCCCAGGTTCAAGGATCCTCCTTCGTTCCAGGATCATCCCAGGTTCAAGGATCCTCCTTCGTTCCAGGATCATCCCAGGTTCAAGGATCCTCCTTCGTTCCAGGATCATCCCAGGTTCAAGGATCCTCCTTCGTTCCAGGATCATCCCAGGTTCAAGGATCCTCCTTCGTTCCAGGATCATCCCAGGTTCAAGGATCCTCCTTTGTTCCAGGATCATCCCAGTTTCAGGGATCCTTCCAGATGCCAGGATCCTTGAGGAGTCTGCAAACAGGAAGTTCAGATGTTCATCAAGGAGATTTTATCCCAATGCAGACCAATGCCTCTGCTGGACCTTCGATCATTCCAGAATCTCAACAATATGGATTAACCTCCATATTTCCTAACTTGAATCCAATGGGAGGTAACACTTTTAATAATCCTCATACTATTAACCATGGTTTTATGCAGGATCCAGGTATCAATCATGCCATGGCCAGAGAATTGCAAAAGCTAAAGGATATGATCTCGAGTGTCCCGGGGGTAGTCAAACCTATTCCAGAGATTGCAGATGGGAGCCACAAGATATCTCGCTTCGCACCACCAATCTGTGATGCTGAGATACCCAAGAGGTTCCATGTGCCTACAATGAAATTGTATGATGGTTCGACGGATCCTGAAGAACACATAGCACAATACAGGGAGAGGATGGAGATCAATCCAATCCCAGAAAAGTTGAAGGAAGCATGCCTATGCAAAGGATTCGGATCCACTCTTACTGGATCAGCACTCAAGTGGCTGCTAAGTCTTCCTCCCTATTCTATTACCTCATTTGCAAACCTAGTTAACTTGTTTAATACTCAGTTTTCTTGTAGTAGAAAATTTGAACGATTAACTAGTGATTTATATAGGATAACCCAGGGTCATAATGAATCATTAAGGGATTACATTACCAAATTTAGTAAAGAATCCTTAGACATTGCCAACTTAGATATAGCTACGGCTGTTGAAGCCTTCAAAATGGGATTACTTAGGGATTCCTTATTTTATGATGATCTTGTTATGACACCGTGCAGGAACCTAGATGAGGTAAGAACCCGGGCCCTCAGGTTCATCCGGCTAGAGGATGATAAGAGGATTCAGGAGAGGATAACAGGATCCTCAAAGCAGGATAAGCAAGGATCCTCATTCAGAAACAACAAGTTCAGATCCTACAACAAATCTGATAATCAGAACGTGCATTCTATTGATCAAGAAGAGGACGATGAGGATTATCCTCCAATCTCTGAATATTGCTTTAGTGTTGATAACAATGAACTAATCCTTGCCTTGCAGAACCTAGGTGATAAAGCTAGATGGCCAAGAAAGAATGAAAGGCCAGCTGCAAATAAGGATAAATCAAAGTGGTGTGCATATCATGAAGATTTTGGGCACCTCACAGAAGAATGCATTGCACTAAGAAAGGAGATTGGGTACTTGTTGAGCAAAGGGCATCTAAAAGAGTTGTTGGGTAGGAAAAAGTCAAGGACTCAGGATCCTGAAAGGATCCCTGAGAAGGCTCCAGCCCCTCCAGCAGACGCACAAGTGATAAACTTTATCTCTGGGGGATCCGACATTTGTGGCACATCCTTTTCAGCAGCTAAGAGGCATGCGAAGGAAACTAAAATGGATAACAGAGAAAGGCCAGTTCGAACATCGAGTGTCTCCGAAGGAAAAGTCATAACCTTTGATGAAGAGGATCGTACTGATATCCAGGATCCTCATCACGATGGTTTAGTTATTACTCTTTTTATATCTAACTGTTTTGTCCGCAGGATCCTAATAGACGGAGGAAGTTCAGTGAACATTATCCAACTTGACGTTCTAAAGAAGATGGGTATCCCCGAATCAGAGATCATACCAAGATCCTCCGTGCTCGTGGGATTTAGTGGCGAAACTAAGAACACCCTGGGGGACATTAAGCTCCCAATATATATTGAAGGCTTACACTCTTATCAAAAATTTTGTGTTATTGACTGTTTATCTTGTTGTAATGTTATCCTTGGCAGACCCTGGATACACGATATGAAAGCAGTCCCATCTACTTACCATCAATGTGTGAAGCTCCCTAGTCCTTGGGGAATAGTAAAGATCGATAGTGATCAGCAGGAAGCTAAGAATTGCTACACTTCATCGATGAAACCAGCTTCGAAATCAAGGGAGCAATAGCAATCAAGGTATCCTCCAAGGAATGTCCTGGAGGCCAGAGAGCAGGATGTGGTAGAAATCCTCATGGATCCTGATGATCCTGAATCCAAAATCTATATCGGATCAGGGATCCTTGGCGAAAGGAAAGAAGACCTCATATCCTTCCTCAAAAGGAGAAAGACTACCTTTGCATGGAAACATGAAGACATGACTGGTATATCCAAAGATGTTATCACCCATAAACTCGGCATCGACAGATCCTTCAAACCAATACATCAAAGAAGAAGGAAGTTTGCACCAAAAAGGAATGCCATTATCCAGGAAGAGGTAGAAAAATTGCTCCGGGCAGGTATGATTAGAGAGGTCAAGTATCCAAGATGGTTGGCCAATGTGGTTGTTGTTCAAAAGAAAAACGGAAAGTGGAGGGTATGTGTCGATTTTACCGATTTAAATAAGGCATGTCCCAAGGATCCTTTCCCTTTACCCCACATTGACTCCATGGTGGATGCAACTGCGGGTCATGAACTGTTAACTTTCATGGATGCTTCATCTGGATTTCAACAAATCCAAATGGAACCATCCGACCAAGAGGATACAGCTTTCATGACTCCAACTGGTATATATTGCTATATTGCTATGCCGTTTGGATTGAGAAATGCAGGTGCAACGTACCAAAGGCTGGTGAATATGATGTTCAAGGATCAGATTGGACAAACTATGGAGGTCTACATAGACGATATGGTGGTGAAATCCTTAAAAGCTGAGGATCACCTGCGAGACTTGGAGGAAGCATTTGATATCCTTGACAACTATAATATGAAGCTTAATCCTTCAAAATGTCATTTTGGTGTCAAAGCAGGTAAATTCTTAGGATACATGGTGACTAAGAGAGGCATCGAAGCTAGCCCGGAACAAATCAAAGCAATAGTGAACATCAAATCTCCGGCCAATGCTAAGGATGTTCAAAGATTAACAGGAAGGATAGCAGCCTTGAACAGATTCATATCCAAGTCCTCCGAGAAATGTAAAGAATTCTATGATATCCTAAGGAAGAACAAGAAATTTGAGTGGACGGAGAAGCATGAAAATGCTTTAAAAGCCCTCAAAGATTACCTATCCTCGGCCCCGGCTTTAATGAAACCAGAAAAAGGTGAAGTGTTATCCTTGTATCTCGCAGTATCCTCAAAAGCAGTAAGTGCAGTCCTTGTTAAGGATCATCAAGGTACACAACATCCCGTTTATTATGTAAGTAAAAGTTTACTTGATGCCGAATCCAGGTACTCACACCTTGAAAAACTTATCCTTGCATTAATAATGGCATCTACCAAGTTAAGACATTATTTTGAAACTCATGTTATCATTGTCAAAACTAATTTGCCAATTAAGAATGTCCTCAGGAAACCAGAGATGTCCGGAAGGATGGCTAAGTGGGCAGTAAAGCTGAGTGCCTATGATATAAGATATGAGCCTAGGACAGCTATCAAATCCCAAGCATTAGCTGACTTTGTGGCTGATTTCAGTAGTGATTTACAAGAAGAAGCTGAGTTAGAAGTCCAGCAGCTAGAAGAGACCAAGGATCCTTGGATACTCCACACTGATGGATCCTCAAATGTCAAAGGCACAGGGCTTGGAATACTACTAAAATCGCCACAGGGGGACATAATACCCCATTCTATAGCTTGTGAGTTCCAAACCACTAATAATGAGGCTGAATATGAAGCCTTAATTGCTGGTTTGCAAATTGCAAAGCATATGGGGATCAGGTATCTTGAGGTACATGTAGATTCTTTGTTAATTACAAATCACTTTAATGGATCATATGCTGTTAAAGGTGAAAAGCTAACCAAATATTTGGAGATAGTCAAAAGTTTGGCACTCTCTTTTGTTTCCTTTAGTTTGTCACAGGTACCAAGGGAAGAAAATACAGAAGCTGATGCATTGGCTAACTTAGGATCATCTTTGAAGATCCCAGAGGATATCAAGATCCCTATTATCCATATCCTAACCCCAGCTATTGAGGATCATGTGGCTATGGAGATAGGGAATAATTCTGCAATGATCCCCACTGAGGATACTCAATCCTATTCAGGATCCGGATCATGGATCTCACCAATTATGAGATACTTACAACATGGAGAGATTCCTACAGGAGAAAACCCTAGGGCTTTCAAATCTAAGGTATCTCAATTCACAATTATGAATAATATGTTGTATAGACGATCTCTTGCAGGACCATACTTGAGATGCATTGAGGATCCTGAAGTTCAGGAAGTTTTAAAAGACTTCCATGAAGGAGATTGTGGAAACCACACTGGGGGCAGGGCTTTATTTTCAAGGATCCTGAGGACAGGATATTATTGGCCAACCATGAAGAAAGATGCTGTGGAGTATGCCAGAAGATGTGATCCTTGCCAGAGACACAGCAATATCCTTCATCAACCAGCTGAATTATTGCATCCTATATCCTCCTCTTGGCCATTTATGAGATGGGGTATGGATATAGTTGGTAAGCTCCCTAAGGCACCTGGTGGGAAAGTATTCATGTTAGCTATGACTGATTACTTCTCCAAGTGGATAGAGGCTGAAGCTTTTGCCCAAGTCAGAGAAAAGGAAGTTATATCCTTCATTAAAAGAAATATTATAACTAGATTTGGAATTCCTTCTGAGATTATATGTGATAATGGTTCCCAATTTATTGGGGGCAGAACCACTAACTTTTGTGACAGCTGGGGGATTAAGATGATAACATCAACACCAGTCCACCCACAAGCTAATGGTCAAGCAGAATCATCCAACAAGATCATCATCAACAACTTGAAGAAAAAGCTTGGATCCAAGAAAGGAAAATGGGCAGAAGAGCTACCCTATGTGCTCTGGGCTGACAGGACAACCCCTAAGAATGCTACTGGTCAAACACCATTCTCTTTGGTGTTTGGGGCAGAATCAGTGATCCCAACAGAAATGGTGGTTCCTACTGCTAGAACAAGTACCCGTGATCCTGAGGAAAATGATGAAAACCTGGCTCAAGACTTGGATACTATTGAAGAAATCAGGGATATGGCTAGGATCAGGATGGCCAGTTATCAACAAAGAATGGCTGGTGCTTACAACAAAAATGTCAGGATCAGGAGGTTTCAAGTTGGAGATATGGTATTAAGGAAAGCATTTCAGAATACCACCAATCCTGCTGATGGAAAATTGGCTCCAAAATGGGAAGGCCCTTATTTGATTGAAGCTGAAGCATGAAAGGGGGCATATAGATTGCTAAACATGGAAGGTGATTTGCTACCAAGAGCTTGGAATGCTGTCCACTTGAAGAAATATTTCATGTGAGTAGGATCCTCATGGCACAGATGATCCTCAGGATAGGGATATCCTTAAAGGATCCTCAAAGTATCGGTGATCCTTACTTAGGTAATATCCTAAACTTGAACTATTTCATTTCTTTATTTTCTCATATAAGGATAAGGATCATGTATCCTTTATCCATCTCTCACGTGAGTTCAAGTTTTGAAAGCTCAGGTATCTTCAGCACAACATTGGTTATCCACAGAAGCAATCCGTCCTTTGGGTTTAACCCCAGTTATTTGGGCTTGTCCCCAGATTCCGCCTGCAGCGCACGATGATCCTGGTATAGTTCAAGGCTTTGGGACCAGTACTCATTATAGGGGCTGATAATTCCATTGTTCTGGCTATGCTTAGGATCCTACGTATAATGGTAGACGTACCATACATCCGTTCATAAGGTTTCTAACGTTTTCACGTTAGCTAAGGTTTTGGCATCTTCATGTCACTAAGTTTGGATAGTCGCCAGTTAGGGCCATACTCCAGTTTACATACGATCCTTGGGCTCGTCCCCAGTTATCCTTGGGCTTGTCCCCAGTTATCCTTGGGCTTGTCCCCAGTTGCTAACTCTTTTCTTATATTGGCTTAGTCCCAAGTTATGCTCTATTTCAGGTCCTTGAAGGTAGGCAGTTAGGGATCCTTCATCCTTATTTCACTCTAAGGTTTATCTTATAGTTATCCTTATTATGGTTAGAATTCTAACTTGGGTCCTCAGGTATGATCCTTAACTCTTTGGATTTTATTTATTATTCTTTTAAATGACCCTTATACTTGACAACTGAACTTATAAAATTTAAATCATGTCATTTTTTAAAATTTATCTGTTATGGGATATGTGATCCTTGTTCATATCCTAAACTTTTTGGATATCTTTCCTAGTTTTTCAAGGCTTGATAAGTATAAACAAATTGAACATTATAACAGTTGGAAAATAACATACTAAAAAGGATAACAACACAAGATAAGCGACAAAAGGTTAAGTTTTTATTTATTAACATAAGACTAACCCTTTAAAGGTTGTCAAAATTACCTACCCGAGCTTCTACCAGCAAAACGTGGCCCGTCCGCTGGGGTAGGTAAAGGGTGTCCATGATAATGAGTTCAAAAGTAGTGCAGGAATATAAAGGCAGCAGGATCACAATGGCTTCATCCCCCAAACAGAGGATCCCTCCACCAATTGCAATCATGCCTATTGTCCAAAGGATCATACATGATCCTTAATCCTAAAAACCTATTGTTCAGAGTACAACCCATGAAATTGTCTTAAACATCACAACCACAAAAACAACCATCAAACTAAAAATTGGGCTCCGGCCTCAGCACATATATCCATCATCGCCCAATTGTGCAGCCTACACCTTCGCTGCATCATCACCACCAGCCGCTGCATCCTCAGCTTTATCCTTCAACCCGCTGCCACTAGCCTCAATTGCCAGAATCTCCTCAGCCTCTTCTTCATCACCCAATTCAGCCAGCCTTGCCTTCCATTCTTCAATCTCCCAGTTGCCTTTGTCGAAGGCAGGATCCTGAGCTTCCAAGGCCATTTGGAGTTTGGTTTTGTACATTGCTATGGCGGCAGAAACTTTAGCATCATCCATGATCTCTTGCCTTTCATAATCAAAGTTAACCAGCACCTTGGCCATTTTCTGCTTGGTATCCTTGAGTTCCTTTTGAAGATCAGCAAGTGCAAGATCCTTAAGCACAGCAGTCTGCTGGAGGTCGGCAATCTTCTTATCTTGATCCTCAACATGGCCGACGTAATCCTCGATTTCAGCAAATTTCTGCAAAAGAAAAGGATAAAGCAGTTCAAGAGCAAGTGATCCTTAGATCAACAGGATATACAAGTGGAGATAGTGATCCTTACATCATTGAAGTACTCAAGGAACTGGTGGCGAATTAAGGGCAGGCCCTGCAAATCCTCAGCGTCGGAAGTCTTTCTCTTCTTGATTCCCTTCCCTTTGAGGGGTGCCTTAGGGATTGAGGCTGTCGGGCTAGTAGGGACCTTTCTTTTGGAGGATTTGACAGTGGTGAGATCGGTGACACTGAACCTTGAAGCAGCTTTGGCAGATTTTCCAGCGCCTACGCAACCAAAATAAGATAAGTATCTTTTCTTAATATACATTTAACTATTTATTTAATTATAAACAAGGATACTTACTCGACATTGTGACAGAGCCTGAGGATACCTCCTGTGAGTCTTGGGTTGTTGTCTTGAAAGTTCTAGTTTCAGGGTCAAGTCCCCAGAAAGTAGCAAGTCTTTCCCTGGTCGCAGGTGTTGTGATGAGATGTGAAACAGAGATGGCTGCATGACACAAGACAAAAAAGGGGTTAGTGATCCTATTACAAAAACATGACCATCTGATGATCCTTCCCAGGATCCTCCGGCCTACCATGGGTGGACCATGTTCTTGGTAAATGCTCTCCATCTGAAATAGTATCCCTTCTTACAAAGAAGAAGCGGCGTTTCCAATCTTTGTCGTTTTTGGTAACTTTGAGAAGAGGGTGATCTGCACCGGGTTTTCGCTTAAGCAAATAACGATGGGAACCAAAGGTAGTAAGATCATACAGCTCCGCCAATTCTGACATGCCCAAAGGAATGCCTTCCTGTTCGATGATTCTCTCCAGGGTATACAAGACCCTCCAAATCATCGGCATGGCTTGGATATAAGAGATGCCGGTAAGGGAAAAGAAGGATTGTGTGAACTCCGGGAAAGGATAGGTGTATCCTATGGTGAATGGAGTGGCTGGAAATGCAACCCATGTTTCTGAAACATAGTCGCTAAGGGTAGTAGGATCAAAGGGTCTGATAAAGGCATTCGCCGGAAAACAGCAACGGATTCTGTCTATCTGTGCATCGTTAAAGCAACACTTTTCATTTGCGGAGTCCTTGATGATTTTCTGACTTTTCAAAGGGCTATCTTTCTTGTGATCTTTGCCCGGAGAACTTCGGAGCAACATATTTGATGGAAAGATGAAAACAGAGCAAGAGAGGGAAAAGGATAGAGAGAGAGAATACCTGAACGTCTTCGGAATGTGGATTATAAAGGGAGTATCTCTGAAAATTTAAATGCATTTGATCCTATCTATATCTCTATTTATAATCATGATCTTGCAGGTTGTCACTTCCGTGACATCATCATCGCAACGGCTAGTTCAAAATTAACGGCTATATATCCGTTAGTTTGTTACGGATAAGATCAAGAAAATATAACTCGTTAAATGTTACAAATTACTCCTTATATTTTGGGGGCAATTGTTAGGGGAGGATTTTCTAACAATTAGTGATCCTTATTCGTTATCCTAACTAGTGATCCTTACTTCTGTGACAGGTGGTGATCCTCAGAAGAGCTTTAGGATCAGGATCATGGATCACTTTAAGGATCCTCTTACTGACGATTGTTTACTTGTGTTTTTGAAATGTCTCGCAGGTATATCAAGCTTGACCAAGTCTTAGCGACATTCCTGGAGAATATTCCTGAAGTATTCTGCACGTGCTAGATCAAAACTAGACGTTATGGAGAACGTGGAGGCTTGGCCCGAAAGTCGGAGAGTTTGTTAACTAGATATTTTTCTTATTTGAAAGGGGTAACGAGCTAGTTAGTGACACTTAGTCATTTTTGGCAGTTTCACACACTCGAAAACGCTCTCATTCAAGCTCTCGTTCAAACACTTAGCAATTACTTACACTTTTTACACATTTCACCGTAGTGATCCTTGTACCTAGCTCGTTACTATCCGAAGTTGTAAACGCTTATTCATTTATTTGATCTTGGTGATCGGTAGTTTCCATCACCCGGGGTTTTTTGTGCCGGAGATCAATTCTTGATCAAGGGCTTTTTCCCCGTATAAATCCTTGTGTTGTTTGGGCATTCTACATTGAAGTGATCCTCATTGTTGTTACACATTTTAAGCATCATTCCCCTATACAAAGAGTTTGGTTGCATTATCATCATCAGATTTTCTGACCAAAACAACTATCATGATGAGGATCCTGGATATCAACACGATCCTCTTCATCAAAGGTTATGACTTTCCCTTCCGAGACACTTGATGTTCGAACAGGTCTTTCTCCATTATCCATTTTAGTTTCCTTTGCATGCCTTTTGGCTGCTGAGAAGGATGTGCCGCAAATGTCTGATCCTCCAGAAATGAAGTTTATCACTTGTGCATCCGCTGGAGGGGCTGGAGCCTTCTCAGGGATCCTTTCAGGATCCTGAGTCCTTGACTTCTTTCTTCCCAACAATTCTTTTAGATGCCCCTTGCTCAACAAGTATCCAATTTCCTTTCTCAGTGCAATGCATTCTTCTGTGAGGTGCCCAAAATCTTCATGGTATGCACACCACTTTGATTTATCCTTAGTTGCACCTGGCCTATCATTTTTTCTGGGCCATCTAGCTTTATCACCTAGGCTCTGCATCGCAAGGATTAGTTCATTGTTATCAACACTAAAACAATATTCAGAAATTGGAGGATAATCTTCATCATCCTCTTCTTGATCAATAGAATGCACGTTCTGGTTATCAGATCAGTTGTAGGATCTGAACTTGTTGTTCCTGAATGAGGATCCTTGCTTATCCTGCTTTGAGGATCCTGCTAACCTCTCCTGGATCATCTTGTAATCTTCTAGTCGAATGAACCTAAGTGCTCGGGTTCTTACCTCATCTAAGTTCCTGCACGGTGTCATAACAAGATCATCATAGAAAGACGAATCCCTAAGCAATCCCATTTTAAAGGCCTCAACAGCCGTGGCCATATCTAAGTTGGGAATGACTAAGGATTCTTTACTGAATTTGGTAATGTAATCCCTTAATGATTCATTATGACCCTGGGTTATCCTATATAAATCACTAGTTAATCGTTCAAATTTCCTACTACAAGAAAACTGATTATTAAACAAGTTAACTAGGTTAGCAAATGAGGTAATAGAATAGGGAGGAAGACTTAGCAGCCATTTGAGAGCTGATCCAGTAAGAGTGGATCCGAATCCTTTGCACAGGCATGCTTCCTTTAACCTTTCTGGGATTGGATTGATCTCCATCCTCTCCCTGTATTGTGCTATGTGTTCTTCAGGATCCGTTGAGCCATCATACAGTTTCATTGTAGGCACATGGAACCTTTTGGGTATCTCAGCATCACAGATTGGTGGTGCAAAATGAGATATCTTATGGCTCCCATCTGCAATCTCTGGGATAGGTTTGACTACTCCCGGGACACTTGATATCATATCCTTTAGCTTTTGCAATTCTCTGGCCATGGCATGATTGATACCTGGATCCTGCATAAGACCATGGTTAGTAGTATAAGAATTGTTAAAAGTGTTACCTCCCATTGGATTCAAGTTAGGAAGAATGGATGTTAATCCATATTGTTGGGGCTCTGGAATGATCGAGGGACCAGTAGAAGCATTGGTCTGCATTGGAATAAAATCTCCCTGATGGACATCTAAACTTCCTGTTTGCAAACTCCTCAAGGATCCTGGCATCTGGAAGGATCCCTGAAACTGGGACGATCCTGGAACAAAGGAGGATCCTTGAACCTGGGATGATCCTGGAACGAAGGAGGATCCTTGAACCTGGGATGATCCTGGAACGAAGGAGGATCCTTGAACCTGGGATGATCCTGGAACGAAGGAGGATCCTTGAAACTGCTGTA
This sequence comes from Helianthus tuberosus, assembly GCA_030545235.1. Lineage (NCBI taxonomy): Eukaryota > Viridiplantae > Streptophyta > Magnoliopsida > Asterales > Asteraceae > Helianthus > Helianthus tuberosus. The sequence continues at coordinate 166,046,838 of CM060399.1, read as the reverse complement.
TTCCTGAATATCCTCCTGAACTCGTGAGGGATCCCATATGCTGAGGATAGGATCCCGCTGGCTGGAAATATGAACCTGATGCCTGGGTCATTGTTGTTGTTCCGTAGTGCACTCCTTTTGGTCCACCCACATATTGAATGTCTGGAACCACTGATAGCTGAGAAGTAATCACCGGAGTGTCAAAATTCAAAGATCTGGGCATCAGTGGGGAGCGATCCTCTGCCGTTTTCTTCTGTTTCTTAATTTCGTCAATCTCCCGGAGGATCCTTTCGTTGGTCTTATCCTGCTCTTGTGCATGATTCCTCATCTGCAAAATCAAGGCATAGAGATCATTAGTAGTAGGATTAGTTGAAACAGAAGAAGTAGGTGGTTTTGAGAAAATGGGAGTTGGTTTCTTCGCGGCATTCTCAGTATTCTTCTGGGATCCAGAAGGTGGCGGAGGTAAAGGAGGGACGCCTTGTGAAGAAGTGAATGAGGGCATCAAGTTTGAGGCGTTCTTCGCTGAGGAAGCCATTTGCTTGGTTGTAGTGAACCGAAATAAGCACAGAAATGTGTATTTTTCTAAGGACGAAGCACCAATTGCCCCACGGTGGGCGCCAAACTGTTTTGGTCAAAAATCAGACGAGGATAATGCAACCAAACTCTTTGTTACGGGGAATGATGCTTAAAATGTGTAACAGCGATGAGGATCACTTCGACGTAAATTGCACAAACAACACAAGGATTTATACGGGGAAAAAGCCCTTGATCAAGAGTTGATCTCCGGCACAAAAAACCCCGGGTGATGGAAACTACCGATCACCAAGCTCAAATAAATGAATAAATGTTTACAACTTCGGATAGTAACGAGCTAGGTACAAGGATCACTATCGTGAAATGTGTAATTGTGGGTGAAAACGAATGTATGTTCGTCGAGAGCTTCAAGTGTGCGAGTATATGAGTGTGTGTAGCTCAGAAATGACTAAGTGTTTTTCTACTAGCTCGTTACTCCTTTAAAATAGAAATAACTACCTAAACTAACTATCCGACTTTCATGCCAAGCTCCCACGTTCTCCACAACGTTCATATTTGGCCAAACACGTGCGGGATAGTTTGGGAATATTCTCCAGGAATGTCGCCAAGACTTGGTCCGACTTGTTACTTCTGCAAAACAATACGAAACACAAGTGAACAATTGTTAGTATGAGGATCCTTAAGATGATCCATAATCCTGATCCTGAAACTATTCTGAGGATCACTATCTGTCACAGAAGTAAGGATCACTAAAGAGGATAATAATTAAGGATCACGGGTCATTTAGAAATCCACCCCTAACATTAATGAAGAAATAACTGTTAGTGGTGATCATGGGTGACTTCCACCTTTTTCGGGAAGTGAGTTAGTTGATTTTTTCTTATCTTTTAAGGGGAAAACGAGCTCATTTGAGGCATAAGTAGAACACACCACAGAAAAAACACACAACACTCGAATTCTCTGCAAACACTTAGCAAAAATACACACTTATACTAGCAATTCATTGTATTGAGCTTGTTTTCTTCCGAAGTTGTACAAGGATCATTAGTGTTTTTGCAATATATTTGGTGATCGGTAGTTTCCATCACCCGAGGTTTTTTATGCCGGAGATCTTCTAAAGATCAAGGGCTTTTTCCTCGTATAAATCTCGGTGTTCATCGTTGATTTCATATACTTGTCGTTCATACAATTAACCAAGCATCATACCTCACAAAATCAGATTTAGTTGCATTATCCTTGTGTGATTTTTGACCAAAACAGTTATTAGTATAAAAATTATATCCATTCAAAAAATGTAAATCGTGTATAAGGGGTAGGGCGCTCCACTAGTGATAGTTTTCCATCACTCACTACACCCAATCATTGTCCGCTACATCATTGAGCTTGATTCCATCACTAGTGATGGATTTTACTAGGGGTGTCCATCACTAGTGATGTTTTTTTAATTATAAATTAACAATAAAACAATAAAAGTTATAAATTTCATTTAAACAAAAAACAATATTTCTAGACATATTTTAGGTTACAACTTCAAAATAAACATATAAAAATAAAAAGATACATAAAGAAAACTACTTCTCATCCGAATCCGGAAATTCCAAACCTAAAGAACCTACAAGTTCAACTAAATCATATCTCAACCGAAAGTGAATTTCTTCATTGCGCAAGTCTTGTTGTACATTTTCAGGAACGGGAGCTTGTGTGGGAGGATCCGGCACCCAATCTAGAGATATTGCACGTCCATCTTGTTTTATTAGCATATTGTGCAATATGATACTGTTTTGGTCAAAAACTCTGTTGAGGATATTGCAACCAAAATCTATGTTATGGAGTATGATGCTAACAATGTAGAACAATAACAAGGATCACTTCAATGTAAATCGCTGAAATGACACAAGGATTTATACGGGGAAAAAGCCCTTGATCAAGAGTTGATCTCCGGCACAAAAAACCCCGGGTGATGGAAACTACCGATCACCAAGCTCAAATAAATGAATAAATGTTTACAACTTCGGATAGTAACGAGCTAGGTACAAGGATCACTATCGTGAAATGTGTGAATGTGAGTGAAAACGAATGTATGTTCGTCGGGAACTTCAAGTGTGCGAGTATATGAGTGTGTGTAGCTGTCAAAATGACTAAGTGTTTTTCTACTAGCTCGTTACCCCTTTTAAAATAGAAATTTAACTACCAAACTAACTATCCGACTTTTGTGCCAAGCCCCCACGTTCTCCATAACGTCCATTTTTGGCCAAGCACGTGCAGAATAGTTTGGGAATATTCTCCAGGAATGTCGCCAAGACTTGGTCAAGCTTGCTATACCTGCGAGATAGTACAAAACATAAGTAAACAAACGTCAGTACGAGGATCCTTAAAGTGATCCATGATCCTGATCCTGAAGCTCTTCTGAGGATCACCACCTGTCACAGAAGTAAGGATCACTAATTAGGATAACGAATAAGGATCACTAATTGTTAGAAAATCCTCCCCTAACAATTGCCCCCAAAATATAAGGAGTAATTTGTAAAATTAGCGAGTTATGTTTTCTTGATCTTATCCACAACTAACTAACGGATATATAGCCGTTGATATCGAACTAGCCGTTGCGATCATGACGTCACAGAAGTGACAATCCAGCAGAATCATAATTATAAATAGAGATATAGATAGGATCAAATGCATTCAAATTTTCAGAGAGACTCCCTTTATAATCTGCATTCCAAAGACGTTCAGGTATTCTCTCTCTCTATCTTCTTCCCTCTCTTGCTCTGTTTTCGTCTCTTTCCATCAAAGATGTTGCTCCGAAATTCCCCAGCCAAGGATCACCCAAAGAACAGTCCTCCAAAAAGCCAGGGGATCATTGAAGACTCCATTAAAGAACGCTGCTGCTTCAATGATGCTCAGATAGATAGGATCCGCCACTGCTTCCCGGCGAACACCGAATTTAGGCCTTTTGACCCCAATGCCCTGAGCGATCATATCTCTGATAAGTGGGTTGCTTTCCCCGTCACTCCTTTCACCATAGGCTATACATATCCTTTTCCAGCCTTCACCCAATCTTTCTTTTCCTTAACCGGCATCTCTTATATCCAAGCCATGCCGATGATTTGGAGGGTTTTGTACACCCTTGAAAGGATCATCGATCAGGAGGGAATAGATCTAGGAATGGCAGAGCTGGGAGAGCTGTATGATCTTACCACCTTTGGCTCTCATCGTTATTTGTTTAAACGTAAACCCGGTGAGGAACACCCGATATTCAAAGCCACCAAGAATGATGCTAATTGGAAACGGCGTTTCTTTTTTATCAAGAGAGATTCCATCGAGAATGGAAAGGATCTACCTAAAAAATGGGCTACCCATGGTAGGGTGAAGGATCCTGAGAAGGATCACCAGGAACTTTCTTTTGATGTAAGGATAACTTATATTTTTGCTTTCTTGTTATGCAGCTATCACCGTCTCACACCTCAAACTGTCCCCTGCTGCTAAGGAAAGGCTCCTTGCTTTCAAGAAACTTGATCCTGAGACAAGAACTTTCAAGACAACAACCCAAGATTCACAGGAGGTATCCTCAGGCTCTGTCACAATGTCAAGTAAGTATCCTTGTCTAAAATTTAAATAAATAGTGAAATATGAATTAAGAAAAGATACTTATCTTGTTTTGGTTGTGTAGGTGCTGGAAAATCCACCAAGTCCGCTTCCAAGTTTAATGTTGCTGATCTCACCACTGTCAGATCCTCCAAGAGAAAAGCTCCTACCAGTCCGACAGCTTCGGTCCCCAAGGCACCCCTCAAAGAGAAGGCAATCAAGAAGAGAAAAGCCTCTGAAGCTGGGGATCTGCAGGGTCTGCCTCTGATCCGTCATCAATTCCTTGAGTATTTTAATGAGGTGAGGATCACTGTCTTTGCTCGTATATCCTGTTGACATATCCTGCTGGTATATCCTGCTGATTACTTGATCCTGACCTTATCCTTTTTACAGAAATTCGCTGAGATTGAGGACTATGTGGGCCACGTTGAGGATCAGGATAGGAAGATTGCCGATCTCCAGCAGGTTGCGGTGTTAAAGGATCTCACAATTGCTGATCTTCAGAAGGAAGTCCGGGATACCAAACAGCAGATGGCCAAGGTGCTGGTTAATGTTGACTATGAGAAGAGTGAGATCACCGAAGATGCTAAAGTCTCTGCCGCCATTACAATGTACAAGACCAAGCTTCAAATGGCCTTGGAAGCTCAGGATCCTGCTTTTGACAAGAGCACCTGGGATATTGAAGGTTAGAAGGCAAGGCTGGCTGAACTGGACGATGAAGAGGCTGAGGAGGTTGAAGAGATCCTGACAATTGAAGCTGGAGGCAAAGGTGAAGGTGGTGAAACAAGTGGAGCCGGAGGTGGTGATGCAGCAAAGATTTAGGCTGCTTGATTGGGCGATGATGGACATTCTTAGACGCAGCCGGAGCCCAATTTTTAAATTTGGTGGTAGTTTTTTGTGGTTGTGATGTTTAAAACAATTTAATGGTTTGTACTTGAACAATAGGTTTTAGGATTAAGGATCATGTATGATCCTTTGGACAATAGGCAGGATTGCAATTGGTGGAGGGATCCTCTGTTTGGGGGATGAAGCCATTGTGATCCTGCCGCCTTTATATTCCTGCACTACTCTTGAACTTATTATCATGGACACCCTTTACCTACCCCAGCGGACGGGCCACGTTTTGCTGGTAGATGCTCGGGTAGGTAATTTTGACAACCTTTTAAGGGTTAGTCTTTTGTTAATAAATAAAAACTTAACCTTTTGTCGCTTATCTTGTGTTGTTATCCTTTTTACTTTCCAATTGTTGTAATGTTCATTCTATTTATACTTATCAAGCCTTGAAAAATATCCAAAAAGCTTAGGATATGATCAGGATCACATATCCCATAACCGATAAGTTCTAAAAAGTGATACGATTTAAGGATCATACAATAAGATAAACCTTAGAATAAAGTAAGGATCAAGGATCCTTAGTTGCCTATCTTCAAGAACCTGAAATAGAGCATAACTTGGGACTAAGCCAATATAAGAAAAGGGTTAGCAACTGGGGACAAGCCCAAGGATAACTGGGGACAAGCCCAAGGATAACTGGGGACAAGCCCAAGGATAACTGGGGACAAGCCCAAGGATCGTATGTAAACAGGAGTATGGCCCTAACTGGCGACTATCCAAACTTGGTGACATGAAAATGCCAAAACCTTAGCTAACGTGAAAACGTTAGAAACCTTAGGAACGGATGTATGGTACGTCTACCATTATACGTAGGATCCTAAGCATAGCCAGTACAATGGAATTATCAGCCCCTAAAACGAGCACTGGTCCCACTGCCTTGAACTATACCAGGATCATCATGCGCTACAGGCGAAACTGGGGTCAAGCCCAAATAACTGGGGTTAAACCCAAGGAACGAATTACTTCAGCGGATAACCAATGTTATGCTAAGGATACCTGAACTTTCAAAACTTAAACTCACGTAAGAGATGGATAAAGGATACATGATCCTTATCCTTATATGAGAAAATGAAGAAATGAAATAGTTTAAGTTTAGGATATTACCCAAGTAAGGATCACCGATACTTTGAGGATCCTTTAAGGATACCCCTATTCTGAGGATCATCTGTGCCATGAGGATTCTGCTCACATAAAATATTTCTTCAAGTGGACAGCATTCCAAGCTCTTGGTAGCAAATCACCTTCCATGGTCAGCAATCTATATGCCCCCTTTCCTGCTTCAGCTTCAATCAAATAGGGGCCTTCCCATTTTGGAGCCAATTTTCCATCAGCAGGATTGGTGGTATTCTGAAATGCTTTCCTTAATACCATATCTCCAATTTGAAACCTCCTGATCCTGACATTTTTGTTGTAAGCACCAGCCATCCTTTGTTGATAACTAGCCATCCTTATCCTAGCGAGATCCCTGATTTCTTCAATAGTATCCAGGTCTTGAACCAAGTTTTCATCATTTTCCTTAGGATCACGGGTACTTGTTCTTGCAGTTGGAACCACCATTTCTGTTGGGATCACTGATTCTGCCCCAAATACCAAAGAGAATGGCGTTTGACCAGTAGCATTCTTAGGGGTTGTTCTATCAGCCCAAAGCACATAGGGTAGTTCTTCTGCCCATTTCCCTTTCTTGGATCCAAGCTTCTTCTTCAAATTGTTGATGATGATCTTGTTGGATGATTCTGCCTGACCATTAGCTTGTGGGTGGACTGGTGTTGATGTTATCATCTTAATCCCCCAGCTGTCACAAAAGTTAGTGGTTTTGCCCCCAATAAATTGGGAACCATTATCACATATAATCTCAGAAGGAATTCCAAATCTAGTGATAATATTTCTTTTAATAAAGGATATAACTTCCTTTTCTCTGACTTGGGCAAAAGCTTCAGCTTCTATCCACTTGGAGAAGTAATCAGTCATAGCTAGCATGAATATTTTTCCACCAGGTGCCTTAAGGAGCTTTCCAACTATATCCATACCCCATCTCATAAATGGCCAAGAAGAGGATATAGGATGCAATAATTCAGCTGGTTGATGAAGGATATTGCTGTGTCTCTGACAAGGATCACATCTTCTAGCATACTCCATAGCATCTCTCTTCATGGTTGGCCAGTAGTATCCTGTTCTCAGGATCCTTGAGAATAATACCCTGCCCCCAGTGTGGTTTCCACAATCTCCTTCATGGAAGTCTTTTAAAACCTCTTGGATTTCAGGATCCTCAATGCATCTCAAGTATGGTCCTGCAAGAGATCGTCTATACAACATATTATTTAAAATTGTGAATTGAGATACCTTAGATTTGAAAGCCCTAGGGTTTTCTCCTGTAGGAATCTCTCCATGTTGTAAGTATCTTATAATTGGTGAGATCCATGATCCTTATCCTGAATGGGATTGAGTATCCTCACTAGGGATAATTGCAGAATCATTTCCTATCTCCATAGTCTGGTGATCCTCGATAGCCGGGGTCAGGATATGGATAATAGGGATCTTGATATCCTCTGGGATCTTCAAGGATGATCCCAAGTTAGCCAATGCATCAGCCTCTGTATTTTCTTCCCTTGGTACCTGCGTCAAACTAAAGGAAACAAAAGAGAGTGCCAAACTTTTGACTATCTCCAAATATTTGGTTAGCTTTTCACCTTTAACAGCATAAGATCCATTAATGTGGTTTGTAATTAACAAAGAATCTACATGTACCTCAAGATACCTGATTCCCATATGCTTAGCAATTTGCAAACCAGCAATTAAGGCTTCATATTCAGCCTCATTGTTAGTGGTTTGGAACTCACAAGCTATAGAGTGGGGTATTATGTCCCCCTGTGGTGATTTTAGTAGTATTCCAAGCCCTGTGCCTTTGACATTTGAGGATCCATCAGTATAGAGTATCCAAGGATCCTTGGTCTCTTCTAGCTGCTGGACTTCTAACTCAGCTTCTTCTTGTAAATCACTACTGAATGTTATGGGTGGATTTCTAAATGACCCGTGATCCTTAATTATTATCCTCTTTAGTGATCCTTACTTCTGTGACAGATAGTGATCCTCAGAAGAGCTTCAGGATCAGGATTATGGATCATCTTAAGGATCCTCATACTAACAATTGTTCACTTGTGTTTCGTATTGTTTTGCAGAAGTAACAAGTCGGACCAAGTCTTGGCGACATTCCTGGAGAATATTCCCAAACTATCCCGCACGTATTTGGCCAAATATGAACGTTGTGGAGAACGTGGGAGCTTGGCACGAAAGTCGGATAGTTAGTTTAGGTAGTTATTTCTATTTTAAAGGAGTAACGAGCTAGTAGAAAAACACTTAGTCATTTCTGAGCTACACACACTCATATACTCGCACACTTGAAGCTCTCGACGAACATACATTCGTTTTCACCCACATTTACACATTTCACGATAGTGATCCTTGTACCTAGCTCGTTACTATCCGAAGTTGTAAACATTTATTCATTTATTTGAGCTTGGTGATCGGTAGTTTCCATCACCCGGGGTTTTTTGTGCTGGAGATCAACTCTTGATCAAGGGCTTTTTCCCCGTATAAATCCTTGTGTTGTTTGTGCAATTTACGTCGAAGTGATCCTCATCGTTGTTACACATTTTAAGCATCATTCCCCGTAACAAAGAGTTTGGTTGCATTATCCTCGTCTGATTTTTGACCAAAACAGTTTGGCGCCCACCGTGGGGCAAATGGTGCTTCGTCCTTAGAAAAATACGCATTTCTGTGCTGATTTCGGTTCACTACAACCAAGCAAATGGCTTCCTCAGCGAAGAACGCCTCAAACTTGATGCCCTCATTCACTTCTTCACAAGGCGTCCCTCCTTTACCTCCGCCACCTTCTGGATCCCAGAAGAATACTGAGAATGCCGCGAAGAAACCAACTCCCATTTTCTCAAAACCACCTACTTCTTCTGTTTCAACTAATCCTACTACTAATGATCTCTATGCCTTGATTTTGCAGATGAGGAATCATGCACAAGAGCAGGATAAGACCAACGAAAGGATCCTCCGGGAGATTGACGAAATTAAGAAACAGAAGAAAACGGCAGAGGATCGCTCCCCACTGATGCCCAGATCTTTGAATTTTGACACTCCGGTGATTACTTCTCAGCCATCAGTGGTTCCAGACATTCAATATGTGGGTGGACCAAAAGGAGTGCACTACGGAACAACAACAATGACCCAGGCATCAGGTTCATATTTCCAGCCAGCGGGATCCTATCCTCAGCATATGGGATCCCTCACGAGTTCAGGAGGATACTCAAGAATACAGCAGTTTCAAGGATCCTCCTTCGTTCCAGGATCATTCCAGGTTCAAGGATCCTCCTTCGTTCCAGGATCATCCCAGGTTCAAGGATCCTCCTTCGTTCCAGGATCATCCCAGGTTCAAGGATCCTCCTTTGTTCCAGGATCGTCCTAGTTTCAGGGATCCTTCCAGATGCAAGGATCCTTAAGGAGTTTGCAAACAGGAAGTTTAGATGTCCATCAGGGAGATTTTATTCCAATGCAGACCAATGCTTCTACTGGTCCCTCGATCATTCCAGAGCCCCAACAATATGGATTAACATCCATTCTTCCTAACTTGAATCCAATGGGAGGTAACACTTTTAACAATTCTTATACTACTAACCATGGTCTTATGCAGGATCCAGGTATCAATCATGCCATGGCCAGAGAATTGCAAAAGCTAAAGGATATGATATCAAGTGTCCCGGGAGTAGTCAAACCTATCCCAGAGATTGCAGATGGGAGCCATAAGATATCTCGTTTTGCACCACCAATCTGTGATGCTGAGATACCCAAAAGGTTCCATGTGCCTACAATGAAACTGTATGATGGCTCAACGGATCCTGAAGAACACATAGCACAATACAGGGAGAGGATGGAGATCAATCCAATCCCAGAAAGGTTAAAGGAAGCATGCCTGTTCAAAGGATTCGGATCCACTCTTACTGGATCAGCTCTCAAATGGCTGCTAAGTCTTCCTCCCTATTCTATTACCTCATTTGCTAACCTAGTTAACTTGTTTAATAATCAGTTTTCTTGTAGTAGGAAATTTGAACGATTAACTAGTGATTTATATAGGATAACCCAGGGTCATAATGAATCATTAAGGGATTACATTACCAAATTCAGTAAAGAATCCTTAGACATTCCCAACTTAGATATAGCCACGGCTGTTGAGGCCTTTAAAATGGGATTGCTTAGGGATTCGTCTTTCTATGATGATCTTGTTATGACACCGTGCAGGAACTTAGATGAGGTAAGAACCCGAGCACTTAGGTTCATTCGACTAGAAGATGACAAGAGGATCCAGGAGAGGTTAGCAGGATCCTCAAAGCAGGATAAACAAGGATCCTCATTCAGGAACAACAAGTTCAGATCCTACAACAGATCTGATAACCAGAACGTGCATTCTATTGATCAAGAAGAGGATGATGAAGATTATCCTCCAATTTCTGAATATTGTTTTAGTGTTGATAACAATGAACTAATCCTTGCGATGCAGAGCCTAGGTGATAAAGCTAGATGGCCCAGAAAAAATGATAGGCCAGGTGCAACTAAGGATAAATCAAAGTGGTGTGCATACCATGAAGATTTTGGGCACCTCACAGAAGAATGCATTGCACTGAGAAAGGAAATTGGATACTTGTTGAGCAAGGGGCATCTAAAAGAATTGTTGGGAAGAAAGAAGTCAAGGACTCAGGATCCTGAAAGGATCCCTGAGAAGGCTCCAGCCCCTCCAGCGGATGCACAAGTGATAAACTTCATTTCTGGAGGATCAGACATTTGCGGCACATCCTTCTCAGCAGCTAAAAGGCATGCAAAGGAAACTAAAATGGATAATGGAGAAAGACCTGTTCGAACATCAAGTGTCTCGGAAGGGAAAGTCATAACCTTTGATGAAGAGGATCGTGTTGATATCCAGGATCCTCATCATGATGGTTTAGTTATTACTCTTTTCATATCTAACCATTTTGTCCGCAGGATCCTTATAGACGGAGGAAGTTCAGTGAACATTATCCAGCTTGATGTCCTAAAGAAGATGGGTATTCCTGAATCAGAGATCATACCAAGATCCTCTGTGCTCGTGGGATTTAGTGGTGAAACTAAGAATACCCTGGGGGATATTAAACTCCCAATATACATTGTAGGCCTACACTCTTATCAAAAATTTTGTGTTATTGACTGTTTATCTTGTTGTAATGTTATCCTTGGCAGGCCCTAGATACACGATATGAAAGCAGTCCCATCCACTTACCATCAATGTGTGAAGATCCCTAGTCCTTGGGGAATAGTGAAGATTGATAGTGATCAGCAGGAGGCTAAGAATTGCTATACTTCATCGATGAAACCAGCTTCGAAATCCAGGGAGAAATAGCAATCAAAGTATCCTCCAAGGGATGTCTTGGAGGCGAGTGAACAGGATGTGGTAGAAATCCTCATGGATCCTGATGATCCTGAATCCAAAATCTATATCGGATCAGGGATCCTTGGCGAAATGAAAGAAGACCTCGTATCCTTCCTCAAAAGGAGAAAGACTACCTTTGCATGGAAACACGAAGATATGACTGGTATATCCAAAGATGTTATCACTCACAAACTCGGCATCGACAGATCCTTCAAACCAATCCATCAAAGGAGAAGGAAGTTTGCACCGGAAAGGAATGCCATTATCCAGGAAGAGGTAGAAAAATTGCTCCGGGCAGGTATGATTAGAGAGGTCAAGTATCCAAGATGGTTGGCCAATGTGGTTGTTGTTCAAAAGAAAAACGGAAAGTGGAGGGTATGTGTCGATTTTACCGATTTAAATAAGGCATGTCCCAAGGATCCTTTCCCTTTACCCCACATTGACTCCATGGTGGATGCAACCGCGGGTCATGAACTGTTAACTTTTATGGATGCTTCATCTGGATTTCAACAAATCCAAATGGAACCATCCGACCAAGAGGATACAGGCTTCATGACTCCAACTGGTATATACTGCTATATTGCTATGTCGTTCGGATTAAGAAATGCAGGTGCAACATACCAAAGGCTGGTGAATATGATGTTCAAGGATCAGATTGGACAAACTATGGAGGTTTATATAGATGATATGGTGGTAAAATCCTTAAAAGCTGAGGATCACCTAAGAGACTTGGAGGAAGCATTTGATATCCTTGACAAATATAACATGAAACTTAATCCTTCAAAATGTCACTTTGGTGTTAAAGCAGGTAAATTCTTAGGGTATATGGTGACAAAGAGAGGCATTGAAGCTAGCCCGGAACAAATCAAAGCAATAGTGAACATCAAATCTCCGGTCAATGCTAAGGATGTTCAAAGGCTAACAGGCAGGATAGCAGCCTTGAACAGATTTATATCCAAATCCTCCGAGAAGTGTAAAGAATTCTATGATATCATAAGGAAGAACAAGAAATTTGAGTGGACTGAGAAGCATGAAAATGCTTTAAGAGCCCTCAAAGATTACCTATCCTCAGCCCCAGCTTTGATGAAACCAGAAAAAGGCGATGTGCTATCCTTGTATCTTGCAGTATCCTCAAAAGCAGTAAGTGCGGTCCTTGTTAAGGATCATCAAGGTACACAACATCCTGTCTATTATGTAAGTAAAAGTTTACTTGATGCCAAATCCAGGTATTCACACCTTGAAAAGCTTATTCTTGCATTAATTATGGCATCCACTAAGTTAAGACATTATTTTGAAACTCATGTTATCATTGTTAAAACTAATTTTCCAATTAAGAATGTCCTCAGGAAACCAGAGATGTCAGGAAGGATGGCTAAGTGGGCAGTAAAACTAAGTGCATATGATATAAGATATGATCCTAGGACAGCCATCAAATCCCAAGCATTAGCTGACTTTGTGGCTGATTTCAGTAGTGATTTACAAGAAGAAGCTGAGTTGGAAGTCCAACAACTAGAAGAGACCAAGGATCCTTGGATACTTTATACTGATGGATCCTCAAATGTCAAAGGCACAGGGCTGGGAATACTACTAAAATCGCCACAGGGGGACATAATACCCCACTCTATAGCTTGTGAGTTCCAAACCACTAACAATGAGGCTGAATATGAAGCCTTAATTGCTGGTTTGCAAATTGCTAAGCATATGGGGATCAGGTATCTTGAGGTACACGTAGATTCTTTGTTAATTACAAACCACTTTAATGGATCCTATGTTGTTAAAGGTGAAAAGCTAACCAAATATTTGGAGATAGTCAAGAATTTGGCACTCCCTTTTGTTTCCTTTAGTTTGTCACAGGTACCAAGGGAAGAAAATACAGAAGCTGATGCATTGGCTAATTTAGGATCATCCTTGAAGATCCCGGAGGATATCAAGATTCCTATTATCCATATCCTGACCCCGGCTATCGAGGATCATGTGGCTATGGAGATAGGGAATGATTCTGCAATTATCCCTAGTGAGGATACTCAATCCCATTCAGGATCAGGATCATGGATCTCACCAATTATGAGATACTTACAACATGGAGAGATTCCTACAGGAGAAAACCCTAGGGCTTTCAAAATTAAGGTATCTCAATTCACAATTTTAAATAATATGTTGTATAGACGATCTCTTGCAGGACCATACTTGAGATGCATTGAGGATCCTGAAATCCAAGTAGTTTTAAAAGACTTCCATGAAGGAGATTGTGGAAACCACACTGGGGGCAGGGCATTATTCTCAAGGATCCTGAGGACAGGATACTACTGGCCAACCATGAAGAGAGATGCTGTGGAGTATGCTAAGAGATGTGATCCTTGTCAGAGACACAGCAATATCCTTCATCAACCAGCTGAATTATTGCATCCTATATCCTCCTCTTGGCCATTTATGAGATGGGGTATGGATATAGTTGGAAAGCTCCCTAAGGCACCTGGTGGAAAAGTATTCATGCTAGCCATGACTGATTACTTCTCCAAGTGGATAGAAGCTGAAGCTTTTGCCCAAGTCAGAGAAAAGGAAGTTATATCCTTCATTAAAAGAAATATTATCACTAGATTTGGAATTCCTTCTGAGATTATATGTGATAATGGTTCCCAATTTATTGGGGGCAGAACCACTAACTTTTGTGACAGCTGGGGGATTAAGATGATAACATCAACACCAGTCCACCCACAAGCTAATGGTCAGGCAGAATCATCCAACAAGATCATCATCAACAATTTGAAGAAGAAACTTGGATCCAAGAAAGGGAAATGGGCAGAAGAACTACCCTATGTGCTTTGGGCTGATAGGATAACCCCCAAGAATGCTACTGGTCAAACACCATTCTCTTTGGTGTTTGGGGCAGAATCAGTCATCCCAACAGAAATGGTGGTTCCAACTGCAAGAACAAGTACCCGTGATCCTGAGGAGAATGATGAGAACTTGGCTCAAGACCTGGATACTATTGAAGAAATCAGGGATATGGCTAGGATAAGGATGGCCAGTTATCAGCAAAGAATGGCTGGTGTTTACAACAAAAATGTCAGGATCAGGAGGTTTCAAGTTGGAGATATGGTATTAAGGAAAGCATTTCAGAATACCACCAATCCTGCTGATGGAAAATTGGCTCCAAATGGGAAGGCCCTTATTTGATTGAAGCTGAAGCAGGAAAGGGGGCATATAGATTGCTAACCATGGAAGGTGATTTGCTACCAAGAGCTTGGAATGCTGTCCACTTAAAGAAATATTTCATGTGAGCAGGATCCTTTTGGCATAAATGATCCTCATGATAGGGATATCCTTAAAGGATCCTCAAAGTATTGGTGATCCTTACTTAGGTAATATCCTAAACTTGAACTATTTCATTTCATTATTTTCTCATATAGGGATAAGGATCATGTATCCTTTATCCATCTCTCACGTGAGTTCAAGTTTTGAAAGTTCAGGTATCCTTAGCATAACGTTGGTTATCCACAGAAGCAATCCGTCCTTTGGGTTTAACCCCAGTTATTCGGGCTTGTCCCCAGTTCCGCCTGTAGCGCACGATGATCCTGGTATAGTTCAAGGCATTGGGACCAGTACTCGATTTAGGGGCTGATAATTCCATTGTACTGGCTATACTTAGGATCCTACGTATAATGGTAGACGTACCATACATCCGTTCCTAAGGTTTCTAACGTTTTCACGTTAGCTAAGGTTTTGGCATTTTCATGCCACTAAGTTTGGATAGTCGCCAGTTAGGGCCATACTCCAGTTTACATACGATCCTTGGGCTTGTCCCCAGTTATCCTTGGGCTTGTCCCCAGTTATCCTTGGGCTTGTCCCCAGTTGCTAATTCTTATCTTATATTGGCTTAGTCCCAAGTGATGCTCTATTTCAGGTTCTTGAAGATAGGCAACTAGGGATCCTTGATCCTTACTTTATTCTAAGGTTTATCTTATAGTTATCCTTATTAAGGTTAGGATCCTAACTTGGATCCTCAGGTATAATCCTTAACTATTTTTAATTCTATTCATTATTTATTTGAATAACCCTTATACTTGACAACTGAACTTATGATTCTTAAACCATGTCACTTTTTAGAACTTATCGATTATGGGATATGTGATCCTTGATCATATCCTAAACTTTCTGGATATCTTTTCTAATTTTTCAAGGCTTGATAAGTATAAACAGAATGAACATTACAACAGTTGGAAAGTAAGATATTAAAAAGTATAACAACACAAGATAAGCGACAAAAGGTTAAGTTTTTATTTATAAACAAAAGACTAGCCCTTAAAAGGTTGTCAAAATTACCTACCCAAGCTTCTACCAGCAAAACGTGGCCCGTCCGCTGGGGTAGGTAAAGGGTGTCCATAATAATAAGTTCAAGAGTAGTGCAGGAATATAAAGGCGGCAGGATCACAATGGCTTCATCCCCCAAACAGAGGATCCCTCCACCATATGCAATCCTGCCTATTGTCCTAAGGATCATACAAGATCCTTAATCCTAAAACCTATTGTTCAAAGTACAAACCATTAAATTGTTCAACACCACAACCACAAAAAGCTAATACCAAATTTAAAAAATTGGGCTCCGGCTACGTCTAGAAATGTCCATCATTGCCCAATCAAGCAGCCTAAACCTTTGCTGCATCACCACCTCCGGCTCCACGTGCTTCACCAGCTTCATCCTTGCTTCCAGCCTCAATTGTCAGGATCTCTTCAGCCTCCTCTTCATCACCCAATTCAGCCAGCCTCGCTTTCCATTCTTCAATTTCCCAGCCGCTTTTGTCGAAGGCAGGATCCTGAGCTTCCAAGGCCATTTGCAGCTTGGTTTTGTACATTGCTATGGCGGCAGAAACTTTAGCATCATCTGTGATCTCCTGCCTTTCATAGTCAAAATTAACCAGCACCTTAGCCATCTTCTGTTTGGTATCCTGGAGTTCCTTCTGAAGATCAGCAAGTGCAAGATCCTTGAGCACAGCAACTTGCTGGAGGTTGGCAATCTTCTTATCCTGATCCTCAACGTGGCCGACATAATCCTCGATCTCAGAGAATTTCTGTAAAGAGGATAAAGGATAAGGTCAGAATTAAGTGATCCTCAGATCAGCAGGATATATCAGCAGGATATATCAGCAGGATATGTCAACAGAATATATGAGCAAAGACAGTGATCCTCACCTCATTAAAGTACTCAAGGAATTGATGACGGATTAGAGGCAGACCCTGCAAATCCTCAGCATCGGAGGCCTTTCTCCTCTTGATTCCCTTTCCTTTGAGGGGTGCCTTGGGGATTGAGGCTGTCGGGCTGGCAGGAACCTTTCTTTTGGAGGATTTGACAGTGGTGAGATCGGTGACACTGAACCTTGAAGCAGTTTTGGCAGATTTTCCAGCACCTACACAACCAAAACAAGATAAGTATCTTTTCTTAATTCATATTTCACTATTTATTTAAATTTTAAACAAGGATACTTACTTGACATGGTGACAGAGCCTGAGGATACCTCCTGAGAGTCTTGGGTTATTATCTTAAAAGTTCTAGTTTCAGGATCAAGGTTCCAGAAAGCAGCAAGCCTTTCCCTGGTTGCGGATGTTGTGATGAGATGCGAAACAGAGATAGCTGCATGACACAAGACAAAAGGGGTTAGTAATCCTATCACATGAAGGAGACTACCTGGTGATCCTTCTCATGATCCTCCGGCCTACCATTGGTGGACCATGTTTTTGGTAGATCCTCTCCGTTTAGAATGGAATTCCTTCTGACAAAGAAGAAGCGACGTTTCCAATCTTTGTCGTTCTTAGTGACTTTGAGAAGGGGATGTTCTGCACCGGGTTTTCGCTTGAACAAATAACGGTGGGAACCAAAGGTAGTAAGATCATACAGTTCTGCCAATTCCGACATTCCTAAATCAACACCTTCCTGCTCGATGATCCTCTCTAGGGTATATAAAACCCTCCAAATCATCGGCATGGCTTGGATGTAAGATATGCCGGTCAGGGAAAAGAAGGATTGTGTGAATTCTGGGAAAGGATAGGTGTACCCTATAGTAAATGGAGTAGCTGGAAAGGCAACCCATGTTTCAGAAATATAGTCGCTAAGAACAGTGGGGTCAAAGGGTTTGAAGAAGGCACTCGCCGGAAAACAGTGACGGATTTTATCTACTTGTGCATCGTTAAAACAACATCTTTCATTCGCTGAGTCCTTGATGATTTTTTGACTCTTCAAAAGGCTATCCTTCTTGTGATCCTTGCCCGGTGAGCTTCGGAGCATCATTCTCAAAGCGATGGTGTTAAAGAAAGAAAAACAGAGTAAGAGAGGAAGAAAGAGGAGAAAGAGATACCTGATTGATCTTCGACTGAGAATTTAAAGGGAGTTTCTTTCGAATTTGAATGCATAATGATCCTATCTATATCTCTATTTATAATTATGATTCTGCAGGATTGTCACTTCTGTGACGTCATGATCGCAACGGCTAGTTCTATATTAACGGCTATATATCCGTTAGTTAGTTACGGATGAGATCAAGAAAATATAACTCACATATTTACAACTTAACTCCTTATATTTTGGGGGCAATTGTTAGGGGTGGATTTCTAAATGACCCGTGATCCTTAATTATTATCCTCTTTAGTGATCCTTACTTCTGTGACAGATAGTGATCCTCAGAAGAGCTTCAGGATCAGGATTATGGATCATCTTAAGGATCCTCATACTAACAATTGTTCACTTGTGTTTCGTATTGTTTTGCAGAAGTAACAAGTCGGACCAAGTCTTGGCGACATTCCTGGATGTAGGATCGTGAAACGACCTAACGAGTCGATCAGAAGAGTGCTTAGACAGAATCAGAGGCGGAATTCATTGATTATGTCTTTGTTTAGCTTGTAACACACCAGAAATACTATTTACTGTCTCTTGTATTGATCTATGAAAGATTACAGCCTTCGAGACACCTCGACAGCACTTCTGTGTCGGAAACTAACAACTGAACTGAACTCTAGAACTGATTACGCTTCAGGGTATTTATAGGCATGAAGGTTTCGCTTGAGCACTGTTCAAGCGAAATCATGTTATGTGGATTTCGCTTGAACTTGCTTGAAGCGAAATCTTCTCTAAATGACCCTTGAAGTGAAATCAACCTCTAAACACACTAAATCATGATATTTTCTCATATTACAAGCCCTAATCTATCAGTTCCAATCTAAGACTCGAACGAAGATGAAGTCGACAGACAACTGCACCAACAGACTCCCCCTTGAATGTTGACGGAATCTTCAGTGAGAGTCTTCATAGTGACGACTCTTCAATCTTGATCGATCTTCTTCAGGACTTTCTCCTGGAATCATGTACCCGGATCTTTTCTCTAGCTCTAACTTCGTCAGACTCCCCCTTTCATCAAGCTGGGATTTTCAGTCTGGAATTAGCTATTGCCTTTGAAATTGAATCCTGACTTTTTCTCAAATTAAGCTCTCCACAGGTTCTGATGCATCTCCTGGCTTTTCGTAGCAACAGGATCAGAAACCTTCATTTCTCCTACACACATCTCTCTACCAAAACATAAGTTTTCACTTAAACCAATAAGAAAAACTTACAAATAATAGTTACATCAAGTTCAAATTAATGACCTTGATTAACTAATCTCAATTTCTTTCTCAAAACAAATTTTTCAATTTTAGCACACATACTCCCAAACCAGTTCATCTTGTTTAGCACTTGGAATTTTGAAAATCAGCTCTTCAACATCAGTTGTCGAAAATCTTTTTGGACTTTTCAAAATAATGAAACATGAATGCAATAACAGAAATTAACTACAGAAATAAGATATGTACAAACATATTTTTGTGAGTTCGTGTAAGAGGATCATATCAGTTTATGAGACAAATCACCAACACCGTTAAGCTTGATTTCATTTTAAGCTCTAAACGATTCACGTTGATTGACGATATTGTTGTCCACTTAAGCTCAATCTAAAAACTTTCGAAATGCTTACCGATACTTTAAGGTATATTTAGATAGCACTAAATTCTTATGGACCCCACGATCTCAGCATATCCCCTCATCATGCAATACACTAACTCAAGTAATGCCTTTAAAATTTTATCAACTGTGATTTGTGCAAAAACAAAGCAGAATGTTTAAACATTAACAATCAGGTCGATACTTCCGTATACGCAGAGAAAGTCCAATGTTTAAACAAAATAAGAAAATAAAACAAGTTGAAGTTGTTTAGGCTTTAACCACCAGGTCGATACTCCCGTATACGCAGAGGTGATCCAAAGCTTAAACGAAACACCAAAGAAAATAAAGCAGAACGTTTAGGCAACAACATCCAGGTCGATACTCACGTATACGCAGAGGATGTACGATGCTTAAACAAAATAAAGAAATAAAACAAGTTTAAGTCTTTGCAAAATAAAATGCACAATCACAGCGACTTTTTAGCAAAGTTGTGAAAGTTCACAAACTTAACCAGTTTTATGTCTTTCGACAATCAGCGATTACCGAGTAGGCACACAGTCAAGAAGGACAAAACCAAGTACTGCACTTTCAACCGTGTTTCCCACTAGAACTAGGCTTTTTGCTTTAGGTTTGTATCGTTTTCGCAAATCTACTAGTCTAGCTGAGCCTATCGTCACATCTTTAGTGAGACCGTTTATCACTTTTAGGCTTTACATATCTTTAGCATGCTGTGATAGTCCAACTGATCTACTATCATTTCCTCTTTTTCACAACAAAACTCATTTTTGAAATTTTGCAATGTTTTTGACATTTTCAAATTTTTAATTTTTTTAAAATTTTTACTCCCCCTAAAATCAAAATATGTCTCAATTTTGATTTTCTAGGAAAATTTGAAACACAAACTGTACAAGAACTGTGACAACATGATGAGAATCACTTCAATTCTCCATTCACTTGGCATAAACAATCAGAACTCCCCCTCACAACAAACTATTTTCCCATAGTGATTTCAAAACACTTAAGTTTGTTTTAATCAAAATGGTTTTTCCGGAAAATAAGTTTTGTGTGTCTTTTCACAAATACGGGGATCTTTCATCACTTTGTTTTCCTTCAATCATTTGTAAAAACTAACATTTTTAAGATCAATCCTCAACCATCACTTGTAGAAAATCAAGTACAACTTAATGTCCCTGATTTATCACTTGTAAGTTCGAAATATCACTTTCGTGAATTTCTCAAGAAATGTGCCGATTCCTACTCCACACTTACCAACCTGGGAGTTCCGGCAAGTCAGGTTTTTCATTTAAACAGATCCACCCAAGCCTGACTGTTCTTGGGTGATTTTGAATTCTTGTTCAACAATGGTGGAAAATTTGCCTCATCCATTGTTAGACTAGAACTCTCAGTTTTTACCTCAACAACTGGCTCTTCTGGCTTTACCACACCAGATTCATTGCCTGAATGTGGCTTGTCTGACTTTAATGAGCCAGATTCATTGCCGACATGTGGCTCCTTTGTTTTCAGATAAACAAATTCATCACCACCAACTTTCTCTTTCTTTACTCTCTTTTCTGTCCTCAGATTTGTATCTGATGAATGCGTTTTGCTTGATTTGTCATTCTTTGGCGAGCAAGACGATTTATCAGAACTTTTATCTGTTTTACCAGTTGTATCCGAGGACAAAATCCTTTCCAGATACTCCCTGGCCTTCTTTCTCTTCTTCCTCAGTCTGTCTTTTTGCCCCTGAGAAAGCTTTACTTTCGATTCTTGAACTTTCTGTTCTTGAACTTTACATTCTTGAACTTTCTGTTCTTTGGGCTTGACATTGACTGGTTTCTTTACCATCTTCTGAGAATTAACCCTCAATCTTTCATTTGATCTCCTTGGGCAATCTCTGGCAATGTGACCTTTGATATGGCAGTTATAACATCTTCTCGTCTCATATCTCCAACTCTGGCAGTTAACAGCAATGTGTCCTTGATAACCGCATCGGTAACACACTCTGTTATCGTACCAATCACCATTTTCAGCCCAAACATTTAGATCAAAGCACTGTTTGGCTTGGTGATAATCCTTACTCCTCCTGTAAACTTGATTTGGCCGTGAAGCACTGTGGTCCGACCTGCACCACTTTTCACCAACTATTTTTGAATTTTCATTTTTTACTTTCTGTGGTTTTTGATTGGGATTGGATGATCGATCTGATGAACTTTTATTCTCTTTTTTAACATTTTTCACATTTTTAATTTTTTGTTTCTGTTCCACTTTCTTCTTCAAAGGTTTTTGCTTAGAGCATTCTCCCTTTTCGGTTGATTGTGGAACAGTTTCTTGAAATTTTTCTTTTAACTTCAAAAATAAATTCTTTTTGTCATTTTTTTGTTTTTCATCATCAGATTTTTCTGGGCCATCTAGCTTTATCACCTAGACTCTGCATCGCAAGGATTAGTTCATTGTTATCAACACTAAAACAATATTCAGAAATTGGAGGATAATCCTCATCATCCTCTTCTTGATCAATAGAATGCAAGTTCTGGTTATCAGATTTGTTGTAGGATCTGAACTTGTTGTTCCTGAATGAGGATCCTTGCTTATCCTGCTTTGAGGATCCTGCTAACCTCTCCTGGATCCTCTTGTCATCTTCTAGTCGAATGAACCTAAGTGCTCGGGTTCTTACCTCATCTAAGTTCCTGCACGGTGTCATAACAAGATCATCATAGAAAGACGAATCCCTAAGCAATCCCATTTTAAAGGCCTCAACAGCCGTGGCTATATCTAAGTTGGGAATGTCTAAGGATTCTTTACTGAATTTGGTAACGTAATCCCTTAATGATTCATTATGACCCTGGGTTATCCTATATAGATCACTAGTTAATCGTTCAAATTTCCTACTACAAGAAAACTGATTATTAAATAGATTAACTAGATTAGCAAATGAGGTAATAGAGTAGGGGGGAAGACTTAGCAGCCATTTGAGAGCTGATCCAGTAAGAGTGGATCCGAATCCTTTGCACAGGCATGCTTCCTTTAACCTCTCCCTGTATTGTGCTATGTGTTCTTCAGGATCCGTCGAGCCATCATACAGTTTCATTGTAGGCACATGGAACCTCTTGGGTATCTCAGCATCACAGATTGGTGGTGCAAAACGAGATATCTTGTGGCTCCCATCTGCAATCTCTGGGATAGGTTTGACTACTCCCGGAACACTTGATATCATATCCTTTAGCTTTTGCAATTCTCTGGCCATGGCATGATTGATACCTGGATCCTGCATAAGACCATGGTTAGTAGTATGAGAATTATTAAAAGTATTACCTCCCATTGGATTCAAGTTAGGAAGAATGGATGTTAATTCATATTGTTGGGGCTCTGGAATGATCGAGGGACCAGTAGAGGCATTGGTCTGCATTGGAATAAAATCTCCCTGATGGACATCTGAACTTCCTGTTTGCAAACTCCTCAAGGATCCTGGCATCTGGAAGGATCCCTGAAATTGGGACGATCCTGGAACAAGGGAGGATCCTTGAACCTGGGATGATCCTGGAACGAAGGAGGATCCTTGAGCCTGGGATGATCCTGGAACGAAGGAGATCCTGGAACGAAGGAGGATCCTTGAACCTGGGATGATCCTGGAACGAAGGAGGATCCTTGAACCTGCTGCATTCCTGAATATCCTCCTGAGCTCGTGAGGGATCCCATATGCTGATGATAGGGTCCCGCTGGCTGGAAATATGAACCTGACGCCTGGGTCATTGTTGTTGTTTCGTAGTGCACTCCTTTCGGTCCACCCACATATTGAACGTCTGGAACCCTTGATGGCTGAGAAGAAATCACCGGAGTATCAAAATTCAAGGATTTCGGCACCAGTGGGGAATGATCCTCAGCCGTTGTCTTTTGTTTCTTGAGATCTCCGATTTCTTTGAGAATCCTCTCATTGGTCTTATCCTGTTGCCGTATCTGATCCTTCATCTGCAAAATTAAAGTAAACATATCACTAGTAGTGGGAGTGTAAGAAGCAGAAGAAGTTGGAGGTTTTGAAAAAATGGGAGTTGGTTTCTTCGCAGCATTCTCAGCATTCTTCTAGGATCCAGAAGGTGGTGGAGGCAAAGGGGGAACGCCTTGTGAAGAAGTGAATGCGGGCATCAAATTTGAAGCATTCTTCGCTGAGGAAGCCATTTGCTTGATTGTAGTGAACTGAAATAAGCACGGAAATGCAAATTTTTCTAAGGACGAAGCACCAATTGCCCCACGGTGGGCGCCAAACTGTTTTGGTCAAAAACTCTGTTGAGGATATTGCAACCAAACTCTATGTTATGGGGTATGATGCTAACAATGTAGAACAATAACAAGGATCACTTCAATGTAAATCGCTGAAATGACACAAGGATTTATACGGGGAAAAAGCCCTTGATCAAGAGTTGATCTCCGGCACAAAAAACCCCGGGTGATGGAAACTACCGATCACCAAGCTCAAATAAATGAATAAATGTTTACAACTTCGGATAGTAACGAGCTAGGTACAAGGATCACTATCGTGAAATGTGTGAATGTGAGTGAAAACGAATGTATGTTCGTCGGGAACTTCAAGTGTGCGAGTATATGAGTGTGTGTAGCTGTTAAAATGACTAAGTGTTTTTCTACTAGCTCGTTACCCCTTTTAAAATAGAAATTTAACTACCAAACTAACTATCCGACTTTTGTGCCAAGCCCCCACGTTCTCCATAACGTCCATTTTTGGCCAAGCACGTGCAGAATAGTTTGGGAATATTCTCCAGGAATGTCGCCAAGACTTGGTCAAGCTTGCTATACCTGCGAGATAGTACAAAACATAAGTAAACAATCGTCAGTACGAGGATCAATAAAGTGATCCATGATCCTGATCCTGAAGCTCTTCTGAGGATCACCACCTGTCACAGAAGTAAGGATCACTAATTAGGATAACGAATAAGGATCACTAATTGTTAGAAAATCCTCCCCTAACAGATACATATGCATATACTATGCTATGGATTGTTTTTTATTCATCGCATGAACCGGTCGGTTTAGTATCCGCCATCTACCCTTTAAAACACCAAAAGTTATCTCAACATCTTTTCTTGTCGATTTTTGCAACTTCTTGAACTTCTTTTCTTTAACCTCAACATAAAATGAAGGAGCTTTCACAAAAACGGACCATGATGGGTAAATACCATCCACAAGGAGATAGCCTCGCCTGTAATATCTTCCGTTAACAAAAAATGGACAGAAGGGTACGGTACCATCTGTTACGCTTTGAAACAACAACAACGTGTACAAAACATTGATGTCATTGTTTGAACCAGGAACACCGAGAAATGAATGTCAAAACCATAAATCATTCGACGTCACCGCTTCAAGTATGATGGTTGGTCTTTTGACGTCACCCCTAACATACGCCCATCGCAACTCTCTTAGACAATTTCTCCATTTGATATGTGTACAATCGATGCTACCGAGCATCCCTGGAAAATGTCATCTAGCCTTATGCGCGGCGTAAATACGTGCGATGTCGTGTCTCATCGGTTTACGTAGAAACTTTTTGGCATACAATTTAATGACCGCCTTACAAAAGAACTGCAAATATTCACGTGAAGTTCTATCCGACATAGCTAAATAGTCATCAAATTGATCGGGAGGGTTACATGTCGCTAGTTGGCGAATGGCGGATGTGCATTTTTATATCGGCGTGAAACTTCGTTTGCCCCTCCCGTCGTAACGTTCTTGAAACCATTCTTCGCTTGCTTCGATGTCTCCTACAATCTTTAAAAATAAATCTTTTGGTAAACGAAACCGATCTCTAAACGTTTCGGCATTGTAGACCGTATTCTCCACAAATAACCCTTCATTAACACTTCGTTGGCATGTATACGATCACGATCCACCATTTTCTTCTTTGGCCGGCTCGAACCTTCAGGTTCATTGTACGCCTTCTCGAAAAATTCAAGCGTGTCATTGTCGAAAGACGTAGAGCTATCGGTATCTAGCGGAAAGGAATCGGTTGGAAATTCCATTTTTAAAAGTATGCAAGATTGTATTTTTGTAGGTGAAAAGGATTGTTTTTTTTTTTTTTGAGTTTGAAGATTGTATTTTTATAGCATGGAACACAAGTTTTTTTTATAAAACCTCCTCCCCAACGGTAAAAAACAACGGTCGTTATTCACACACAACAGTAACAAAATTCAAGTTTCAATGTGCAATCATGGCAACGTGTTACAAAGCTCACGTGTGGAAACATGGAGCGGCGGCGGTGTATAACAGGCAATCACGAGTGATGGGATTTTTATAACCCGGCGCCCCGTGCACCCTTATTGCACTGGGTAGTCGAAGGAGCGATCACATTCAGTATCACTTGAAGGGTGTTATGTTTAGAGAACGTGAAAGTGAGATAATATACGGTGAGATTTCATTCGCTTATTTATAAAAAAAAATTGTTTTATCTTTCACCAAAACACATTCATGATTTCATGTCTCCTTCACGAGCGTGATCTCACCCATTTTCACGGCCACACCACGCAGGAGCGGCGCTGTGTTACCATGCCCAACCGCCCACCCTCCTCCGCCTGGCATTCTAGTTCAAGTACTAGTGAGGTAGACAACATCATGTCATGTGTGAAAATAGTAAGGACCTTGCCTACGGTCTCATTGCGACACTCAAGTCATTAAGGAAGGTTTCAGAGACGAGAGGATCAAAGCAAGGGAATGGCCACGGAGCATAACAAAGGGTCTAAGAATATAGATTGTCCTTGTAGTGATTATTTTTAAAAACTGACCTATATGTAGTAAAAACAGTTGGCATAACTTATCATTTTCTTACAGGCTACCCTAAGTATATGTGGAATAAATTACTAAACTAACTCATTTTAAAACATTATAATTAGCAAATAAAGATGTTTAACCGACTTTCAAACCCAAACTCATATTCAATCATAATTCAAATATTCTAACATAAATGTATTTCCGAAAATTTTTGGAACTGTGATTAATCTTCAAGAATACCTTCATAATCTTGAAAACTCAAATGTCTTTCAAGTTCAACAACAAAACATCACGTAAAATCTCCAACTTATGAACCTAAAATTGTGTGAAATTATCAAAGAGACCATCCCCACCATTGAACACAATCAAGTTAAGATTAAATTTATCTTATACAGTACATCATGTTAAGTTCTATATAGATCCTTTATCCTTATTCTCATAGCTTATTCTCCATGAAGAAGACATCACTACCTGAACCACCATCGTTGTATCGCGGAGATTGGAGAGTTAAGAAACGGAGCATATTGGTTGATAACCGGATTAGCCACCCTCCCTATTTTCGACCACACACTTTGATGGTAACCAGCAGTAACAGGGGCATGATACATGAGCTTCAGTAGCTGCCACGATATAAGTCCAATAAGATTATACTAAAAATAGTAACTTACACATTATTTTTATAGCTATTTTATGTTTTGACCAAACTAATTAGAAGAATGTACTAACCTGCCAATACATGAAAGTTTGTATTATGTTACGCTGCCACCTGCGTTTACAAATAATAAATTCAGAACAGCAGCTTACATTAAAAAAATACAAAAGAGAATCATAATAACTAATAAGAACATGATTACTGACGATAAAAGAGAGATGATCAAAAGGAAGCCAACTCCAATCTCGGATTGTGAAGACAGTATGCTGAGTGTCGTCGTGTTTGATTCTACCCACACACAAAGCTCTTCCAAGTATTTCCTGTTAAACAACCGTTAAATTTCGGATCACATTGTTTACAGTTAAAGAAAAAAGTAGAAAATATTACCTGTATAAAGCGGAACGACCAAAATTACGCCTAGTGAATTTTGCAGTGTGTTCTAAGCTTCTGCATACGATGGGCAGTAAAGCAACTGCCAAAAATTTAATATTAAAAGAAGCGTCGTGAAAGTGTGAAATAGTACTAACTACTAACTACTAAATATTAACTAACATGTAAGGCGAAGATTTGAGGTGACAAAAGTGAGGCAGTAAATGAAATAGATGAAATCTTTTGTTGCGATTACTGATTGAAGCCAAATTTGCACCTCCTGCAAATTCCATGCCCTTGGTTTCTGCAAATGAATTGAGATTATAAGATCAAGAAATCATAATCGTTAAGATAATTATATAATGAGCACTAAAACATTACCCCATAAAGAGAGTAGAGTGAATATAATGACGAGCATGCAGTCCCCATAAATGAGAGTCGGTACGCCCTATTAGAA
This sequence comes from Helianthus tuberosus, assembly GCA_030545235.1. Taxonomy (NCBI): domain Eukaryota; kingdom Viridiplantae; phylum Streptophyta; class Magnoliopsida; order Asterales; family Asteraceae; genus Helianthus; species Helianthus tuberosus. The sequence goes on along the minus strand of CM060399.1, from coordinate 166,019,168 downwards.
AGGCTTTTAGGTATGAGTGGGAACATAGCAAGCACAGCCACAACAAGAACCTGCACAAGTAAAAATTCTTTAAATTCTGTTATTAATTTCAATTCTAAAACGTCATCTACTTATATATTATATACGCCTACAAATGAGTAGTAATAAGAATAATCATACACTACCAATAAGCATAAAGTGGTGAGATCGAGATGACTATGCTAATAGCATATAAAAAGTAATAAAGCAAAGAAACATGAACAATTAGTACGGACCCCATTGAAAGTACCTATAAGCTCCCCTAAGAAAGTCTCTACGCTAAGACAGATCTAAAGCAAAGCAATAGCAAAACCAAGTGCAGTGGGAAGCTACGTGTAAGCAAAAACTACGTTCGCAAAACAACTCTACAGAAAATCTATACACTACCCTAAAAGTCCATAACATTTATCCTACATCTCCAAGAACTCTTATCCCGTTCATGTCCTTAGTACAAGCATTCTAAGCTCAAACCACTTAATATCCACATGAGTCGATATACAAAAAAAAAAGTTCAGGATAGTGAGAAACTAAACGAACGATAGCAGCCCATGATGCCAATTTTTTGGAAAGAATTGCGTTATATTGGTTTACGAAAACAACAGATATTAAAAAGGGTAGCCTGATTACAGAAGTATGATCAAGAAAAAAAAACAGAGAGCCGAAGCATTACCCAAGCATTGACAGAAAACTGAATTGTTTGTCGATCCCAGCGCAAAGGTGTTGAACTTGGAGTCGATGCCCCTGCAGCTCTCGTAGTGGACCCTACAATGTTTTTGTCACATCCAATCAAAAAAGAATTCAGAGGTAACGATGCAATGACATTAAACCATAAAAACAACCCAAGACTCCAAGACAACCATGTCACATGCCAAAAAAGACCCATAATTTCTACCTGAACTGGCAGGCGGCCTGCGTTCGCTTGCAGATGATGATGCTGACGACCTCGCAGCAGAGGATGAGGTACTATTCGTAGTCATTGGTTCCACAACAAGATCAGGATCCTAAACCCCAACACCAATCACATAAAGCTAGTCAAACACAACATATGACTAAAACTAACACATCACCAATACAACATACAAATTAAACTGAAATAAACCTGAAACAAACGAAAGGGCATAATTATAAAAACCCTAACTTTAAAAACAAAGTGAATTGAATAACCAACAAGAGGTAGCAAATAATAATAATAATAATAATAAAGTAGAGTGTATGAAGAGGGGTGGGTACGGACGATGAAACGCTGGTAGAATTTATGCTTGAAGTGAGTAATAACATCGGAGCGAGAAGCCAAGTGAGGGGGGATGAGGACATTGGACCAGTAATCAGCCCATCTGGGATCGTTATCGTAGTCGTAGGATGAAGCTGCAATCTTCTTCAACTTCTGAGGATCTTCGCTCATGATTGGATCGTGGTTGTGGTTGTAGTTCCTTGTTGGTGCCGCCCACCCGCTGCTAGCTTTATTCGTAGATTCCTTCGCGAGTTAAACTTTGGTGTTTCTTGACCTGGGTTTGGTGTGGAATTATTTGGGATGGTAAATTTTGTTGATTGTGTGACTCACGGTTATAAAAATCGTGACTAGGCGGCGATTAATCGTTAATCGATCAGTAGCTGAGTAAAATTTCGTTAATCAGTCCATTAGTCGTTATTCGGGCCTAGTGGGTCCTAGTTGGCCAGCCAAAAATCGGCGATTACGGCAAAAAACCTGTATATTCAAGTTAAAACCTCTTAATTCTAGTCAGTTTCCAACCAAACAATGTGAATTCAAACAATTAATCTTTTATACTTAAAAAAATGAGTTGAGTAAGAGTTAAAACCTAACTACTTAAAATATTTACCTATAAAAATGTGTATATGTATACATAAAACTGAAAATTACATATATAAACCCGATCCGATTAATCCCGATTAATCTCAAGTAATCCCGAGTAGTCGATAGTCCCCACCTCACCGGCCGACTAGCGACTAGTGAGTTCTCCAACCTTGGTGTGACTTATCCTACTTATCATGCCTTTTCAATGAACATTTTTTTTTGTTATGAGGGGGTGGGGGCGCTACGTGATTGAACGTGGTGGTTGGGTGACCACGCGTGGAACACCGTCGCCACTCATGGTGACCACGCTTGGTGGTGACAACGCGTGCTGAGTTCTTGGGTTGGGTTTTGCATGCTCTATTATATGATCTTCAAACCCGTATGAAAACCATGCAGTTGCATACACTGAGTTATGACTAGTGATGACCACCCCACTAAAAGTAGAGCCCCCCACCCCCCTGATAGGATGCTATACAAGTTTGATCATCCGGGAAAATTCTATCCACCGTCTGTTAACAAAGACAATATTTGTGACTAGACCCGCCAACCATTCTAGAAGAAATCCATTGCCTAAAAACCTACTATGATAAAACCTCTGACCCACATGAAACAAATTACACAAAATGAGACTTCAATCCATGACCTCCATATTAAAAGGTCATGGGATTGCATCCTCTGAAACTTTCAATGAATTATCTAATCCATACTTATATAATAATACATTTGTTGGGGAAAATTTGTGTTTTATTAGTTTAACTACCTTAATTATCTTTTATAAACACATGTCAAGGTAAAGGAACTTGTATTAAGTATCAAAAGCGTAGAAAGTGTAAGAGGCAATTTGACATTGATCTAACAATTCAATGGTTGAGATTTAAGTGGTCTTCAAATCTACCAATCATGTACAAGAAGAATTGGTGAAAGAGAGAAAATAGGAAGAGTTATTATTATTGACTTTTAATTCACTTCTTTCACAGTTTTAAACGCCTATAACTTTTTTATACGTTAATATTTTTTTTCATTACACTATAAAACAAAGATTTTATTCCTCACTAATCAATTATTCTCAATCGGTTATTAACCGGTTACAGTTTCGGTTGACAACCAGTTTTAGTTATTTAACTAGTTATATTTTGTATATTTTTACTCTTCAAATTTCAGCATTTACACTTACAACTTTTTAACTTTCAAGTTGTTTATGTTTCGATGTAATTCTTTCGAAAATGAGTCGGGTCAAATGTAGAGACAGACATGAAAAGGAGGAGGCAAACCCTAACTTGGACTGGCACCATTGGACGGATTTGGGCTTGGCTCGGATGGAGAAAGAGCCCCACTTAAATAGGATCCAAATTCTATTTAGTGTAAGAAAAGACATGTACGTAGGGGTGTTAATCGGGTTTTTCGGGTCGGGTTGTTCGGGTTTTTGTCTAGAAAAAATTGACCCAATAACCGACCCATTTAAAGTTCGGGTTAGTCGGTTTTGGGTTATTCGGGTTCGGGTTAGTTCGGATCGGGTTGTTCGGTTTAGGGTTTAGATGTAAAATGAAAAATTTATGTTTTTTTTTACAAGATATCTTCAAAATTCATATTGTCACTTTAAAAATATCATCAAAGTTCAAACATTAGTTGACAATATGCTATTATAATATTTAAAAGTCCAAAAACTTAATGTTTCATATATCAAAGGCTCCAAACCAAAACACTTCTATATGAAAAAAAAACAATAAATGCTTAGGGTTTTTTTTTCGGGTTTCGTGTTTCGGTTTTTCGGGTCGGATTGTTCGGGTTTTTGGTAGGGAAAAAGTGAGCCGATAACCGAACCATTTAAAGTTCGGGTTGGTCGGGTTCAGGTTTCTCGGGTTCGGGTTTTTTGGATATTCGCTAATTTGAGTTCGGGTGGCTTTGAATTCGGGTCGGGTTTCGGGTTTTGGATAAAAATGAACAGCCCTATATGTACGTATAAAATATCTTTTTGGGCTCATGGCTCAACCAAATTCAAACTCCCTTGGGCCCAAAAGATTAATTCCTTTGGGACTTTGGTTTCGTTCAATCTGAAATTCTGGACAACTTAAATACTCGTGCATTCTGTAACCTCTTACTTCTCAACTTTAATTTAAAAGTTGGCATAACTTGATTTGCTACATATACTATTTTTCAAATTGTAGAACTTGATATGACACATGTTGTGTTTACCTCATTATTATTATTTTTTTTTTTTGAAAGATTGGAGCTCTTTAATATCATACCACACGAAAAAGGGCAATTACAAAGCAATGGCAGGTAGTCGGGCAACAAGTTGCGCCGCCACCCCCTTTTGAATAGAAAAACCAATTCTACTAAATACAAAGTTTGAAACCTCATTATGTATTGTGTTATAATGAATGAATGTTATGTTAACATCTTAGTGGTTCATAGATGATAAGCCTTAATTATTGATGCCAAATCAATTTCTAAACTCAAGCCTTTGATTAGTCAACTGACTTATTATCAACAAACATACAACTATACAAGTCTATGAAGAATTATTTGGTTTAGTCAAGAAAATAAACATGAAATTGTAACAAGATAAATCTTCCTTTCATCTGTTATTACTTTACAACATGTTGACATGACATGCATTATTATAGAATTAGTAACATCCTCATTACCAATATCACACATAAGAGACCATAAAGTCATAAACATAAACACACACATATGCATATATTTCAAATTTAATGGCAATAATGACCAAACCAACAATGCTTACCCCCTCCCTCATAACCTTGATCACCTTCATCTCTACTATGAATCCACCATAACAAGTTACTTAGAGAATTCCCATCATCATGCCCACTCAATTTTCTAATCTTTTCAAGTGCAACCTCCTTCTCAGAAACCCCTTCCAATGCATACACAAACCCCTTCCATCCTTCACCAACACCCTCCCTCGCTAACGCCGGCAAAGCCCACTCCACAAGCTGCCGCACAAACCCCGTATCCGAAAACAAAACCTCAGTGATCGGCGACAATGGCAGCACTTGGATCCCCAACCTACATTCTTTCCATTCCGCCGGAGCAAACCACAACCCGCTATCCCTTTTATTCGCCCACAAAACACCCACAACTCGGTTTTCACGTGTGAAATCTTGAGTATACAAACCGCCATCGTCTCTTACATGCCACCATGTTTGTGATGCATGAATCTCCATGGCTAAAAGCAATGAACTGGTTGAAACGAGTTGCGTGTCTCCATATGCCAGCCCCATTAACGCGGCTGAGTAATAAGCATTCACTGCTTCACTAGTGCTTTCTTGATTCCTTCCATCTGCGAATTCAGTCAAACCACCAGCCCAAGAATGTAACTTCCACAAATCAAAGCATCTTAACCGAGTATACTTCGTGTTCCCGCCTCTACCCAATGTCATGAAATCCGCCATCAATGAGTACGCTTGAGGCCGATACTTTCTTCCCCAAACAGGGTCTAGTTTGGCTAGAACCGCGATCCCATAAAGGAAGTACCCGATATGGTAATGGTGATCATTATATATCCCAAACCCAAAATCAGCACCCGAATCTTGACACCCTTGTTTGGTTATAACACCACCCCATAATTTATCATACACAAAACCATTTCCATCAAAGGTTCCATCTAACCATGGTTCAATTGTATCTTTCAAATACCTTTGAACTTTTGGCATCGCATCAACATGTCCTATTTCCTCAGCGATCAACGCCAATCTAGCGGCTCTTGCCACCAATTTCCCATAGAAGTACGACGATTTTGTTGATATCGACGTTGAATCCAAATCATTTACATCTTTCACAAGAGCCTCAACGATTTCCGGGTATGATTCTTCTTTAACTCCTTTGATCGAATGCCATGTAACTGAAACCGGGTCGGTTTTCAAAACCCATGAATCACCGGTAACACCCACTAGCTCACCATCGATGCCTTTGTATCTAAACTCGTCAAGAATCTTGTTCGAAGAATTATGATCAAGAAGCCGAAGATGAAGCGGGTTTGCCAGCATTAACAAATCCCCCCAACCTTTCTTTTCCCATCTGTATTCGACACAAAATGGCGAACTAAACACAGCATCACCCGATACCGGATAACAAGAGCTGAATTGATCAAGAACCTGTTCGAGTTTCAAGTCAGAATTCGGTAGTATTGCGATACGAATTATACCCGAAAAGGGTAAAGATGTGATCTTTGACATCTCATGAGTTAGATCAATCTGTGAAGATGCATACAATACCCATGTTTGACCATTGTTGAAATTTATTTTGTATTTGGTTTTTGAAGAATTTGGAGTAAAATCAAGAATTGCATGAATAGTTGAAAATGAGAGGGTGACACTTTGCATGACTTGACACGTTAAAAATGGGCTGCCTCTAACGAGATAAAATCTTAAATTTGGAATATCCAACGTGACACTTAGATCATTAATAGAAGATATCTTGTGGGTTTGATTCGGGTCCGGGTTATCCACGGCTGAGATGGTGAGATCCGCGTTAAAGATTTGATACGTGAAGGCGGAGGTTGAGAACAAAGGTGGGTAAGATATGGAAAGGGATGAAGGAGATGATTTGATCAAATACGGGTGGATGTATTCGGGTTGATCGCCATTTTTTAGGACAAAGTTTTGAAAAAATGAGTTTGTGGGAAGAGGGGATGAGAGGAGGTTAGGGGAGAAGAAAGGGGACGGGTCAGGGAGGACGGCGGAGTGGGATTCCGGGAAGATGAAAGGGTGGGTGGGGCGGCGGTTCATGATGGCGGGTGGTGGTTCGGGTGGAGGAGATGGGCAAGGTGATGGAGGTTTTATAGAGGGTTTTCTTGGAGGTTTTTTGAAGGGTTTGGTGACAATTCTCTCTACTTTTCTCCTAATCTTCTTTAAAACCATGTTGATAGGGACTAGAGAGTAGAGAAATGGATATATTTGGTCTAATATAAAGACTATAGCAAAATGGAAATCAAATTCTTCACTCAAAGAGTTAGTTTCCAAAAACTAATCATTTAAAGAACACCTAAACTTCAGGTTATTGCTTGTACAAAACATTAATTCATAGAAAAAAGGAAAATAAGAAACCTTTTGATGAAGAGCATAATAATAATAATAATAATAATAATGTTTTGGCAACTTGAAAAGGGAAGATTGGATTAGAAGTGAATAATGTTTTGGTTGTTTGAATTTGTGGGTGATGTTGAAGATGATGATGATTTGAAGGTACTTCAAGTAGTGAATGAAAGGATAATATAGTTGAGTATTTGAAGGAAGGCATAATTGCAAACGGGTTCTTTTATATGCTTTGATGGTGTACCAAGCAAAATAAATATAATATAATAATAATAAGAGAATTTCATGTCAATCAAGTTGGATAAGAGGAAATCTTGCCTTCATTTCAAGAAATACTTATTTCTACACCTGTCAAATGACATTTTAAATAAAATCTTAATTCGATAAACAGAAGCATGCATGATTAACAGGCGTGTAATCGAGACTGAGACATATCCAAACTCGTTTAAACTTGAGATTGGCGTGTTTAACTAACAAGAGTGAAAGCTCAGCTTGTTTTAAGCTTTACTCGTGAGTGATTTTAAAGCTCAAGTTTAACACCCAAATGTTAGAGTACACCCCCATGGCCTAACTGCCAATACTTAGGTTGAAGTAAATCCTACAATAATGATACAACCAGTTATAATACTTAGGATACTATCGCAACTATGCTTTCAACGATTGGTACTAATTGTGCTTTCAACGATCGGATTTTTTATTTGGGACGAGGAGAAAAATAAAAATGGTTTTGGCAACTTGAAAAAGAAGGATTGGATTATAAGTGAATTATGAAGATTGGTGGGATAGGGACATTAGAGGAGATGTTTGAAGGTACTTCTAGTAGTGAATGAATGGAAAATATAGTTAAATATTTGAAGGAAGGCATTATTGTAAATGGGTTCTTTGATATGCTTTGATGGTATATCAGGCAAACTAAATATATATGGTTGAATACCCTACCATATGTATGTTCTGTTAGTATCAGTATGATATCGTATCATTAAAAGTCAAGAACCGGTACTTACCACATAGTACCAATACCGAAATTAAGCAAAATTCAAGACCAGACATCGTATCATGTATGTTTTGTTCGTCGATACAGTAGGAGTGTTCGATACAAAATTCTCATCCCTAGTTTGGATCAAACAAGTCTCATCCCTTGTTTGGATCAAAGAAGGCATAATATATTGTTGATTGAATAATAACAAACTTATCATAATAATATTCCAGTAATCGATTCATGTAGGAGTTGAGTTGGGAGAAATATCCATGAAGATTGTATATGCTATATATACCATCATTGCTAGAGTCCTCAAACCTTTTTCAGGGCTTTAAAATTAACTTTTAAGACCCTCTGGAAAGAAAAACTTTTATCTAACATTATTCTCATTTATCTCTAGTTAAGAGAACGACAGGTTACAATTTTTATAGTCTACAAGACAAAAAACTAATATATATGTAATAAAGATAATATATAATTGTAATAAAGATAAATATATATAATTAATTAATAATAAGGAGTTAACTAAATATATATGAAATAATGAAAATATAACTTTGGGTCCTCCAAGATTGGGCCTAAAGAAGTAAGCCTCACATATATATGCATAAAGCTGGCCCATTACTTTAATTGAATCCCTCAAATAATCACAAGTCTATCTAGTGGTGTACAAATCGGGTTTTTTTAAAAACCGGTTCCGGGTATGGAACCGGGTTCGGGTAGGATCGGGTTTTACAAACTCGGGTTTTTTTAAAAACCGGGTCGGGTCCGGGTCGGATTTTCAACAAAAAATGTATACCCTATATACCCGGGTCCGGGTAGGGTTCGGGTCGGGTTTTATAAAACCCGGGTATTATAATACCCTATTTCCGGGTTCGGGCACTGTTCGGGTATTCATCGGGTTGGCAAAAAACCCACACCGGGTATTAAAAAAACCCGACTGGGTATTAAATGCTTCTTTATATGTTTTAGTTGATGGTTTAGCTTATTCAAATTTAATGACATTTTTAAACAAGTTTAGACCATGGGGTATGGTGGGCGTGGGTTTGGGGGCATGAGTTGACACGTGGAAAACAAACTTAAACCCACGCCCATGGGGTATGGTGGGGCTTGGGTTGGGGGCATGAATTTGGTTTGGCCATTGAGAGCCCGCCATGTCACCTTACTAGCCCGCCCCACGCCCGGCTTCAAACCCAAGCCCCAAGGGCCACGCCCAAACCCACGCCCCAACCCAAGCCCCCGGGGTGGTGGCTTGGGCGTTTTCAGCCAACCCACGCCCCAACCCAAGCCCCATACCCCATAGCCTTACATCAAAGTGCATATATAATTCTTAGAAACCCAATAATTAAACAAGATTACATTAAGTTGCATACGTAATTTTGTTAAATCATAAGAACTAGAAGTCTTAATTCTTGAAAACATAGATAAAAAAAACATAGATAGGACTTGAATCGTCTTTGTGCGCATCCAAGATTCCAATCATATTTTTTTTTTTGAAAATACATCCAATCCATATAACCGGGTATTTATAAAACCCATAATCGGGTATTTATAAAACCCGGTTCCGGGTATTTATAAAAACCGGTTCCGGGTATTTATAAAACCGGGTACTACGAAAAACCGGGTATAAACCAGGTATAAAAAAACCCAGTTCCGGGTTCGGGTTTTAGATCAGATATGAATACCCGGTCCCTACCCTATGGGTAGGGTCGGGTCCGGGTTCGGGTATAAAAAACCCGGGTTTTATAATACCCGGTTCCGGGTTTTTTTTCCGTGTCCGGTTCCGGGTTCGGGTTTTTCGTGCACCACTAAGTCTATCAATGGGTGGTGGTTCACAGACAAAAGCAAAATTTTTAAATACCTCAGGTTTGAAGGGAGAGGTCTTGCGTTCAAGTCTCATAGACAACAGAGATTAAAAAAATTCGTCGTTCAGAAAAAAAATTTCATCACAAGTCACAAGCACCCAAACACCACTGTTCAAAACAGTCGTTCGTATCCAGTTATCCACCAACCGGTCCAGTCGTTGCTAGGGGAACCAGGTTCTAACAGAACTGAATGGTTAACAACAAACTGATGAAGATACACTTCCGGTTAATTGGTTTGGCTATTCCATCCAGTCCAGTCTTTTTATAACATGCTGAAACTGATTATTTATTTTCAAAACACAATTGTGCAAAGTCCTAGGATGGGTAAACTCTTGAGTAAAGTGTAATTTTAGTCTATGTGGTTTGATCCATATTGCAATTATATTATATTATATTATATTATATATAATACAATTATTAACTTTGGTGAACAATACACTTTGACCTTTTTTGTGTTTTTTTAAAAAAAATTTATACTTTTATTCCTCAACTTTCAGCATTGACACATATAACCCCTTAACTTTCCAAAGACTTTGTAATGTTTATGTATGTGTCGGTATAAATCCAAGTTGATTTACGTTCGGGTCAATATAATATGTTCTTAAGCTTATTATTATGTATGTTTTCGGTTGGCCTATGTTTTGACGTAAATTTTATTTTTTCAGGAAATGAGTCGAGTCAAATATTATACGTTTTCATCTTTATTTTTATGTATGTTCTCAGTTGGTCTACGTTTAGATGTAAAAAATTTCGCAATGCCACAACAACGCACGGGGCAATTTACTAGTTTTTTACAATTTTGAAAAGTTTCGCTAAAAATACCATGTGGTTTCAGATCCTTGAAATATCAATCCATGAACCAGATGGAATATATAAATTGACATGAGATTGAGATCCAACATAATGTGATCTAAGAAGAGGCAATCCAACTTTTAAAAATAATCCACACGAATAACAGACTGGCAAGACATTCACTGTAACACCCCAACCCAGAAGGGCTGACGTGTCACAATAACAGTGGTATCATAAACAAAAGTCATAATTCCATTTATTTATTTGATAAGGATACAACCACACGACAACTAAACTTAAGGTTAATATACAAACGGAGACATTCGACTTGATTAACTAACATCTTCAGATTTATTCCTAGGCTTTATTCTTCTCTCTTTACCCCGCCCGAAGTAACCTGTGAACCTGTATATACAAAAAGTTTATGGAATGACAAATAACAAATAATGCTTTATATGAAATGTTATTCGGATGAAACTTTTATGTTAAAATGATATGATGCAAGTAACGTAATTTCATAATCATATCATACGGATGTACCCATGAGCCAAACTTAAAACGTGACAATACACAGGTAGCTACTCCTGCATAATTATCACACGAGATGGCGAGTTGGCATACCCGCTATCCACCTCCTTAACTTAAATCCTAGGATCGATCCATACGCCTCCTAGTAGCTTTGTACCTCACTTGTACCTAGGGACGCCGTGAACTGATCTCTCCGTCACGGATGGAGCACATGATGTCGATGCCGCAACAACATGCTCGTGGGACACTCCACGAGAAGCGACACTCAGGGTATCAGAGTACAAATGGTCTTATTCACATAACTTATCAAAATATAACAAGACGTAACATATATTGGAACATGCGATAATGAGTACAACTAACATAATACTATCGCATGACATGAAAGCTAAATCCAAAGTTATGATTAGAATAGGAATCCAACGGACTGTCAAATGAATCGATAATCAAAGACGTGAGGAGTTTTAAAAGATATATGAATTTAATGGGTTTATAACAATTTGAATATGAAGCAATAAGGAGTGAGGGTAAGGATCCGTACCTTAATAATTCCAAAGTGATGCTACCTGGTGATAATATTTCAGATTTATACGGGCAGAGTTTAGACTACTGATTAGTCTTTTAACCTAATTTAAATAACATGCACACAAACTAGGTTAGTAACTTAATACAGCATTTACGATAACTCACGAGATTAAAATCCTCACAACGAATGACAAAGTGCGATACTTAAACATCCATCGGATTCACAACTAATGACAAAGTGAAATCACTTAAACATCCATCGGATTCACAACGAATGACAAAGTGCAAACACTTAAACATCCATCGGAATCACAACTAATGACAAAGTGAAATTACTTAAACATCCATCGGAATCACGACTAATGACAAAGCATAAACCCTAATGTGGGCAGCACTTAAACATCCATTGGATAGTTTAAATCAATCGGACATTGAATCGTAGCAGCGATCGAGTTGATACCCGGCATCGTAACAGCACCCCCTCTACTAATTAGTGATTCGTGTGTGTTTTTAGAGTATTTAGACGATATCTCAGCGTGTATTTCGAGTTTGATCGTCGTTCAATCGCCAGAAATCAAGTGCCAATGTTCTGCTATTTATACTCGATTTTGAACTAGCTTACGGACCGTAAGACTCCCAATGTTACGGACCGTAAGGATGCTTACGGACCGTAAGCCTCATAATGTTACGGTCCGTAAGGGACACCAAAGCACTATAGGGTTGCCACGCGTGGGAGTAGGCCAGCTGAGTCGACAAAATGATTAAATTCGATTTATATAATGAGTTATATGGATAATCGTTGAGTAGGGAATACCCCCCCCCCCCCCCGAGTTTTAGGGGCCCTGATCCTGATTCTGATTGTTCTGATAATTTCTAGGGTTTGTACAGAATTACTTGGGTGTCTTAATTAGGGTTTCCTATTGGATAATTTATAAATAATAATAATAGTTTTGGTTGATATACAGAAGGATGGATCATAAGATAAATGTTTAGTTTATTATAAATTATTATTATTCTTTTATTTCTAGAATAATGATTTTAGATTTATGCTCATTACATTCACTATTCATGTCACATGTATTATGTGAATGATACTTGAGATAACTTTCTGTTTTAAATTTTTGCATGTTCACTATATGCAGCAACCAATCATGGCAGATCATAGAAACTGAAGTGACAGAAAATAAAGCTAATATAGAGAAAATGACATGAAAGAAGAAGACAAGCCAACAAACGAGGTGACAGGTAACCAGATTAATTGTTCTGTTGTTTATTGCATCCATCTGTTGCTTTCTAATTCACATGACTTATTGTTGTTTAATACCTCTAATTCCAAAGTTTCATCATACTTGATTAATATAATATAATACATGATCATTAAATGGTACATTTGAGATGTATGCAACGATTTCTTGTATGTTCCAACTTGTGGGTCGATCAACAGGTTAACCGATAAAGGCCTTTGGGGAGATGTTAAGGCATCAGAACGACGGGCGAGGATGCGCTGGACGCTTAAACCATGTTTCGATAGAATGTATTTCATGTTTCTAATGTTTGATGATCATTTTATAATTATTTGAGTTGTATAAGATAAAAATAACTTGTCAAAACAATATTTTCATTTATTAGTATAGAAAGATGTTTATAATTACTTAATGTTTTTTACAAAGTGTTAAATCATAAACTAAATATTATTTGTATTTAACAAACAAAAATGCTTTGACAGTGAAAATTGCAGTGGAATGTAAAACCACTCCCCTAAATGTGAAAAAAAGTAAAAACAATGTGGATTCTAATCGATGTGGTAGTTTTCACTTTCCGATGTAGTAGAGTGTGGACCATACCATGGGCTGAGGATAATGGTGGCCTGGGATTGCCGGTCCCCATCGATTTTACGTTCGTAGTGTTAATTTTACCAAAAATTTTCGGATTTTTTTAGTGTAAAATATTGGATTTTTAAGATTCCGGCCTCCACCTTTGAATTTTGAGAGTCCGGTCCCCATTGAGTTTTCGTTCAAGTTTCGCCACTAGACAATACCCCATAATCCAAAAAAGAACCAAAAGAGGACTGATCACTCATGGCTTATATAAACACTTATACATGTTTTAACTTGGATACATAACGAAGTTAGGGGGTGTTTGTTTACATCTGAATGAAGCCATTCAGAGCTTACCTCTGAATCGGTCAGAGGTTGAGCTGTTTGGCTGATTAAAATTATGCCTCTTAATGATTCAGTACACCTCTGAACCATTCAGCTCAAAAACATCGCTGAATGAAACATTAGACGTCAATACCCTTATCCTTCACATTTGCCCTTTGCCCTAATTATTACAGCAGCTCCATCAAAGAAAAAATGTGTTCCACCCACCGGTCACCACTTCACCTGTCGGCATCCACCTCCTCTGCTACTCCACAGCGTCGCCGTCCACCGCCGGCCTCCGCCTCCTCTCAACCGCCGGCCTCCGCCTCCTCTGCTCTGTTCCGCCGTCGCCAACGGTTCTAGCACCGCCCGCTGCATCTTCATGACCACAGGTTGTGATTTTGTTTATTGTTGTTACAAACAAAAATGGAAGCATAGAACGAACACAGGTGGTTGTGATTTTGTTAATTGTTGTTTATTGAGTGGAGTGAAGTGTAGCATAGAACTTTGTCCTTGTTTATTGTTGTTTATTGAGTGGAGTGAAGTGAATAATGGATGCCTTGGATGCCTTTTACTGGTTATAAGTTTTTTAGGTGGTTCAACAGGTAATAAGGTAAAGAAGATAGGTATTTAGTTTTGTTCAGAGGGGTAAAAATGTCATTTTACACAGTCATTCAGAGGTGCAACCAAACATCACTTTACTGGTTCAGCACTTACCCATTCAGACCTCTTATTCATTCAGACCTCTTATTCATTCAGCACTTATTGGTTCAGATGTTGCCAAACAGCCCCTTAGTAGCGTTGTATAAACTTATGGTTTCTTTTAAGAAGAATAATATAACTCGCAACAATAGCATGTTTATACTACATGTGAGATAAATAATCAACTTACATACAAATTTCAGATCCACAATATTCAATAAAAGGCATTACAAAAGCCTCTTTAACAATAATACAAAAAATATGACCAAATTCAACGAGGAAAACAAGTGAAAAATTAAATATAAGCAACTCTTACATTCAACAACAGTTTCCCCTCGTATTTGAGACTACCCTTTGGGATGTGATTTCTTCTCTTCTGCTGATCTTAGACCCTCCATCTTCAAAGTATGAAGCAGGAAATCACTCCACGTGTCAATGGGCCCCGGTAAACACCAATGCACACAATCATTATACAAAGTCACATTCTCATTGGGCCAATGTCGGGTGGCCATCGGGCCTCAGTAACATGGCCTGTGTTGTGTCCAAAAGCCTGTACTTAAAACCTTTATTCTTTCCCATCTTTTCACCTCTTTTAAATTCTTCTATTTGTGTCATATACAACTCCAAATTAACACCCTCTAATGTTACCTCATTGCTCTTAAATGGCATCTTTCTAACACAATCTCCACCACTGTTCCACTCACCACCCTCAAAATGCATCGGCGCAAATGTTCTTAAAATCGTTATCCCCTTGAAGTTTTGTCGGCTGTTGATCGCGTTAAACGCGGTCCTGATTGCCTTTCTATATCCAAATGTCATCGGATAGTCAGTGATGTTCTCCAGCTGACAGAATCTGCAACCAACCACTTGGCGGTTGACATAGTACAGTGCAGGTCGCCAGAACCAGTGGCCCGCATTGATGATCAAATAATTAAATCCATCGATTTGGGTTGTCCATTTTTCATCGAACTCGTCTAGGTAAAGGTTGAAGAGGCCAGTATGGGTTGGCCCATCGGAACTGGCCTCTTGTGCCTTTACTAAAAATGGTGACCAATATGTGGCTAGAGTGAAGTTGTACGAGACATAGTACCAATGTTTGAAATTCTCGTCTTTTGTTGTTGATTTATCGATAGGATATTCCACCTGGAAATATTACAATCTAAATTATGAATTATTTATCTAGGATATGTGAAAATAAAAGCTAAAATACATAATATAAAATAATAAAAGATGTAAATTATTATTATTATTCGGTGAACAAATCCACTAAACACGTTGATGTTTTAAAAATGGTTGAAGGAGTCATGGGTTACAGGTTGCCAGCAAAACTATGTTCCCTAAAAATTGTCACCAACTAAATTATATGATATAATCCGGATCTACAAAGTTCAAACCTAATCATACCAATATATTAATTTATTAATATAGACATATATGTTTCAACTAAACTTGTTTAAAATAATTTAACAGAAATTTACTTATTCTAATATAAATGATATTTTGAGACTTTTTTTTTATTAATAAACAAGCTTTAATACACATACACAAACTAGCATGAATACTTCTGTAAACGGGGTTGGTTCCGATACAAACCATATTTATCCTACAAACAACATTATATGTTAAGAATTGCGAGGTTAAATTACGGAAAAAGGTTTATATAATAAATTGTACAAAGATTAAAACGGCTATCGCTATTCTCAATATATTATTTGTTATTATTAGGCTGGAGGGTGTGGGATAAAGCGTCTAGGGGCTTTATCACATCATGTCAGCACCACGTCAGATCCACGTTAGACATGAGGTGTTAAGGCCCATTCACTTAACTTGCAGGGTGTGGGATAAAGTCCCCTATTAAACAAAACTAAAAATAATTATTGGATGAAATGATGTGGGCTCCACTTGCACATAACCTTCTTCCTCGTTACCATGGTGGCGGACAAACGGTGGCGCCCTCTACACCCTCCTGACTTAGCTGTTAATTCTAAAATGACCATTCATATATGTACACACTGCATGTTACTTTCGCTTCTAATCATAAAAATGAAATCCAATTTCAAAAAAAAAAAAAAACGTTTTTCTTTTGTATTCTTTTTTTTGATATGATTTGTGTGGTAAGAGGCGTCGAAACAACAACCCACATCATCATGCTAAAGATACTTTCACACACGTCTTTAATTAAATTCTGATTCGAAGGGTAAGTTAGAAGAAAATATATAAAGATATAGTATTCTTTAATTCAGAGTTTAGTTTTTATTTCATTAAAATTGTTTTAATGTCACCACAACATGCTATTTGATAGAATTATTATGTTTTATAATGCTAAATTAATTTTAATCATTTACTCTTTTTTTCTGCATGTTTGATTCCATAGCCACACAATATTAAAAAAGCATATTAATTATTGAAAAAGAACAATAATAAAAGGACAAAATTCCTTACGGATAATAAAACTTCACGACTCTCTTTTTTCAAAATGTGTTTACTTTATGTACATCCTTTCCTCACTTAACACTCAACCGCTACAACAAAAAATCCAGACACACTGACACACATAAAAGAAAATAAAAACACACACAAGATATATATAAAATTAAGTGGAAAAAATGAAAGAAACACATCATTGTTGTACCTAAAACAACTAATTGGAAAATTAAGGGAAAACATTTAATAGATATTCGAATGTCAAATGATTAGGATGAAACTCTTGAATTGGAAATTTGATGATAAGATCTCAAAACATGAGGACCAATTGTTAATCATATAAGATCCACGTAAGCAACGGGGCCCACCCATGTGCATAATTTGCATAAGATGCCATCTAAACTCTTAGATTATAAAACTACAATGAGTTCATATTTGATTATTGATATTTCTTTTGTCCATTCTTCATTTGTCATTTCATATATTTTTCTTTTTATTTTATATATTTCTACTAAAATTATTTGTTTCGAGATATATAATTTCAAAACATTTTTTATTAAAAAATAACTCAAAAGTCAATACCCAACCTACCTAAATGAGGCCGTCTGTATATAAAATATATTATAATCCACGTACAAAATTGGAAAAAAAAATTGGAAAATGAGAGGATAATCAAAAAATGTTTTTTTTATTTATCCTATAAACATTAAATACAGAAATGTAATATTTATTAAACTAATAGTCATCAATACTGACAGACCCATGATAAAATATCACACAAGTTGTTTAAAAAAAAATATGTAACTTACTAACTTTAACGTAAAAGAAATATACCGATATACGAGATCTTGAATAAAAACATAGAGGTGATAACTAAATAATATATATAAAAAAAATGAACGATGGGGATGAACCGATGAACTTACCCTGGATAACATGCAAATCAAGGATTGCATTTGGTTTCTACCCACAGAATCACCAACAAAAGCCAAAGATTTATCTCTTACAATCTCCAAAAACTGATACGGGTTAAAAACGGGTAGATCACACCCATCGGGTTTCCATTTCCACTTCATGAAATCCGAATCGGGTCGGCCATATTTCTGGCAGTTTTGGTGTTCATGTATGGCCCAACATGTCATGTTATTATAATATGGAGCTTCTGGGTTGGGTACCCATTCACCGGAGTACACATCGCATTTATGGTGGTTGTCATTGATGGTGATGACTTCATCTTGCGGGTGGTAGACCGGTGAGACGACGGTTGCGTCACCGGTGGAAGCATGGGTTGATGGGTATCTATGGAGTGGGTAGTACAAAGGTACAACTGTGAGGATAATGAGTGTTAGGGTTATTAATATTAGGGTTTTGGATGTGCTTTTAAGGGTTGTACCTTGGTTGTTGTTGTTGTTCTTCCCATAAGGAAGTTGATCACTTCCTGTTGTCACCTTCATCAAGAAATCTAGAGAGAGAGGGGGGGGGCGGGGTAGAGAGAGAAGGGGTACAAGTCCCAAAACAAAGGTGGTGGGTGGTTTTTATTTTATGGAAAATCTTTAATTAAGGTTTTTTTTTATATATATATATATTATAATAGTTATGTATGGTATTATGAATAATAATATTTTAGGTCGATTATTGAAAGATACGCTACAGAAAAATAATGTGGCAATAATCATATAAAACAAATTATGAGCACATCAAATCCTGTGTTTATTGAAGGAAGATAATTAAGAAATAAATTAAAGACAAATTTAATGAGGTTATGCATTTTATGTTTTTCCAGTTTGATATATTGTTTTTTTTTTTTTTTCTAAAACGAACATATGTTTTAGAAAAGGGTCTATTATGATGTTAACTATAATATAATGGCGCCTCAATTAGTATATAAACTATGTGTATGTATATGTAGTTTTCTAAAAGTCTTCTTATGATACTAAGAATAACTTTTTCTATATATAGTAAATGATCCTTACGAAGTTACTACATATAAGCTTATGTAACAAAAAACCAATGTTTTAAAATGCGGTTTTTATACCGTATCAGATTGGGTTCAGAAACGATTTAATTAGATGTATTGGGCGGTTTAATCGGGTGTAACGATCGGTTTAATCGGTTCTATCAGACGGTTTAACGGTTCTTTAAACATTGCAAAAAACACCATTCAAATAGTGTACGAGATTCACGAGAATATATATAGTTTGGATTATTTCACATCAATATAGACTAGTCTTTAGACTTGAAAGATCATTATGTCGATATTTTCTTTTATCAAAATATTTTCTACAAAAATAGCTGATATTTTGTACCATTTCATAATCCGATCAACTGTTATTTTAACGGCAATCTTATCAACTATTTATTATTATTTCTTTCATGCGAAGGTTTTTTTAGGGAAGGTGGAAATTATGATGTGCTGCGGAGATGACCTGAGATTCGGAAAATATATACGTTATGGATGCTCTAAGCATATTTATTATATAATACGGCTGAAGTATAACTTTTCTGTTCGTTTATTTAATTATGTAATTATTACTATGATTATTACTATAAACGAAAAAGAAAGTATTATATTATTCAAAAACATATATCTCACGTAGTTGTGTTGTGTATATTGTTAGAAAAAGTTAGAAGTTATGTTGAACTTAATTGACCGACCCATGCTAAACTGTTAGGGATAATCGAAATTGCTTGGATAAATCTGAAGTCGTGTAATCACTTTCAGATCAAACAATTGGAGTGGCTACCAATCTTTGATCGGATATAATCAGAATTGATTCTAGATTTCTGTATGAAACTTTGATTGAGAGATTTTGAGGGATTTTCCAGAGTGGAAAATTCGTCTAGAGTTTCAAATTGATTTGCGAGAGCATATTTTCAGTTGTTTCCACAACTGCTTGCGGTTTATTCTTTTGAACAAAACACCTTTAGTCCCTTAAGTTCCAAGAATGCATATTTAGCCCGAAATTGAATTTCTGATGCATTTTCGTATTTTCAGTTGCCCCGAAATTTTCAGTTGTTTCCACAACTGCCGCCCCTTGGACCCCGCTTCTCTCGGGAGCGTTGCCCCCTTGGATCCCCCATTAGTCCCGATAACATTCAAATAAGCGTGCACTCTTATTTGAATGTCACACGCAATCTCAAATTACACTAAAATATTCAACATAAACCATTGGGGAAACCTTAATGAATCAAAACTCATCCAAAACAATCAATATATCAATATCAAGTGTCGTATTATTTCAACCAAAAAACTATTAAAATCCTTTCAAAATTAATTGCAGTAATGTGCAAATCGTTATCCAGGCCAAAGTCAACAAGATTTCAATATCGAAGGCAACTTTTGGCCTATTTCTTTGAAGATGAGTTCAGTTCAAGAACAAAAATTTCCATCAAATCCCATCCTACATTGATTGCAACGATGGTAATTTCCATACTAATCCATCCCAACCCTCATCCATGGAAGGTGCCCCTGTCCCCTAAGAATACAAGTGAAAGAAAGATTTTTTTTTTTTTTTGAGGTGCCGCTTTAAATTTAAAGATATTGTTTTAGTAGTCTATGAAATTGGTTGATACGATAAAGAAACGGAATTATATTTTTAATTAGTTGGCTTTAACTTTAAGGATATTGTGACCAATATTCCCCAAGGCTGTCGCCTCTGGGATTTGGCCAATGCGTTAAGAGATTATGGGGAGATTGCGGGTGCATTCATTGCAAAAAAAGAAAGATAAAGATGGTAGAATTTTTGGCTTTGTGAGTTTTAAAGGTGTTAGGGACTTGGAGGATCTTAAATACAATTTATCCAAGGTTAAACTGGGAGGAAACAAGCTTGTGATTAACGTGACTTTATTTGCTAAAGAAAACGGGATTCCTAAGATTGCTGATGGCAAAGGTGGTAAAGGGGGTATAGCGAAGATGACGGAAGCTAATCAACATAGAGTTCAGGAGGATAATCTTCAGGCCAAGGGGCTGAACTCAGTTAAAAGAGGAGTTTCTTTTCTGGACGTTCTTACAAATAAAACCCATGTGGAGAAGGAGGAAGACGTGTTGGTGTTGGACCCTTCTATTTTTTCTCTTGTCAGCTACTCCGGGAGAGGAGCGGTAGGTAGAACGTTGGGATTTCACGAGCTCAGATCTCTCAAAGCCTCGTTGATGGATGCGGGTTTCGGGGGAGCCTCCATTCAATACTTGGGTGGCCTGTCAGTGTTGATCTCGTTTGATAATGAGGAATTGATGTCTAAGCTGGTTAATGAGAAGGAAACATGGGGCCGGTGGTTCTCCTTGCTTCAACCATGGCTAGGTCAGGCTCTTCCCTATGAGAGACTCGCATGGGTCAATATTCTTGGTGTACCTCCTCATCTAGTCTCAAGAAGTGTCTTTGATTTGATTGGAAGCAAGTATGGTAAGGTTGTCCAATCTTCTCAGTTTCTCGAATCGGGCGGGGATCTCTCGTTTGATCGGCTGGGAATTCTTTTGGATTCGGGTAATAGGATTAACGGACTTCTCAAACTTTGTTGGCAAGATAAAAGATATAAGGTGTGGGTGGTCGAAGAAAACGATCCAATGGATCCCTGATTTCCTTGACGACGATGAGGACTCGGTGGCTATTTCATCGGAATTCGGTGGTGTCCCGGAGTCTCCGGCGAACGAAGGCTTTGACGATAAGGAAGATGAAGAGTTCATGGTGTCTCCTAATGAGGAAGTTGAAAAGTCTATGGAGAATCGAGAAGGAACTGGTGACATGCATGCTCCCATGTAGAAAGAGAGTATGGGCGACGGTTTTGTTTCTGAGGTATCTGGAGATCAGATGCATGGGGAAGAGGGACAGAATTCTGATTTTAATATTCTTGTTAGTAAAAGTAATTGTCAGGCGGGGGGAGTGGTCCAAGGAGATTCGTTTTCTTTCAATATAGGGAAGTCCACTTTGAGCAAGCCCAATAAGAAATGTAGGATATCCTCTTTAAAAAATAGGCCACCAACTGTTTTGGTGGGGCAGCCCAAGTCGCTGAGGAGACAAGACCCAGGAAGAGGTCCAGGTCTTTTTTAGATGGGGATGGTAACCCAGGAAGTCTCGAGAACACTGGAGAAACTGGGGGCGATGGAAAAGACAAAGGATTTGAGCAATTTTTCTTTGATTTAAACAATATGGCTTCAGATGAGAATAATTCTAATGTCAAATCGGACGTGGTCCCTGTGGGTGAGGTTCATCACTTCTCTGGGGAAGAAGGAGGTAAAGGAACGGAGGATATCGGTGCGACAGAGACGTCGGGAGTGGAGAAGGAAGTGTCGGAAACAGTTAAGGTTGGCTCGAAAATCGGAATTAACATATCTGATCATCCGGATCTGGTCAGGAGATCTATTAACTCAGGTATTAATGTGGTTCAATTATGAATTTTCTCTTTTTGAATATCAGGGGAATTGGGGGTTCTAATAAATCTGGTTAGGTGAAGGATCTGGTTACTAAACACGACATCTCGTTTCTTTCTCTTCAAGAGTCTAAGTCTTCTAATGTTTCTTGCTCCGACATTGCTATGCTCTGGGGTAAAAAGGAATTTGGGATGGACTTCGTAGAGTCTGTGGGATTGTCTGGAGGTTTAATTTGTATCTGGGATGAGAAGCTTTTTCGACAGACGGGTGGCTCTAAGAATAGGCGTTTTTTGCATGTTAGAGGGACCTTGGTGGGTTGTGGTTCTGCTGTCAACATTCTCAATGTTTACGCTCCTCAGGGACAGGGGGTGTCGGCTAAAAAGACTTTATGGGGAGAGTTGAAAAACATTATCGATTTGAACGATGGTTTATGGGTCGTAGCAGGTGATTTTAATGCAGCCCGGTTTAGAGAGGAAAAGAGAAATTGCTCGTTTAAACAGAACTGTGCTAATCACTTTAGTGAGTTTATTTTTGACTCGGGTTTAATAGAATATAGCATGAGTGGCAGGAAGTTCACGTTCTACTCCGATAATGGCAGCAAGTGCAGCAAACTTGATCGGTTCTTAGTAAATTCCGACTTCTTTAACTCGTGGCCGGCGGCCAGCTGTCGGGTTCTTTCGAGACTTTGATCGGACATAATCCTATTGTTTTGGTGTGTCGGTCGAAAAATTTCGGCCCGCACCCTTTTCGGTTTTTTAACTCTTAGATTGGTAAACTGGGCTTTGATGAGGTAGTGACCAAAGTTGTTTTTGTGTTCGATTTGGTCGATATTTATCCTGACATTACTCTCATTAGAAAACTAAGTTTCATTAGAGACCGGTTGAGAGTTTGGAAAGACGATTTGAATCGGAAGGAAGGTGAGGATTTGGAGGCCGCTAAGACTGAACTCGAGACCTTAGAAGCTATTCTTGATCATAGAGACTTTACCGAGGAAGAGGAATGGATGTTTTATGAAAACAAAAATATTATTCGCGAGGCGGAAGAGACCAAAACATTGGATCTTAGACAGAAATCACGAATCAGATGGGCGAAAGAAGGAGACGAAAACTCTAAATTTTTTCACGCTATGATCAATAACAGGAAAGTTAGTAACACGATCCATGGTCTCGAAGTGAACGGGGTTTGGACTTCCAAACCTTCCCTTGTGAAAAAGGAAGTATTTCGGTTTTTTAAAGATAAGTTTGTACAGGAGGACGATAGTAGACCCCATATGATGTGCCTCCAAATTAAGAAGATCTCTTCGACGGTTGCGGCCAGCTTAGAGGTTCATTTTTCTAAGGAGGAGATTAAAGTGGCGGTATTCGAATGTGGTAAAGATCGTGCTCTTGGCCCCGATGGCTTTAACTTTAGATTTTTTACCCACTTTTGGGACCTTTTTGCATCGGATTTCTATAACATTCTGGAAGCCTTCTTTGCATCGGGGAAGTTAAGGGATGCGGGTCGGCGTTTATTACTCTAATTCCTAAGATTAGAGATCCTTTAGGGTTGAATGATTACCGTCCCATCAGTTTGGTTAGTGTTATCAACAAAGTGGTGTCCAAAGTGCTTGCGAATAGGTTGAAACCGGTTCTTAATGAGGTTGTGTCAAATTCTCAATCAGCTTTCCTTGGGGGTAGATTCATTTTGGATGGGCTTCTGATCATTAATGAGCTTTACTCTTGGGCCAAAAAAAATAAAAATAAAAACAAGTTTTCTTCCTCAAGTTGATTTCGAGAAAGCATACGACAATGTGAATTGGGGCTTTATTCTGGATATCCTTCATCAAATGGGTTTTTGGGGAGAAGTGGTGTGGTTGGATTTCGGGCATTTTGGCTTCGGCCAGGGCGTCCGTGTTGGTGAATGGTTCGCCCACTTTCGAGTTTGCATGCAATAAAGGAATGAGGCAAGGTGATCCAATTTCTCCGTTTCTCTTTGTTGTGGTGATGGAGGCGCTTTCTTGCCTTTTCAATAAGGCTTGCGAGGTAAACGTTTTTAAAGGTATCACTCTTCCTGACAACGATACTAGTGTTTCTCATTTATTTATTGCCGACGATGCTATGATTATGGGGATATGGAACAGAGAGAATATTTCCAACGTCGTTAGGATCTTAAGGTGTTTCCATGTGTGTTCGGGCTTGAAGATAAATTTTAACAAGTCTAGTATTTTAGGTATAGGAGTTACAGTCGAGGAAATCGAGGAGACAGCGGATTGGATTGGGTGTAAGGTTGATTCTATTCCCTTTAAGTACTTAGGTTGACGGTCGGTGCCAACATGAATCGTATCAACAACTGGAGGTCGGTTTATGATATTTTCGAGAATCGCCTATCTCTTTGGAAGGCAGCTTTGTTATCCATTGGAGGAAGGGTTACTTTAGTTCGATCGGTCCTCGAAATCTTGACTACTTATTTTATGTCCCTTTACAAAGCTCCTGTGAGGGTTATCAGAGATCTGGAAAGTATTATAAAGAAGTTCTTATGTGGCGGTTCGAATAATGTGAGGAAAACTCATTGGGTGGCGTGGGATAGGGTGGCATTACCAAAGAAAGCGGGAGGTTTGGGGTTGAGTAAATTATTGGACATTAATCTGGCGTTGCTTTGTAAATGGGGATGGAAGTTTAAAAACGAACCTGATAGCTTATGGGTTAAAGTCATTAATGCTATTCATTCGGGGCGATCGGAATGGGTTTTTTTTACCTTATAATAAAGCGATTAGAGGAGCCTGGACTAATATATGCAACATTATTAGCAAACCGTTAATTGATAACAAGCCTTTACGCAGCTTTTTCAAAGGAGAGGTTGGTTCAGGTACGGATATTTTTTTCTGGTTGGATCCCTGGTTATCCGAGGTCCCTTTTAAAGAGTTATTCCCTTGTCTCTTTCGCCTGGAAGTTGTTAAAAATTGCTCAGTGAGTGATCGGTTGTCTCGAGGCGTTTGGTGGCTTTGGAAGAATGATCCGGATATGGTTGAGGAGGTCCAGGAGTTGGCTTCGATTACGGGTATGTTATCTTCGATAGTCCTCGGTGTTGGTAGAGATAGATGGAAATAAACGGGCGATGCAACGGGTATTTTTTCGGTGAAATCAGCAAACCATATTCTGGTTCGTGGTAGATGTGATCCGAATACTTTTGTGTTTGAGTGGTGCAAATGGGTTCCAGCTAAGTGTAATATTTTGGCATGGAGATTAGAGTTGAATCGTATCCTGACTTATGATACATTACTCTCTAGGGGCATTGTCAATCAACCTGGGGTATGCCCCCTGTGCGGCGACGAAGACGAATCCGTGTCTCATCTTTTTATCTCGTGTCACATTGCGGATTTAATTTGGCAGAAGGTTAGTAGATGGTGTCGCATCCCGTCGATCTTCGCGTTCTCGATGAAGGATCTTTTCGAAGTTCATAAGTTCAGCAGAATGGGTCGCTCAGATTCGAAGGTTCTTCACGGCATCATCATCATCGCTTGTTGGTGCATTTGGTCGGCGAGAAATAACACGGTTTTTGAAGGCTATCGGACGAAAGTGGAAGATATTTTTAGCGAGTTAAGATCCATGGGATTTTTTTTGGCTTAAGCATAGGTCTCAATTTCAGTCGATAGGATGGAGCGAATGGTGTAAATTTGTAATTATGTAATTTTGTTTTGTTGTTTGTTGGTTGCCGGCCCGGTCTTCGGGTTGGCGGTGTGTGAATGAAAGTCTTTTAAAAAAAAACTTTAAGGATATTGTTTTAACTATGAAATTGGTTGATAAGATAAAGAAATGGAATTATATTTTAAGTTGTGAATTTTTTGTTCTTTAGTACAAAAAAACATACTAGGTTCTTATATGATGTAAAAAACATGGAATGAGTTAATCAACAATATAATTTATTTTGATGTGGGGTTATTCCACTTGGCAGAGACATAAGTCATTTAGAGGGGTGGTTACAAGTTTAAATTTGGGTAAGAGAAATAGTTTAGAATTTGTGGTGTAAATGAGAGTATGAGTAACTTCTTTTATTAAAAAAAATATAAATTTATAACACAAAACATACAAAATCATTCAATAAACAAATTATTATTCATTTAAAACAGATGTTAAATCTAGAAATAAATTGAACTCATACCAAAATCATCATTTGGGATAGACGACTTATCAGTTATCCAACACAACTCATACCAAAATGTTAAGCCTCCATTTCAATTGACACTAGAGTTTTGATATTTGACTAGAGATGCTTTAGAACACAATGATATTTGAGGTGGTACAATACAAGTACGATTATCATGATGATATCTATTTGTAAAACGTAGGCTACAAGTTGCATGTATTTTCCTCATCATGAGACGCTATAAGACTATAGGGTGTGGAGGAGGGTAGTCCTTAAAGGATGATCTGCCACGAAGGCGTCCACGTAAGCGGGTGTGAAGCTGAGCCTAAAGGGTATGGACCTAGGATGTGGGGATGGGCATCAATATATAGATATGTGTGTTGTATATATGTGTGTGTGAGAAGAGGAGGCCTAGCAAGACCGTCTGGAAGGTGACGAGGAGGACAGGGACGTACCTAGGGGGCGGTGTGCAGGCACGGCACCGCACCAAGCCGGCTCTAGGCCGTCCTCCACACCGCTTAGACTAAAGGGTATGGAGAGGATGGGCTCGGATGGGTTGAGCCGCCACGTAGGCGCCACGTAGGAGTGGCTTGGATGGGATGAACCTAGAGGGGTGGAGAGGGATGGAGGATGAGGCCCCACAACAATAAAAAAATATAAAATTTTAGAGAGAGATAGAGAGAGAGGAGAGACAAAGATAGAGAGAGAGAGAAGAAAGGTGGTCCGTCTCAATCGGCGGTGGTGGGCCGTTTGGGCCGAGACGAAGCTGAGGGGGATGGTGTGGGGGCTTGGCGCCGGACCAAGCCGGGGCTAGCCAACCCCCATACCCATTAGTCTTAGTCTAAGATTAAAACTCTATGGACTGCATTTGCGGCCTAACTGACAGTTCACCCACAAGTCAAACTGATTGCTACTTTTGACAGCTACATGTTCGATTCCACAAATCAACTAGACACTTTTAGTTTTTTTATCTTTGTCACCGCAAATTAAGCTTTTTTTTTTAAGTTAGCAAATGAAAGTTATTATAAAAAAATTAAATGAACACAAAATTAAATAAATTAAAGACGTACATTATATACGATATATAGTATAAGGTGTTGTGTCAATGAATAATAAGTTACGAGAGAGCAATGACAACGCCGACAATCAAATTTGTTCTAAACGATTCTAAACATAAAAATATAGCTAGATACATTTCTTTTAATTGTTTATTAGTAAGGAAAGTATGAGAGATGCTTGCTTGAGATCTAGAAAAAGAATATTGGAAAGTTGTCTCAAAATTATCAACCTAAACGTGTCAAGCGCGTGTTTACGGTTGTCTCAACAATTATTAACTTATTTCCATGTAATGTCCTATGTAAAATGAGTTTTTTTAACCTAGTTATTTTAACTCTAATATTAGAAAATGGCGTGAACAAATTGCTTCAGAAAAGTTTATTTTTTCTTTCGTAGGTATGCATAACAAGAGGACGGGGACTATAAGATATTTTTGCCTGCATTTGCTTCAACTCATTTCATTTCATGTCATACTACGAGAAAAATAATAACATTGGATATCGTCCAGGATTTTGATAGGTCGGAAGATGAACGGGTTTTCAAACCCTATCAATCTTCAGGGCCGGCTCAATGCTAACAACATGTAAAGCAAGGGCTTAGGGCCTAAAATATAGCGACTCAATTTAATTTTCTTTTTTCTGTATATTAGAAGCATTGTGTAGGGGTTGGTTACGGTACATGCCATATTTATCCTACAAACCGTAAGAACAGACCCTAGCATAAAAAAAAAGTTAAATTAGCACATACTAAAACAATACACGCATAAAAGTAGCACTTTTGAATTATATTAGCACACGAAAATTAATCAAGATAATTGATTTTAGCACATTAGTGAATGATATCAGCATTTTTCTTTATATCAGCATATTGAAAACAAAAGAAAGATCAAAATAAAGAATTAATTGGTTGTTAACATAATTATAGGGAATTCAACATAATTTATATTATTTAGGTTATTATTTTACCATTTTTCTATAATTTGTTGGGTGTCATATGACATTTTTTAAATGGTTCTTACAGTTTGTATACGAAATATGGTTTGTATTTGATCCTACTCCGCATTATACAAGTTAATTTTCCTGTTTTTGAGTTTCTTATTAATTATCGGATAGAATCCAAACTCCTTTACAACAACTTTAATAAATAACCAAATCAAACGTGGGCAAAATCAACGAAATCGTCGGCTTTGGAATTGCAGTCTTTCACTTTGGAAGTGCAATCATCTAATAATATTCCTTCTTACAAGGTATTCCATGCCTTACTTTCCCGATGGTTGGCTTTTACAAATTTGCAACTACAACTCACCTAGTGATTCAAGATATTCAAACATGCAACGATTTACCCCCAAACTTCCCTTTGATTTTGCTGAATTTGGGAGGTGATTTGAGAGAGAAAACCTATCTCTCTCTCTAATTTTCAACACACACACGCACACACTACTTATAGTGTTTTAATTTTTCCCATCTTTTATATACTCAACTTTCTAAAAGTGTCATTATAGCCCCTATAGTTTCATCACTTAATTTGGTTTGGTCTTCCCTTGATATTTCTTACTTTAGTCAAATATTGTTAACTAAGTTAAACATTCCTAATTACATATTTCATGTTAAACATTATAATAAAGGTGATATTCAAATTTAGCATTTTCAGGTGTTACAAGTCTACCCCCTTAAAGAGGTTTCGTCCCCGAAACCTAATTTACGTACCAAAGAGAGCTTCTCATCTCCTCTTCGGACTCCCATGTGATGTTCGACCCATTTTGGTGATCTCACTTTACTTTGACTTGATCAACATCCGTGTTCCTAAAACATTTAATCTTTCGGCCAAGGATTGCAATATGTTTCACCACGTAATTGAAATTCGTGTCGACTTCTATATCATCGAGGGGGTACAAAAACCGCCTCGTCGGCCAAACACTTTCGAAAATATGAAACATGGAAAGTGTTGTGGATACCGCTTAATTTGTCTGGTAACTCCAAACGATATGCCACTTGGCCCATTCGATCAATTACCTTGAAAGGCCTGATAAATCGGGGGCTCAACTTCCCTTTCTTTCTAAAAGGGATTATCCCCTTCCAAGGAGACACTTTCGACATAACTTTATCTCCTTGTTGAAATTCTATGGGTCTTTGTCTCTTATTCGCATAAGATTTTTTTGTCGATCCTAAGCCGCTTTCAAATGGGCATGGATCGCGTCCATCTTTTCAGTCGTGGCCCTAACCATATCTTTGTGAGTAAGCTCATGAGTACCCAACTCACCCCAAAACACCGGGACTCGGCATTTCCGACCATAAAGCATTTTGTACACGGGCATAACAATGCTAGAATGGTAACTATTATTATACGAGAATTCAACCAATGGTAAATAGGTGTCCCAACTACCGCTGAAATCTATTATGCAAGCCCGGAGCATATCTTCCAATGTTTGAATTGTTCTTTCACTTTGCCCATCGGTTTAGGTGGTAAGCTATACTAAGTAACAACTTTATACCCATTTGCTGCTGAAAATCTTGCAAAAATGAGAAGTAAACAGAGTATCTCTATCGGATACGATTGATACTAGCACCACGTGATGGGACACAATCTCGTTCATGTACACATCCGCCATCTTTTCGGATGTGTAGCACTCACGAATAGGAATAAAATGAGCACTTTTAGTCAACCTATCCACAAACACCCAAATAGTACCAAACCCCGAGCCATTCTCGATATATTAGTTAATAGGTCCATAGTAATATGTTTCCATTTCCATAGGTTATATCCAAGGGCTTGAGCTTGACATAAGGCTTTTGGTGTTCCGCCCTGACTTGCAAACAAGTTGAGCATTTCTCTACATGCTTTGCAACATCCTATTTCATCCTGGGCTACCAATAGTCACGTTTCAAGTCTCAATACATCTAGGTCACCCCCAGGTGAATTGAGTAACGAGAATTATGGGCTTCGTCAAGTAAGATGTTCTTGACACCGCATGTTTTTGGAACCCAAATTCTACCAAATCGGGATTTCAACCCATTTTCACCATCCATAATATCTTTCACTTGACTATTTACTCACTCTTTTCTTCAATTCTATTATTCTGTTGCTTCTGATTGGGCCTCTCGAATTTGGTCAAGCAAACCTGAAGTCACAACTAGTTGCATAGACCATAGTTGAATACGAGTATATCATTCCTTTCGGCTTAGCGCATCCGCCAGTACATCGGCTTTTCCCGGGTGATAATGAATTTCATAATCGTTGTCTTTAATCGTTTCTAGTCAACGTCGTTACCTCATATTCAACTCCTTTTAGTTAAAGAAGTATTTCAGGCATTTATGATCGGTGAAAATGGTGCATTTCACCCCATACAGATAATGCCTCCATTTTTAAGGCAAAAACCACCGCCGCCAACTCTAGATCATGAGTCAGGTGCTTAGTTTCATGAACTTTCAACTGCCTCGGGGCATAGGCAATTACCTTACTCCTTTGCATAAGTGCACACCCATGACCAAGGCGTGATGCATCAGAATACACTACCATATCATCGGTACCATCTGGTAAACTTAACACGGGTGCATGAGTTAACTTTTCCTTAAGCGTTTGGAACACCCTTTTCTTGCTCATCTCCCCATACAAATTTTTCTTCCTTGCGTGTTAGCTTAGTTAGAGGCGGGGCAATTTTGGAGAAATCTTGGATAAACCTCCGATAATAACCCGCAAACCCCAAAAGGCTTCTAATCTCTGACGGGTTTTTCAGAGGATTCCATCTAGACACAACTTAAATCTTTGATGGGTCTACTAACACCTTCAACACTTATGATATGCCCAAGGAATTGTAATTCTTGAAGCCAAAAAGCGCACTTCGAGAATTTATCATAAAGTTTTTCCTATATCAAAGTCTCTAGTACCTCTCGCAAGTGACGAGTGTTATCCGCCTCACTCTTCTAGTAAATTAAGATGTCGTCTATGAACACTATCACTAATTTGTCAAGAATGGGTTTGCAAACCTGGTTCATGAGATCCATGAACGCCGCAGGTGTGTTTGTTAACCCAAATGAAATCACGGGAAATTCATAATGCCCGTATTGAGTACCGGAAGCCGTTTTCAGTACATATCCTTCTTTCACCCTCAACTGATGATAACCCGACCTTAAGTCGAATTTTGAGAACCAACTCGTGTCTTGTAATTGGTCAAATAAGTCATCGATTCAAGGGAGTGGATTCCTATTCTTTACTATAAGCTTGTTTAGCTCGAAGTAATCAATACACATTCGTATACTTCTGTTTTTCTTCTTCATAAACAATACTGGTGCTCACCATGGGGAAACACGTGGTCGAATGAACCCCTTATCTAGCAAATCTTGTAATTGGGTCGTTAACTCTTGGAGTTTCGAAGGTGCCCACCTATATGGTGCCATGGCAACCATTTTGGCCCCGGAACAAATTCATTTCTGAATTCCACCTCGCGTTCTCGTGGTGTGCCTGGTAAGTCTTCCGGAACAATCCATCCGCACCACTATGCGAAATTCTCCTGCCATTGGTATTAAATCAATCGGGTATTCTGCGCCTTCAAAGATAATCTTGCAACCTCGGTAAATATCACAAACAAGAAAACTTTTATTATCACCTACCTTTGCTTCTAAAGGCGTAGGAAATTTTGACATAATAAAAGAAGAGTGTCGAATAAATTCATGTGAAATAAATGATTTATTCGCACCTGTCTCAAATAATACACATCGGGGAACAAAATAACTATAAATGTACCTATAACCACATCGGGTTCAATCTTTGCCTCTTCTAGAGTGATTTTGAAAGATCTCGCCCACGATTTTGGGGCTTAAACTTTCATGTTGGTCTTTGCACCCGCTTCTACCAAGTCTAGGCACTCGGCCTTTTTGTGACCCGGTTTATAGCAATTATAGAACACGTACATTTTGATGGGACAGTTTGTGGCCTCGTGACCCGTGTTCCGACAATTTACACATGGTCGGTTTTTGAAGTAGCACTCACCCCGATGAGTACGGCCACATGTTTTACAACTTGGTGACCCACCCTTCGCGTTTCCCTTTTTAGGAGATTCAGCCACTTTCTGTTTCTTAGACGGGCTTGGATTAGCATTCACTGCCCTCATTTCTCCTCTCTCAACTTGTTTCTTTAATTCAATTTCATGCTCTCGAGTGACACTGATTATTTCCATTAAGTTCTCAAACTTTGAGGGAGTCATGAACTCCCAATACTCGACGCAGAGCATATTATGGTAATAATAAATTTTCTACTCCTCCCTTTGCACCAACTCACCACCAAACTTTAATTTATCCAGAAAAATCCCCTTGATCTTATCAATAGTTTTACCTTTATACCTTAACTGCATAAATTCTTCATTGATTTTGTTTACCACTACCTTAGGGTTGTGGTGTTTGAGGATGGATGCCTTAAATTCCTCCCACGTCTTAGCCCGTACAGCTTCGGTTCCTTTCCTACCTTAATAATATCCCACCAATCCTCTACTTAACTTCTTAATTGGCCGGTCTCGTATGCCACAAAGTCGATTGGATAATAATGGATTCTTTCAAAGACGCCTTCAATATCTCTTATCCCTCTTTGGAAAGCGATCGAATCCACCTCCCCATTGTAAACCAGAGGCTTGAATGCCCAATCTAGCCTCATGCAATTGTATAAACGTGCAACGTCATGGCTGGTTGATCTACATAAAAACTCTTTACCATATAAAATAAGAAAAATTGCGAAAATATTCTCGGCATTCACATGAAGTTCTACCAAACATAGTTAAATATTCATCATATTTGTTAGTAACATTACCTGTTGTGAGTTAACGAATAGCATCGTGAAGCTCTTTTTCGACCTCCCTTCGTAACCATTATGAAACCATTTAAACCTTTCGACTGCATCTGTATCCCCGATTTTTTAAAACAATTACTTCTACACAAAATCTTGATCTAGACATACTTGCGTCGTACTTTGAGTTTTTGACGATGTAATCGTTCATTAGAACTTCACGAGCCAATTCACGATCACAAAGCACATATTTTTTCTTTGATTGTGCTGTATCCTAAACCGGGCTTGTTGCGGCAACCAACTGGAAAAAAATCTATACGCATAATTGAAAATGTGATATTTATAGTGATTTGAAAATATTCTTATTAAATGTAACGAATTTATAGTAGTTGGTGAACGACACTCTCCCTCACCTCTCCCTGAGTTCCACAACTCGAAAACAATACTCGGATGGCGTACCCGCACGGTTGCAGAGATGTACTCCTCCAACTCGAAGGTACTTAATGGAATCCAGATGAATCCGAGTAAGGCGCCCCCATCCGCCTAAATCATATAATTGGTAACTGTTCTAGAATTGTTTTAGGTCATTAACTTAAATGGTTCACGCAATCTAATTGTTGTTGAACTAAATATATCAACTAATAATAAAAGATTGTGTTAAAAATACATTAAATCATGTGTTTATATATTATGCTCACATTTCATTTAGAGTAAATTACAAGTTTTGTTCTTTATCTTTACCCCAAATTGCAGGTGCTGTCCTTTAGCGCAAAAGTTGACAAGTTTTGTATTTAATGTTCTAAAATCTTGCACGTTATGTCCTTTAGGCCAAACCTAGTTAGATTTTTTTAGTAAAATCAGATTACACAAGGGTATTTTAGTCGTTTTACTAAATTGTTTAATATAATTTAAAAAACTAAAACAAAATATTTTAAAAAATTATCACCACCACCATTAACCCACCACCACTATCTATTATGTCTCTCTCCTTCAACCATCACCTCCATCAACACTCCACCACCACAACCACCTTCACCCACCACCGCCACAATTACTTTCTATCTACCTGTCCAATTGTTAGGATCTGAGTTTGGTTTTGATTGTGTTTTACGTTTGAAATAAGATGAAGATGGATGAGTAGTGCAGCGGAATTTAAGATGGAAACAAACTTTGCACACAATCAATCAGGAGAATTGCTTTAATCAAACATTTCCAACAAAGAATCGAAAGATTGAATTTATTTCAATAACGATTACAATGCATGTATGAATACAAACTCCCGCTCAGCCTGAGCTCACAGTGTTTGTTCGTGCATGAAGAAGATTTTGTGAAGAGCTAACAGAACAGTGCATGGTACTGTTCTATTTATAGGCACGGACAAACCACTGAGGCATCAATGTTGACGTCACCATGAAAGTGACATCTAACCTCCTAACAACTTCTAACAACTGATCTATATAAACACTGCTTAAGCTATCAACTTCTATACAATATATTACATAATTAAACTAAACTACTACGGGTCCTTCCACTGTTGTGACTTCAGCAATACTTGATAACTACCAGTAGTGCTTGACCCAAAACAGTAGATTGAACAGCAGGTCTTTAGTCTTTGACTTGATCAGCGGTTGTAGGCCAGCAGTTGTAATCGATCAGTAGATAGGAGGTCAGCAGATGTTGAAACCACTTTCAAGGGGAGAGACTTGTAACACAACATCTGCTTATTCTGGATCCACTGTCCTGATCCAGTTTTGGCTTTAATTATCTGTTCCTATGATAGGGTTTAATCCCAACAATCTCCCCCTGGAACAGATAATGCCAAAACCCTTCATTATTGTGGAA
This sequence comes from Helianthus tuberosus, assembly GCA_030545235.1. NCBI lineage: Eukaryota > Viridiplantae > Streptophyta > Magnoliopsida > Asterales > Asteraceae > Helianthus > Helianthus tuberosus. The sequence goes on along the minus strand of CM060399.1, from coordinate 165,984,164 downwards.
CTTTATTGCCTCATCAACAGTTCCCTTATCTGACCTTTAAGTTGCAACTCAAAGTCTAGGGCATCTGTGTCATCTTCATCCCTACAAAGTGGAAGATCAAGGAGATCCTGCATATCTTCAAGACTTAGGCCAAGTGCTTGTTCCCTTGTTATTTTCTTCACTTCTCCACTTGACTTGAACACTGTCAGTACATGGGTCTGTTTGTCAGTTTTCCACTTTAGTACTTTTGAGTCTGGTGGGTTTCTTGGGAGATTTTTATTAGATGAGGAGTTTGGTGATGCAGGCCTTGTGATGACTGTTTGAGCAGTGCTTTCAGGTTGGTTTAGGCCAAGAGTTTCAGCTATCATCTGCTTAATGCCCTCTTTTACAAATTCATCTCCTGCCATTAATTCTTCCACTGTTTCAGTAACCAACTGTTCTTGTTGTCTTCTTTTGTAGATGGCAGCACCAGTTGGAGCAGTGGGTCTCCTGATTTGCAGCTTTGGTGGTCTTTTTGAGACCTCTGCTTCAGGGTAGTCAGGTTTTTGTGGAACTTTAGGATCTTTCTTCCTTAATTCCTCCAACCTTTTGTAGGTGGACCTTACAATGTCTTCTTTCCATCTTGCTACTTGATTTTTGGACCCATAGTCAGCAGCAACTAATTCCTCTTTCATTCTCCTCAGTTCCAATGTCTTCTCAGGCACATTCTTTTTGTACTTTGACCAATTTGGAGGAGTGTGTTTAACCTTATTCTTTATCATTTCTTGAATCCTGGCTGCTTCTTGTTCAAGCTCAGAAATGGTCCACTCCTTGTACATATGCTTTTCTCCCTTGTACTTCTTGGTTTCCATGATGCTTTCAATGTAGTCTTTTCTCAAAGTCTCATCTGCTCTTTCTGAGATTTGTTGACAAACATTTTTTTGCAAATTGCTCTAAGGATCTGACTTGAGTAAATAGAAACTGGTAATGCCTTTGAATTTCTTTGTCAGTTTTTCCTTGAGAGTTTCTTTTGGAAATATCCTCTGCCTGTTTAGCCTTAACTTTCAAATATTCTTCAATGTTGTTAGGCCTTGGATATCCTTCAACTGATGGCAACTTCCTTTTAGCAGGGTCATCCTCATAGTAGAAGGATTTGATTTCTTCTCTAACTGCTTCAAGTTCTAGAGGAAATTGGACACCTGCAGGAGTGATAATAGGGATTGGTTGTTGTACAGGAGCTGAAGAGAGAGGAACAGGTTTTGGAATCAGTGCAAGAGATTGTGAAGATGTTGGTGGTGGTGATGGAGAATCATCATCAAGTATGAAAATCCTTCTCCTTTTTATTGTAGGAAAGGCTGATGATGTCTTGGGTGGATCAGTGGTGGTATTTTGAGTGGTGGATGGTGACTGAGTAACAGCTGTTGAAACAACTGGTGTTTCAACCACTGTTGTCATTACAACAGATGTTGTAACATCTGATGTCTTCTACTTTTTGGCAGGAGGTGATGGTGGTGAGGTTGTTTTTGGTGGTGTTATTGGTGGAGTGATTTTTGGTAGTGGTGGTAAGGCAGTGGTTTTGGTGTGTGTTGAAGTGGTAGTTTGAGGTTTGGAGCCTTTAGTAGGTGGTTTGGAAGCATGCTTTTTAGGTTGCCTCACTTGTCTAGTGGGCTTCTTCTTTTATTCCTTGGGATTTTTATCATCCATAGGTTCAGAAGGACCTTGTGCATTTAGCTTCATGAAATCTCTCTTCTCCTGTTCCCACCTGGTTTTATCCTTAGCCTCTCTATCCCTTTTTACACTTACTTTTGCTTCAGCTAGTGCATTTTCAGTAACATCAATCTTTTTACTACCATCTGGCAAGGGAATGTTTTTAGTCATGTTTTCCTTTTCTGGTTCGATATAAATACCATCTTCAATTCCCTTCTTTATCCATTGTTTGATTTTCTCCCCCTTTTTGGCATTATCTGGAGGAGGGTTATCAATGAAGAGAACAGTGGGAGGAGCAGTGCCAGTGGTTTTCAGAATGTGGGCTTTTAAAGCCTTGATGTCAGCTTGGGTATCTTTAAACCTTGCTTCCGTGAGAGTTCTGATCTTTTGAATTTGGTTCTCATGTTGCTGATCAGCTAGTTCTCTTTGATGTCGGGGCAATGGTTGAAATAAACTCCACAGCTCATTAGATAATGGAGCAGCTGTTGGGGGTGGTGCAGCAGTGGATGTAGACTTTTGAGAATTTAACACCTGTTGCAGCATTGTTTTGATGTCTGCAACAGATGATTCAATTTTGTCCACTTTCTTCGTCAATTCTTTATATTTTAAACCATCACCCAAATGAATGGAATCATCTGATTTCCCACCAGCAGTGGTTGTATCAATGGTAGACTTAGGGAATGTATCCCAAAAGTCATCCACTGATGCCCTGTAACATCCTTGCTATTATTTTAAAGGTTCTCGTATAGATTACAAAAAAAAACAAACTTGTAACAATGATTACAAGTGCATTTAAATTTTCTATTTAATTAAAACCTTTACAATTTAAAAACAATACAACATAATGTAGTTTAGTCATCGTTTGAAAGTTACGACGACACACCGTGCGGAAGCTTCTTTTTCATGTGTTCGGTTCTTTCTCGCCGCTTGATCTTCATCCGGGTACTCTTGATATCCACCTATGATCAAAACCAACATAAAAGTTAGTTTTGATAACTTAAATATAAGTCTAAACAAGTTCTAAGCAATGAATAATCAAACAAAATATTTATTTCCAACTTTGATGTCTTAAACAACCAAAATACATACGCTAGTGTATTTTAACCCGAAATCTTTAGCACGGGTTCATAATAATTTTTTTTATAAATTGCGTGACTAGTTCGTAGGCTATGTGCATAAACTGTTTTTGACCCGTTTAGGGAATTTAAGCAATTTAGTCTAAAACTTGCCCTTTTCTTTCGACACTACAAAATTCCATATCTAAATATCTACATATAATCCACCACAACTATTTTGTGGTGGATTTAACATAATGAACCCCTTCTTCCCAAATTTTACCCTTCAACTAGCCGTTTCACGCAAATGACCATTTTTAGGCATTTGAACGATGAAGTTTACGCCTACAACTCTTACATGCATCTAAGGGTTACATAATTTTAATACAAGTCTCTAAACGGCCTCTAAGGGTTGTTTGCCCGATTTACCCAACAAGGGCGTTTTGGTTAATTTAGTCCCTCCTTTTACAACAAAGGCCCTTTGCTAATGTATCTGACCAACATTGTCCTTTTAACTATAAATCTATATATACGCGTACCTGGCTCGAGTCAATATATAGACCCATTTTATACCTTGCTTTAACTAAATGATATTCTATGGCGTCGCAATCTACCAAATTGCTAATTGCTCCTGTTAACATATGACTTGACAACAATCATTAGCCGATATTGTCAAATGGTGTTTTCACCACCATTTGACCCGTTTGGACTGTATGACCAACATTTGCATAGGTTATTAAAACATGGTTTTCAATTTCTCACTCTCACATCCGACCCATTTCGGATTTTAACTCAAGATCCTTTTTAAGTTAAAATCTACATTAGTCGACGCTTGACTATATTTCCATTTTTTTACCCTCTTTCTCATAAACCATGGTTTCTATCATTTATATTTGTTCCGACCCGTATCATTACGCGTCGGAACCCGTATTTCGAATATTAATCTTCTCGTATTCATAACTTATAGAATTTATACGTATTCTACCAAGAAGTGTAAGTTTCACTTACCTTGCATCCGGTTATGTCCTTTTTCCGCGTACACGATCCGTTTGACCCGCTTCTTTTCCCAAGTCCTCATCTAGCTTGTCTAGAGTCAAACTATCATCATCACAATTCGTAAGACGGTTAGATTAGTCATAATCGTTTACGACTACTCCATCCTACGGGTTTTATGTCGAATTTATCATTTGACCATATCAAAATTATCATTCGATCTAATCATTGGTCTGTTTGACTTTTTAAAAGTCAATTGACTTATCAACATATTCAAATGCACATTTGGTTCATTGAACTCACTTAGGAATATTTCATCCGAACTCTTAATGAAATCAAATTTTACACACAACCAAGTAGACTGCGATTTCATTTATGCATTTCATATCACTGAAAATGGACTATTTTTGGTGACTTGTTTAACCTGTTTACAGGTCTTCAAAAATTATGATTTTTTTGTGTGGCGTACCTCTCGAAGGGTTAGACCTTGTGTTAAAATTTCAAGATCTAACTCTTTACAAAAAATTCGTAAAAATTCATTTACTAAGCTGCAATCAGATTCGTCACTTCTGACTGCAGCTTACGGAAAAATTCATTTAAAATTCCTCGTTTATCCGATTGACGAAATTCCAATTGGCGATTCTTTTAATCGCTTAAAACTTTCTACTGTAAGAATTTGAGATCATAACTCAATTCGTAAATTGAGTTATGAAATTCGTAATGGGCTGCAAATTCTGCCAGAAAACGCAGCTTGAACCTTCGATACGGAAAAATTCATAAAACGCTCAATTTTCGTCAAAAAAATGCGATTCCAGTGGGGTTTTAAAGATATTTCCTGAAATTACATTTTAGACTCAAGAAACACATGTTTTTTGTCACGTTTTGTCCAGGTTACAGCCAATACAAGTCGGCTGTAAATTCTGATCAGAAGCTGTTTGAATTCAGCTTTCAATTTGAACATGTTTATGACATTATAACACTTATTCTTAGCAATCAAAACCCCTAAAAGCATCACATACACGAATTTAGTCAAAACAAAATCTTAATTTACTTGAGCTAATCATGATTTCAATCTATACTTGTCTAGGGTTTACTCCTAGGCATTCAAATGTTCCTATTTCATCTACATATCACACATGCATCCACAGATTTCGAATTCCCTAAATTCATGAGAATTTCAAGTAGAGAATTTTTATCAAATTTTACATACCTTGTGATCTCCTTGCAATGGGGATCACTAATCTATGCTCGATTTTCGTTTTGGACTTGATTTGATCATTCAAATTGGAGGTTTTGACATGAACTAGGGTTTTGGGGAGCTTGGGATCGCCCCCTGCTTCTTGATCGATATCCAGGACAAAACACACATTGTGTTTTGTTTTTAATAAATTGATTTTATTATAATTAGTTTCCAATTAGACACTTTTAGCCCCTCTAATTTCTTTTAGTTCATATTTAGGTGCTTTTAACTCATTTTTAAGTTAACATAAGTCTTATAACTAACTGGGTTATTTTGTCCTAGTTAGTTTGTCCTTGTTTATTTAAAACTTTATAATTTTAATATAAAGTTTTATATTTTCCTAGTTATAAAGTTTTAACCCACTAGTATGTCACTACAAGACTTCTCTTCTAACTAGGTTATTATTATTGATAGTTAACTTATTAGATTCCGGGAGTTATAACCCGTCTTATTTAAGTTCCGTTAACTCGGGCCTTTTATCCCTTTTATTCCTTGAAAGTTCTTATCCGCCTTTTAATTAATATTAGGATTTTTTTTATTTAAATTCTAATATTTATCGGGTTACTTTTGCCGCTAACGGTACTTTACCCGTCTTTTAGTATTAACGGGGTTTGATTACCAAACCTGTTTTCGGGGTGTTACATACCCCTTGTTCTTGGTACTGGGGACTTCTTTCCTCATTTGTGGACACTTTGAATAGCTCACCAGTCATTAAAGAAAACGCACCAGTGGTTGCCCTAGTTGTCTCTGAAGAAATTGCCTTCAAGGGAGTCTTAGTGATAGAACAAATGACCCAATGTAAACCAGTGGGTCCAACACTAGTAGTTGCTGCTCCACTTGAACTACTAACAGGAGTTACTTGTAACTCCTGCAGTGTAACCTCCTCAATTGTTGCTGGGATTGCAGAGGTATAGGCATCAGACCCAGTCACTTGTGGGAGTGTACTCACATTGATAGGTGGTTGAGAGGAACTGGTTTGTGTCTGAGCTATATCAACTGTATGCAACAAAGGTTGCATGGATTGTGGTAAGATGAGGGGTGAAGGTATTGGTGTAGAAAGCGAGATGTCCTTGGGATCAGGACTGAGGAAGATGGATCCAATTGGACCCAGAGCTTCATAATATGGGGTCCCTGTGCTTACAACCTGATCCTTTTGTGAGGATGCAGGAGGAGTTTTAGGCAAAGGTGGAGATCTTTCTTCCAACTGCTGTGAGGAAGTAGCAGCAGTGGTTATTGGTGACTTTTGTGTTGTCACTGGCAGTTGCTCTGGGATCTCATCTTCCAGAGTTACCTTTTTGATGGGTTTGGGGGGGGTTTCTGGATGATTTCTCTTTGGTCTTTTTGGTAAGGGCAGGTGTGGGATTCAAAACAGTGGTTATGCTGCCTTGATCACCTAGAGCAGTGGGCTCAGCAGCAGATACCTGAGGAGCAGTGGTAGTTGCTAAATTTTGCTCAGGCACCTCTGCTTGTGTTTTTATAGGTTTTAACATTCTTGTGAATGTTTCAACAGTTAAGCTGTTTATTTGAAAATGAGGACCCTGTACAAGTACATGAGCATTCTCTTTTGAAAACTTTTTATCAAAATAGTAACTCAAAAATCTTGGAAATAATAGAAAAGCCTTTTTCTCAACATTTTTGACCAAATTATCAAATATTACCTGGGAGTAATTAAAATTTTCACCTTGGAGTATAGCATAGCCCAGATATTGTATCTTTAATGGGATTTCATTAATGGCAGTGGTTTTGTTAGAAACACACATAAGGAGGGTATGAAATAAAAACCTTGTAGCAGATGGAAAACTGCCCTTTTGTAAAGTATCTATTTTCATTTCTTCTCCATACCCTCTTTTAATGAAATCTCCTTGGTACTCTGTTTTCGGAAAAGAATTTTTACCTTCCAGATCATTGAGCTCAAATACTTCAGATATGGCTTGAGGTGTGATTGAGATTTTTATACCTTTTATTGTGGAATTGATGGCAACAACCTTTTTGTCCACCTTCTCAAGAGTAGCATTTTTCCAAAATTCTCGTTGAGTAGCAAGATAGACGGTTGCATTGTAAGTGAGTAAAGTTTTGTACTTTGTAGAGGATAATGTGTCTATGATGGAATCGAAGGTCTTTGTGTCACTGGGTTTTTCAAGAATACCCAAGTAATTGTGAGACCATTTGTATGGAATTTCAACCTCGGTAGGCTCCTTTGTTTTGGATTTACTTGCCTTTTTCACCATGATTGAAACAGAGAATGGAAGTAGTGAAGTGAAGACGATGAAAGTAGGGAGAGAATTTTGTGGAAAACTGTTTTGAGAAAAGAATTTTGAATTCGATTCGACAGTGAAAACCCTTTTTGGGGGTTTAGGGCAGGGTTTTATATGATGAAAAAGTGAATGCTGACGTGGCAGCGGTTACAAAGATCTGACGGATAAATACTGACCAAGTGTCAACCCCTGATGAAAGGATGAAATAATGGAGGACAGTTGTTTGAGAAACCACTGATGAAGCAATACCAGTGGTTCACAAAGGAAAGTGAAAACAGTGGGTGACTTTCACTATCAGTGGATAGTTTGTGTCAGTGGTTTTAAAGCACTGAAGTTTGTCAACAGTGTTTACCAAGGAAACAGAAGAAATAGAGGTTGACTTTCAGCAGTGGATAGCAAATAACAAACAGATGTTTGCACCAATCAGTGGTTATGGCAGACTTTTAAGGATTTAATGAAAATTTCATTTTTAGCTATTTTTAAGGATGGATTTTTGATTTTCTAAAAACATTTTACTGCTTTTATTCATAGAAAAACAAGATTTTGCTTGTTATTCCATGTTTAGCATGCCAATCCTAGAGACCAAGCTTTCAAAGGTAGATGTATCTAAAGCTTTTGTGAGCACATCTGCCAGCTGGTCTTTAGTTGGAACATGATGCAGAGAAATCAAACCTTTTTCATAGCAATCCCTCACAAAGTGATGTCTGATGTCGATGTGTTTGGTGGTTGAATGGGAAACTGGATTTTTGATTATATTTTCTGCTGCCTGGCTATCCAACATGAGTGGTGTCCTTAAGGCAGTGATACCAAAATCCAGCAACTGATTTTGAAGCCACATGAGTTGGGCTGTACAGCTTGCAGCAGCAATGTATTCAGCTTCAGCAGTGGATGTTGAAACAACTGCTTGCTTTTTGCTTTGCCATGAAACCAAGCAATTTCCTAGAAACTGACACCCTCCTGAAGTGGACTTCCTTGTGGTGTTACATCCGGAAAAGTCACTGTCTGAAAAACCTGAAAGCTGGATATTCCCATTAGCTGGATACCAGATACCAAGTGTAGGAGCACCTTTTATGTATCTGACGATCCTTTTTACAGCAATGTGGTTTGATTTTCTGGGAGCTGATTGACTTCTTGCACAGACACATGTTGCAAACATGATGTCTGGTCTAGATGCAGTTAGGTACAGTAAAGACCCAATCATGCTTCTATAAAGTGTTTGGTCAATCAGCTCATCCTTTTCATCAGACATGACAAGCTTATTGGTTGCCATGGGTGTGCTGCATGGTTTACAATCATTCATATCAAATTTATTTAAAAGTTCTATAGCATATTTGCTTTGATGAATGAAAGTTCCATTTTTCATTTGCTGAACTTGGAGACCAAGAAAGCATTGCAGCTCACCCATTGCACTCATTTCAAACTCAGCTGTCATGAGTTGCCTAAACTCTTCACATATTTTATTACATGTGCTTCCAAAAATAATGTCATCCACATAAATTTGGACAATCATTAAATCCTTTCCTCTCCATTTTAGAAACAGTGTTTTATCAATGGTACCTCTTTTGAAACCATTTGAGAGTAGAAAGGTGGAAAGAGTTTCATACCAGGCCCTAGGTGCTTGTTTCAGGCCATACAAGGCTTTGTTTAGCCTGTAGACATGATCTGGATAAAATGGATCCTCAAAACCTGGAGGTTGACAAACATACACCTCTTCTTGAATTGTACCATAGAGGAAAGAACTTTTGATATCCATTTGGAACACCTTCATGTTGTGGTTGACAACAAAGGCCAGGAACAATCTTATAGCTTCCAATCTTGCTACAGGGGCGAATGTTTCATCATAATCAATCCCCTCTTCCTGTCTGTAACCTTGAACCACAAGCCTGGCTTTATTCTTGACAACAATACCCCTTTCATCAGTTTTGTTTTTGAAGACCCAATTTGTGCCGATGGGGCTTACATCTTTTGGCAGTGGTACAAGCTCCCATACTTGTTGTCTTTTAAACTGTTGGAGTTCCTCTTGCATGGCTTCTACCCAGCTGTTGTCTTTCAGTGCCTCTTGGTACTTGACTGGCTGATTGAGTGATAGAAAACCAGCAAAAAGACAAATGTTTTGGGTTTGGCTTCTTGTGAGCACCCCTTCATTGATGTTACCGATGATTTGGTCAGGTGGATGAGATCTCAAGAAGATTAAATCTCCTTGGTATGGTATGATGGCATTTGTTGGTGAAGGCTGCAGATGTGTATCATCTGAGCTAACCACTGCTGGTGACTTTGATGATCCAGTAGTGGCTTCAAAAAGTGGTGGAATAGGAGGTAATGGTATGGACACCTGCTGACTTTTATCCACTGTTTGGGGACTTTTGTCAGCAGTGTTTGATGATGTGGAAACAGAGGTTGATGGGCTACTTTGGTCAACAACTGTTGAGGTAGCAGTGGTTGAGCTTTGACAGCTGTTTTGTACAACTGCTTCTTTTCCCATTGAAACAGACTTTTGTTGAGGAATGATGATCTCATACCCATAGTCTGGTGATGAATCCTCTGATGGACCTGCTCTGATACCAGCAACATTTTCAAATGTGAATTTATTAAGATCAAATAAATCAGCAGGATTTGCTGGGATTTTCATTGATGAAAGTTCATTGAACTTCACATTCAAAGTCTCTTCCACTGTTTTAGTCCGTGTGTTAAACACTTTGTAGGCCTTAGCAGTGGTAGAGTATCCCAAAAGATAACCACTGTCTACTTTGGCTGCAAATTTTGAGATGGAATCTTTTAAATTCAAAATAAAACATGGGCAGCCAAATACTTTAAAGTATGAGATCAATGGTTTGATTTTATACAGAATTTCATAAGCAGTCTTTTTGTGCCTGGGGTTTATTAAAACTCTGTTTTGGACATAGCAAGCAGTGTTTACTGCCTCTGCCCAGAAAGTCAAAGGTAAACCTGAGTCAGCAAGCATGGTCCTAGCTGCTTTAATCAGTGTCCTGTTCTTTCTTTCAACTACCCCATTTTGCTCTGGTGTTCTAGGGATGCTGTACTGCCTTACAATCCCTTTCTTCACACAGAAGGCATCCAACTCCTTATTTGTGAATTCTGTGCCATTGTCACTCCTAAAGATTTTTACTGGAAGGTCAAATTGCTTTTCAACCTGTGTTACAAAGTCTTGCAAAATGCCTGCAGTCTCATCTTTTGAGTGTAAAAAGAAAGTCCATGTAAACCTAGAGAAGTCATCAATAATAACCAAACAATATCTCTTCTTTTTGAAACTTACGACTTGAACTGGGCCAAGCAAATCCATGTGTAGCATTTGCAAACACTGGGTTGTTTTGGACTCTTCAATGGACTTAAAAGAGGTTTTATGCTGTTTTCCTTTTAAACATGAAACACAATGCTCAGGACATGAAAACATTTTTTGTGGTAAGCCTCTTACTATTTTTTGAAATTTCAGTGATTGTCTTGAGATTTGTGTGCCCCAATCTTCTGTGCCAAAGTTCTGTCTCTTTGTTAGAGGCAGCTGAGAACAGACAGGCATCAGTTCTGGGACACTCTTTTGACATATCAACAACATAAACATTGCCACTTCTTTGAGCAACAAGTTTTGTTTTTCCAGTTTTTATTATTGCTTCATTCTTTTGAACCATTTCTGGTCCAACAATCCTACAACATTCCTTTGTGAAGAATGATCCATACCCCTTATCACTCATTTGTGAAACACTCAGGAGGTTGAATTTTAGATTGTCTATTAGATTGATATTTTCAAATTTTACATTTCCAGTTTGTACTGTACCTGACCCCAGAACTTTCCCTTTACTATTATTACCAAAGGATATATCACCCCCTCCATGGATTTTGAAATCTTTGAGAAGGGCTTTACATCCTGTCAAGTGCCTGGAGCCTCCACTATCTACATACCAAAGGCTATCTAAGCATGCAGAAGCTCCCTGCACAAGAAGTAAAAGGATTAGTTCATTAGGGTCTCCAAAGCCAATAAGGCTTTGGATGGGGTCTCAACAGTGTCTGGGATGAGTGCAGATGGATGGGCAGTGGTTAGGTCAAGGGTTTGGACAGTATTAGGACTGTTTCTCTCTAACCACTGTTGTGGGTTTTGACCAATCACCTGCTGATAACCAAAAGGATGCATGTTCACTCTTGGTTTAGAGGGCCTTTTGTAGGTCTCATAAATGTGTGGAATCCTTTGGTAAGATGATTGTCCCTTGCCTCTTCTGAATTGGTTGGCAGGGGGTGCATCAGTCACTTGAACATCTCTTTGGACAGATGTTTGATTTAGCTGTTTTGTAGCAGCTGTTTGGACTGGCACAAACAGTGGTTGATTTTTAGTGAACTTGACAGATGATGTTGATGAACTCAAGGAAGTTTTTGCAGTGTACTCATTCTTTTTTACATCAAAGTTTTTAAGATACACACAATCTTTAGTTTTGTGGTTTGGTTTACCACAGATGGTGCAGCTTTCAGCAGGTACAATGATACTTGTTTTGTTTAAATCACATGCTTTTAAATGGAAAGAGTCTTTTGTTAGATGATTCCTTTTTTCACAAAATTCACAAAACAGGTTTTTGATCTTTTCTCTCTTCTTCCTCTTTTCAGACTCCTTTGCAACAGAGTTTTTAACCTCTGTTGGGATGTCCTTGAGAGGAATGACTTTTGCTTTTGGAGCTTTAACACCATAAGTGGTTGTGGAATCCATAGGTTTAATATTTTCAAGAATGTCACACTCGTCAGACCATGAAGGTTTAAATTCGTATTTCTCAATTTCCTCAAAAGTGGAGGATCCCACTGGTCTTTCAAGTGTGATTTTGTTACCAAGTTTATTAGTGATTTTCACTTCTTGGCCATTCTTGTTTGTGGGAATGAATTCAGTGGTTACATCAGTGGTTTGAACAGATTTTTCAAAAGCAGTGCTTTCATCATCATTATTTCTATAACCAACACCAAATTTCACATTGCTTTTAATATGTTTTTCAAGCATTACTTCATACCCTTTGCAGGATTCCACCCACTTTTCACATGTGATTTGGGTGGATTCCAACTCCTTTTTACAAACATGATATTTTTCTATCATTGTTTGGAGTTGGGTTTTGGTAATGCTTTGCTTTTCTTTTAGACAACTAATTTCTTTGTCTTTTTCAGCCAACTTGATTTTAAGTTCTTTTAATGACTTCTCAAATTTGACATCATCAGTTAAGACCCTATTCCGAAGGTTTTCGTTCACCTCTTTGATGCTAGCAAATGCAATAATGCATTTGTCTGAACACATATTTTTAAGAATCTGAGGTGATACCTTGGCAGCTGCCATCATAGCACAATCACATTGATGATTATTTTCTTCATCAGCTCTTCCTTCTTTCTCACCCTCTTTCTTCTCTTCTTTTTCTTCCTTGTCTTCTTTGGACCAAGGATCAACCAGTGGTTCAATCAGGGTTTCTGAATTTTCTCCCAGCAGTAGTTCACCAGCAACTGCATTAACCACTGCTTCAGCCACTTCATCCACTATTTCAGCACTTAGCTGTTCACCTTCAGTTTCTACCCCTTCTGGTATTGACTCTAAAGCCATCAAGAAAAATTCATCATTAGAAGGATCATTAAAAGCATAGAGTGCAAAATTTTCATCACCAAGCTCATCAGGCATGCTGCTCCAGTCAACAAAGCCTTGGGTGAAAAAGCTTTGTTGATCTGGTTGTGTTACTGTTGGAGCAGCTGGTTGAGGTGCAACAGGTTGCACTTGTGCCTGAGGGACAGGGGTTTGAACATACTGAATTTGTGGAACAGTGGTTTGAACATAATGTACAGGCACAGGGGTTGCAGCATAGTGAGCAGTGTTAACATGAGCTGCAGGGGTATATTGGGTATAGTGGACAGTGTTTTGGTGTTGTGGTCTAGGATTTGAGCTCGGATGTGTTATAATAGGACCAGTGGTTTGACTCCTACATTCCTTAGCAAAATGACCTAGTCTATTGCACTTATAACACTTGATTTTTGATTTATCCAACCCCACCCTCAAATTCCCATGTAACCCTGGGAACTTTCTCCCTGTTCTTTTATAGAATTTGCTTGTTCTTACACTAAGCAAATCCAATTGATGCAAAATGTCCATTTCTTCTAAGTCAGTGGGATCAAAGTGTTGTAGGTCATTGAGTTCAAAGCACAAGTTATCTGAGTTCTGGCTTTCTCCATTTGCTGTGAAAGCAAAGTTGGATGAGTGAGGATCAGAGTTGAAATTACCTCCAGCAGTTATGTCAATAAAATGATCATAACTCTGATCCTTACTGCTGCCAGACTCTTCTTGACCCAGAAGAGCTGTGTTACCAAATGAATAGTCATCTGTAACTTTGCCAGACTCTTGCAACTTCTTTTTCTAGTTTAACTCCCTTTCATAGGTCAAGAGTCTACCATGAAGTTGGGTCAGTGTCAGGTCTTTGAACTCATCAAAATTTCTAGTCACAAAAGCAATTGTGTCCCATTTTTCAGGTAGTGATCTAAGAAACCTACTATTTTGTGTTGATTTTGGAAATTCAACTTTAACAAGTCTTAGCTCACTAATGAGACAACTGAAACATTCAAACTGTGGGTCAATGATTCATCCTTAATGTGATAGAAGGTTTCATACTGCTGATTTAGAATTTCCCTATTGTTTTCAATTACTTCTTCAGTTCCCCCAAATTGTTCCTTAAGTGCATCCCATAATTCTTTGGCACTGTTGCAATGTAACAGCCCAGCATAGATTTTTTTGGTAATGCAGATGCAATGATGCTAAATGCTTTGGCATCCAGTTCAAACTTTTGAAAATCAGTTTCTGTATAGTTTTCATAACTTTTAGGTTCGAATTTCTTTGGATCCTCAGCACTTGGCACCATTGGAACATGGGGACTAAAAACAACTGATCTCCAACATCCGGTATTTTGTTGAGCAAGGATATGACACATCCTTCTCTCCCAGATGTTGTATTCATTACGTTTAAGCATGGGTGGTTTGAAAAGAGAGCCGATATTATTCTTATCATCTTGTGATTGTGACGTCATCCTGGTTGTTTTACAGGCACTGATTAATCAACTTTGATGATGATTAAACCTTACTCTGTTTTTCAACAAAACGAACAAATATCAGTATCAACGATTATGAGCTGAACTATTTATGTCAAAATGATTGTTAAATCAAATTTGACTGTCTGAGCTCTGATACCAATTGTTAGGATCTGAGTTTGGTTTTGATTGTGTTTTACGTTTGAAATAAGATGAAGATGGATGAGTAGTGCAGCGGAATTTAAGATGGAAACAAACTTTGCACACAATCAAACAGTTAGCTTAACGAACGAACACGAACAAAAAATTTCGTTCGGTTAGCTTAGCGAACGAACACGAACATAGGTCTCGTTCGTTCGACTGCGTTCGTGAAGGTTCGGTAGTATGTTCGATTACGTTCGTCCGTGTTCTTTTGATTATATTAAAAAATAATAAATAATAAACCTTTTATCTAAAAATATTGAAAACTTGAAACCCTATTTTTTTTTAATTAGCTAAAATTTGGATATGCTAATACATTTTTGGGATAATTATGTCTAAGTTAGTTAAAGTTGATTCATCGTTTGGTGGTGTATTAGACTTCTTGTTTTTGATTTATTATTTGATGGTTGTATTTAACTACTTATATCCAATGTTTAAGGATAACAATATTTTTATTTTTTATTTTCAAGTTAAATGTTCGTTTGCGTTCTTTTTTATTTGCTTGCGTTCGTTTGTGTTCGCTTGCGTTCGTTTGTGTTCGGACCAATGTTCACGAAATGTTCGTGAACAACTGAATTTCCTTAACAAACGAACATGAACATAAACTTATGTTCGGTATGCGTTCGTGAACAGTTCGCGAACATGTTAATTTCCTTAACGAACGAACACGAGCATGGCCTTGTTCGTGTTCGTTCGGTTCGTTTACAGCCCTATTTACAACCCTAAAACTAAGTTAATAATTATTACTATATATTACTATATATTACTAAACGAATTGAAATGAATAGTGATTTTAATATTATAATAATATATAGTTTTTTAATACTTTTATTATTTTAATATTATAATAATAGTTATTTTTTTTACTTTGTAACTTTAATCTTTTTTTTAGTATCAGGGGTTGGAATAAGCTTGGTGTTAACCGGTATCGAACCAGTACTGGTATCGAAAATACTGGTACGGTCCTGTTTGGTATCAGTACATGAAGGTAAAACCGGCACTAATACAGAAAAAACCAAAAGTTGGTACCGAATTGATATTGGAAATCTTTTGGTTCGGGAAATTCAGTGCTGCTACCCGGTACAATTTGTTCATCACTGATCACGGTTACCGTACGAACAACAGTATCCAGGGCCGGCCCAAGGGTAAGCCAAATGAGGCTTGGGCCTTGGGCCACCAAAACTATAGGGCCTCCATTATTTGATGAAACCACAGTCCATTTATAAAAGATTTAGGGTGTGGGTTATCAACAAATTGATGGTTGGTAGTGTAGTGGTTTTGTGTATGTATGGATGTTGGTGAGACTCAGTTTCGAATCCCTTGTTCACCATTTTTTTCTTGTTTTTAAATTTTAACACAATCTTTCAAATAATTACACTTGGGCCCTTCAAGTTTAACTTTCAATTACATACAATTTTTGGGGAAAAAGACCACAAGATTTTACTTTGCCTTAGGCCACCAAAATGGTTGAGCCGGCCCTGACAGTATCGTACAACTTTTTTTTTATTTTTTTTAACTTTTAACATTATATATTTCATCATTTCCTTCTATTTAACTATCAACTTGAATAATGAGATCTCTAATCATTTCACTTTTATACACACACCCGTGTGTAAGCATTCACATGACTTCCATACTTATTTGTCTTTTCCTAGAAGCACAAGTTTTATCTTTTATTTTCTTTCGTCTTAAAAGGTTGTATAAAAGGGCAAACTAAACTTGGGTCTGAGAAAGGTAAGATGTAGACAGTCTTATCTTTACCCGCAGGAATAGAGAGACTGCTTCCAATGAGACCCCCGGCTCGATAGTAGTTTTGCATCAAGCCTTGGACATAAGGCACATAACACTCAACAATTAGGACAAAAGCCGATCAATGCATGTACCCCCTTGTCTTTCAGCTATCAACGCCACCACATGATACATGATTAACCGTCGCTCGCCTTTTAACGAAATTACTAAAATACGTTAAAATTATCGCACTTTCCTTTTTGCCCCCGATGACCCACACATATATACATTATATGCGCATATCGCACGCATGGCCATTATGCATATATTCTATTAAATTTTAATTTTATTAACCAACTGTGATGTGATACGCAACTTGTTTGTTTTATTTGTAAGCCGAGGCTTATTAGAGCATCCACAATAATACATTTTTAGGTGTTGTTTTTACTCATTTTTCCAGATCATCCATTTTTTCTTATTGTGGACCTTGTTTTTGTACTCCATTTTTTAGATATGTTTGTCAGCAAAAATGACTAAAAACAACAAAATGGTGGGACCCAAGTACTTTTAATATATATAATATATAGAGAGAGAATAAGTGGTGTAAATGTGTGGTTAAAAATTAAAAAGGTGGTGATGATGTGGTAATGTTTTTAAGTGTTTTTGTGTTTTCTTATTAGATGGGTTTTTAATGTTTTTGAAGGGTGAGTGTTTTTCTGATGTGGCAGCTGACTGGACATGTTTTTAGGTGTTTTTAAGACCATGTGTAGTGGTAAGTTGTTATAATGCCCCCACCATGGGGCATTATCCGACACGTGGCATCCTAGTCAGCGTTGGGGCATTATAGCAAAAGTGGCGTAATGGGGCATTATGCCAATAACCCCCATTTAATCATTTGACAATTATTTTTTTTTAATTTAAAACATAAAATTCTTCATTAATTTAAAATAAAAATTACACTACTTGAAATAAAAAAAAAACCGAAAAAAATAACAGAAAATTAAAAAACCGAAAAAAAAAAACAGAATAAAAAACCGAAAAAAAAAACAGAAAAAAAAAAACTGAAAAAAAAATAAAGTTAAAAAAAAGAAGATGATCTAGAGTCCATATTTTTCTTGAATTTTTTGTCGACGCATTTGCGCAAGGATCAACGCGTCGCCTTGGAGGTGGTCGATCGATTTGGACAAAAACTCAATGTCCTTTTCCATTTGCCTCGCCTCTTGCATCTCGTTAAACTTTTTGGTTTCGGCCACTCGTTCTTGCATAATCTCCCAACGTTTGTGGCCGAGGTCGCGAATGTCTTGGAGACGACGGTTCATCTCCTCGAAATCATCCTTTAACTCGAGATCGGAAGACGACTCGACCGTTTTTTTCCCGGTTCGCTTATCCCTTCTTCTACCGGGTGGTCGGTTCAACTCTTGTAACACCCTTCTAATTATACTTGAATCTAATAATATTTCATACCATAATAACACTAATTTCATAAGTCAAGTTCATAACTTGCATAAACCCTAGTCAACTAAAACCAAGTTAAAACATGCCAAAATATTATCTAATTGTTTACAACCCATAAACATAATCCTTTGAAAGTTTTAATATTGCGGAAGCTTCAAAAATTGTGTTCGGTTCTTCTAATACTTGCTTGATCGTCATCCATAATCCCCGAGTACCTAGAAACTGAAATGTTTAACACGAAACATTAATAATGGAGTCCTTAGAAATATTACACAACCAAAACTACATTCGATACGGTTTTGATTAATTGCAAAATATAAAAACAATTACAAAACATTCCTAGCTCTACCGTAACTTACGGTATTACCGTAAGTTACGGTGATCACTTTAAAGTTCTGGTCCACCGTAAAACAGGAAAGAACCACCGTAAGACTTTTATCTCTACCGTAAGTTACGGTACCACCGTAACTTACGGTAGTACCTGGAAATCCCTGTTTTGTTTGATTTGTTTATTACACTCAAACCCAAACCCAAATCTTGGATTTCGCTTTTCTAGCACACCAAAACATTAAATCCTCGTAATTCTAATATGTTATATATTAACCAACATCAACGATCGATTCATCATATTCCGGAGTATTAACCATGCCTTACTTGATTTTTTTTTTTTCGACCCGTTTGGCTAGTCTAAGGAATCCTCCTTTGTGACTACTACCAACGAGTTCCAACCAAGTTTGACTTATTATTCAAAATAACGACATCACCGCTTAAATTCAAATAACTCATATTCAAAAATTCAATTACACATTTTATAATCATCAAAATCTACTTAATGTAACAGGTCAAGTTACATACCTTAGTGTACGCCCTTCAACCGCAAATCACCACCGGCTTGTCCACTCGACGTTCCGGTATCCTTTCCTATAGAGTTCATATATGATACGTTTAGAACTCTCTTTAAATCATAATTCGCATAATACACCAAAACATCATGATTATGCGTTTAACTTGGAAATTTCAGTTTTTAAGCCTTCATAGAGGCATTTCAACAAACACTTCATGGGCAGATTATTACAAGATTAAACATCAAATCTCTAGTTTATCTCTTAGCCCTAATTTCACACAATTCAACCTTTTACATGGTTATTAACTTCTGAATTTCTGAAATTACTTCAAGATGGTCAAATTACACTAGAACAACACCCAATATCCTAGTGTTTATCAATTTACACATAACCCTTTAATCACCTACAATGGTGTTCATAATCTTCACTAGAATTTAACATGATTTCAACTTGTTTTTGCATAGGGTTTGTCCCTAAACACTATAGTTGCTCCTAGATCATCATAAGACACACATGCAACTAACAATTCAGATTTTCCCAATTACATGAGAATTTTAAGTTGAGGGTTTTCATGGAATTTTATATACCTTGTAATCCTCTTGTGATGAGGATCAGTATTCTATACTTTAATTTCGATTCCAGCTTGGATTAAACCTTCAATTTGCAAGTTTAATGAAGTTTGAGGGTTTTTTTTGAAGATGGGGTGTCGCCCCCTGCTCCTTCTTGATCGACCAGCACCTCTAAATGGGGTGTTTGGTTTATTTTTTATTTGTTTTATCTAATTAAGTTTCAAATTTAACAACTAAGGCCCCTCTACTTTGTTCAACATATCATTTAGTAGCTTTTAACCCTATTATAGGCTATTTCTAGTCTTGTAACTAACTAGGTTAAAAATTCCTAGTTAGTAAATTCTCGTCTATTTATACTTTATAGTTCCAATATAAAGTTTTATATTTTCGGGGTGTTACAAGTCCACCCCCCTTAAAAAGGGTTTCGTCCCCGAAACCGAAGTACGTACCAAATAATGTAGGGTGAAGACGTCGCATCTCCTCTTTGGACTCCCATGTAGTGTCCGAACCTTTCCTATGCTCCCATTTGACTTTGACTTGGTCAATTTGTTTATTTCGTAAATGTTTGACCTTTCGGTCTAAAATTTCCACCGGTCTCACCGCATAATTCAGACTATTATCCACTTCGATATCATCGTAATGGATATAGGCCGTTTCGTCTGCTAGGCACTTTCTTAATTGTGACACGTGGAACGTGCCATGGATTCCACTTAGTTCCTCCAGTAGTTCAAGACGGTAAGCTACCTTGCCAACTCTCCCGATAATTTTAAATGGCCCAATAAACCTCGGGCTTAGCTTCCCCCTTTTTCTGAATCTAATAACGCCCTTCCATGGGGAAACTTTTAGCATGACCATGTCGCCAACCTGGAATTCGATTTGCCTTTTCCTTTTATCCGCATACGCCTTTTGTCTGTCTTGAGCCGCTTTCAAATGTGCCCGAACTATATCGATCTTTTCATTCGTGGCTCGTACTATATCTTGATGAGCGAGTTCACGTGGACCCACTTCACCCCAACATACCGGTGTTCGACACTTCCTACCGTAAAGCATTTCGTACGGTGCCATCTTAATACTAGATTGGTAGCTGTTATTATACGAAAACTCAACTAACGGTAGGTGAACATCCCAACTCCCTACAAAGTCGATTATACATGCCCGTAGCATATCCCCCAATGTTTGTATCGTTCTTTCACTCTGCCCATCTGTTTGAGGATGGTACGCAGTGCTAGTGAACAATTTGGTTCCCATTTGCTCTTGGAAATCTCGCCAGAAATTTGAAGTAAACCGGGTATCCCTATCAGACACGATGGATACCGGCACCCCATGACGTGCTATTATTTCATTGGTGTAAACTTCTGACATCTTTTCTGACGTATAAGTTTCACGAATCGGAATGAAATGAGCACTTTTTGTCAATCTATCCACCACTACCCAAATGGCATCGAAACCACGATTCGTCTTAGGCAACTTGGTTAATAGGTCCATTGTAATATGTTCCCATTTCCAGACCGGAATTTCTAACGGTTGGAGTTTGCCGTATGGTTTCTGGTGCTCCGCCTTGACTTGTAAACATGTCAAGCATTTTTCCACATACTTCGCCACATCCCTCTTCATTCCGGGCCACCAATAATTTTGTTTCAAATCATTATACATCTTGGTCGCACCCGGATGAATTGAATAACGAGATTTATGAGCTTCATTAAGTAGAAGCGCCTTCACTCCACAAGTATGTGGGACCCATATCCTTCAGGATCGAGTCTTCAACCCGTTATTCCCATCCGACAAATCTTTCAACTGGCCGATTATTCTTTCTTTCTTCCAATTCTCCTCTTTCATTGCTTCTAATTGCGCCTCTCGAATACGTTCAAGTATACCCGAGGTCACCACGAGCTGCATCGATCTTACTCGTATTGGGACATAGTCCGCTTTTCTGCTCAGAGCATCCGCCACCACATTAGCCTTTCCGGGGTGATAATGTATTTCACAATCGTAGTCTTTCACCGTTTCCAGCCATCGCCTTTGTCGCATATTTAACTCCTTCTGATCAAAGAAGTATTTCAAGCTCTTGTGGTCGGTGAATATGGTGCACTTTACCCCATACATGTAATGCCTCCATACTTTTAATGCAAATACCACCGCAGCCAACTCGAGATCGTGCGTGGGATATTTCTTCTCGTGTATCTTCAATTGTCTCGAGGCATAGGCTATTACCTTGCCCCGTTGCATCAACACGCAACCGAGCCCCGATAGTGAAGCATCTGAATATACAACCATATCTTCGACTCCGTCCGGCAATGTCAATACCGGAGCTTGAGTTAACTTTTCTTTTAGCGT
This sequence comes from Helianthus tuberosus, assembly GCA_030545235.1. Lineage (NCBI taxonomy): Eukaryota > Viridiplantae > Streptophyta > Magnoliopsida > Asterales > Asteraceae > Helianthus > Helianthus tuberosus. The sequence continues at coordinate 165,962,784 of CM060399.1, read as the reverse complement.
TTGAAACGCTTTCTCTTGATCGACACCCCAAATGAACTTTTCTTTCTTTCGTGTTAGCTTTGTTAGCGGTGACGCAATCTTGGAGAAATCTTGAATGAATCGCCTATAATATCCAGCAAGCCCCAAAAAGCTTCTAATTTCCAAAGGGTTCTTCGGGGGATTCCATTTTGACACAGCCTCTATCTTTGACGGATCCACCAATACTCCGTCGGCACTTATGACATGGCCAAGAAATTGTACCTCTCGTAACCAAAAGGCACATTTAGAGAATTTTGCATATAACCTCTCTCGTCTCAGTGTCTCTAATACTTCTTGCAAGTGATGTGCGTGTTCAACTTCACTTTTTGAATACACCAAGATATCATCGATAAACACGATGACCGACTTATCCAACATTGGTTTGCAAACCCGGTTCATGAGGTCCATGAAAGCCGCAGGTGCATTTGTTTGCCCAAATGACATCACGAGGAATTCGTAATGTCCGTATCTCGTGCGAAAAGCCGTCTTCGGCACATCTTCTTCTTTGACCTTTAGTTGGTGATACCCCGATCTAAGGTCAATTTTTGAAAACCAGTTCGCACCTTGTGGTTGGTCGAATAAATCATCTATCCTCGGGAGCGGGTATCGGTTCTTTACCGTGAGTTTGTTTAACTCCCGGTAATCGATACACATGCGCATGCTCCCGTCTTTCTTTCTCACGAACAACACCGGTGTGCCCCAAGGAGACACACTCGGCCTTATGAATCCCTTGTCAAGCAGGTCTTGGATTTGGGACATCAACTCTTGTAATTCCGACGGTGCAAGTCGGTACGGGGCTTTTGCTACGGGTTTCGCGCCCGGAATCAATTCGATCCCGAACTTTATTTCCCGTTCAGGCGGTATCCCCGGTAAATCCTCCGGAAACACATCTTCATAATCTCGTACTACCGGTACATCTCCAATCTTTCGTGATTCTTTTTCGGGCTCATTAGCGTATATCATGAATGCCTTGCATCCTCGCTTCATAAGCTTGTGAGCTTTCAACATTGAGCATACTATGGGGTTGCCTCCTTTTTCGCCATAAATGGTGACGTGTTTTCCGCTCGGAGATGTTAGTTTTATCTCTTTACGAAAACACACGACCTTTGCATGGTGTTGAGATAGCCAATCCATCCCAACGACTACTTGAAATTCTCCCATTGACATCGGGATTAGGTTTATCAAATATTCTTCGTCATCAATGCTCAGTTTACAGTTTTCACATACATCACAAACAATAAAGCTCTTGTTATTACCTATCTCTACTTCTAAGGGCACAGGTAATTTTGTTAGAACAAATGAAGGATGTCGAATAAATCCATATGAAACAAAGGATTTATTCGCACCCGTATCAAATAACACGCGTGCAGGAATCGAATTTACAGCAAATATACCTGAGACCACGTCAGGTTCAACCTTCGCTTCTGCGGCGGTCAGTTGAAAAGATCTTGCCTTTGCTTTTGGGGCTTCACCTTTCGGGTCCTGCCCATCTTTCTTTCCAACAAGTTCCGGGCATTCCGACTTTTTGTGGCCCGTTCGATAACAATTATAACAAACCGTCACTTTCTCCGGGCACGATATAGCCATATGTCCCTTTTTTTGCATATGGGACAAGGCTTATCCTTGTAACGACATTCGCCTTTATGACCCTTTCCGCAGATTCTGCAACTTGGCGACCCTCCTTTCGTATCAAATTTCTTTGCGGTTTCGTTTGTTCGTGCCTTCTTAGCAGGGCTTGGGTTTACATCTTGTGCTTTCCGTTCACCCCTTTCAATGCTCTTTTTCAGTTCGATCTCCCTTTCCCGAGCAGCATTTATGATCTCGGTAAGGGTCTCGTATTTGGAAGGGGTGATAAATTCCCTATACTCGGCACTCAACATGTTATGGTAGTAATATATCTTTTGTTCTTCATTCGTCACTAGATCATCGCAAAACTTCATCTTATCCATAAACGTTGCCGTAATCTTGTATATGGTCTCACTCTTGTGCCTAAGTTGCATGAACTCCTCCTTGATTTTATTCATAACGCCTTGGGGCTATGATGCTTAAGAAATGGCGTCTTGAATTCTTCCCATGTCATGACTTTAGCAGCTTCAATACCGATCTCTCTCTTTTTGTTATCCCACCAATCTTTTGCTTGACTCCTTAGTTGACCCGTACCATAGGCTACGTAGTCATCTTCGTCACAATGGGTCCTCTCGAATACCCCTTCGATATCACTTAGCCATCGTTGGCACACTATTGGGTCAACCTCCCCATTATATATTGGTGGTTTACAGGCCATGAATTCCTTGTATGAACAAGGCTTTCGTCCTCCATGCTTTTCCTTTGCTAAATTTGAATCATCTTCCAATTTCTTGATTCTCTCTTCTACTATTGATAAAATTGTGTTTTGAATTTTATCAATAAAGCCCGACAAACTGTTTTCGATCGCCTTTCCAACCTCTTCGGCAATCACTTCCCTCATTTGTTCGGTGACTCTTGGTACCGCATCATCATTACCTCCATCTGCCATCTTTATTTCTGAAATGTTTACATAGGTTGTTAAACATTCCATTTATAACACATGCTTTACTTGTTTTGATTCAATCAAGTTCATAACTTGATTTAATCGTTCTTGTTTTGATTCAATCAAGTTCATAACTTGATTTAATCGTTCTTGTTTTGATTCAATCAAGTTCATAACTTGATTTAATCGTTCTTGTTTCATGCATTTCTTGTATTTGAGTGAGCTTACACACTCTTTTCATGCATATTTGTTCGTTTCTCATTCTTTACATAACACATAATTTATTAACAAAATAAGTTAATTCTTACCGGACGATCGATCAAGCTTGAACCGAACACTTATTGACAACCTTGAGCTCTGATTACCAACTTGTAACACCCTTCTAATTATACTTGAATCTAATAATATTTCATACCATTTTAACACTAATTTCATAAGTCAAGTTCATAACTTGCATAAACCCTAGTCAACTAAAACCAAGTTAAAACATGCCAAAATATTATCTAATTGTTTACAACCCATAAACATAATCCTTTGAAAGTTTTAATATTGCGGAAGCTTCAAAAATTGTGTTCGGTTCTTCTAATACTTGCTTGATCGTCATCCATAATCCCCGAGTACCTAGAAACTGAAATGTTTAACACGAAACATTAATAATGGAGTCCTTAGAAATATTACACAACCAAAACTACATTCGATACGGTTTTGATTAATTGCAAAATATAAAAAACAATTACAAAACATTCCTGGCTCTACCGTAACTTACGGTATTACCGTAAGTTACGGTGATCACTTTAAAGTTCTGGTCCACCGTAAAACAGGAAAGAACCACCGTAAGACTTTTATCTCTACCGTAAGTTACGGTACCACCGTAACTTACGGTAGTACCTGGAAATCCCTGTTTTGTTTGATTTGTTTATTACACTCAAACCCAAATCTCGGATTTCACTTTTCTAGCACACCAAAACATTAAATCCTCGTAATTCTAATATGTTATATATTAACCAACATCAACGATCGATTCATCATATTCCGGAGTATTAACCATGCCTTACTTGATTTTTTTTTCCGACCCGTTTGGCTAGTCTAAGGAATCCTCCTTTGTGACTACTACCAACGAGTTCCAACCAAGTTTGACTTATTATTCAAAATAGCGACATCACCGCTTAAATTCAAATAACTCATATTCAAAAATTCAATTACACATTTTATAATCATCAAAATCTACTTAATGTAACAGGTCAAGTTACATACCTTAGTGTACGCCCTTCAACCGCAAATCACCACCGGCTTGTCCACTCGACGTTCCGGTATCCTTTCCTATAGAGTTCATATATGATACGTTTAGAACTCTCTTTAAATCATAATTCGCATAATACACCAAAACATCATGATTATGCGTTTAACTTGGAAATTTCAGTTTTTAAGCCTTCATAGAGGCATTTCAACAAACACTTCATGGGCAGATTTTTACAAGATTAAACATCAAATCTCTAGTTTATCTCTTAGCCCTAATTTCACACAATTCAACCTTTTACATGGTTATTAACTTCTGAATTTCTGAAATTACTTCAAGATGGTCAAATTACACTAGAACAACACCCAATATCCTAGTGTTTATCAATTTACACATAACCCTTTAATCACCTATGTGACAACTCGAGTTTCCGACTTTCACTTTCGCATTAAGTGCACGTTGACTTTGACTGTGTAGTTGTTTGACTTGTTTAACTTGTAATTGTACACGTTATTTTTTTTAATGAACGCATTGTGGTTGCATGATTTTGTGTTTGGCTGTATAACATGAAACCTGTTGAAAACTTAAACTGTTAACACATAAAAGGACTCGACGAAACAGACAGGACTCGACGAAACAGACAGGACCCGACGAAACAGACTGTTTCGCCATAAGCATCTCGACGAAACAGAAGTCTGTTTCGCCAAGCCCAGTTTCGCCAAGCCCATTAAGGGGCCCAGAACGGTAATTTGTTCATATTAACGTGAACCGACTTCCTGTTTCACATCTTTGGCTAAAACAAACCCTAGAGCTCCATCTTCTCTGATTGACGGCGATCGTGTGCCCCGGAACCCCGAATCGACTTAATTACTGTTCCGTTCCTTGTGGTTAGTGATTAAATCCCAGCATGATTGTTTGATTTCATTGTTGTAAACTGTTTTTTTAGTTCAAGTTCATTAGAATCAATGATAGATAGTGTTGTGTTCATGAATGATTTATGATTGGGTAAACGGAATCTATGGTTAGTTACGTTTTGTATGACAGATCTGATTGTATGATGATCCCTTGAACCCACGAATCGGAACTAGTATTAATCGTATGAACACCTAGTAATATGATGGATTGTGCTCGTGTTATACTCGTTGTCTGAATAGCTTGTTAAGGTTAATGCTTGGCCTATTATGATTGATTGATTCCATGATGTTATCTATGTTAATGATGTCCGCATGATTGCTTCTTGATGTTGACGACATTTAGGGTTTCTGTGATTTTGACGAAACTGACATCACCCTGTAACAGGCTGACGAAATAGATCTCTTGGCGAAACAGAAAGTGTTTCGCCAAGGGCAGTCGACGAGACAGAACTTTGTTTCGCCAAAGGAGACCACGGCGAAACAGAATGTGTTTCGCCAATTTGTGTTTCGCCGAGGGTATCACGACGAAACAAGGGTGTTTCGTCGAATGGGAAAACAGCACAATAACTTACTTCGATTCTGTTAAAAGTTAACCTGGTTAGTTAACTGCCGTTAAGTGTAAAACATAACCTGTATGATTCAACCTACGTGCAATGTGTTATTCGGTGATTATTGATGCGTTGTCCATTATGATTATACTTACGTGCCAACTTCGTGAATACAAACTGATTATGTATTCGTGCATACCTTAGGACGTGATTGATTAACCGTGAGCACATACTTAGCATACCGAGCAAAACAAGGTGAGTTCACACCCTTACTAAGGCATGGGATTCCCAGGGTTTGGGGAATGGGATGGAAGGAATAAGGTTGAATAGATTCGTACATACACTGATACTAGACTACCATACCATTGTCCTCGGTTGTGAAGGACACATACGTAAAACCTACGTATACTTATACTCAATACTATCCTCGGTTGTGAAGGATACTCACGTAAAACCTACGTGAACTTATACTCAATACTGTCCTCGGTTGTGAAGGACACATACGTAAAACCTACGTATACTTATACTCAATACTATCCTCGGTTGTGAAGGATACTCACGTAAAACCTACGTGAACTTATACTCAATACTGTCCTCGGTTGTGAAGGACACATACGTAAAACCTATGTATACTTATACTCAATACTATCCTCGGTTGTGAAGGATACTCACGTAAAACCTACGTGAACTTATACTCAATACTGTCCTCGGTTGTGAAGGACACATACGTAAAACCTACGTATACTTATACTCAATACTATCCTCGGTTGTGAAGGATACTCACGTAAAACCTACGTGAACTTATACTCAATACTGTCCTCGGTTGTGAAGGACACTTACGTAAAGCCTACGTAAATTATGTACGTACTACTGTTCTCGGTTGTGAAGAACACTTATGGTTACAAATAGTCTAGTGTATATGCAACATGGGAAGCCCCCACTAATAGAACATACGATCGGCCTAGTAGCGCCACATGTTACGAAACAAACTTACTATTACGAACTTATTTACTGTGAACTCGCTCAACTAGTTGTTGACTCTCTGTTACATGCCTTGCAGGACCTTAGGTACATATGGAGCTTGCACAGGGAGGAGCAGGTCGTTGTGGGACATGGATCGATGATGCCATGTTATCTATTTACACATTTGAATTTACTATTTACATTGGGTTTACATACTAATGCTTCCGCTACACACTTATTGATGTTTGGTTTTGAAAACACCTTTCGTATTGATGAATGATTTTTACTACTTACTTTTATGTTCAATATGATTGGTGCCTTGATCCTGGTCAGTCACGCCTCCAAGCGGTGATACTCCGCGTGTGGATTTTGGGGGTGTGACAGATTGGTATCAGAGCCATTGGTTATAGAGAACTCGGTTTTAATAAAGGGAAAACGATTTTGTTAAAACCAGACTATAACCAGAACAGTGCTCTCAACGATCCACAATGACGCTTCGCTCCACGTGCAAGGCTCAACATCATAGTTACTACTATTCATGTTACCTTACCTACTTGCTAGAACTACATAGAACTTTGCTCGTGGTATGCTTAGATTACAGAACTTACTATACGTTATTGCTTGAGAATACTTGTGTGCTCACTCTCTTCGCACTATTCGCGAACCTTTCACCCACATGTTCTCCCTGATGTCAAGATCATGTGTGGACGCGTTAACCTAACTCAAGCCCAGTTGGCGGCTTCGATCACTGAACAAGTTACTGCAGCACTCGCAGCTGCCCAGACAGGAGGTGTAACCTGCCATCACCACTTACTCTAGGATTTTTAGATCCTACTCTTGTAACTCAACACTTGTGCTTAATTTTGATTACTCTTACGCACACGACAAGTCAACACGCTCAGCCACCTGTGTGCACATACACGACTTTTATGGACTGTCGTCCTACTACTTTCAGCGACACTCGAATCGGCCTTCAAATGTGCGAATGACCTGAGGCTCGTAAGGTGAAATATGCCACTGATATTCTCGAAGGTACTGCGCAAACTTGGTGGAACGCGCAAGTTACGATGTTGGAGCTGGCGGCTGCTAATGCCACCCCATGGAATGATTTTAAGGAACCTATCAAACGTGAATACAGTAGTTATGATGCCATCCACAAGTTGGAAGTGGAGTCCTTTAACATGAAGATGACGGGGTCAGAGATAGAAGCGTGCACGATAACGATCCAACAAACTGACAATTTTATGTTCAACTATGGTGGATCCTCCCATAAAGAGCTTTGAGCTGTACCTCAAAGGCTTAGTACCAGGAATTCAAAACCATGTGAAGACGGCTAAACTTGCTACTATTCAAGATGTTACTCATCTTGCTCATCGTCTCACAGACCAGGCAGTGGGACAGAACAAGCTGCCTCAACGTATCAGCGATGCTACTACCACTACTACTTCAACTACTTCTGCTACCCTCAGTAACAACGGATGAAAGTGGGATGGAACCTCTAGCAAGGGTTCGACTACGAATCCGTCCCAGGCACAGCAGCGAAAGATCAATGACAACCAAAGTCCTGGACAGCAACCTTTTAGTAGTCAAGGGCAGGGTGGATACAAGGGAAACCATCCTAAGCACAAACGATGTAACCTGCACCACAGCGGGCAGGGCAAACGCAATCATTGTCTCTAATGCAACAAGTTTGGTCATGGAGCCAAAGATGGTAGAAACTCACGTCCTGCAAACCAGAACCAACAACAACAGTTACCATACCAGCATTAAAGCTGCTCCATTTGAGGCATTGTACGGGCGTAAATGCCGATCACCTCTTTGTTGGGCAGAGGTGGGTGACAGTCAGATCACAGGTCCAGAAATGGTAGTTGATACTACTGAAAAGATTGCTCAAATACGACAACGCATGGCGGCAGCTCGTGACCGTCAGAAATTATACGCCGATAAAGACAGAAAACTACTCGAGTTCCAGGTTGGGGATCGAGCACTACTCAAAGTTTCACCCTGGAAGGGTGTTGTTCGTTTTGGCAAACGAGGCAAGCTCAATCCACGTTACGTTGGACCATTTGAAGTCATTGAGAAAATAGGCAAAGTGGCCTACAGACTGAACTTACCAGCTGAACTCAGTGCAGTTCACAACGTCTTTCATGTGTCGAATCTGAAGAAGTGGCAGTCAGATGAGACCTTCATAGTTCCTTTGAAGGAGCTCACTATCGACGAACAATTGCATTTCGTCGAAGAACCAGTTGAAATCACGGACCGGGATGTTAAGGTCCTCAAGAACACTAGAATACCTCTTGTTCGAGTTCGTTGGAACTCCCGTCGTGGCCCAGAGTTTACCTGGGAACGCGAAGACCAAATGGAACTCAAATATCCCCAGTTGTTCGAAAACAATGCAACTACTACTGAGGCTGAAGCTACTACGGAATTTCGGGAAGAAATTCCAAATCAACGGGGGGATGATGTGACACCCCAGGAGAACCAGTAAACGATAACTTACCTAGCTTCCTCAGTAACCGCATGCTAAATTTCGGGACGAAATTTCTTCCAAGTTGGGGATAATGTGACAACTCGAGTTTCCGACTTTCACTTTCGCATTAAGTGCACGTTGACTTTGACTGTGTAGTTGTTTGACTTGTTTAACTTGTAATTGTACACGTTATTTTTTTTAATGAACGCATTGTGGTTGCATGATTTTGTGTTTGGCTGTATAACATGAAACCTGTTGAAAACTTAAACTGTTAACACATAAAAGGACTCGACGAAACAGACAGGACTCAACGAAACAGACAGGACCCGACGAAACAGACTGTTTCGCCATAAGCATCTCGACGAAACAGAAGTCTGTTTCGCCAAGCCCAGTTTCGCCAAGCCCATTAAGGGGCCCAGAACGGTAATTCGTTCATATTAACGTGAACCGACTTCCTGTTTCACATCTTTGGCTAAAACAAACCCTAGAGCTCCATCTTCTCTGATTGACGGCGATCGTGTGCCCCGGAACCCCGAATCGACTTAATTACTGTTCCGTTCCTTGTGGTTAGTGATTAAATCCCAGCATGATTGTTTGATTTCATTGTTGTAAACTGTTTTTTTAGTTCAAGTTCATTAGAATCAATGATAGATAGTGTTGTGTTCATGAATGATTTATGATTGGGTAAACGGAATCTATGGTTAGTTACGTTTTGTATGACAGATCTGATTGTATGATGATCCCTTGAACCCACGAATCGGAACTAGTATTAATCGTATGAACACCTAGTAATATGATGGATTGTGCTCGTGTTATACTCGTTGTCTGAATAGCTTGTTAAGGTTAATGCTTGGCCTATTATGATTGATTGATTCCATGATGTTATCTATGTTAATGATGTCCGCATGATTGCTTCTTGATGTTGACGACATTTAGGGTTTCTGTGATTTTGACGAAACTGACATCACCCTGTAACAGGCTGACGAAATAGATCTCTTGGCGAAACAGAAAGTGTTTCGCCAAGGGCAGTCGACGAGACAGAACTTTGTTTCGCCAAAGGAGACCACGGCGAAACAGAATGTGTTTCGCCAATTTGTGTTTCGCCGAGGGTATCACGACGAAACAAGGGTGTTTCGTCGAATGGGAAAACAGCACAATAACTTACTTCGATTCTGTTAAAAGTTAACCTGGTTAGTTAACTGCCGTTAAGTGTAAAACATAACCTGTATGATTCAACCTACGTGCAATGTGTTATTCGGTGATTATTGATGCGTTGTCCATTATGATTATACTTACGTGCCAACTTCGTGAATACAAACTGATTATGTATTCGTGCATACCTTAGGACGTGATTGATTAACCGTGAGCACATACTTAGCATACCGAGCAAAACAAGGTGAGTTCACACCCTTACTAAGGCATGGGATTCCCAGGGTTTGGGGAATGGGATGGAAGGAATAAGGTTGAATAGATTCGTACATACACTGATACTAGACTACCATACCATTGTCCTCGGTTGTGAAGGACACATACGTAAAACCTACGTATACTTATACTCAATACTATCCTCGGTTGTGAAGGATACTCACGTAAAACCTACGTGAACTTATACTCAATACTGTCCTCGGTTGTGAAGGACACATACGTAAAACCTACGTATACTTATACTCAATACTATCCTCGGTTGTGAAGGATACTCACGTAAAACCTACGTGAACTTATACTCAATACTGTCCTCGGTTGTGAAGGACACATACGTAAAACCTATGTATACTTATACTCAATACTATCCTCGGTTGTGAAGGATACTCACGTAAAACCTACGTGAACTTATACTCAATACTGTCCTCGGTTGTGAAGGACACATACGTAAAACCTACGTATACTTATACTCAATACTATCCTCGGTTGTGAAGGATACTCACGTAAAACCTACGTGAACTTATACTCAATACTGTCCTCGGTTGTGAAGGACACTTACGTAAAGCCTACGTAAATTATGTACGTACTACTGTTCTCGGTTGTGAAGAACACTTATGGTTACAAATAGTCTAGTGTATATGCAACATGGGAAGCCCCCACTAATAGAACATACGATCGGCCTAGTAGCGCCACATGTTACGAAACAAACTTACTATTACGAACTTATTTACTGTGAACTCGCTCAACTAGTTGTTGACTCTCTGTTACATGCCTTGCAGGACCTTAGGTACATATGGAGCTTGCACAGGGAGGAGCAGGTCGTTGTGGGACATGGATCGATGATGCCATGTTATCTATTTACACATTTGAATTTACTATTTACATTGGGTTTACATACTAATGCTTCCGCTACACACTTATTGATGTTTGGTTTTGAAAACACCTTTCGTATTGATGAATGATTTTTACTACTTACTTTTATGTTCAATATGATTGGTGGCTTGATCCTGGTCAGTCACGCCTCCAAGCGGTGATACTCCGCGTGTGGATTTTGGGGGTGTGACAACCTACAATGGTGTTCATAATCTTCACTAGAATTTAACATGATTTCAACTTGTTTTTGCATAGGGTTTGTCCCTAAACACTATAGTTGCTCCTAGATCATCATAAGACACACATGCAACTAACAATTCAGATTTTCCCAATTACATGAGAATTTTAAGTTGAGGGTTTTCATGGAATTTTACATACCTGGTAATCCTCTTGTGATGAGGATCAGTATTCTATACTTTAATTTCGATTCCAGCTTGGATTAAACCTTCAATTTGCAAGTTTAATGAAGTTTGAGGGATTTTTTTGAAGATGGGGTGTCGCCCCCTGCTCCTTCTTGATCGACCAGCACCTCTAAATGGGGTGTTTGGTTTATTTTTTTTATTTGTTTTATCTAATTAAGTTTCAAATTTAACAACTAAGGCCCCTTTACTTTGTTCAACATATCATTTAGTAGATTTTAACCCTATTATAGGCTATTTCTAGTCTTGTAACTAACTAGGTTAAAAATTCCTAGTTAGTAAATTATCGTCTATTTATACTTTATAGTTCCAATATAAAGTTTTATATTTTCGGGGTGTTACAACTCTTCTTGAAGTTCCTCGTCAACGTCCACCACCTCATTTAAATCGACGTTGCGGGCATCCGATGTCGGAGTTGAAGGGTCAACGGAGGATGATGTTTTTGACCTTTTAGCTCGACGTCTACTACTAGACGTCATTGGATTAACTAGCGCCCACTTTGGACTTTTTCGTAGTAGTTCCCAACACTTATAGTACGTGAAAGGGCATTTCGTCCTATCGAACTCCTCGTTAAAATCCCGACGTCACTTTCACCGCTCGGGCGATTATCGTAGTTACGTTGGTAAACTTCTTGGAACGCGTGACACTTGTTGTTGATGTCGGTCCATTTGCTAGAAATGGAATCTTTGTCCCGATGTTCGCCTTGACCCCACGTGCTAAAAAAGAGTTCACGAACCCTCTCCCAAAAAACGGGACCCGTTTGAAAGTTTGCTACAAATTAAAAAAAAAGTAAACAAATAAGTTGTATGTTAAAAATAAAGGTAAAAAATAAGTAAAAAAATAATAATAAAAGAGTTACCCGTTTCTTCGTCCTCAGAAACGTCGAGCCACGCCCGAGTCAACGTGAATTCCTCCTCCTTCGTCCATTTAATGATAGTTTTTGTACGTCGAGGTTCGTCCTTATCCTTCTTCTTATGCGACCTTCTGCCGCGTTTTGATTTATCTTGCACCGGTTCGGGTTGCGTCTCCGGCACGACATCGACATCGGGTTCGGTTTCGGGTTGTGGTTGTTCGGGTTGCGACCCGCCGGCTTGACCATAGCCGAAAGGGGGAGGCACAAACGGAGTGGCGCCACTCAAGTAAGCCGCGTACGTAAAAAAGCTTGGGTCCATGTCTTGAAGGTTATACGGGTTTTGCGGTTGGGTTGTGTTCGGGTTCGTGGGTCTTGCGGGTTGGTATGGATGCATGATTGTATAAAAAATAGGAGAAAGTGGGTATTTTTTATAAAAAATAGAAGAAAGTGGGAGAGAAAGTGGGTGTTTTTGTATAAAAAATAGAGTTAACTGCCATTTTCGTCCCTGTGGTTTGGTCACTTTGGCCATTTCAGTCCATTTTTCAAAAATGCGCCATTTTCGTCCCCCACGTTCTGGAAAGGTGCCATTTCAGTCCAAAAATCATAACCCAGTTAAGTCAGTTAGTAAATAAGGACTGATTGTGTAAATTTGTAACATAAAGGACCATTTAAGTAAATATTAAACACCACCACCACTAGCCTTGCCACCACCACCACTCCGCTGCCACCACCACCGCCACCACCGCCACCACAGCCTTGCCACCACCACCACAGCCCTGCCACCACCACCACTCCGCTGCCACCACCACCACAGCCCTGCCACCACCACCACAGCCCTGCCACCACCGCCACCACAGCCCTGCCACCACCACTCCCCTGCCACCACAGCCCTGCCACCACCACCACAGCGGTTGTGTAAATTCGATTGTTGATCAGTTTGTTGATTTGAATCGTAAAATCGTAACTGAAATCAGGTGGAATTCGTTTGTAATTCGATTAATGAATCAGTTTGTTGAATTGAATCGTAAATTCATAACTGAAATCAGGTGAAATTTGTTTGTAATTCGATTTATGAATCGGTTTGTTGATTTGAATCTTAAAATCAGAACTGAAATTAGGTGGAATTTGTTTGCAATTCGTTTGTAATCTCTCGACCCTTACGTGTCGCTTCGTCTTTACTCTTTAGTAGTCGCTTCGTTGTTACGGATCTAGAACTATATCAGATTGTGAGTGAAAGCACAAAAGGATCAGTGTATATATAGAGATCGCCCAAAGGAGTGTGGAAATATTAGAACGAATAAAGAATTGGAAGATGATTCTGCTATTGACGTTGGTGGGGACACATCATATGGAGAAGATGATGAGAACACGGTTTCTAACTCTCAAGGATTACCTAATTCTGCCAGAGACAAGCACCTTAGATATCGAACAAGAGTATTTGCTCCAGAGTATGTGAACCTATGCCTAGTCAGAACACGTTCATGCTTAATGTTTAGCTTCCTCGTCATGCATCTTTTGTAGTTTCGTTCTTTATGCATATGCAAAGACTATATAACTTGGTGGCAGGTGGCAGCGGAGTGGTGGTGGTGGCAGGGCTGTGGTGGTGGTGGCGGTGGCGGTGGTGGTGGTGGCAGCGGAGTGGTGGTGGTGGCAGGGCTGTGGTGGCGGTGGTGGTGGTGGTGGCAGCGGAGTGGTGGTGGTGGCAGGGCTGTGGTGGTGGTGGTGGCGGTGGTGGTGGCAGCGGAGTGGTGGTGGTGGCATGGCTAGTGGTGGTGGTGTTTAATATTTACTTAAATGGTCATTTATGTTACAAATTTACACAATCAGTCCTTATTTACTAACTGACTTAACTGGGTTATGATTTTTGGACTGAAATGGCACCTTTCCAGAACGTGGGGGACGAAAATGGCGCATTTTTGAAAAATGGACTGAAATGGCCAAAGTGACCAAACCACAGGGACGAAAATGGCAGTTAACTCTAAAAAATATGATAAAGTGGGTGGATATATATAGTGGGGTAAAATTTTAAATTAAAAAAAAAAAACAATTTTGACCGTTTGCCAACGGTCCTTTTCTCGATCCTTTCACCCGTTTCAGCGTTTTAATTAAAACGCCACTTTCGTTTTTTTTGAAAAATAACGCCCGGTCACGCCCCATGTAATGGTGACCGGGGCGTTATAGAGCGTTTTTTTTTGAAATTTTTTTACAAATCACGCCCCACTACGGACGGTCTAATAGACCCTATTGTGGATGCTCTTATTCTTTGAAATGATGTAGTGAACGTTAATTAGGGCAAAACAATTATGATCTTACACTGAAAGATTATGAGTGGTAGCTAAACTTATCCAATATACTGATATTTTTCCAACGAAATCATACATGCATATAGAAACATGCCCATACACATACATTCAAAAGCATGTAAATTTAAGTTGTCAGTTCTTATTATAAATTCAATTTATTAACAAATAACAAAGCACAAACCGGAACCAATCTGTTGGTAGTGGTTCGGTTTCGGTGATAAAAACCGTTACTAACGGTTTGACCTAAGAACCGTTAAAACCTGACCATGAATACCCCATTAGCAGTGCTAGGAATTGGGTAAGGTTTTGTTTTTATGAAAGATAAAAGTTAAAGAGTGTGTGTTGTCGTTGAAAAGGTTATATTGTAACTTATAGGATTTAGTGTTGGCTTTTTTAGTTTTACCCTTAATCTATACATATAAAAAGTTATCTAGTAATTTTTAATTAAGTATTAAAGTTTATTTCTAATACATTTATCCAAAGTAATTAACTACTCAAATATTTAATAGAAAATACTAGTGAAAGATAAGGACTTTAGCTCATGCTTAGAAATCGAAGAGCTTCCAATACAGTAGTAGTCAGTGACGGAGTTTGATCAAAAGTTTCGGGGAAACAAAAAGTCATAGGACGTAATTTATATATTGTATAAATATTTCGGCAAAACAATTGGAGGGCAATCCTATATAATTTTAAAATTTCGAACGAAAACTTGGTAACCCAAACACTCTGACCGCGCGGGGAGAGGGGTGGGGGGAGGGGGGTTGCACCCACCGATTCACACTAAGCTTTGCTAATGATAATAGTATTAAGGTATGTAAAGTATCATCTTTCTTCAAAAGATTGAGAGTTCAAGTTTCATATTGGATATTATTACTATATATTACTTTACTATATATTAATATATAAATTGAAATTAATAGTGATTTTAATATTATAATAATATAAAGTTTTTTTTAATACTTTCATTATTTTAATATTATAATAATTGTTATTTTCTTTACTTTTTAACTTTAATCCTTTTTATAATATTAGGGGTTGGGATAAGCTTGGTGTCAACCGGTATCGAACCGGTACTGGTATCGAAAATACCAGTACGGTCCTGTTCGGTATCAGTTCCTGAAGGTAAAAACCGGCACTAATACAGAAAACGCCAAAACTTGGTGCCGAATTGATATTGGAAATCTTTTGTTTCGGGAAATTCAGTGCGGCAACCTGGTATCATTTGCTCATCCCTGATCACGGTTACCGTACGAACAACGGTATCGCACAACTTTTTTTGTTGATTTTCTTCGACTTTTAATTTTTTTCTTTTTTAGTTTCAGGTGTAGGGATGAGCTCGGTGCCAACCGATACAGAATCGGTACTGATACCGAAAATACCGGTTACGGTACCGGTATATGAAGGTAAAAAACGGTAGTGAACCGGTACCAGGAACGCCAAATGTCGGTACCGAATTGGTACGTAGACCGAAAATCTTTCGGTTCGGCAAATTTGGTACCGGTACCCAGAACAATTTGTTCATCTCTGACCACAGGTTTCATACGAACAACATCGTTACCATACAACTTTTTTGGTTGATTTTCTTTCGGTTATCTTTTAGTGTTTTTTTGTACATTTTCTTTTTATTCTTGTCAGCAGTTATGTTCACAACACGCTCGTAGTGATTTCAAAACACATGTAAACACAGACTAAATAACAAAAGAAATTCGCCACAACGCGGCGAGCTTCTTTAAACCTAGTTGGTATAAAACTAAAAGGATGAGTAATGATGTGTAATAGTCATTCTAACGAGTAAAAAACTTATGCCAAGAAAATTTTCATTCAGATTTTTCTGGCAGCTCCTATTAACTTATTAATAATTTAATATTTATTTAGAATGAGTTAATACTATCCGCGCGTTTCAGTGGGATGTTGATTATTATGTAGGTTTGTAATTCCAATTTACTAACATTTTAACCTTAATAAATAAAAGCAAAATATAATACACATAATATTATTAACATTCTAAAATTGCACATACTATTGATATTCTAAACTTTGATATTATTTTTTGATATATATCTAACAAAATGCTTAAAACGAAGCCTCACAAATAAAAAAAATGAATGTCCAAATATGAAGTTTTGGCAGATGACTAAATAATTAATCTTTATTTAGAAGGAAAAAAACATCAAAAGAAATGATAACATGAATAGTGAAGGGTTTGCAGAAATATGTGTAGCCAAGCAAATCATTATCCCAAAAATGATATAAAGAAATCTTGTAAATTGGAAAATATATAAGGATCGTATACGTGTAGCCAAAAACATCATTGTTTCTAAAATGAAGTGAAGAAATGCTACAAATAGGAAATACCAATATTACAGAAAGTAACTTTCATTCCCCATTCAAGATCTCTTTAAACCCGTTACATCTTTTCACATAACACCCTTAAATGTGTATATTATATATTAATTAATTAATGTAAAATAAAATTATCAACATATTTACGATCTATCTTCAACTATTAGTTGTGCATCAATATATTAATCATTCAAACGCCGAACATCTTCATCTTCAACCTCACAAAAGCATTTAAGCCGTCGCTGGCCGTCATCCACAATTTTCATAGTAAGCCTTCTTCTTCGTTCCTTTGTATTTAGTTTCTTGCCTTCTTCTTCATTCCTATGTATCAGATTGATTCATACTTTTGTATATTTGAGTTTTTTTGACACATTCTAAACCATCTGATCAATCCCTACACCATGTTTAACTTTGAATGAAATACGAACATTTTAATTCATTTGAACAAGATTTGTGACGAGGTATGACCCGGACCGGCTAACCCGACCCGGTCATTACCTATTAATTTATTATAAATATTCAATTACATATGTTTATTCTAGAATGTTCCATTCTGCATGGATAAACCATGTAACCAAATCCCCAATCTTTTTGGAAGATCATGCAAATCCTTAACTTATCGGAGCCCATCCTAAGTTAGGGGAAACCCTAATGATAAACTATAAATAGAGGTAAACATCAAAGGTAAGAGGTATTCTGCTCTCGTTTACTTTCTCTCTCTCTCTACATATATTCTATTACTCCCAAACCGAGACTTATTCTCACGCCGGAGGGTGGTTACAGGAATAACCCCATTCCTGTAATGAGTCCTAGCGGTGTTCTGTTTTGCAGTCAACTGTTCGGATCGCCAAGAGTTGAAGTCCTAGTCGGAGCCTACCGCTCAGGTAAGTGTTTCTTCAATTTGTAATCACGCCGAGGGGTAAATGCCATAGCACACGGAGTGGTTGTCGCTGAGTTGCCGAATAGAAATCTGTTCGAATAGATGCGATCGAATAGATGTGCCAATCGGTGAGAACGACGACGTTTGACAAAGCAAAACCAACACGAATCGCCGGAGTCAAACGAAGAGGCGGCGGTTAGGAATCGCAGGAGATGAAGGGCAGGCGGTTACGACTTGCCGGAGAAGAAGGGGTGGCGAGTCAATAGAACGGGAAACAGCATGCGGAGAATGATATAAATTCATTCCAAACAGTGTGTCAGCATACGGTGAAGGATATTTTTTTGTGGTTATTTTTTTTTTCAAACATTGCGTCATGTATGCGAAGGTATTCCAGTTACTAATTGTATATAATTTATTAAGGGTCCTAATATTAACACATGGGAAAACTTATTTACACATGGTGTATACGGGTCGTATACTGTTATACGGCCCGTATAGAATAAAAAAAACTGACAAAGTCTGTGCCAGCAGACTTTGTCAGTTTTTTTTTTATTCCATACGGGTCGTATAATAGTATACGGCCGTATACACCACGTGTAAATAAGTTGGCCTGGTCGTATACAATGTATACGGACGCAGCAGACTTTGTCAGTTTTTTTTTATTCCATACGGGTCGTATAACAGTATACGGCCCGTATACACATGTGTAAATAAGTTGGCCTGGTCGTATACAATGTATACGGACGCGTATACGGGCCGTATACTCTTATACGGCCCGTATGGAACGAAAATTTGATTTTTCAAGTATTTAAGGGATTTAAGGTGTAAATCACACTAGATATTTTACAGTCGTGAGGTGCTCAAACCTTTCTAAAAGTAGAAAAAAATAAAACATTAACAAGTAACAAAGATTGAAGAACAAGAAAACGTGTCGTATGACTGTAATAAAACGGAAGCTATCAACGCGGGATTACGGGCATGGTGTTATTCTTTATTTAATATTTATAGAATAAAAGGAAGGGTGAGGCATTTAATGAGAGTTGTAAGGAGTCTGAATAAAACAGAAGCTATCAACACGGGATTACGGACATGCGTTTAATTCCCAACATATTTGTTTTGTCACGTACATTTCGTAAGAAACTTTTCGTGCACTGAACCTTCACCTCCAATCATTTCCTGGTCAAATCACACACTATAAAGTTTAAACTTATCGTGTGTTGTAGTTTGGAAAGATGACCGAATAGAGATCTGAATAACAAACTGTGGAGAACTTGTTTGCGTTATCCACCAACAATCCGTTCATTATCTGTTGTTGTCTAAAACAATATCAATTAATGTTCAGTTGTGTACACAAATTCATCACCGGTTTCTACAGCACAAGCACATACACAGGGAGAATGTTCTCGAAATTGAAGGAAAAGAAAAAATGGTTGCTGATGTTTTTCACTATCGGGATTTGGTTGGTTTGTTTGAGAACCTGATTCCAATGTCCTACTACTTCAATCCTTCCTACATTATTGAAAATTCCTATATCACCCGCCATTCTCTTGCACCTGTATACATTGATTGTGGATTTTCTTGAGTCGTCGGGAAAACTTTTCCTCAGGGGAGGGTGAGTAGTATGAGTCTGAGTCCATTGTGGTTCGTGAATGTTGGAAGAACCCGACACGTCTTCTGCTGCCTCTTCGGTTGGTAAAAGACATAGGATGGCTTCTAATACAGGCTCTTTGTCAGTTGTGGTTGATTTATAGAAGGAGGTTATGAAACGAATATATGTTTATGCGAACATCCTTATTTTGTCACATACATGCGTTTAATTCCCAACATCCTTATTGTATTAGACTCTCTCCCCTCCTGATGCAATTTTCACAGTGGTACCAATGTCCTGCTACTACAATCCTTCCAACGCCTGATTCCGATACAACCCTTGATGTTGAAACCGGTTTTACCTCATGAAAAGGAAAGAAAGAATTTTTCTACCATTTTTTACCATATGTATACGGGCCGTATACCGTTTATACGGCCGTATACTCTCGGTAAAAAACAAATTTACCGATCGTATATAATGTATACGATGATTGTATATGGGCCGTATATTCTGATACGGCTCGTATACTATGGGTAAAAAATGGTTTATTATCTTTAATCTATTAGAACGATCCTTGTCTTGAGAACCTGATTCTGATTTAAACAATGGAATTTGTGGATCAACAGAAATAACTGAAAATAACTCGCCATTCTCTTGCACCTGTATACGTTGATTCTGATTTAAACAATGGAATTTGTGGATCAACAGAAATAACTGAAAATAACTCGCCATTCTCTTGAACCTGAGAGACAAGAATACAACGTTCATGTATCATAAGGAATGACCGATCTAAGGCAGAGAACCTGATTTAAATACACAAATTCATCACCGGTTTCTACAGCACAAGCACATATAAGCTAAACAAGGCGGTCTCTTTGTTGCGTACTGATTATTGAAAAGATTTGTTGAGATCGAAGAAAAGAGTAAAAAAAATGAATTTGAGGCGTACATTAGGAACAAAAAGTCCAACAATCCGTTCATTATCTGTTGTTATCTAAAACAATATCAATTAACGTTTAGTTGTGTACACAAATTCATCACCGGTTTCTACAGCACAAGCACATACACTAGGAGAATGTTCTCGAAATTGAAGGAAAAGAAAAAATGGTTGCTGATGTTTTACCATATGTATACGGGTCGTATACGGTTTATACGGCCGCAAACCATTGGTAAAAAATATTTTTACCGATCGTATACAATGTATACGATGTTTGTATACGGGCCGTATATTATTATACGGCTCGTATACTATGGGTAAAAAATGGTAAAAAAGGGTTTATTCTCTTTAATCTATTAGAACGATCCTTGTCTTGAGAACCTGATTCTGATTTAAACAACGGAATTTGTGGGATCAACAGAAATAACTGAAAATAACTCGCCATTCTCTTGCACATGTATACGTTGATTGTGGATTTAACTTGCAAGAATTGTGTCCGTCGCATGATAGAAGAACCCGACACGTCTTCTGTGATGATTCGAAACATTCACGAACCACAATGGACTCAGACTCATACTACTGGCAGAAGAACCCGACACGTCTTCTGTGATGATTCGAAACATTCCGAATAACTAGCAGAAGAACCCGACACGTCTTCTGTTATCCATACTATTCTTCATAGCCATATTCCTACTCACAAGTTGTTGATACATATCGTCCGTTCAAGTTGAGCTTCCTGATACATATCGTTCGTAAGAAACTTTTCGTGCACTGAACCTTCAGTTGTGTACCCTTCAATCTTCTTGAGTATTTTTCTAACTTTATGCTTGCATCCACCACAGTGAATATTAACTTTGAGTGAACGAGTTTGGAAACCGGACGGAATCTATGAAGAAACTGTTGGAATTTGTGGATTTCGGTTGGTTCAGAAACTTAACAAGAGAAGCAACTAAAAAAATACAATTGATTTCTCTTCCGGTTACCATATGTATACGGGCCGTATACCGTCTACGTTTGGTTTCCTCAACGAAGAACCATCAGCCATTATCAGCCCTTTTTTCCTTTGGTTTCTAGTTGATTTTGAGGGTGAGGGTTTTGAATTGATTCATGCGCTCAAGTTTCAACTACTGGAGTGAAAATTGGTAAAAAATGGTTTATTCTATTTAATCTATTAGAACAATCCTTGTAACCATCAACCGTTCAAGTTGATATAGGAGAGTTGATGCAATTTTCCAAGCATTTTATCGTGTGTTGTAATTTTAATGAAGCAATGAAGATTGAATATGCAAACCGCATCCGTCTTTTGTTATAGATAAGCGTATCACTCGATCCACTTACATTCGAATAACGCTGAGAATCCACAACGCTTATGGCCAGATTCTTTCCTTCAATCTTGGCAAAATCAATGCCTGCTTGTTTTATTATAACGAAAGTACTGAACAACCGAGATAACAGCTCCGGTATTTATCACCAACTCATCTTTGGTAGTGTTTGTTTGAGAACCTGATTCAGATACACAACGGCCTCTTTGCTTCGTCCACTAGAACTATTTGTGTATGCATTCTTTTGGTAGTTAACAACGCTAATTAGAAAAAAAATCTGTAAAATTAATCATATCGATTGCTATAACAGGATGGATGTGACACACATAGATAGATAAAATGTCACAGTTGTCAAGACTGTTTGTCGGGTTTCCAATGCTCACACATGGTAATAAACAACGCTGATACACGTAACATCTAGTTATATTCAGATTTAAACAATGCCCGCCTCAACTGAGATAACGGACATCCATCAAGCTCAAAAAGAAAACTTGTGTTTCCCATAGTCACAAAAGATTGCGGTTTGTATTTAGCATAGCCACCGTTTCCGTAGTAAAAAACGGTTGGGTTTGAACATTCAATCTTCAATACTTCATTAAAATACCAGTACAAGAATCCGACACGTCTTCATGTATCGGAGAATGTTTTAGAAATTGAAGGAAAAGGAAAAAAATTGTTGAAATCGAATTTGACAACTATGACAACTTATTAAAAGTAGCAATCACCTCCAATCATTTCCTGGTCAAATCACAAAATATAAAGTTTAAAGTTATCGTGTGTTGTAGTTTGGAAAAATGACCGAATAGAGATCTGTATAACAAACTGTGGAGAACTTGTTTGTGTCGGGTTCTTCTGATATTTATTCGGAATCGATAAATAACCAACACGAAGATCTCTGCGATCGCTAAGGTTTCCATCAACGGACTGATCGGTAACGTTACTCTACTTGTGCTCCGATTTAAGCGGCATGTTCCGATCAACGTTTATCGACATTGTTAAAGGTGATGAAAAGTTTAGAAACCCTAGAATGATTGTGTTTTTACGGGAAAAATTTGTGATATTTGAAAAAAACGCCATTATATACGGGTCGTATATAGTTATACGGCCCGTATAAATGTGGTAACATCAAAAACCTACAAAAATAAATCCATTAAGCCGTATACGTTTTACAAATCGTATACATATGTATACGACTCGTATAACTATATACGGGCCGTATATAATAAAACAAAAAAAAAACATTCCCTGCGCATTTTCCTATTAAAAAACATTCTATACGAGCCGTATAATTGTATACGGCCCGTATACAATAGGGGATGTGAAAATAAGATATAGGGTATGTGGGAATAAGGGGGGCCTTTATTAAAGCGGTGTGTATATTGAGACACGTTGGTTTGGGTTGGCAGTTGGCATAACATGTGTTTAATATATGGTATGTGTTTATTAATGCAAGGGTATTATTTAAGAGCTAATTACCAAAATAGCCAAGAAAAAGTTTGACTTACCAAAATAGCCACCTTATGAGTCCTTGGAGAGGGGCATCACGGATTCAAATGCGCGGGATGCCTCTTTTAATTAAGACCCCTCATGCTTATTTAAATATGGAAGTGACACGTGTCTCAATGATTAGATAGACTCCTCCAATGCCTCAGCAGAGTCAACCAATCCTCAGGCAGACTCTTCCAAATATTTTAAGAAAATACTTTAAAATATTTTAAAAAAATACTAAAAATATTTTTTTAAATATATATTTTTTAATTTAAAAAAAACATTTTTTAAATTTATATACGTAAAGTATTTTAAATTTATATACGTATAGTATTTTTTTTAAGTATTTTAACGATATCTTTACGTATATAAATTTAAAATATTTTTTTAATTTTAAAAAAATAATTTAAAATTTTAATTTAAATATTTTATTAAAGTATTTTTTTAAAATTTTTTTATGTATTTTCTTAAAATTAGCCAAGATATCTTTACGTATATAAATTTAAAAAAGTATTTTTTTTTTAATTTTAAAAAAAATATTTTTAGTATTTTTTTTAAATATTTTAAAGTATTTTCTTAAAGTATTGGAGGAGTCTGTTGAGGCATTGGATGAGTCTGCTGAGGCATTGGAGGAGTCTGCCTGAGGCATTGGAAGAGTCTGCCTGAGGCATTTGAGGAGTCTACATAATCATTGAGACACGTGTCACTTCTATATTTAAAGACGCATGAGGGGTCTTGAAAGAGGCATCCCGCGCATTTGAATCCGTGATGCCCCTCTCCAAGAACTCATGAGGTGGCTATTTTGGTAAGTTAAACTTTTTCTTGGCTATTTTGGTAATTTTCTCATTATTTAAGGGTGTGATGTGAAGAGATACAACTATTAAGTTAGCCTAAGATACAACAAGTTAGTTTGTAGGGTTATATAATATAGCTGATATTATTTTGTGTAAAATATATAAAAGAGAAATTTATAATGTACCCGATATTATTTTGTGTAAAATAGATAAAAGAGAAAAAAGGTGATATGATTGAAGGAAGAAGGTGATTCTGATAAAAGTGTAAAGAAAAAAAAAAGTAAAAAAGGTTTGATTTGATAAAAAGATGAAATAATTTGTAGAAAGAATATAAATAACATATTGCTTATTTCCCACTTGATTAACATCTAATAAAAAGATCGAGATCCCACCATGTATTATTTTGAATCTATGACATTTTATCATAAAATCGAACTCTGATCAATAGATATTACTCATTATCAGATATCAGAATCTTTTGAGTAAACTATAGGTTTTTGTTTACTATGGTTTGTTAAAAGGATGATAATATTTGCACACCCAAAATCTTTATTTTGACACTCAAATACAAGTAATATATATTACTCGTATAGGGTAAATCCAATTTTCAAAGTCAGACAAAGCCTGCCACATTTGTCACATGTTAACCCTAAACGAGTCGTATAGAGTTACATGACTCGCATTAGGTATGAGGTAGTATGATGTCTTTCAGCAATGACATATATTGACATGAAGGTGATGGATGTAATGATAAGTCAGCCGTATACGAGTCGTATACAAGTCTGGTGAATGATTGGTTTTGGCATTCTTTCTCCTTTTTAAATGATGAAGGAAGCTCATATCCACGTTTCATTCTTTCAACAAACAATGATGTCTTGGTTCGACCTCAACTATGTTTTTGGCAAATCATCATGTAACACGAGCACGTTTGTTTCGGAAAGCAATATGGTATACTATTTATTAACTTGTTCGTTTTGTTTATGAAATACTTACCACACCTTTGTTTTAAAAGGGGTCTGTCATCCCTGATTCTTACGAGGTGAGAGAGAATGATGATCACGCGGAAGAGGTCGTGTCTGGCGTTCATTCTTATCCAAAGGAACCATTGTTGCCCGACGTGAACGAGGTACACATTTATTTACTTATTTGAATTAGGTGTTAGATTTACCGTCACCTTTTACCCATTGACGTTTTTCAGTTCGATATGCTTGACGGTGAATATGATTACGAGTATCCAGGTTACGAACACGGTATAAATCCTCGTATGGATAACAAAACTATGGTAACAACGAAGACCGTGGAGAACCTTCTTACGCCCATGAGTCATTGGTTGACGAGCAATCGTTTACCCACAAGTTTCGTACGAAACTAAGCAAGTAACAACAACAACAACAACAACCATACCCAGTAAATCCCACAAATAGCAAAGCTACTTATAGGGTCTGGGGAGGGTGGGATGTAGACAGACCTTGCCTCTATCCCTGGGGATAGAGAGGCTGCTTCCAGAAGAGACCCTCGGCTCCAAGACGAACAACATACCAAGACATCAAGTCAAAGAATATAGACAAATAGAATATAGAAAAAAAAGCAGTCACATATACCAAGAAAGTGATCAGAGTGACACAGTATAAAGTAAATCATGTATAATAGCATACAACCACATTCCGACATAAACACAAGAAGTCAATCGCTGGTAAAGTCACTTAAAGAATAAGAAAAACCTACATCCCAAAAATACCCCTAAGACCTTACTGCAATATCCTCTAGAAGTCCTTAAATCTAATCCTACGCCTCCACGAAGTCCTATCTTGGACCATGTCCTCGGAAAGATGCAACTCTAGTAAATCATGCCTAATCTGCTCTTCCCATGTCAGTTTGGGTCTGCCTCTTCCTCTCCTCCCCTCCACAGTAAGAGTTTCCACCACTCTAACTGGTGCCGTCATTTGCCTCCGCTTCACATGCCCAAACCATCTCAATCTCCCCTCCTTAATCTTATCCGATATACTAGCCACTCCTAATCTTTCCCTAAAAACCTCATTTCTTATTCGATCCAACCTCGTGTGTCCACACATCCACCTCAGCATCCTCATCTCTGCTACCTCCATCTTGCGCGCTTGTGTCTTCTTGATAGCCCAACAGTCTGTTCCATATAGCATAGATGGCCTAACTGCTACCCTGTAAAACTTCCCCTTTAGTTTAGTTGGGAATCTCCTATCGCACAATACTCCACTTGCTGCCCTCCATCTACACCAGCCAGCCTGTATGCGATGGGTTACATCACTATCTATGTCACCATCCCTTTGTACAAACGACCCTAAATACTTAAATTTAGTTGCATGTGGGACCAATTGATCCTCAATGGTGATTTGGGTGTCATCGTCATCAGCTACACCACTGAAATCACAGTGTAGATACTCAGTCTTTGATCGACTAATCCTTAGGCCCTTGCCCTCTAGAGCGACTCGCCACTCCTCTACCCTCGCGTTCAGGCACGAAACTAAGCAAGTATGAATGTTATATATTATGTTAAAATATACTATAAATGTTATATATTTGTTCAAATATATAAATTAAATTGTTATATATTTTGTTAAAATATTATTATAAATGTTACATATAATTCATTTAGAGTAAAGTCCAGCTTCAGTCCCTGAGGTTTACACTAGCTGGCAGGTTCAATCCCTATTTTGAAAAAAATCAACACTCCAGTCCCTTACGTATTTAATTGCTCACAACTAAGGGCCTGGGCCAAACTGTCGTTAGTTAACCGGTGACTAGGGCATTACTGTCTTTTTACTTCCAAAATGGAGGGCAATTTGGTAATTTCGCAATTTACAATTCCTTGTAGCACATATCATGCCTTATCAAACCCTCATTTCCACAATAATGCCCTAACTTCTTCTCTAGTAAGCCAAGTTACCTGCAGGTGCGATCGAAGTTTTAGGACGAAAATGGCTGGGGTTTTTGGAGGGTTAAACCCGATGACATCTACATTGAACCTAAAGATTATTATGGTAAGTTATTTTGTGTATGTTTTTTATGTTTCATGTTGAATTGAGCATCAAACTGAAGCTTTAAACTGTATATTCTGACATAATGTCTTTAAGTTTTAAAAAAAAATTGTTTCTTTTTGGGTTTGACAGATGATGATGAACCTACAAGGTTCAGTATTAAGGTGTACCACGGTGGTGAGTTTAGTGACATCCTTTGTCGATCATACGTGGGTGGTAAGTATAATTTCATCGATTGTGCTGATATTGATGATTTTGGTATGGACATACTAGAGGAAATGGTTAAGCAAATTGGTTATTCTGTTGACATGGTGTTTTACTTCTATTTTAAAATTATGGATGTCTGTTTGGATTTGGGTTTGAAGTGTTTGGCTAGTGATAGTGATTTTTTAAGCTTGTTTGAGCATGTCCGTGGCGGGGTAAAACTGATTGAAATTTCTGTTGAACAACATTTGCGAGGTGTTTAACAAGAAATTGGTGGGAGCTAGGGACAAGACCATCATCACATGTTTGGAATACCTTAGGGAATATTTGACCAAACGTATAGTCAATGTGAAGAAGATCATAGCCAAAACTGATGGCCCATTAACTCCTGTTGCTACTGCAATCTTCGACACTATCAAGAATGAGGCTTCACAATACAAAGTGTTGATGGCAGGTTCTTCCATGTACCAGGTAAATTTGGAAAAGTTTAATAATTTTCTACCATTTGCAATATATTTGTTGCCTAGATACTTATACTCTTTTCTGTGCAGGTTACGGGTCCAAGAAACAAGACTGTGGTTGATGTGCAGAAGAGAACATGTTCATGTAGGAAGTAGGATCTGACAGGAATGCCCTGTAAGCATGCAGTCACTGCCATTTGGAACATGGATGAGAATGGTTTGAGTACAGGAGTTCCAGAGAGTTGGGTTGATCCTATGTATTGGCTGGACAGTTGGAAGAGAGTATACATGCACACCATTAATCCAATTGTTGGACCTGAAATGTGGCCTTCGTCTAGGTGCCCAACCAAATTGACTCCTCCAAAACACCACAAGCAGGTTGGGAGGCCTAAGAAGAAACGAAAAAAGTCTCAGTTGGAAGTCGAAGCCAACTTAACAAATGGGGAAAGCTGACAAGGAAAGGATGCACCACAAAATACAGCAAATGCAATAACATTGGGCATAACAGTCGCAGCTACAAGGGTCAAGGTGGAGCAGATGCTGCTTAGATATCAACTATTTTATTGTTGCTTTGTGTTTGAACAATTATAATGTTTTGTTTATTACTTTATGGTCATTGTGTTAGAAGTCGAAGCTAGCTTAACAGGGGGGGGGGGGGAGCTAATAAGGAAAGGAGGCACCACAAAAGGCAGCAATTGCAAAAATCTTGGGTACAACAGTCGCAGCTGCAAGGGTCAAGGTGGAGCAGATGCGGCTTAGATATCAACTGTTTTATTGTTGCTTTGTGTTTTAACAATTATGATGTTTTGTTTGTTACTTTATGGTCGTTGTGTTTGAACAATTCGGATGGTTTCCTTCGGACAATTACTATGATGGTTATGTAGCCTAATTTTGTGACATTTGCTATTGTATGGAAGGTTATATACCATCTATATAACTAGTTTGGTTTGTTTGAATTGTTGATAATAGACAAGTTCTTTAACAATAACTTTTAGTTATTACTAAACATAACACAGGTTCAACTACAACATAATAGACTGATCCTACTACATCACAACATAACACACTGATCCTACCACATCATAAGTAAATTTCGACAAAGTGAACGGGCCTATTTCCAATGACAGTCTCCTCTGGACGATAGGTGTGAATCATTCTCTTCAGGAGAATATGGGTTGTGCCAAACACAAGACCAATTCTCTTCAGGAGAATATGGGTTGTGCCAAACACATCCGAGTCATAATCCTCCTCTGGGTTTGGTTGAAACCAAGTTCTTCCACATTATCATCGTCTTTTTTAAGTGGCTTTGCTTCACTTTCTTTGCCCCTCTATTTCCACACCACTGCTTCTACATCATCACTGGTTTCAACAGCTTGAATGAGAAGATAGAGAGAAGAAAGAGAGAGGAAGGTGAGGGGTGGGGTAGGGGTGGGTTGTTATTTTGTTTTAATAAAAGAATAGGTCCCACAAAAAATAAATCTTTTTAATTGGTTAAGTTATTTTGTTTTATAGGAAGGGTATTTTTGTCATTTCACATCATCTTAACTAAGAAAACTAACTAATGTTAGGCATAGGGACTATCCGGGAACGAAATTGCAAAAGTTGGGGACTATAGCTGTAATTTTAGAAAGTTAGGGACTAAAGGTGAAAAAAGGGCAATCGACAGGGACTATCCGGGCATTTAACTCAATTTATGAGGTTGAAGAAGATAATGATATGTGACATTATTTGAAGTCTTTTATTATAAGTTAGATTGACCCTTCTATAATTGTTATATCATCATATCATTTCAATTAAAAATCAAAAGTTAGGAAGGCCATCTAGAAAGGTAAGTTTAAGAAAAAAAAGATGTAGAAAGCTCTAATTTTTAACTTTGTTTTGTGCCTTTAAAAGGCTTGGGTGGGCCCTGATATAACTAAAGAAGTTCAAATTAATAGATATTTGAGTAAGATGAAGTAGATGAAATACTCTTATTAAAAGTGAGATAAACATATTGTTAATAGAATAAGGATGTTAACTATGATGATAATTAAAGAGAGTAATTGGTAATGCTTGACCACCTTCATTAATGTATTGTTTGTAAAGCTAAACTTTGTTTCTTAATGGGTTGAAAGGTAAAAAAAAATGGGTGTTAGAGATCGAAAACATCATTAGCGAGATAAAGTCGGTGGGTTTTTTTTTCTGTGGTTTAAGAGTAGGTCTAAAAATATTTCTATTTCTTAGGAAGATTGGTGTAAATTTGTAAATATGTAAGATTCGGCTTTTGGTCACCTCGATTTGAGGTCGGCTTGGTGTTCTAATGAAGTTTACTTGAGAAAAAACTCGTAAGAGTTGTCAACTAGAATTGGGGATCGAATCCACGTAACTATATTTTTACTACTATTGAATTTGAATTAGTTTTTTTTTTGAACAACAAATCAACTGGATTTTCAGCTTACTCCAAAGGGTCAGCATATGCTATTTAAACCTCTCACTCCAAGTTCGAATCCCTCCCAAAGATGCTCTCCTATATTTACATAATTTGCACTTAATAGGAATCGAACCTGAGACATCCCCAGAAGAAAATCACTTAGTGAAAAACCCTCTAACCAACTGGGTTATACCATATTAGTGTTTGGGATTGCTTATTTAACTCCAATTTTTTTTTTTTTTTTTGTTAAAAGTGCTTATTCACTTATGACTTTCCGAAGGGGAGTTTTTAATAAAAAATGTTTGTTTTAGCTTTTGTTTTTTTCAAAGAATAAGTTTTCATGTTTAGTTGGTATTTTAAAAGGGATGGATAGATTGGTAATTTAATGATCAAAAAGTCAAAAGTAAAGTAAAAGAGGATTTTTGTGGCTTTTAAACAACAACTTTTAGTTTTAATAAAAAAAACTAAAATATAAAAAACACTTTTAGGTTTGCCAAATATTTTTTAACTTATTAGCTTTTCGAAAAAAACCAATAAGTCATTTCCAAACTCACTCTCAAACACCCTCAATTATTTGTATCTTTAATATGGTTTATGTTTTTAATCCCAAGTAATTTTATGGTTTAGTTATTTTTAAAAAGTTTGTACTAAAATGTTGCTTTTACATCTTTTCCTCTTGACAAAATATTTTTTGTCATTGTCTTGACTACTCCAGAGCAGAAATAAATTTGTATCTTACTATAGGAGATGCTGCTTTGGATACTCCAAATGGGAGATATGGGGGAAGTTATTTTTTATTCTATATTTTGTTTTCAATTTTAAGTGAGTTTGAGTTTTTCTTTTTCCGGGCTTTAACATTGGGTTGGGCTAGGGATGTGATTTGTTGATGTTAAGTATGGTAGGGAAGGAGAAGAGATGAGGCCATAATAAGTCTAAAACGAGTTAATAAACCAACATCAAAAGTAACTTCAAAAATCAAAAGTAAATATAAAATTCTAAGTAGGTTTAAAACAAGCTTGAAAATACCATCTTTAAATCATCAATTTCATTAAACCATAACTAAATTATAATACGCCTAACATTTAAATGAATATATAAACGTATGAACTTAAAAAAAAACGAAGATAAATGAACATAAGTTAATGAACATGAATGAACATTAGCAAGCATAAACGAATGAACGTAAAACTTTGCCGCTACAACTTTCCAACTCACAAAAGCTAACTGTTTTCATAGATAATTATAAGCATAAACGTTTTTATAAATAATCATTGTATTAAAATACAATTATGTAATATATATATATATATATATATATATAGTGTATATATATATTATTGTATTAACAATATGAGATGAGATGAGATTTGATTAAAACAATTATTCAGAAGGTCGAGCCCACTTGATTTAAAGTGAGTTAGAAACATTAATGTACACAAGATTATAAGTAAATTTAAAAGGCCCCTTTACCTACCATTGCTTTAGCGACAGTAAAACTTTGCCCCTACAACTTTCCAATTCACAAAAGCTTCTTTACATGTCAATTCCTTTGTCTACTTCTACATGCTTAATTATGCACGATTCCTGCCATAGCCTTACTCTCTTTTCGTGATCAACTAATATGACATGATTATAAAGTCATCATCATAGCTTTACTAGTTAATGATTACATGTATTGGTGTTAGATATTTTAGTGTAATCGGGATTGACTTGGTGATCAAAGCGAATAATAATACACATCAATCAAGTCAGGAGGTGCGGGAGTGCACGCTTGTTTGAGTTATCTGCAAAACACCCCCAAATTCTCATACGTTTTTAATCAACTTCTTTCTGGTTCAGACAAAATATTCACAGACACATACCTTGGTTCAATTCTCGAAAATCAGAGTTGTATCCGATTGAATTATTCGGGTGAACCACCGAAATAATTTGATCTGAGAGTGATTACACGCCTCTCTGATTATCCGGTTTTCTGAAAATTCCCCAACAATTGGTTTATCTTACTACTTCAAATGCTTAACAATTTAAAATTTCATCTAGTGGCATTGTCACATCATTTTAAATTATCATTTATTACTTATTATTGTCGAAAACTGTACTTGAATCTAATTACTAATTTACCCACCCAAATATATATATTTTTTGTCATCACTCTTTATCTTAGACTTAAATTTGAATGGTTGAAAGTCTACATGTACCATTTCATTAAGTTTGAGTGGTTAGCCTATTTGGCAACTTCTGAATAGTTAAGTACTGAACTAGTAAGAGGTCTGAACCATTAAGTATTGAAACAGTAAGAGGTCTGAACCATTAAGAGTCAGTATAATGCTTAATCGTTTAGAGACAAATGTCTGACCAATTCAGATAAGAGGTCTTTACCATTCAGACTCAGTATAATGCTTAACCATTCAGAGGCAAGTGTCTAAGGTGCTGTTTGTTTTTTAAGAGGTAAAATGTCTGCAGTCTGCAGACCACATCTGCAGACATCTGTTGAAAAAGAGGTGGACCAAATGTCTGCAGTCTGCAAGAAGAAGACTGTTTGTTTTTTAACATATGTAGACTTCTAAAATAAACTGGTGGAGGTGTACAGACGGTGGTGGGTGGTGGAAGGTGACGGTGGTGGACGGTGGTGGTGGTGGGTGGTGGTGGTGATGGACGGTGGCGGGTGGTGGTGGGTGGTGGCGGTGGTGATGGTGGGTGAACGGTGGTGGTGATGGACGGTGGTGGTGGTAGACGGTGGTGGGGGCCGGTGGTGGTGGCCGGTGGTGGTGGCCGGTGGTGGTGGGTGGTGGACGGTGGTGGTGGGTGGTGGACGGTTGTGTTGGGTGGTGGTGGGGGTGGTGGACGGTGGTGGTGGGTGGAGGTGGGTGGTGGCCGGTGGTAGTGGGTGGTGGTGTTTAACCCTCTCCAGATCTTAGAAGATCTTAGAAGTGGTTGGACCAAGTCTGCACTAAGAAGACCTCGCGCAGACCTTTTTTAATGAAACGTCTTCGGAAAAACAAACAG
Source organism: Helianthus tuberosus (assembly GCA_030545235.1). Taxonomy (NCBI): domain Eukaryota; kingdom Viridiplantae; phylum Streptophyta; class Magnoliopsida; order Asterales; family Asteraceae; genus Helianthus; species Helianthus tuberosus. The sequence goes on along the minus strand of CM060399.1, from coordinate 165,929,811 downwards.
TCTGCGCGTGGCAATGTCTGCGCGTGGTCTGCGCCGAAATCATTCAAACATCTGCTCACGAAACAAACAGTCTGAACCATTAAGTATTGAACCAGTAAGAAGTCTGAACCATTAAGAGTCTCATTAAGAGGTAAACAAACAACTCCTTAGAAGTTAATTAGATGTTTACTAGTTGATAAATAATAAACCTATAATCTTGTATGTGCTAATAATTAAGTTTTGAACACCACAACCACTCTCAGCCACAAACACGTAATCCAAAATATTGCTGGTCGTCTTTTGGAGCAAAATCAATCAGTTATCTTTTGCAGCAATTCCATCCGTCGTGATCTCTGACCACACATGCATGTCGACATACACTGACACACATACAGTACACATACCATTTGGAAGACCTTTGGTGACTTCTTGACACACAAACACACATATGTATGGATTTTAAACACAAACGTGTATCATGCAACCTCTCATATATAGGTTCATAGTTTGGAACTCGATAAATTCTGACCACATAATTGAAATAGAACAAAAGCACAAGTATGCTTTTTCTGTATGAAAACTTGTAGCAGAATTCAAGTGTAAAAGGTACTAAATATGGTCCCTTTATAGATGGGGAACTATCACAACGGTTTGTTGTAACGTTGCAACCATTTGCGAAAGAGTATAACTAGGGCTGCAAACGAACCGTACGAACATGAACAAGACCTTGTTCGTGATCGTTTGTTAAAAAATATATGTGTTCGCGAAGCGTTCACGAACACTTATCGAACGAGATTTTATGTTTGTGTTCGTTTGTTAAGGAAATGAACTTGTTCGTGTTTGTTTGTTAATTTTATGCAACGAACAAAAACGAACGTTGACGAACACAAATGAGCACAAACTAATGTTCATGAACACAAATGGAAACAAATGAACACAAACAATCGTTCAATATAAATACACTGACACTTATCAGATATTTAATTTGTCAGAATTTTAAAGTATTTAAATAAATATAAAAACTAAAAACACTAATAAACTATCGAACACAAACGAACACGTTACCGAACGTTCACGAACATAAACGAACGAACATGACTCTTGTTCATTTAACTAAACGAACGAAATTTCTTGTCCGTGTTCGTTTGTTTAATAAACGAACAAACACAAACGAACTTCTCACTGAACAGTTTATACACTGTTCACTGAACGTTTGGTTCATTTGCAGCCCTAAGTATAACAGTTGGTGGAGTTGTTATGGGTAGTGTTAATGGTTCGATTCCCACCTCCTGTAGCTTTAACTATTTGGGTGAGTTGGTTATAAAAAGCACTAATAATAACAAAAAGATTGAAAATTCTATTTATAACTCCTAATCAAAGGCTACCCACTAAACCGATGATAAGTAGTTTTTACCTAGTTAAACAAGACAAAAAGATGTGATGGCCTTAATTATTTAAAAGAAGTCATGATCACTTAATGATCAATAATTAGACGAAAAGTATGTAAGACTTTTTTATATGTAATAGTTTACAAGCCATCATGTAATGTTTTGTGTCACTTCATATCAATATTTTGTTGTGTCTAATAATGATAATGACAATAATATTGTTGTAACTAATTATCATTTTAGGTCGCGTCAAACTATTTATACGCCAACTGTAATACTCATATTACATTATAAGATTTTATACCCTCCCTTACAATTTGTTCATGTTACTTAAAGAGCGAAATATTTTATACCCTCTCTTACTGTGGCTGTGATGGTTTTGTCGATGTTGTGGCATTTGTGATCGATTTATTCACGTTTTATTATTGTATATATGTAACGTGATTAAATATAAGTATTTGTAATAAACCACGATATATTTAAACATATATGTAACGTGATTAAATATAAGTATTTGTAATAAACCACGATATTATTTAAACAATTAAGGCAGGCTTGTAAAAATTATTTCAGTAGTGGGCCATATGCCCCTATACTCATACAGTCATTAAAAGAGGGCCCATTTTCTCAACAACTAAAAGTGTATTTTGCTGTTCACTCTTTTCTGCTCAAGATAGATTCCAATATATTCTTAGTACACAAACACAACTACAAACACAAACCTACAACATTAGATCTTTGTTACGTTTGTTTAAAAGTAACTGAAAAGACAGCTCAAAGGTGGAACAACTCGCCGTCTTCGTTGTGGTGAAATTTAATTTATTGAATGAAAATGGAAACGGGAATCATAATGATCTGAATCGGTTTGGTTTTTCTTAGATTCTGGTTTACTTTGCACGAGGCTGCAAAATCGAGCGTCAACTAATGCAAACATAAGGTTTTCTTCGGATTTGTCGAATCAAACAATTTTTCACATCTCTTGTAGTATTAGGTACACAACTAGAATTAATATATTTAGGACACAAGAAATATTTATTAATTATAGTTTGCATACTTTTGAGAAAAAAAGTCTATATACCTTTAAAATATCTTTTTTTTTCTATTTTGTTTTATAATTTTACAAACAACAAACACATATACTCTATAATCCTAAGATAAGCTTGTATGTCAAAAGTTAATAAATGAATGTGCTATGTTTTAACTTTTAACATACATATATTAGTAATATAAAAATATGAAAACCTCAAATAAATCAAATAATAAAAAGACAAATAGAAGATGAAATACAAATATAAAAGGGTTCACCCCATCCACTCCTCCCACCCTTCTCTCTAAAATACACAAAACACAGGTATGCATCCTCCTACCTATTTTTTCTCCTTTCCTATCTAAAGTAATATTTTTTCTTGCATTATATACAAATTATGTATATTATCCTCTTTTTATTGTTTTTATTTTATTTTATTTATAGGCTTAGCTAAGTGAAAATGGTTTTGGCGAGATTAGTGGTGTCACTAAAGACTAAATTCAAGTCGTTAAAGATATGGAAAGCGGACGATGATTCATACAACAAGATCGAAAAAAGCGATAGCATGAGGGTGGAAATACAGAGCAGGAAAGCGCGTAAACTTATCGAGGAAACTCTCAAAGTCGCAGACTCTCCCAAGTGCACCAAAGCTTACTCCTTCTGATGTTGTAGTAATAATAACAATAATAGTAACTGTGACTCCACACTAGTTATGTTTCTGTATATGATTGCAACTAGTATTTTGTTGTAGTGGTAGTAACAATAATAATAACTTTATTTTATGTTTTTCTATATAGATACTGATTTTTTTTGGAATTTTTAACTCTGTTACTCAAGTGATGTCAAGTTCATGAAATGAACTCCAGTAATAAAAGAATATATTAAACCTTGAATATTTGTAAGTTTAGCTCGTTAAATTAAAGGATTAGATTAAAATTTGGAGCAATTTTTGTCAGTGTCTTAAAAAAGATATTTTATATTATCCACGCTTCTATGTAGTAGAAAATGAACTTGTGGTGCATATAAGGCAACTGATCGAAAACAATTATTTCGTGATATATGATATAAGTCTAATCTGCGTTCAAATCTGCATCTCAATCTTTTCGTGGCAGATCTAGCCCAAAAATTCATAGGTATCCTAATTTATTTTGAATCAGGAGTATCCTTTGTATAAAAGCTAAAAATAAATTTACACTACTTAGACGGAGTTGAGAGCTATTTTTACTCTACGGAGTCGGAGTTAAGGGATAGCCCGGGCTACCCCTGCTTGTACACTATCTCCGCCCCTGCCATCTTCGTAATTTGAAGAGTTCCTTTATTTTGCATCTCCAACGGAATTTCATCTCCATCTCTATCTTGAAAATCTAGAGTTTAATGAAATGTGATTCTCAATATATAGAACTCCACTATTTATCATTATAATTTTGAGTATTTAGGAAAAAGAAAAACAATAAAAAAAAGTGTTTGTGAGAGTGATAGAAATAAATGGATAATGAATTGCGATAGCTAGGTTAAATAAAATTTAGAGAGATATATAAAAAAAAGGGTTTATGAGAGTGATAGAGATAAAAATGGAGAATGAAATGTGATAGCTAGATTGAATAAAATTTAGAGAGATGTTTTTTTTTTTTTTTTAAATTATAAAGAAGAAGATAGAGATTCTACTTAAGTGTCAAGACATTAGTTTTATCCAAAAAAAACTGCAACCTTTTTATTTTGATTAAAACTATAAGTTCAATATTTATCATAACTATTAAGTTAAATAATCATGATGTGTTGGTGACATCAACAGTGTGTATTTAGTGATGTGTTTGAATCAGTACAAAACTAAGCATTAGACAGGGTTCAAATGTGTTTTTAGACGCAGTGATACACATAACCCCATCTAAAAATACACACACATCTCCACATCACAAACCTAACGAAATACCCATAAATACCACATCTTATTATACAAACCGCAACTTAAAATAGTTTTACATATCTTTAGACGATGTTAGGATGAAACGGCAACAAAAGATAAAATTATAAATCATATAATATCAAAACCCTAATGTATCCATAACAAATCATTCAACCACCATCTCCACCAAAATTCTATATCATTTTCACCCATCATTGATAACTTTCAAAACTTACAAGGTCGGTAATTTTTTAATGATATTAATGTCATATTCAATTGTAGAATCAATAGTTATGTGTTTTTACTTGATATAATTTAACTTTTTTTTACATTTAACTGTGTTTTAACATAAACTTTGTTTTATATATATGAACAATGTGTGTTAAAGCTTTTGTTATGTGTTTTTATTTGCTATTAGTTGTTATAGTTTAACTTTTTTACATTCACCACAATGCTTTAACATCAAACTTTATTTAATATATACTAACAATTTATGTTTAATTTTCTAGAATTTTTTTATTGAAAAAAAAAATATTTTTTATTATATGTATATAAATATGATATATCTATATTTACACCTATATTAAATGGGTATAAATATTATATTTAGATATATGTTTATTTATACATTAAGGTTAACCCTTTAGAATCTACGTACCCATCCAAAATTTATCTAATAGATATAAATTTTAGATTGTCTTGTTCAGGACTGCCTTTTGAATATTCTATCTGATTTAGGATATGTATACATTTTAACGAGACAACATTTAAGAAAAAATTGGTCAGTATTTTCTCTACTCCCACGAGTTTACAGTTTTACGCATTCTTGGGAAGTCTAGGGGAAATGTTGCTGATTTTTTTCTTAAATGTGGTCTCGTTAAAATGTATGAATGTGAGATGGAAGATTCAAAAAATGGGTTAGGACATACTCTCTTAGAGCACCACTTTACGTTATTTGCATACGTTCATATCATTTTTTGTTTATTTTAATTTCAAATGGATCGTGATGATTGGATGTACAAACAAAGTCCTACTAGTGCAATATATATGATGGGTGAAGTTTTTCTTAAGGCCACCGAAGTTCATTGGGTTCGGGTGAATGAAGGAGGTCAGCTCATTTTATGTCATTGTGCATCGTGTTTTTTTTTTTTTTTTTTTTTTTTTTTTTTTTTTTTTTTGAAAACATAAAGACATAAAGTTTCATTTGTTGAGAGATGGTTTTATACTTGGATATACTTGTTGGTCAGAGCACGGGGAATCGGTTTCTAACCGTAGCACATCATCGTTCAATAAAGACAATGACAAAAACATATAATAACAAAGTCATGAAAATGACACTTTAAATGAAGACAATGACAACTTTAATGAAATGTATAATGATCTAGAGAATGATATTGATGATAATGAGCAAGAAAAATTAACGAAATTACTTGAAGATGGGGAAACCATTATATGCTGGTTGTAAGAAATATTCAAAACTCCGTGTTGTTTTAAAGTTGTCTACCTTAAAATCATCACAAGGATATATGGATTGATAAGAATTTCACAAATACATTAGTGCTATTAAATGACATGCTTCTGGAAGGTAACGAGTTACCACTTTCGTTATACCAAGCAAAAAAAATTATGTGCCCAATGGGATTGGAAGTTGAAAGAATACATACATGTCCAAATGATTGCATGTTGTACATAAACGAGTTCAAAAATCAACATATATGTTCTGACTGTAACGTATATAGGTACAAGCGTAAAAGAGAAACATATGAAATTGACAATGATGTGACAATAAATGGACCACCGGCTAAAATGTTGCGGTATCTGTGACGCCCCGCGTCCCTAAACTTTAGGATTTTATCAAGATTAGTCCTTGAAGTTTGTCTATTTGTCATTTTAACCCCTAATCTACGTGGAAGTCTATGTTATATACTTGAAATGTTTAAATCTATGATGGAATGCCTAACTCTATATTTGAAATGTCTAAATCTATGTTGGAATGTCTAAATCTATGATGGAATGCCTAAATCTATGTTTGAAATGTCTAAATCTATTTGGTGCTTGACTCCTTAAGACTCGTGAAACTTGATTCTTGGTTGAACGAGAGACTGGAGCCTTGTCACTGGCGGAATCTATTAATCTTTTGGAACTTTTGATGTTTACGATGTAATCTAGTTATTCTATAATACGCAACGCTTAATCTAACTCGCAAAACGAATCAAAGATGGGAACGCGGAAAGATTGGATTGGCCAGAGTGGCAATCCGATCGGATTACCACCCGATCGGATTGCCACCCGATCGGGCCACCACCCTATCCAAGCCAAACCGCCTCAAGTTCCTCCCACACTATAAATAGGAGCTGTTACATCAGTCCTTCACTGATGTGACAGACCTGCTCGACTCAGACGCATGACACCCTTTCTCCTCCATTTTCTTGGCGATTTCGGTATGTTTCAAGCTAGATTCTTGTACTTTCTTGATCTACACTTCATCCTCTACGTGATTCACCTTTGAAATCACACTTTTCACCATGAAATCACTCAGGTCTGAGGTCTTAAGGATGATGTCATCATGGTGGTTTGTACAAAATGTCATATGAGGTCATTCTTGGTGAGATCTAGCTAAGATCTAAGGGATTCCATGTGTTTATCACTAAACCCAAGCTAAATCTAGACCTTTTCATATAAAACTTGAATTATCTTACTCTTTTCTTCAAAAATTTTACTTTATTTCGTGGAAACCGGGTCCAAATGGACTGTAGACTTGATAAGTAGTCTAAGGTCGGCTTGGATCTGAGTTATTACCGGTGAAGACGAGCATGGCAACGGATTCCGACATAAACTCGTAAGAGACAGACGACTGATCGGACGGGGGTGATTCCCACCCGATCAGAGTTCCTGTGTGCTGAAAAGTTACCGTTGTCTCAATACGTGTCGTGCCCTCACCATTAAGCTAGAAACTTAGAAATTTTACAAAATGGTAAACAAGAACAAGGGTCGCCCAATCGAACGGCAACCCGATCGGACAGCCGTCCGAGCGGACAGCCGTCCGATTGGACAGCCACCCTATCAGGTCACACTTGCCCTTTAGCCTTGAAATTTTGAAATCTTTCAACACTTAGTAACTTTTTAGAAACTTGGAGTTTTGGAGATCTCAATCGAGTGGCAACCCGATCGGACAGCCGCCCGATCGAGCAGCCACCCGACCAAGATAACCGGAACCCTTAAAACCATAGTCTTGAACAATTGACACTTGAATCGGATGACCACCCGATCAGACAACCGTCCGATCGGACAGTCACTCGTTCCACCTTCATAATAGACCACCCGATCGGACAGCCGTCCGACCGGACAGTCATTCGTTCCACCTTCACACTAGGCCACCCGATCGGATAGCCATCCTATCGGACAACCCTTCGTTCACACTAAGTCACCCGAATCGACTGGCAATCCGATCGGACAGCCATCCGATCGGACAACCACCCGATCCAGTGACAGTTTCCAACACTTTATTCAATCTCGACTCGTATCCTATTGTAATCTAATCAGTCTAATTCTAAAAGAGCTCCTTTTGATCCAATAACAGTTGCGACTGTTAAGCAATCACTATAAGTATACTCGATCCTTTTTTTTTTTACTTTTAAATTTTGGAGTGTAACATGTATTCTATATAAACTTGAATCTTTTGCAATCTAAACTCTATCCTATGTGTATGTGAAAACTTGTGCATTCTAGTGTTCTATTTGTGCTATGTGACGTTTAATCCAGGGTGTATAGTTCCGCCTTAACAATAGTAGCGCTATAGGGGGTGCACCTCTCCCATTATTCTTAGGGGGTATTGTTAGGAGGATTCTAGTTTACCTTGAGTCTTGGGTAAACACTAAAGCATCGGGATACTTGGGCTATCACTGCGTGGACTGCGACACTAGCACGGCTGAGACTATTTTTATACTTACATTGTGGATATGAGTTGTTTTAATCTATTATTCTATTATCAAACTTGTATACTCGCCAATACTTTTGTATTGATATTTTAATACATGTTGCAGGCTGATAGGTTGCTATGGAACATGGAAATCAAGCTAGGAGATGCTTAGAAACGTCGCCTAGTTAACTTAGTCTTTTGAACAATTTATGACTTGGTTTGTAATGTGATATTTGTGATGATGTTGTTAGACTATTGCATGAAATCAATTAACTTTTATGGAAACAATAGTGTTATGGAAATCTCATGAGCAATCTGAACGCCTAGTGCTCGCACCCCGATGTTTCCGCCATCGGTTGGGGTGTGACAGATTGGTATCAGAGCCATAACTATAGGGAATTAGGATAAGTAGGGATACTTGCCCTAGTCTATAGTTCTAGGAAGTTTGACTCTTATTTGTTGTTTAAGACTTATGCATTCTACCGTATCTGCTTCCTAGCAGCATATATTCCTGCTAAACTTACATGCCTTTCCTAAGGCTAACATAATGTACACTTTATATTTGAAAACATTGTTATTCAGTGTTTGTATTTTGCACGAGATTTGCTCTCAAGTCAGGAGTGACATCCGAACCTTGATGGTAAAATCTCCATATTATTCTAGTAGGTCTTGTCTGCGGATAAGTACCAATGCTATTTAGTGTACGACGTTGTCAAGTTAGAGGTGTAACTGAGATCTTGATAACTAGTCCCACTCCTTGATTTTATGTCTCGCCAAAGTCTCGTGACTTCCAATCAATTAGGAACGTGGAATGGCTAAAAGGACGAATACCGTAGGCCTAACATCAATGACGTATTTGTCCAAGTAAGTCAAGACATGTTACCTCAATTCGAAAGGGGTTCGAATCACTTTGGTTAGTCGTCGTTCCTCTACCCGGAACAATCCTATGTTTTATGAGCCTATCTTTTATGCTATCTTGATTTTTTATGTATGTGATTTTAAGCTCGATTCTTCGTTCATTTTGGCATACTTTTACACTACTCACACATGCGTCCGCAACCTAAAACGTTAATTCTAATCTCAGATCGAACTAAATTTATGAAGTTTTACCCTATTTGATCAATCAATGTGATAATGTGTTTGTAAGGCACTAGACGTAACATGGCATGGAATACGAGGGTAAAGTGACGTGTCCGAAACATGGTGGATACGCCGCTGGTACTTCCTATATATAAGTGTTTCTGGCATGTTACCAACTTTCGTACCAAGTGTCATGCGAAACTTAGTGTCTGTTGTTGAATTCTAAAACTATGGAAGGCCTATTTGTGTACTCTATAAGAAATCTATGTGAAATCTATCATGTATTCTAGTAAAGTCTATGTGTAAACTACGTATGTGTGGATTGAGAAACAAAATACGAAATGTAGCCTAGCGCCGAAGACGGGGGAGAAAATGGCATGTCCGAAACATGGTGGATACGCCGCTGGTACTTCCTATATATAAGTGTTTCTGGCATATTACCGAACCTTCATACCACGCGCTAAGTGAAGTTCATAGTTTTGTAGGCTCGATTTGAAGTTGTGAAATCTATTCAGGTTAATCTATGACGTGAATCTATTTGGGCCAATCTATGTGGAGATTTTGTTTAATGAAGCATGACACCGATGACAAGACGGAGGTGGCATGATTGAAGCATGGTGGATATGCCGCTGGTACTTCCTATATATAAGTGCTTTCGTCATGTTGCCAAACTTTCGTAGAACGTGCCATGTGGGAATTTACCGTTGTGGACTCTGATGAGATTGTCAACTCTAATCTAAGTTAAACTATTGGTAAATCTATGTGGATTAGTTGGGACAATCTACAATATTTAATCTATTTTGATTAGCCTAATGTTGTGGTTGGCGAAGTATGACACCGATTACGAGGAGGAAGTGGCGTGATCGAAGCATGGTGGATACGCCGCTTGTACTTCCTATATATAAGTGCTTCTGTCATGTCGCCGAACATTCATAATACGTGCCATGCGGGATTTCGTTGGTTGGGAATTGTGAATACTAAATCTATGATTGATCTATTAAAGTCTATGGAAAGTCTATTGAAATCTATGGCAATCTATTGAATGTCTATCGAAGCTATTGAAGTCTATTGAGTTTATTTTAGACTATTTGAAGCCTATCGTAATCTATTTAAATCTATGAAAGTCTATGTTAATCCATGATGAGTGTGGATTACGACATGTAACATGACATCAAGTACGAGGTGGAATTATTGTGTCCGAAGCGTGGTGGATACGCCGCTGGTACTTCCTATATATAAGCGCTTCTGACATACTGCCAAGCTTCGTGCAACATGCCATGCGAAGTTCATGGGTTGTGGTTTTAAATCTATTTGTAATCTATCGAGTTAGTCTATGTGTATGATGAGAGTATTGTGGGCAATTACGACACGTAACATGACGCCGAGTACGGGGCAGAAGCGATGTGCCTGAAGCATGATGGATACGCCGCTAGTACTTCCTATATATAAGCGTTTCTGACTTGTTTCCAAACTCCGTACAACGCACCATGCGAAGGTCGTTGGTTTGCGGTATCTATGTAAATCTATGTGAATCTTGAGTCTTAGTCTATCGTGCGTAAATCTATGATAATCTATGTTAATCTAGTCTTATACGATCCTCTTATTGGATATTAGGATGTCTTCTCGAAAGCTATCCGACACTCTCAGGAAATCCAGGGAGAAGTCTCAGAAAAAGATGATGTCATTCATGGCCGACCAGATTGCTCGAGTCGTGCCAAAGATCGTTTCTGAGCTCCAAGGATCTAACACTCCTCCATCCTCTATGGACTCCAAGGCTGAAAAGCAAAAGCCGACAAAGTTCAGCTATAAACATTTCATCTCTTGCAACCCTAAGCCTTCACAGGCAGTGATGGGGTGACTGCTATGCTTGAGTGGTTCGACATCATCGAAGTTACCTTCATTAACAGCGAGTGCCCAGATCATTTGAAAACTAGGAGTGCGACTGGAATGTTTCAAGGCAGAGCGTTGGAGTGGTGGTCGAATGAGAGAAACATCCGATCTAATGAAGAAGCCTATGCTCTTCCATGGGCTGAGGTGCGAGAACTCATGATGCTCGAGTTCTGCCCTCCCCATGAATAACTCAAGCTTGAAGAAGAGTTTTGGCATTTGAAGCAAGTTGGTGATGACAACTTGGCTTATACTACCCGGTTTAAGCAGCTAAGTCTCATCGTCCCTCACTTAGTTCCGACTCCTAAGCGGATGATAACCAAGTACATCAATGGCCTACCTCCTTCTATGCGTGATTCTATTGAAGCAGCTCAGCTAGAAACTATTGAGGAAGTCTACCGTCTAGCAGCAAGTTTGAACAACAATCGTGTGCGTGATAAGCAGTTTGCTACCCTGCTCCTTCAAAGTCTGCTAACCAAGTTACCCAACAGTCAAGCGGCAGCAAGAACAAGAAAAGGAAATCTCAGGGTTCTGGATGTAACGCTATTACTCCTGCTGCAAACCCTGCTGCCAAACCCGCTCCTGCTACTGCTGCTGCTAACCCTGCTGCTCCTGAGGCGAAGAAGCAATACACTGGGTCTTATCCCAAGTGTACAACTTGCAACTTTCATCATCCTACTGCTTTTGCATGTGGTCTGTGTACCAACTGTAATCGCTATGGTCACACGACTCCTTACTGTCATCAAGCTAATCATGCACAGCAAGCTCAGCAAGTCCCAGCCCAGGCAGCTCTACCAGCACCTCCAGCTCCTCTGCAGAACCCTAAGCCGGTCAATGTTGTTCGTGCATGCTTCCAGTGTGGAGATACTACGCATCTTCGTAATCGTTGCCCCCAGCTGAACCAAGAACAACAAGCAGCCGCTCGTGGACGAGCGTTCAATCTCAACGCCAATCAAGCTCGCAACAACAACGACGTGGTGAATGGTATGTTTCTCGTTAATAATCTTTACGCTTCGATCCTATTTGATACTGGTGCCGAAAAAAGCTTTGTGTCCGTGGAATTTGAGTCTTTGATAAATTGTACACGCTCCAAGTTACCTGAGTCGTTCTCTGCTGAGGTCGCCAATGGTAAGTCTATTCTTGTTAACTCTATCGTACGTGATTGTTCCTTAACTCTTAACGATCACGTCTTTTCTATTGATCTCATACCCATGCGTTTGGGTAGCTTTGATGTCATTATCGGTATGGATAGGTTGCATAAGAACCTTACCGAGATTGTTTGTCATGATAAGCTCGTTCATCTTCCTCTTCCATCTGGTGATGTTCTGAACGTCTATGGAGACCGACCTTCGAAAGGACTAAGGCTGATGTCATGCACACAAGCGAACAGAAGTTTACGTAAACAGAACCCTGCCTTCTTGGCCCATGTGGTGGAACAAAAGGGCAAGGGGAAGAACATAAGCGATGTTCTAGTTGTGTGTGACTTTCCTGATGTCTTTCCTGAGGATCTACCTGGTCTTCCTCCTCCTAGATCCGTCGAGTTTCGTATTGATCTCGTACCTGGTGCGACTCCTGTCGCCAGGGCTCCCTATCGTCTTGCACCTTTCGAGATGCAAGAGTTATCTAGCCAACTACAGAAATTACTCGATAAGGGTTTTATTCGTCCTAGTACCTCCCCGTGGGGTGCTCCCATTCTATTTGTCAAGAAGAAAGATGGTTCTTTTCGTATGTGTATCGACTACCGTGAACTTAATAAGCTTACCGTGAATAATCGTTACCCTCTACCTCGCATTGAAGATTTGTTTGGCCAACTACAAGACGCGTCCTGTTTTTCTAAGATCGACCTTCGATCTGGATATCAACAGTTGCGTGTTCTCGAGGATGATATTCCTAAGACTGCGTTTCGTACTCGATATGGGCACTATGAGTTTGTAGTCATGCTTTTTGGCTTGACCAACGCACCTGCAGCGTTCATGGACCTTATGAACCGTGTCTGTAAGCCCTATTTGGATCGTTTTGTTATAGTCTTTATTGATGATATTCTTATTTATTCTAAGTCTAAAGCTGATCATGCTCGCCATCTACGTCTTATGCTCGAACTTTTACGCGGTGAACGTCTGTATGCTAAATTTTCTAAGTGTGAGTTTTGGATTGATGAAGTGCAATTTCTTGGTCATATTGTTAGTAGTCAGGGTATTCATGTTGACCCTTCTAAGATCAAGGCAGTGAAGGATTGGAGTACGCCTAAGTCTGTATCTGAAATACGTTCCTTTTTGGGATTGGCGGGTTATTACCGCTGGTTCATTGCGGATTTTTCAAAAATCGATGTTCCTCTTACTACTCTAACCCAAAAGGAGAAACCTTTTGTTTGGGGTCCCGAACAAGAGGAATCCTTCCAAACCCTTAAGAACCTTTTGTGTAACGCTCCGGTTTTAACTTTACTCGATGGGAATGACGATTTCGTGGTGTATTGTGATGCCTCGAATCGTGGATTGGGCTGCGTGCTCATGCAGTGGGACAAGGTCATTGCGTACGCCTCTCGCCAACTCAAAGTGCATGAGAAAACTACACTACTCACGATCTGGAGCTTGGTGCGGTGATTTTTGCATTAAAGATTTGGCGGCACTACCTGTATGGTACAAAGTGCGTGGTTTTCACTGACCACAGGAGTCTTCAACATATCTTTGACCAAAAAGAACTGAACATGTGACAGAGGCGTTGGGTGGAATTACTTAACGACTACGACTGCGAAATTCGCTATCATCCTGGCAAGGCGAATGTAGTGGTGGACGCTCTTAGTCGTAAGACTCATGTCAAGGCTATTCGTATATCTAGTGATTTGCATGCTTATATTCGTGAAGCTCAGTATTCGTCTGCTAATGAAGGAAGCCTATCTGTTGAAATTCTTGGCGCTAACGTCAATCAGCTCGAAACTAAATCTGATGGTCTTCAGTACTATCTAAATCGCATCTGGGTGCCGGATCGCGATAGTCTACGTGAGCTCATTATGAATGAGGCTCACAAATCCCGTTACTCTATTCATCCAGGCGCTGATAAGATGTACCATGAAGAGGGACATTGCCGTGAAGGCAAAACATCAGCGTCCCTCTGGACTTTTAGAGCAGCCTAAAATCCCCATTTGGAAGTGGGATAGTCTTGCTATGGACTTTATTACTAAGTTACCCCGTACGCCTGCCGGTCATGATAGTATTTGGGTGATCATTGACCGTCTGACTAAATCAGCCCATTTTCTTCCTATTCGCGAAGATTATAAAGTGGAGAAACTTGCTAGGATCTATACCAATGAGATTATATGCCGTCATGGCATTCCCTTGGACATAATCTCTGACCGTGATGGTCGTTTCACTTCACGTCTTTGGCAAACATTTCAGTCCGCTATGGGTTCGCACTTGAATCTTAGCACGGCCTTTCATCCTCAGACGGATGGACAGACCGAGCGTACTATTCAATCCCTGGAGGACATGCTCCGCTCTTGTGTCATCGACTTTGGTGGTAACTGGGATGTACATTTACCATTGATAGAATTCTCGTACAACAATAGCTACCATTCCAGTATTCAGATGGCTCCTTTCGTAGCTTTGTATGGACGAAAATGCCGATCTCCTCTCAGCTGGCATGAGGTCGGGGAAAAGCAGTTCACTAGCCCTGAAATTATTCAAGAGACAACGGATAAGATTCTTCAGATCCGTGATAACTTGATCAAGGCTAGGAGCAGACAAAAGAGCTATGCTGATAAAAGGCGCAAGCCTCTGGAATTCGCTGTTGGTGACCGAGTTCTACTCAAGGTTTCTCCCTGGAAGGGAGTAGCTCGTTTTAGTAAGAAGGGAAAGCTCGCTCCTCGCTATGTAGGTCCTTTCGTGATACTTGAAAGGATTGGCAAGGTGGCGTACAGACTCGACTTGCCACAAAAACTAAACAATGTGCACCCGGTGTTCCACGTGTCCAATCTACGTAAATGCCTAGCCGACGAGAAACTGCGGGTTCCCCTCGAAGATTTACAAATAAATGAAGCTGTCCAATTTGTGGAGAAACCGGTCGAAATCATGGATCAAGCTGTCAAGCGTCTGAGGCGCAGCAAAATTCCCATTGTTAATGTTCGATGGGAAGGAAAGCGTGGTGCCGAATTCACTTGGAAGTTGAAAAGTGATATGAAGGCCAAGTATCCGCAGCTCTTCGAGCAATCTTCATCTAAGATTTCGGAGATGAAATCTCCTAAAGGAAGGGAGACTGTGATGCCCCGCGTCCCTAAACTTTAGGATTTTGTCAAGATTAGTCCCTGAAGTTTGTCTATTTGTCACTTTAACCCCTAATCTATGTGGAAGTCTATGTTATATACTTGAAATGTCTAAATATATGATGGAATGCCTAACTCTATATTTGAAATGTCTAAATCTATGTTGGAATTTCTAAATCTATGATGGAATGCCTAAATCTATGTTTGAAATGTCTAAATCTATTTGGTGCTTGACTCCTTAAGACTCGTGAAACTTGATTCTTGGTTGAACGAGAGACTGGAGCCTTGTCACTGGAAGAATCAATTAATCTTTGGAACTTTTGATATTTATGATGTAATCTAGTTATTCTATAATACGCAAAGCTTAATCTAACTCGCAAAACGAATCAAAGATGGGAACGCGGAAATATTGGATTGGCCAGAGTGGCAATCCGATCGGATTGCCACCCGATCGGATTGCCACCCGATCGGGCCACCACCCTATCCAAGCCAAACCGCCTCAAGTTCCTCCCACACTATAAATAGAAGCTGTCACATCAGTCCTTCACTGATGTGACAGCCATGCTCGACTCAGACGCACGACACCCTTTCTCCTCCATTTTCTTGGCGATTTCGGTACGTTTCAAGCTAGATTCTTGTACTTTCTTGATTTACACTTCATCCTCTACGTGATTCACCTTTGAAATCACACTTTTCACCATGAAATCACTCAGATCTGAGGTCTTTAGGATGATGTCATCATGGTGGTTTGTACAAACTGTCATATGAGGTCATTCTTGGTGAGATCTTGCTAAGATCTAAGGGATTCCATGTGTTTATCACTAAACCCAAGCTAAATCTAGGCTTTTTCATATAAAACTTAAATTATCTTACTCTTTTCTTCAAAACTTTTACTTTATTTCGTGGAAACCAGGTCCAAATGGACTGTAGACTTGATAAGTAGTTTAAGGTCGGCTTGGATCTGAGTTATTACCGGTGAAGACGAGCATGGCAACGGATTCCGACATAAACTCGTTAGAGACAGACGACTGATCGAACGGGGGTGATTCGCACCCGATCAGAGTGCCTGTGTGCTGAAAAGTTACCGTTGTCTCAATACGTGTCGTGCCGTCACCATTAAGCTAGAAACTTAGAAATTTTACAAAATGGTAAACAAGAACAAGGGTCGCCCGATCGAGCGGCAACTCGATCGGACAGCCGTCCGATTGGATAGCCACCCTATCAGGTGACACTTGCCCTTTGGCCTTGAAACTTTGAAATCTTTCAACACTTAGTAACTTTTTAGAAACTTGGAGTTTTGGAGATCTCAATCGAGTGGCAACCCGATCGGACAGCCGCCCGATCGAGCAGCCACCCGACCAAGATAACTAGAACCCTTAAAACCAAAGTCTTGAACAATTGACACTTGAATCGGATGACCACCCGATCAGACAGCCGTCTGATCAGACAGTCACTTGTTCCACCTTCATAATAGACCACCCGATCGGACAGCCGTCTGACCGGACAGTCATTCGTTCCACCTTCACACTAGGCCACCCGATCGGATAGCCATCCGATCGGACAGCCCTTCGTTCACACTAAGTCACCCGAATCGACTGGTAATCCGATCGGATAGCCATCCGATCAGACAGCCACCCGATCCAGTGACAGTTTCCAACACTTTATTCAATCTCAACTCGTATCCTATTGTAATCTAATCAGGCTAATTCTAAAAGAGCTCCCTTTGATCCAATAACAGTTGCGACTGTTAAGCAATCACTGTAAGAATACTCGATCCTTTTTTTTTTTACTTTTAAATTTTGGAGTGTAACATGTATTCTATAAAAACTTGAATCTTTTGCAATCTAAACTCTATCTTATGTGTATGTGAAAACTTGTGCATTCTAGTGTTCTATTTGTGCTATGTGACGTTTAATCCAGGGTGTATAGTTCCGCCTTAACAATAGTAGCGCTATAGGGGGTGCACCTCTCCCATTATTCTCAGGGGGTATTGTTAGGAGGATTCTAGTTTACCTTGAGTCTTGGGTAAACACGAAAGCATCGGGATACTTGGGCTTTCACTGCGTGGACTGCTACACTAGCACGGCTGAGACTATTTTTATACTTACATTGTGGATATGAGTTGTTTTAATCTATTATTCTATTATCAAACTTGTATACTCGCCAATACTTTTGTATTGATATTTTAATACATGTTGCAGGCTGATAGGTTGCTATGGAACATGGAAATCAAGCTAGGAGATGCTTAGAAACGTCGCCTAGTTAACTTAGTCCTTTGAACAATTTTGAACAATTTATGATTTGGTTTGTAATGTGATATTTGTGATGATGTTGTTAGACTATTGCATGAAATCAATTAACTTTTATGGAAACGATAGTGTTATAGAAATCTCATGCGCAATCTGAACACCTAGTGCTCGCACCCTGATGTTTCCGCCATCGATTGGGGTGTGACAGCATCCCCTGATTATACCGAGACTGAAACAGTTATTTGCAAACGAGAAGGAAGCAAAATTGTTGCGTTGGCATTCAGATGAGCGTATAAATGATGAAAAATTAAAACATGTGACTGATTCACCTCAATGGAGAACTATAGATAATAGGTATCCAGAATTTGGTACCACTGGCATTGGTGGTCCAGTGGTAAGGCAAGGCCTTTTAATACACTTAAGTGTGAGGTCTTGAGTTCAAGTCTCACAGGCAGTAAGAAATTTGTGTAAAGCTTCCAATTTCTATACTTTTCTTTTTTAGAAACTTGTACGCGCATTTCTATTTTTGGAAACTTGTATTCATATGTATCCGTATTTCACTTCCAAACTTGTAATTCGAGACTTCGATCATAATGGAAATTCACTTTTATACTTACGCTTGTTATACTTATACTTATACACAATCAATCTTTGGATACATGGTTATGTGCAAACCGAGACTTATTATACGCTTAAGTTATGATTTATACATGCACGATACTCGCCACATACTCGCAAACACGTTCTGTACTCGAAAACGTGGTGAAACATAAACTTGGGACATAAAATAATAAAAATATAGAAGTGCAAGGGCCAAAGTGTGAAAAACTAAACTTGGGATGTGAAAAAGGCACGCCGTGCCACGCAGGCAAGTAACCCCTTGCTCTCCGAGGGGCGCGTGCAAGCTTAATCCGCAGAAAGTTGTTTTGTGCATACGGGTTGGTCACATTTTCCACCTCTTTTCTTCCCCAATCACCTTCTAACTCTATTTAAACACAAACCGTACTTCACCATTATAAAACCAAGCCTCCTACACTTACACCTCCATTTCACTTTTCCAACTCTCTAAACTCACTTTTCCTCATGTTTCTTCACTTCTTCTTCTCCTTAAAAGCTTGGAATACCTCTAGGAGTATTTCCACAAGTTTACCATCATAAACAAAGGTGGAACATCACCATTTTGTGGCCCAAACTTTTTTTTTTGAAGAAACTTTTACCTAAACTTCTATAAACATGCTTAAACTTGTACAATCTTACACCTACCTTGCTTCTAACCAAACATATGGTTATAGAGCTTGTGTATGGCTGATTGCTATAAGTTTAGAGGTGCAAACACCCTCTAAACTTTCTGTTTTGACAAGGTTCCAAGCAACCTTCAAGTGTTGAGACCATCCAAGCAACTATATGGTGAGACTTGTGTTTTGATGAAAGTGTGAACCATGGAAACTTTGGCTCTCCAATCTTGTTCCACTACCTCACTTGTTGATTTGTTATCTTCATACCACTAAGTCTCATACAATTTCCATCAAAGGGACAAGGCTACATCACATCCCCAAACACTTTCCATGTATGGGATGCACGCATCTAGCTAGCTCACTTGGTTATTTGTAGATTTAGTAGGTTTTAGTCTTATTATTTTTCATATTCATAACCAACCGAATCATCAATAAAGTTAATGATTTTGTGCTTTGGTGAATCATATAATGAGGTTTAGTGGATGGAAATCATCCTACCTCCTTGCATGACCATTTTCATGGTTCCATACTTTATGATCGTTTATGTTATTCTTTATATTTCAAATTCAATCCGATAAACAAAAATTCCAACTCACACACCTTCGTTTCCCTCTTAGGGTAACTCCAGTGTTCCATAAACTCAATACTCGTCAAACTCACTACGTGGAATTACTTTGCAAACTGTGAGTATACATGACCCTCTTACCGTTTTCACACTTTTGGATGCAATATATATATATATATATATATATATCTCATTAAAACTCACACGAACACACATACGAAATACTTTATTCATACAAACAAATCCGTTAATACATGCTTTATACGTTTATACTCTAGAAATACATGCATGCTAGAAAGCCATTCTTGCACTAAACTTTGTCATTAACTGCGTACAAGAATCCCTTAACATGTATAGCGCTATAGGATTAGCACACCGCCCTTGTTGGGTCTATGTTAAGTAATCATACAAAAAGCTCTTGTCGTTGCGACGACAAGATTACGCAAGTGGAATCTTTGGGTTGACAAGTATGTGAGGCATGCTAGATCTTGATATGTTATGTCTTAGTATACGTTTTTACCATGTGGATTTCGTTAAAAATCTTTATTACGTATGGTAGTACACTAAACTTGTATGCTCACCAATGCTTTTGTGTTGACATGTTACTTTAATATATATGTTGCAGGAGCTTGATGTGATGCGTTGAAAAACAAATCTAGTATGATGGACTAGAAACACACTTAGTTAAATTTATGTTGTTTAAATTGTTATGCTCGAATGTTGTATTTTCCTTTGAAACAATGTAATGCTTTTATCATGAAAAGAAAAATCATTATATTAAATACTTGTCACAATTAGTCGTTATGAAGTCTCTTGCAATCTCCTTTTCGTCTCACTCCGATGTTTACGCCATCGGTTGGGGGCGTGACAACTCGTCATTCAAAATCTAGAATTTGGTAACGAGATTAGAAACATATGGTTTGGAGTTAGCTCGGACAGGATCAACCCTTTCGGAAACATGAGCAGTCAGCATAGTACATGGCCGGTTCTTCTTTGCATCTACAACCTTCCACCGTGGTTATGCATGAAAAAAAATACACAATGATGTCCTTGCTGATTCATGGTCCCAAAAAACCTGGTAATGACGTTGATGTTTATTTGACTCCATTGGTAGATGACCTTAAAACTCTATGGAGTCCAGGTGTCAATGTGTATGATTCTTATAAGAAAGAATATTTTGATCTGCGTGCCATGATTTTTTGCACCATAAGTGATTTTCCAACATACGGTAATTTGTCAGGATACGGTATCAAAGGTAGACATGCTTCTCCCGTTTGTGAAGATGGCATGAGTTCAATATGGTTAAATACTTGTAGAAAAACCATATACAGGGGACATCGAAGATTCATTCCAAACACTCACAATTACCAGAACAGAAATGTGGAGTTTGATGGAAAAGCTGAGCACAAAATAAGGAAAAAATTGATGCGTTTTCAAAAGTCAGAAATTTAAAAGTCATGTTGGGGAAAAGAACTCGTCCGAAGCCAAGCATTTGGAAGAAAAAAGTCTATGTTTTGGGATTTGTCTTACTGGAAGCAGTTACAAGTTAGACATTGCTCAGATGTTATGCATATCGAGGACAATGTATGTGAGAGCTTGCTTGGCTTATTGTTAAATATCCTCCAAAAAACTAAGATGGGATCAATGTCCATAAAGACATGCAAGAAATGGGAATACATGAAGGGCTCCATCATGTTGTGCACCCTAAGGGTTTTTTTCTGCCACTAGCATGATATACAATGTCAACAAAGGAAAAGAAATGTTTTGTGAATGTTTAAATGGTATTAAAATTCCATCCAACTGTTCTGATGACATATGTGATTCATTTTGTAATCCGTGGATCGTTACCAGAAAAAATCCGACATACAATCACAAAACGTTTTCTGTTTTTCAACATGTTCGAGAATAATCAATCCACAGTCACCTAGAAAGTTTGAAAACAGAAATAATCGTCACACTCTGTGAACTTGAGATGTATTTTCCGCCATCCTTATTTGATGTAATGGTTCACCTGGTGATCCATACCGTAAGAGAAATTCAGGCTTATGGTCCTGTGTTTCTACGCTACATGTATCATTTTGAAAAATACATGGGCTTCTTAAAAGGTTATGTAAAAAACCGTAATCGGCCTAAGAGTAGTATTTGAAGGATATACTTCTGAAGAAGTGAATGGGTTCTACACATGTATGATATTATAACATTTATAATGTATTAGTTTTGTTACATATAATTAATAATGCATTGCTTAACTTAATTTAATTTATCTTATTTGCCTTTCTTTTATTATACTATAATTTACTATAATATTTTTTGTTAGTTGTAGATTTTGGATGCCTTGTGTGATATCAACCCAAGTGTTGAACCTTATATACCAGAGGTAGTTTATATTACATTAGTTTATTGGTTTTATATTATAACAAATTGTTTATTGTTAGATGCAGCATTCGCCTGAAGTCCATGTTTAGTTTGGAAGTAATGGTGTTCATTGTGGAAGTAATGATTTATATAACGATGATCTTTTTAGCCGATAATGATGCATTTATTGGCACAAGAATGAGTGCGTTTGAAGAGGGCCAAACTCAACATGTTGAACCATAAAGGGTAATTAAATCAGTTCATTATATATATATGTGTGTGTGAGTTTGTATACATATATATACACACATGTATATATATATACATTAAATTTAAACTAAGATAACAAATTGTTTGATATTTTAGGCTATTACAGTTGTAGTTCAAAAGCTCAAAAGACAACAATCAAAGGCGAAATAACTTAAAGGAAACAAAGAAAGGCCAAAGGTAAAGAAAAACAAGCCCAACCTAAAGTGACAGAGCAAGTCAAGCAGGTAGAAAAGGTTGAGCTAGTCTTGCAATTAATCAAAGTAAGACCCAAATAGTTCAAGGATATGGTACTTCAACTAGAAGAACACATCAAGGACGATTAGACTACTTAGCTGACGTTTAATGTAGATGAAACTATGTTTCCTATTGAGTTGGTTCCGACACATGTTGAAGTTGAATCATTGTTAGCACTATTCATCAACGGGTGGGTTGATATCACTAGTTTATTCTGGTTTACATCGTAAATTGTTTAACACTATAATATTTTAGATATAACTGAATTTATTAAGTTTTTCATATTTTTTTTTGTTTTTTCTTTAAGCTACTTGCATAATGTATCAAAGGCTGAAAAAGGCAACCAATGTGCCTTCTTAAACGTGAATACAATCATTGGTGATATGTGAAGAGATGTGAAAGCAGTGGTTGAAGAACACATTAGGACGACAGTGCGTTATCATGACGCTAAAGAATTCATCCTTGCACCGTATTTGGCCGAGTAAGTCTAATCTAATTAACTTTCCTTTGTTTTATTGGTACAATTTATTCACTATTATTTTTGGTAGTGGACATTTGACTTTGTTCATTATTGCTAGAAAAGTACGACGGGTATACATTTTAGAATCAACATTTATATAGGGCGGCAAGAATTCTAACCAATATCATCTTACAAGTGTGATTAAAAGCGCCTTGCTGCCAATACAAGCCACATTTCAAATGGTTCAGGTAAGTTTATTTTCTATTTCTTCGTTTTATTTTCATAAATAAATTTTTTAACTTATTGTAGTGCAAGCAACAAGACGACACATGGGAATGAGGGTATATAGTACTTCAATTTATGTTCGACTTTGTCAATGTGTATCAAAACCAATTTCCCAAAGTAAGTATATTTCTATAATCATTTTTAGATGTGCATAAGTATATACAAGTTAAGAAGCACACACATACTCACACACACATAAGGGTAGTGTGTGTATGTAAGGCTAGAATGTGGAACATGGTTGAATGAAAAGAACATATGTAAGATTGGAAAAATAATATGTTGACTTTATCATTTTAGAATGACCCATAGTCTATCAATCATCCGACCATATAAATATGCCAAATTGAACTATTTCAAAGGGTTGTCTTAATCTACCCTAATGGACTTGTTATCATGATTCAATAAATCCTCTTATTTTACTAATTGAGATAACTCCATTCTTGATTTAGTGATGTAGTTGATCTAATGAAGTTAAAGCTTAATTGGTTATGTGTTTGTAACAATTTGTTCGTTGATATTAACTAATTTCTAATAATTTTAACATTTTCTATTTTTTAGATGCGGAACAACACAGAAGAGGCTACAGATGAAGAAATAGAAAAGACATTGAGGGAATCGATGCCATTTTTTACGGGTTGGGTATTCCTTAGTTTAAATATAGATTAAGCTTACGTGGTGGGGAAGATGAAGGGTCATGGTGGTGGTTTCGACTTACATGGGGAAAGAAAAGAGGAGAGAGAAACCAAAGAGTGATGAAATGAGGAGGCTTTGGGGTTTTAAACTCAAAAGTGGGTATAATCGACTAAACATAACAATACAACAACTTCATGCACAACAAAGTTCATAAGCATGAGGTACAAAACCAGGACGCACAACCAAGTTGGTAATTAACACCATATAAATGTGTCGCAAACTAAGAAAAATGTAATTAAATAATAGTTATCTTTAGTTGAAAATTTGTGCAAAATAAGAAACCTAAAAACAGTTTTTGTCAAAAATGTGTCTTAAAATAATAATAATTATTATAAAAATGCGTAGGCATTTCGACGCCATGAGTTTGTCGGAAATGCGCCGAAGGTTACTTAGAAAATGTTTCCTAGGGTTTTTTTCCTGCATAAATCTTGTCATTTTGGACGAAAAAGTACGGCAGAAGAAGCTAACTTTCCTGTGGTGTTATATGTTATCACGCGAAAGAAGGTTGATGCTCATAGTAGCACATATTGTAATTTGTAAATTTACAAGTACCTATTAAAAATAAGTACATATACTATATTCTATATTATATTGATATATGTTATTCTTCTATCAACTTAACCGTTTATAACCTGATCTGCTGTCATCGCACATGTCAAATAATATCACAATATAATGTCAAGATATTACAATTGCTGATCATTTTTATTTTCACAAGATTGAGATCGTAAGATCCAAAGATTCTACTTCAATGTCATAGCCCTTTTTATATGCGATTCATTTCATATTAAAGACAAGACAATGAATTACAGATTCATTAAAAAAATAAAGTTATTTAATTCACCAAATGAAGCCCAATATCTATTGAATCATGATATTAAACACTATAGTTAAGATCGAAATAATATACAGCTTGTTACTATATAATATCGTAAAATCGTAAGATTAATATTTATTCTTTATGAGTTAAAGATTTATCCGAATCCGATCCATATTAGGTGATGATAGACATATATGCAACACGTTTAGTCCAATACAAAAATGATTTATGACTATAAGAACAAAAGACGAACTACAGTAGGCACACAACAAATTGAAGTTATATCAAGAATACGTGTCCTCTTGCTTGAGCCCATGTCTCAACGGGCCAATTACAATAATGGTATAACTTTATGATTAAAAGATGACAAGCAATTTCTGCAAGTTGACGTGACTCTACCACTTGATTTCACGTTATATTGGTTGCTATTACAAATGGTCACCGTTATTTTAAAAAGATGTAAATGAACCTAAATCAATAAGCTTGAGCTCAAGTTTAAATTGAAGCTTGATTGGTTTTGTATTTTATATACCAATCTTGATTAGGCTTATAAGGTAAATGAACCTAAAGGAGCGTGCTTGAGTGCGACTTGTTTAATTTTCTGTTATTCTAACTTTAAGTTTGTGTGAATGATTCATTTCTTAATTTTCTAAAAGCTATTAGCTTTTTAGCGTATTCACCTTGAAGATCTAAAGAGAGTTTTGAAGTTAAGCCTTCTAAATTATAAGAGAAAGAAAATATGATTTTGGTTCTTTTATCTATACTGGTAAGCGACGCCCGCTCATGAAGCACGAGCTTGTTTTTCCGCTAATAATAGACTATGTGTGTTATATACAAATATTTTACCAAGTTTTTCTTCTTTTTTTAGAAATCATCTTGAAAAAATATGCTTGAAGAAGGGCTAAAAGCTAATCCTTTCTTCTTTCTTACCTAGTTAACTTTATAAAAAGTAATTTATAGTAATTAGTTAAACCTATCGTTTAGGCAAAGAACATCACCATGCCATTAATTAGATATGCGGTCGACTTTTCTAAATTGACTGGTGACAATTTTTTTAACTCGTACGAAACATATGAATGAGTCAAACACATAAAGAAAAACATAAGCTTAAAATAAAAGATTTTGTTTTCTAAATACTTTACTAAGTCCGGTATGTTACAATAGATAACAAATATATGTCTTTTTTTAAAAAAAATCATCTTGAAAACAATATACCTGAAGGAGGCCTAAAACCTAAAACCTGAAGAACACCAAATAAATTTATGTAATGAGATAAAGCTTAATCAACAAATTAAAAGGCATTCTCTTAATGAAAAGAGACAATTAGGGCAATTTTGTGGTCAATTTGGTATGGATGATTTTAGGGAAAATAATCCTAAGAAAAAGAAGAAAATTATATCTCCTCATAAATATAAGAAATTTGAGAAAAGAAAACAGAAAAGAGAAGATAGAAAAAGAAAACAAGATTATCACATATCTCCTATAGGATATACTGTTAGAAGTCCTTTCAGAACTTCTACTTCTCAAATAAGAGAGGAATTACCTGAAAATAGGGTAGAAGAATTAAGAATTAATTCTGATAATATTGTTAGAGGTGTATATAAGCCTAATGAACCGGAATTAACCGAGTCAGAAATGAATTTTTCAATTTAATGGATCAAAAAGAAAAAAATGATTTTAGTCTAGGTTCTCTGGCAAGAAAAATTATTAGTGAAGAATTTAAACAAGAAAAATGGAAATTGTTTAGAGATTGGTTTTTCAAAATTTTTGATAGCCAAGATACTAAAATGTTTCAAGAAGTTTTTTATAAAGAACTTTCAGAAGAAAATAAAGTTATACTTTTTGTTCCATGGTTTATAAACAAATATACTAATAGCATGATTTCTGTTATACAGAGAGAATATAATGTTAATGGAAAATTTTTAAAAACAAGTTTTCCTCCACATCAACCATTTAAAATAGAAAAGGATAATGAAATTAGGTATTACCAGGCTTTCCAAAAATTATTGGAACAAGATACTTTGCCAATTACTATTTCATATATAAATAATATTTTTAAACAACAAAATTACACAAATATTTATTTGATTTGTTTAAGTGAACAATTGAGTTCAATAAATGATAGAATAAATGAATTAACTAATCATATAAAAAATTTAAAAAATCCTCCTATGAGGCAAGAGGAGAAAAAGGAAGTTGTTGCTCCAGCCATACAACATCCTCCTGATATAAAAGATTTTAAATTAAAATCTAACACTGAAATATCAGATTTATTAGATAAAAAATTACAAGTTTTAAATGAAAAATTTTCAAATTTAAGAGTAAATACTTTAACAAAGGAATTTGTAAATTCTCTAGATAAAAATAATTATCAAGTAAGAATTAATGAAGAAATAAGAAAACTGGATAAGTTTGCTAATAAACCAACTCAACGGATGTATTATTATCCTAGACCAACTCCACTGGATGTTCTAATAGTAGAACAAGAGTATGTTATTAATAATTCTTATCATGGTAAACACATCTATGAATGGAACATAGATGGTCTGTCTGAAGGACAAATATACAATACTATACACAGAATGATGATGTATAGTACAATCTGTAAGAGTAATGATAATTCGGATGAAAATATTGCTAAAATGATTATAGCAGGTTTTACTGGTCAATTAAAAGGCTGGTGGGATAATTATTTATCAGAAACTGATAGGAATAAAATTCTTACTACTGTCAAAGATGAAGATGGGAGACAAACTCCTAATGCAGTTTATACACTGGTAGTTAATATTGTTGATCATTTTACAGGCAGATGGTCTGATAATTCTGAAAACACCAGAACCTTATTACAAAATTTGAGATGTAAAACTCTTACATCTTTTAGATGGTATAAAGACACTTTTTTAAGTAGAGTAATGGAACTTCCTGAGTCTAATAGTACTCACTGGAAATCTAAATTTATAGATTGGTTACCTCCTTTATTTGCTGAAAGGGTTAGAAAAAAACCTCAGAAAAGGAGAAGTAAGTATTAATTATGAAAATTATACGTATGGCAAGTTAATATGAACTTGTGTTCAAGAAGGTTTAGCTTTATGTAATGAGATAAAGCTTAATCAACAAATTAAAAGGCATTCTCTTAATGAAAAGAGACAATTAGGGCAATTTTGTGGTCAATTTGGTATGGATGATTTTAGGGAAAATAATCCTATATCTCCTCATAAATATAAGAAATTTGAGAAAAGAAAACAGAAAAGAGAAGATAGAAAAAGAAAAAGAAAACAAGATTATAAATCTTTTAAACCTTACATTATATGTAAGAAATGTGGCCGTCAGGGTCATAAAGCAAAAACTTGTTGGGTAAAAAAGAAACTCAATAATATTGAGGATGAACAATTAAAATATACATTATCTAAAATATTAATAAATTCTGAGTCTGATTCAGAATCAGAAAATTCTTATGATGAGGATATAAATATATTAGAAAATGAAGAAATAATATCTTCTGATGAAGAATGTTTCTCTTGTAAAGGAGAAAAATGTTGTCAAAATGATTTTGACACAGAAAATGAAGATGATATTTATCAAATTATCAAATTATTGCTCAATTTGAAAAATATGAAAATAAATGTTATTTCTAATGACCTTTTAGACTTACTAAAAGTTGTGGAAGATGATAAAATTAGAAAAAAAAAATTATCTCTAAAATAATTAAAGAAGAAAAAGCTTCAACCTCAATGAGTCATCAAGAATTTAAACCATACACCATAAGTGAAGTTAAAAAACAATTAAATCAGAGAAATTTAAGGGAAAAACCCGTTAATATTGAAGAATTAAAATTAGAGGTTGATAACCTAAAAATAGAAATAAAAAATCTAAAGGGAAATAATAAAAATTTAGAGGAAAGAATAAGAAATTTAGAAGAAAGAAAAATCAATTCAGAAAGCCCTAGCACATCTGGAAATGATAATCCAGAAACTGATAATTTTCTATCAATATTAAAAGATGAAAATTTTCTATCAATATACGAGATTGTAACTTCTCATAAATGGCATATTAAAATTAAACTATTAATAGATAGCAATTTTTCAATTGAATTAGTTGCTTTACTTGATAGTGGAGCGGACTTAAATTGCATCCAAGAAGGAATTATTCCTACAAAATATTTTCATAAAACAACTCATAGAGTTAGTTCTGCTAGTGGAGAACCACTAGGAATAAGTTATAAATTACCACATGCTTATATTTGTCAAAATAAAGTTTGTATTCCAAACAGTTTTATGTTAGTTAAAAATCTAACAAGCCAGATTATACTTGGCTCACCATTTTGGAAAAAGATTTTCCCAATAAGACATATTGATGAAAATTTTATTACAGGAACTTACAAAGGAAAAGATATAACATTTCCTTTTGTTCATAAACCAATTACTAGATATATTCATGATATTAAAGATTCCTTAATACAAGCTAAAGAATCTCAAATTAATTTTCTTAAAGAAGAAATTAATCTTTTTACAATAGAAGAAAGATTAAAGATCCTAAATTACAGGATAAAATAAAACTAATACAAAATCAATTTTCTTTACAAAATTGTAATGATCATCCTAATGCTTTTTGGGATAGAAAGAAATATATTGTTTCTCTTCCTTACGAAGATGACTTTAATGAAAGTCAAATACCTACAAAGGCAAGACCGTGTCAAATGAATTCTGAATATTTAGAATTATGCAAAAAAGAAATAAAAACTTTAATAGATAAAGGTTTAATAAGACCTTCAAAATCTCCATGGTCACGTACTACATTCTATGTCAATAAACATTCAGAGCAAGAAAGAGGAGCTCCAAGGTTAGTTATAAACTACAAACCTTTAAATAAAGTTTTGAAATGGATTAGGTATCCTATACCTAACAAAAAAGATTTGTTAGATAGACTAAATAATGCTATCATATTTTCAAAATTCGATTTAAAATCTGGATATTGGCAGATTCAAATAAATGAAAAAGATAGATATAAAACTGCCTTTACAGTACCTTTTGGTCATTATGAATGGAATGTAATGCCATTTGGGTTAAAAAATGCCCCAAGTGAATTTCAAAATATAATGAATGATATTTTCATTCCTTTCAGTGATTTCATAATAGTTTATATTGATGATATCTTAGTATTTTCTAAAGATATTGAAACTCATTTTAAACATCTAGAGATTTTCAAAAGTATAATTATAAAACATGGTTTAGTAATATCTAGACCAAAGATGTTAATTTTTCAAACCAATGTTAGATTTTTGGGTCATAATATTGAAAAAGGAAATATTATTCCTATAAATAGAAGCATTGAATTTGCTTCCAAATTCCCTGATGAAATAATCGATAAAACTCAGTTATAAAGATTTTTAGGAAGTTTGAATTATATTTCACCTTATTATAAAAAATTAGCAGAAGATACAACTGTTTTATATGACAGATTAAAGAAGAGTCCTCCGCCATGGTCTGATATTCATACCAGGGCAATTCAAAAAATCAAACAAAATGTTAAAAATCTTCCTTGTTTAATGCTAGCAAAACCAGACTGGCAAAAGATCATTGAAACAGATGCCA
Source organism: Helianthus tuberosus (assembly GCA_030545235.1). Lineage (NCBI taxonomy): Eukaryota > Viridiplantae > Streptophyta > Magnoliopsida > Asterales > Asteraceae > Helianthus > Helianthus tuberosus. Next base: position 165,899,616 of record CM060399.1, on the reverse strand, counting down.
GTAATATTGGATATGGAGGGATATTAAAACAAATATCTCCCAACAATAAACAAGAAATTTTGGTAAGATTCCATTCAGGTAAGTGGAATAATAGCCAGAAGAACTATGCTACTATTGCAAAAGAAATTTTAGCAATAGTTAAATGCGTTTTAAAATTCCAAGATGATTTATATAATCAAAAGTTTTTAATAAAAACTGACTGCCAAGCAGCAAAATATATGTTTAATAAAGATTTTAAATATGATGTTTCCAAGCAAATGTTTGCTAGATGGCAATCTCATCTTGCCTCGTTTGATTTTGAAATAATTTATAAAAAGGGAACTGATAATAGTTTACCTGATTTTTTAACAAGAGAATATTTAAATGAGTAAGGGATCAATAATTCTTAGCTACAATAATTTAACAAGAAGAATAAATGAATATGAATTATATTCATTATTTTATAAAAACAGGCTTAGAGAAATATTAAATGGCCATTATATGAATCATCAACAATGGCTTGAAGAAATATCTCAAATTTATGATTGTATTAATGAATTTAAGTATCGAATAAAGATTCTTAAAGAAAAAAGAATTATAATTTCTTGTGGATAATCGCAGGTCCAATGAAGAAGATTAGAGGTCCTTTAAAAATAGCTTCGAAATAATTCAAAGAGACATTGATGATTTAGAAGCCATAATAAGGGCTAGACAATATCAAATTCATGATCTGATGCAAGATTTTGATATGCAACCAATAGATAGAGCAAATAGACTCTCAGAAAATTTTACAATTTTACATTATTATAAGAATCAATTAAAGGTTCTTAAAGAAAATGAGAAAATAATCTCTTCTGCCTGATTTTATACTTTCAGGAATGTATTCCAAAGATAGAGGGAAGCAACCCCTTCCTAATATAGGAAGAGGAAGAGGCCAGGGCCAATTAAGACCCTATGGGGAAGAAAGAGTTCTTGGACAAATTGTTCATCAAAGGCTAATAGCCGCCAACATTGCAAATAATGCATCAACCTCCAGTAATACTAGGGGAAATAATACTGATGATAAATTATTCCAAGAATTTTTGGCTTATAAAGCTAAAACTGAAGGAAAGGATAATTCATCCTATGTCAATATTGTGACAGAAGATTCTGATGATGGATTATATGAGCAAAATCCAAATAAGGAGATAATATTGCTCCTGGAATTTAAAGATCTTAAATGGAAAGATCAACCATGGACCTTAATTACAAGGTACCTAAATAACGGATCATATCCGGCTGTTTCATATAAACAGAGACATTATTATGAAAACATTCTTAAAGTCACAGAATCTTGTGATATTCACCATTATATGGCTGGAAATACCCAGGAATATAGTTTTAGTAAAATAATTATAAAACATATAATATATGTTGAAGAATGGGGAACATCTCCTTTAAAAGATAAAGAGATGTATCACCCTGATACCAGGGTTCCTATTAAGTATAATTACTGGGATTATATTGAGGCATTTAATAAAGCCCTCTTATATGAAAATACAAAGAAGAAGCATTCATGGTTCTTCAAAATATCTCCAGAAGTTTATAAACGGTACATCCCAAATTGGGTTTATAAATGGTGGCTATCATATGGCCCTTCGGTAAAAATTTTATCAGAAAAATTAAGAGAAAATTATAATAAATGGGTAGAAATATCTCCCACATTGATTGAATTACAACATCAAAGAGTTCTAATAGAAGGATTATCTTTATGTCACTTTTTTATTCAATTTGGAATTCCATGGATCTGGAAATGGTCTCCAGAAGTGGGTTATACCCAACAACAAATTCCTTGTCTAAGAAGAGTTTTTTATACAAAATTCTGGAAGAAAATGATGAAGCTGGACAAAGATGGTGTTCCAGAAGGTCAAGAAACATTACAAAAAATTCATAAAACTATAGAATTATATTCTAAGCAAATCCAGTTACAAGCCCAAAGAGAATCTCCAAGTCCATTCCAGGAAATAACCAGGAGACTCAAGATGCAAGGAGAAAGCAGTATTTCTAAAAAAGAAATATTGGCTACATATTTTAAAGAGATGAAGAAAGATTTGATGAAGAATCTTAAAGGGAAAATTATCCAAATTGATTATACATCAGACATGTCTTTATCAAATTGCACAGAAGAACATGAAAATATTCTTGCAGGAGAATCTCAAGATCCATATGGATCAGATGAAGAAATTCTTCAAGAAGAATTAGAGATAATGTTGGAAGATCTCAAGGAAGATCTCAAGAAATCGGTATCCAATGAAGAGGCAGAAGAAGACAAAGAAATAAAGTGAAGGCTGTCCACCATGTGGGACAGAGTGAATTATTGAAAGACAATCATGCCAGACACAATAATGTCTGCTTTTGAAAACTTCGAAAGAATAATTGATGTATAATTATTGCAATTTACTGTTTATGTTTATGTTTTGTTTGTACCTTGAGGCTCTCATTATAAAAGGAGCTCAAGACTTTAGTTTAGGGTGTGCCTGATCTTAGGATCAAACTTCTCTTCTTCCTCTTGTAAAATATTCTAAATAATAAAATAATCTGTGCCGACTGAAGGCTTTCAAGAAATCTTGGTGTTCTTGGTGTATTCCCTTTGAGGTATAAATTTATTTTTAATTACTAATTTCTTTAAATTTCACTGATATTTATTAGCCTAATGACAGGCTAAGAATCATCTCAGTATTGAATTCAATCATGATAAGGTTATAATCTATGACTTAAAAAAAAGTCTGGAAATTAAAATTTTCAAACTTAAGTCTGGTTAATTTCGGACTGGTTATATACTAAACAGGCAGATTATTAGCATAGTGGTCGAATTATGGCAGCCCGTTTTGTTAGCCGTTTGATAGGCGTTTTTAAGGGCGTAGGTCTGTACTGATCTTGTGCTAATCAAGCCTGCCAGTTGATGTATATGTGAAATTATCCAAGGTCTAAAGATTCAGACCTAGGTTTAAAAGTTTTCAAACATGTATATCTCCAATAATTCTAGGCTTCATTTTTAGTCACTTTACTTTTAATTTTGGGTTTTTAATTATTTTCCCATAAAGTCCTGCCCCCTTATGTAAAGAAGAAATGGTTTTGAAACTCTTAAATAATAATGAGTTGATAAAATATAAAAGGGACAAATATAAATTTATTCATATTGGGGTTGTGCAAATTGGATTTAAACCTTTAACTGTAGAAGGTCTACCAGAAAGCTTTATATAAAAAATCTATAAGAGAAATGTAAATCCTATATGTTCTCTCTCTATCAAGTTGAGTGAACGAGTGGATGGGTGGAGGGTTTTAATGGTGGTGGTTGCTGATTTGGGTGGTTTGCAGGTTATTCGGGTTAGGGTTCCAGTGGGGTGGTGGGTTTAATGGTGTTGGGACTGATTTGGGTTGTTGCAGGTTGGGGTTAGGGTTCCGGTGGGGGTGGTGATAGTGGAGACGGTGGTAGAGAAAATAGTTGTGGCGGTTGTGGTTGAAGGTGGTTGTGGTTGAAGGTGGTTGTGGTGGTGTGTTGATGGATGTGGTTGGTGAAGGAGAGAGACAGAGAATGGATGGTGGTGGTGATAATTTTTTAAAATATTTTGTTTTAGTTTTTTAAATAATATTAAATAAATGGGTAAAAAGACTAAAATACCCTTGTGTAATCTGATTTAACCAAAAAATCTAACTGGGTTTGGCCTAAAGGACTTAACACGCAAGATTTTAGAACATTAAGGACAAAACTTGTCAACTTTTGCGCTAAAGGACAGCGCCTGCAATTTGGTGTAAACATAAAGGACAAAACTTGTAATTTACTCTATATTTTAAAGAAAGCCAAACTTAAGTTTAGGACACCAATTTTGTGCAACTTTATCCTCCAATCTACAAGTGTTAGCTATTGTAGTGTATGTACAAATTGTTAATGATAATTGACCTGCAAAATGACAAACAAAGTTGCCAAAGTACAAAGACAAAGTTAAGTAAACGCAAAAACAATTGTCCAAAGTGAAACGCCCTAAACTCGAAGGTTTCGTCTGTTGGATTTACTCTTCAACTAATAGTTTATAAATAAAATTTCATTCAAACACGGTAGAAAAATATTAAGTCTTACATGCCAAAAAGAAAATGAAACATTGTTTTTAAAATAAATTATAAAATAATGGGATGCCAGTTGCCAAGGAGCCTTCACCGCACACTATCCTTTGATCATCCATTCAACCTTATGTGCATATTATAAGTCAGCTACACTGAGTGAGTTCAAGTTTAATCAAGTAACTATAAACATTAACAACTAACAGTGAATAAACACTTTACGCAATTAATTAAGCACATACAATTGTACACTATACAATAAGCGTTGTACTATAACACGACTGTAATTTTGTACCGTAATTACAACATGCACACTATACTCTACGTAGTTATCAATCACTAAAAAACAACAAATGCATTGCCACTCTCATATGCTCCCATAGCTAAGATCCTACCACATGGCCTCGCAAGTAATTGCCTATCACACGACCGTGTAGATAATCGCCTATACTATGCAATATGCATACCATGACACTTTATATTTCATCACATTAACATTCTCTCACTTTAAAATTGTATATGTGCTTTACCTAAACCATTTCGCAGTCTAAGTGTCTAACATGTTTTAAGAAAATCATCATTGCTTTACTCTAAAAACAACATGAGTAGGCACACTGCCCAGAACACTAAAGTAAAAGGGGTCTAGAAACTCAATTGGCTGTTGTAAACTACAACGTGCTAAGATGCTTAGGCTAGAATGGACGTCGAACGATCTTTATCATAGTTAACATGTGAGAACTCATCACTTAACAATCAATCTGCTAATAGTGTCACATGAACAGTTGACTAACCTGCGTTAGGATATGTCAAAATTGTTGCCGCGAGTGTCGCAATAATTGTTGCCAACACTCATGCGACACTCCTAAGTGTCGTAGGATGAAAGTCCAATGTCGCAAACATGGAGATTCATCCAGTTCAGTATGTTTAACCCAAAACCTCAACTTTTTACGTTCAAAACGTTTGTCTAACTTCCATGAAGCAAGATCTATGGTTTTTAACTCCTTAAACACGTAAAAATATGACCTTTATGATGACAACCTAAGTTATTTCCAAAAAACCCATTTTTTTTCTTTTACCAAACTAGAGATTTGAAGGTCGATTCTTATCCGAATCTCGAGCAAAACATTGTCGTGAAGATCTATAATCGTTTACTAACCGATCCCAAGCTTCAATTATTCAAATTTTTTGCATTAAATACCTTTCCTTCACTTTTTCATTCTGAAACCCGACTTTCTCTCTCTAGAGTTGGTGAAGAAGATGAGTTTGGAAGGCTAGGGTTTCATCACATATAATCTAATTATAGTAAGGCTTTGGAAGCCCAACCTCTTCATGAACTTTACTTTCTGGGCCTAATCCACCCTTAGCAACTTTTAACATAGTTAATCCCATTATTCCATTTATTTAAATCCTTTTGCATTACACAAAGCCACTTAAGCTTACATTGAACTGCTTTGTTTAAAGAATTTAAAATCTACGAAACGTATAGTTATAGCCAATTTTGGTCACGTGCTCAATTTATTTCTTTTGATCAAATAACATTTTGGGCAAAATGAAATGCTGGTGAAGGAAAACTCAATATTCTAAAGTAATAAGTTCATTAGGGTTTTTAGTAATGCATGAGATCTCTTTTTCATAGAAAACGTTCATGTTACAAAGGAATATGATGTGTAACAACTTCTTGGCCATTGATAATTATCCAACGCTAAAGGTGTTTCAGAAACCAGCACCAGAAGATAAACATTTGTTTATTGAAAGTATTATTATACACTAATTTGGTAATTACTAAAAGTAAACTAATATAGTAATCATTTTCAATACTATTAAACAACTAAAAGACCATATATGATGGCAAGTACCTTTAGTTGGAGCACAATAGTTATGCTTACCCAACTTTAGGCTTCCATGTGTATTTGGTGTAGTATAAGGCAGAATCATCATTGCATATCAGTAACTCTTTTGCTAATTATATGCAATTAAACCCAATCTCCTCATATAAGTTTAAGCCTTTAATATACAATTAACAGAGGAAGCACTAAGAATTGCTACACACATATATACATCATAACATAGTATATATGTTGCAGGAACGAACTACAAAAGATAGCCAAATAACCTAGATAAAAAATATGTTGGTTCAGATTCGTTTTTAATAAAATACTGGATGCATGTTGGATGAGATAGAAGAAAAAAAGGAGAAAGTAAAATCGAGAACACACTAATCTATACTATATAATAAAAGAAACCAATTGGTGGACACATGTCATTTAAGCCTTTAATATACAATTAACAGAGGAAGCACTAAGAATTGCTACACATATATATACATCATAACATAGTATATATGTTGCAGGAACGAACTACAAAAGATAGCTGGTTTTCTAATCTTTCCATGATTTTGATAATCTTTCAAGCATTTAGATTAATATTTATGTATTATTGTAGCCTTTGGGCAAAAACACAACAATCCCTTGCTTGATTATAACCATTAGTGTGTTAATCTTTGTTTGTAATGACATTTGGAAGTATTTTCTATGTTAATCTTTGATGATTAGTTTGCAACCTTATTATTGATATTGATTTCTTGATTATAAGTAATTGTGTTGGAAACGGAAAGAGCCGCAAACGGATCGCGTCCTCAGAAACATCTCTTATCTTGAAAGTCGAGCACACCTCAAGAAACTTTGCGATGTGCCGACCCGGATCATCGTGATCCTTCCCATCAAACTGCACCGAGTTTTGTATCATATTGATGATGCTGGATTTTATCTCGAAACTCGGTGCTGCTACCATCGGTCGGGTGATGCTCGGTAGCAAGCCTTCTCCTCCGGGTTGGTTTGTTTCATTCAAAGGTCTGTCGTTGTCTGCCATGGTTGCGTTTCCCGCTGCCCCTGAGCCCTCGGCTTCAGCGGGTACCACCTGCTCCTGCTCACCGGCTGCGAGTATCAGCCCAACTGCACGAGATCTCTCACGAAGACGTCTCCTCAGATCACGCTCGGGTTCGTCTGACGGCTCAATAGGATTGGGAGCGGGGGTATAGGACATTAACCTGCACACGAAAAATTGACACAATGAATATTTTATTAATATAATAATTCTGCCCCCTTTTTTTCAGCTGAATAGAAGCAGAATATTATTAAAAATGGGCTGAAAATTTTATAAAAATCCGAAAATGGGCCCGAAATTTTTATAAAAATCAACACAATAAAATAATCGAATCGGCTAGCATAAAAATGATTTTTCAAAGCCGAAAATTCAAAGAATAAATAAATAAATAAATCCGGATTCGAACAAATAAATGGAACAAAAATTTACAAGTGTACAAAATAATCTCGAAAATGAATAAAATGAATTAAAAGCAAGAAATATTAACAAATAAATAAACAAATAAAAAAAATCAAGAGAGTATACACAAATATTAACAAGTATATACACCGATAACACAATGACTCGGGTCGTTCCTAAAACTCGCCATGTTCCCCGGCAACGGCGCCAAAAACTTGACGTGTGCGTATATATACATAATTTTGCAATGAATTTACACACGATTTGGTTTTAAATTTATAAAAGTGATTATTACTTTTACATCAAAACACACACGAAAGAGGCAAGTGTACCCCGTCATATATGTAATAAAGTATCGGTAAGAACCAAGTATCGATCCAAGGAAATGGGCGGAGAAATAATACTAAACCTTTGTCACTAAACTACCGGTAAAAACATAAGTTTTTCGAGTTTTAAATAACTAAAGTAAGCGTAAACGAATACATAATAAAAACATAATAAATAATAGATAAATAGCCTTGCTTAATACACAACCAAAGCATGTCAACTAAGTCGGTTTTGGCACTAGAAGCATTCAATCAATTCTCCAATTTAAGACAATTAGTATCCCTTTCGGGAATCCTAACATGACAATCATTCGAAAGCTAAAACGATAAACACACTTTAACCACCTAAAATTGTTCTTTAACGTGCAATTGATAAATGCTTATGAAAATCTCTTAAAAATAAGTTAGTCATCCGTTAGGAGTTTTCTAACCGCACTTAAACAAGGAAAGCCACACCGATAGACACAATGCAACCACCAACTGTCAAGCATAAACTAGATTAAATCACAACCGAGTTCATTTTACAAATCTTACACAATAATTCACCAAGATAGCAATTTTGGCCTAAACTACTAACTAAGCTAACAAATCATGGCAAGAATTTATAACGACACCATCTAACCCGTTAAGGTCCTTACGTGATGGCAAGCTCTCTTGATTAACAATAATTACATTTTATTAAATCACTAACCATTTCTAGTATCATGATGCACACATTTAAACCAAGCTAATCTAGTTAACCAAGTTCAAAGTTTACTAATACAAGATTAATTAAGCTTCATTTTCAACTATCTTAACTAACCAAGCATAAGATTAAGAATCTGGAAGATAACGAAGCTAATCAGCACAATGTGGCTTGAATCCGGGTGAAAGCAGAAGCCTCCGGAGCCTGAAAATCACCAGAATCGCTTCCAAAATGTCCAGAGTTCCGAGCAGAATGTTTCTGCAGGTTTTATAAATTTTTTCGATCTCGCACGGTCGTGCACTTTATGGCACGACCGTTCACTTTTTGCATTATTGGAGGTATGGTGCACCATACCGCATGACGTCATCAGATCTTGACCAGATTCGATCTCGCACGGGCGTGCCATGTGGTGCACGGGCGTGCATCACCGAGCTGGGGCTGGTCATCGCATCCGCACGGGGTCCGTTCAGTCGCACGGGGGTGCGTTCCCGAGATTTTGTTGCATCCGCACGGGGGTGCCACCATTCGCACGGGGTTGCGTTCCCGAGATGAGCTTTGTTGTCGCATCCGCACGGGGGTGCGTTCCCGAGATGAGCTTTGTTGTCGCATCTGCACGGGGGTGCCACCATTCGCACGGGGGTGCGTTTTCGAGATGAGCTTTGTTGTCGCATCCGCACGGGGGTGCGACTTGCCCAGGTCAGAATTTTCCACAGAATGTTCGCAGTTCAGCCGTTTCGCCCGGAAAATCCTCGTTTTCACTATCATCTTGTCTGGTATGCTGTTTTAGGCCTGTAAACAAAAGTATACTTGATTAAGTATCCGAATGACGGTTTTACGGTCGAAAACGCATAAAATGGGGATAAAATAGGGGACTAAAATATGTATAAATTAGTGAATATCAATAGCCTAATAACCTAGATAAAAAAATATGTTGGTTCAGATTCGTTTTTAATAAAATACTGGATGCATGTTGGATTAGATAGAAGAAAAAAAGGAGAAAGTAAAATCGAGAACACACTAATATATACTATATAATAAAAGAAACCAATTGGGGGACACATGTCATTCATTGGAGCCATATATTTTTTTAGTTTTCTCGTCTCTATCTCCTACTTTTTTTATAAATAATTAATATTAATTAAAAGATAATTATAAAATTAAATTTAATATAAATTTAAACAATTCAAATAGGAGATAATATAATCTTTTGAAATATTTATTAGATTTCAAAATTATTTATATTGAAATTAAGAAAAGACGTACATTAAAGATAAATTAATATAATGTAAAGAGTTAAATCTCGTCTCTATCTCCTACTTAATTATAAATAATTAATATTAATGAAAAGATAATTATAAAATTAACTTTAATATAAATTTAAACAATGCATATAGGATATAATATAATCTTTTGAAATATTTATTAGATTTCAAAATTATTTATATTGAAATTAAGAAAAGACGTACACTCAATATAAATTAATATAATGTAAAGAGTTAAATATCATTTTAGTCCCTGTGGTTTGGGTCATTTTGTTAGTTTAGTACAAAGGTTTTATATTACACATGGTTTATAAAGATATAACAAGATATAACTTTTTATTGATTGATATATAAAATTACATGTGCTCAACCCATACAATACATAAGATTCTTAAAAATGTAACTTTTTTCATTATTTAATATATAAAATTAAATTTACTCAACCCGTACAATACACGGGATTCTTAAAGATATAACTTTTTTTATTATTTAATATATAAAATTACATTTATTCAACTCATGTAATAAACAAAATTTTTAAAGATGTATTGTTTTATTATTTGGTATATAAAATTACATTTATTCAACCCGTGTATTAAACAAGGTTTTAAAGATATATTTTTTTTATTATTTGGTATATAAAATTACATTTATTCAACCCGTGTATTACACGGGGTTCTAACCTAGTATATATATATATATATATATATATAGAGAGAGAGAGAGAGAGAGAGAGAGAGTTTAATATACAAAAGTCCCTTAACATGTGAAGCGCATGTGACCACCAAATAACGTGAGTAATTATGCATATAATTATACGCGTAATTAGGGTTTACTCATGCGTGATTTATGTGTTTATTCATGCGTGATTTTGTGTTTAACTTATTCGTAATTAGGGTTTGAATTTTATAACATGCGTAATTTAGTTGTGTACGCTTCGCATGTTAAGGGGCTATTGTACGTTAACCTTCCTATACACACATACAATGAACATCATACATGAATCAAAATACCTATAAAAGTATGAGGGAATCAAATAGAATCTAAACTTAGGCTTCGTAAGTTTAAGTTCAAGGTTCGTAATTTCACTGTCAATTTTTACAAATCGATGCGTAGTAGTCAAAAATCTATCCATGCAAATGACCCAAATTAGGTTTAAAACCTACAATAAAAGTTAAGAAACCTAAATAAATGATGTACATGTGACCTACTGAGCCGACAACTAAAGTAAGAAAATTGACGACAGAAACAGTTGGCGGGAGACATATATCGTGTGCAGATAATGTTTGTGGGAAACGTCGGGAGTGATCAAATATGTTGGTGGGAGGCGACATACGTGAGGAGATGAATATGGTAGGTGGTGTTGGAAGAAAGGATGGAAGAGGGTAAGGAAGACTAGGTTTGGAAGTGCTGGAGGATGAAAATGGGAGTTGAACTGACAACTAAGAATGATGGTGGTGTAGAAAATTAAGAAGGCGAGACAATACACGTATCTTGGGTACATGGCAACAATACAAAGCATGCTTCAGTCGTTTGTATAGCCTGCTTCACCAAATGTATTGTTAGCTACAGTAACTTTTCTTTCACATGGCATATTTGGTTTTTAATATATAAACACAATTATTCAATATATACAATTTGCGTATGATGTTAGGAACAGTAACCGCACGTGCCATCCACGGGTCTTACACCATCCACATTTAGGGCATCCACACATGCCTCCAGTTACTACCATCAATCACCACGACTCTTCTCCCGACGCCGGCTACCAATATCGATCACCACCGTCCGCCGCTCTGCCCCAAATCGACGTCGGCGACACAACCACCACGACACAACCACCGCCAAATCGAAAGGTTGCAGCTTTATATACTTCGTCAACCACAACCCAAGCCATGGTTTCGTCTGAGATTTGGCCTCCAACAGGTACGCTTCAAAAAACTAGGTTCCCAGTTTCAGTTTTTCTAACTTTGAGTGTTCATAAGGAAGAATTGTTGTAAGAAGTTTTGAATGAATCGAGTTTTTTTCTTGGAATTGGAGCTTTGGATGATTTTGTACAAAAACCCTATGATTTAATTCTGATCTTGCTTTAGGTTGACAGGTATATGGGTGGGTCGGGTTCTATGTATTCAAATCGGTTCGAATCAATGCAAACAAGTCTTGATAAAAATCGTTTTAACTGTCGCTATAATTATTAGCCGTGTAATAGACAATGCTACCCGATTTCGTCGGCACCAAAATGGAGATGCTTTGTTTTTTCTACCTCTAGAGCCTTGTCACAGGAACCAAAAGGTTTTGTAAACGAGTAACGTGATCTTTGGTTATATCTATTAATAAATATTAACAATTGCTGTAAGAGAATAGCGCGACCCACCAATGATAACATAATCACATAATGGATAACCATGGCATTGTGCAGGTGAAGAAAGAAAGCAAGCCTTTCAGAAGCAAGAAGTGTGGATATACCCACCCTTTAGAGTTCTTGCACATGATTTACATATTTGTGAGGTAATTCCAACATTTTAATAATTTAAATGAGAAATAGTTAGTTAGAGATTATACCTTTAGAATTCCTTGCTGTTGCTGGTACCCATATAATCTAGATGGCAGCCATCTTTAGATGCATAGGACTCAAGTATGCCTGACATTGTTTTGCCAAGTTTGTTAGCTAATTAAAGAGGCAGCTTTTGGCTCGAGGTCGTTGTAGAACTCCGAAAGCAGCGTGCTCTGTTAAAGATCAATAGGATGCATCTTTGTGTTTAACATCATTTTTAGTGTTGATGATTTGTGTTTAACATCATTTTTAGTGTTGATATGAATTACTGAGCGGTGATTTTTTTTATAATTTATTTCAATTTGTGGAGAATCGAGGCAAACTTGTTGATGAACTAAAAAGACTAATGCAATAGTTTTTGCCATTACATGTGATCAACCTTCAACACTTGATCGGTTGAGCACCTTTTGCCTTCGGCAACTTAGACGATTAGAGGTATGCCTTTCATTTCCTCTATTTGGATGAACTCTATGCTTTTACTTTGACATTTTGTACAAATGGAATTATCCTATCGACTTACACATATAATACACTAATGACTATCCATGGTTAGCCTGTGACAAAAAAAAAAAAAAAAAACACCTTTGTATCTTGTATTACTTAATGAATCTTTTTAGTTGTGTGCTACTAAAAGAGAACTTCCAGGAACACAGGAACAATGAATATACCTAATTATTTAATAAATTAATAATGATATTTTATATTACGATATATGTACAACTTTAGATTTTAGCCATAGTTAACTAAGTATAGTGCATTTCTTGGGCCATGAGCAGGAGTATGCTTCACCTATAGCAAGTACTCAAATCCATAGTCAAGATGGTTAGGTTGTATAGTTGTTTATCTGTAACTCCATGGTATATATTTACTAATAACTTATTTTAATTTTGCCTACTACTAAACTAACATCTACAACTCAAAAACAGATGCATAAAAAATGTTTCTGTTACGGGTTTTGTTATCTTCAATTAACACACTTGTCCCACACTCTCCTCATTATTTAAAAGTCTTTTAATATTCATTTGTTCGATCAATAGTTTACGAATAATGTAGCTATTTCAATACCAAATTATGTGTTGAAGTGTATGTCCCAGACGATCATTATTCTCTGCGAATGAGTCATAATCTGGGAACTTTGCTAACATTCATTACAACAGGGTTAAACAGTCATTCACAAAGCATCAATAGCCTTCTACATCGAAGGCCGCCCCTGCTACTGCACAGTACACACTTTATCTGGAATGCCCTAGAAGAATATATCAGACAGAGAGGCGCTCATGCGGTACTAATCAAAACCTACCAGATCCCAAGTTCATGTAAGATTAGAAATTAATTTGCTTCACTAAATGTGAATATATGATTTGCAGGTTATGGATGGAACCTTTTTATTGATTCTCAAATTTGTTCATCCACGGGCTACCTTTTTGTTTTAAGGTAACTATTGTAATTTGTAACTAACATTATCAACCTAATTGAAATAAAATACCCCGCCGCACCGCGGCGGGTTAACATCTAGTTATCTATTAAATTTCATTGTTAATTTTTTTTTGTTCGATACCTTTTATAGTTATTAAATATTCAATTTGTTTCAATTGTTTTTGTCACATTAATTACTAATCATAAATAATTTCTAAAAACTTCAATGTGTTAACTACGTTTTATTATTTTATTTTTATTTATTGATGTATGTTTTTATATTTTTTTACTTTATGAATTGATTTATGTATTTAGTTTTTAAATAATAAACTAAATAATATTGTAGCACTATTTTATACACAACATATAAAAGATAAATTATTATGAGAGTAATAAGATTTATATAGAAACTAATTACTTGTAAAAGTAGATAATGATGTGGAATATGAGTTGAAAGTTTGTTAAGGCTTGAGGCTATACGGTATGGGGATCGGCTTTGGACCGTCCCCTACCGTCGCCGATCCAACCTCCATGCCGCCCCCCTCCGTCTTCATCCCGTCCCGTCTTCACCGTCGACATACCGACGTCCAGGACGATCCAAATGGTGGGCCCCCTTTTTGTTTGTTTGTTCGGAATCGGATTGAGTTGTGGGTTGAATCGGAGTTGCCGGAATACGCAGGATAAACCGAACGGGAAAACGAAGATGAAGACAGGTTCTTTTTTCAAGACAGGTTCTTTATTCTTTTTTGAGTAAATTGCCATTTTAGTCCCTGAGTTTTGTCCAAATTTGCCATTTTTGTCCAAATAGTTTTTTTTTTTTGCCTCTGGGTCCCTGACTTTTCCCTTTTGTTGCCATTTTGATCACATACACTAACTCCATTCAAAAACTCCATCTTTAACCAGGGGTATTTTGGGGATTTTCATTTTAAATGTTTTCAATTGCCATTTTGATCCAATTCCAAAAAATAAAAAAAATAAAAAAAATCAAAAAAATTCCAAAAAATTCTAAAAAATAAAAAAAAATCTAAAAAATCATAAAAATTCTAAAAAATTATAAAAAATCCAAAAAAATCCGTTTCGGCGCGAACCGTTTCGAACCCGAACCGTTTCGAGCTGAACCGTTTCGAGCCGTACCGTTTCGAGCCGTACCGTTTCGAACCGAACCGTGCCGTTTCGACCTGAACCGTTTCGACCCGAACCGTTTCGACCCGAACCGTTTCGAGCCGTACCGTTTCGAAGCCGAACCGTTTCGAAGCGAACCGTTTCGACCCGAACCGTTTCGACCCGTACCGTTTCGAAGCCGAACCGTTTCAAGCCGAACCGTTTCAACCCGCACCGTTTCGAACCGAACCGTGCCTTATCGAACCGAACCAACGGTTCGGGTCGAAACGGTTCGCATCGAAACGGTACGGTTCGAAACGGTTCGCGTCGATAAGGCAGGGTTCGCGTCGAAACGATTCAGCTCGAAACGGTTCGGCTCGAAACGGTTCGGCTCGAAACGGTTCGCCTCGAAACGGTTCGCCTCGAAACGGTTCGGCTCGAAACGGTTCGCATCGAAACGGTACGGCTCGAAACGGTTCGCGTCGAAACGGTTCGCGTCGAAACGGTTCGGGTCGAAACGGTTCGCGTCGAAACGGTTCGCGTCGAAACGGTTCGCGTCGAAACGGTACGGGTCGAAACGGTTCGCGTCGAAACGGTTCGGCTCGAAACGGTTCGGCTCGAAACGGTACGAGGCGAAACGGTTTGCGTCGAAACGGTTCAGCTCGAAACGGTTCGGGTCGAAACGGTACGGGTCGAAACGGTTCGCGTCGAAACGGTTCAGCTCGAAACGGTACGGGTCGAAACGGTTCACGTCGAAACGGTTCAGCTTGAAACGGTTCGGGTCGAAACGGTACGGGTCGAAACGGTTCGCGTCGAAACGGTTCAGCTCGAAACGGTTCGGGTTCGAAACGGTTCGCGCCGAAACGGTTTTTTTGGATTTTTTAGAATTTTTATTATTTTTTGGAATTTTTTTGATTTTTTGGAATTGGATCAAAATGGCAAATTGAAAACATTTAAAATGAAAATCCCCAAAATACCCCTGGTTAAAGATGGAGTTTTTGGATGGAGTTAGTGTATGTGATCAAAATGGCAACAAAAAGGAAAAGTCAGGAACCCAGAGACAAAAAAAAAAAAAAAACTATTTAGACTAAAATGGCAAATTTGAACAAAACTCAGAGACTAAAATGACAATTTACTCCTTTTTTTTTTTTTTTGAGTGGTGGGCCCCCCTTCATTTTTTTTTAGTCCCTGTTGTTTTAAGTTTTTACAAAAACAAGTTCTTTTTTCTAGGATTCTTGTTTCCTTGAAAACCCTATTTTTTTTAAGTTTATGTAATGCATTTTAATATTAATGAAAATATTTTGTTAGTTTATTTATTAAATGTTAAAAAAAAGTAGAAGATTAAAAAAATAAAAAACATAAAATAGGTGGGGTAGGATCATCTAGGACCATCCTCCATACCCTCTAGTTTTGTGGGATGGACCATCCTTGGGAGGACTATGACGTGGCACCTACGTGGCGGATCATCCTCCCTTGGAGGACCATCACCATACTCTCTAGCCTGATAAGTCTGAAAATTTAATGTGACGTTGAGTTGTCAGTTTGTGGAGATTTGTAGGAGTTTAGCATTATAGTTGCTCTTAGTCATCCTTGGGTGTTGTGTTGATGATGGGATTTTAATTGCCGTGTATGAGACGGGCTTTAAAAATTATGTACTTATTTTAAAACAATGTTTCATATCCGGTCTTATGTCTGTTACTTCTTATCAATTAGAATCTCAAGTACATGAAGGTTTATGATCTTAAGTTGTTAAAAGTACTTTTACATGTCTATTACTCGAAACCCAATCTTGAACTTACCTTAAAACCGCCTTAAATACCAAATACTTAACCACATGTAAAACATGCCTATAATTTTAAAAATTTTAAGTTTCTAACAATATATTATGAGTAAACCAGTTGAACCATGTCATTGAACACCAAGTGAACATAAATTATCAAAAGATTAACAAAGGGAATACATGAATTCACTTTAAATTTACATTAAAGAGAAAAAATGTAAACAAATAAACCTTTGATACATTTGTGACTTGTGACAGCAAAAATATATGTGTTTTGCGATGTCAATTGCTTAGTTAATTTGTCACGGAGTTAGCTTCTGGTTTGAATTAGTTCTCACTTAAAATCACGCCTTGGCCAAAATATGCTTTTGTTCTCCTCTTCAATTCTTTCCTGTTAAAAAAACCATGAAACAATCATAACAATTAAGCATCCGGGAACAAGCTTTAATACATAAACTACAAGCGCGCTTTCTGGGTTACTTACATCATGAGTTGCCTGTCAAGATTTGAAGAAGACAACAACCCTTTGTTCTCTTCGGCTCGTCGTAGAAGATAAGGCATGATTTGATCAACGGGCCCAAATGGCAAATACTTGCTAACACTGAAACCCGCATTCCTCAACCCAAAAGTCATTGTTTCCGCCATGCCATAGAGTGTAGCAAACTCGAGCTTTTTACTATCTTTTGTAATTCCATATTCGCGCGCCTTTTGTGCCACCAATTTTCCTGTTATTTCACATAGACTTTGATAACAAAAAAATGTTGAATCTTTTAACTTGGGAAATGATCATGAAATACAACCCATATGATGGTACCAAAACGGTATTCAAATTTTTGAATCTTTTTGCATATTTTCACACGTGAAATAAATCAAAGATCACAAGGTTTATAAGGTTTTACCGGAATCAAGATTGTGTGTGGCAAGAATGAGTCCACCAGGGCAATTAGAAACCTCATCAAGCATGAATGTAGCACAACTATTGAAACAATCATGTGTATCATTGATGGTAGTATGAATAGGGGACTCGACACCTAGTGAACGAGCCAACTTTCGTTCACTCGACATATAAGCCCCACGAACCAACTTAAACCCGACAGGCAACCCCATTTTGTCGGCTGCCTTTTTGGTCAAACACATCCTCTCACCAGCATCCTTCAAGTAGGCTTGAATGGTGCCGTAAACCATCGGTCTTTCAGCCTCGTTGTACTTAACAGAAGCCCAATACGTCATGTAATCAATAGCCGGCTGGATCGAAGTGTCCTCAGCATCAATAACAACAGGCACATTGCCTTCAAAGCTTTTTTCACAAATGGTTTGTAATCTTTTCTGAGCTAACTCAAGATCGTGTTCTTCCTCAGCCGTCAAAGGAGCAGGTTGATGTAATGTATGATAAAATGGGCTGTTCTCAGAAAATATTGGCAAAGTTTGCTGTTTCCATGGTAGCTTGAAAGATGAATTCTTGTATTCCCATCTAAGAAGATCACTCACCCTCCTGAGCAAATACACTGGACAGATTGCTGTAACCTTCACAACCACAAAACTAACCTGTTTTTGCCATAGATTTAGGCGATATCAGATCTGGGTTGTTCGGAAAAACAAAAGAATAACAAATAGTAGCGAATCCATAAACTTTTAGTACATTGGAGGAAAATTGTGTAGACTAAAACGGTCCAGTTGAAAACAATATTGTTTTCAACTGGACCGTTTTAAAAACCAAGACTAAGAATATTAAAAAAAAAAAAAAAAAACTCTATAAATATTAGAAAAAAAAAAGAAGAAGAAGTGCTTACTTTAAAACTTAAAATATGTATTGGAATTGGTGTTTAACAAATATTTATAAAATTAGCAAATATGGAAAAAGAAATTCATATTTTTTATTTAGTGGCTGTGTGACTTTGCATTTAAAAAAGAAAAGAACAATTATGAGGAGAAAAAATCATATATGATTCAAGTAGGGTAACAGTTGGATCAAGTAAAACCAAAATAAGTTCAATAACATAAACAAATAGCGTACTATAGCTTGTACGAAAAAATGTTAATTTTTGTGGTATTACACGTCCTAAACAAACACAAAGATCATCTTTTAGACATATTTAAACTTACAGAAGGAGTAAGAGATTGGGTGGATTCAGCAGTTTTAATCAACTGTTGAGTAGCTTTATCACAAGATTCATTATCATTTGCATGCTCCAACCCATAATCCAACATCCCTCTCAACCCGGACTCCCACAGCCTCTTAACGGTCTGACCCGTTTCAACAGTATCACAACCAGCCACAAAATGATTATACGCCGTATGTTTAATCGTCCCCATCGCTACATTTTTAAACAGCCCCGCCTCCATAAACCGTGAAGTCATAACCCAAAGGCTAAAATCCACCACGGGCTCTATCGCTGTGACACTCAATATGGCTGCTGAATGCATCAGTTTTGTTGTTGGAACCGTTGCAAACAGACTTTTGGTGTCCTCAAGTTCAAATATTTTGTCACCATCATTATCGATGGCGGTTGCAGTGGTGGTGGTGGCAAATGGTTGTGGTGTTGGTGGGAAGTTGGTGGTAGTGGCGGCGTTAAAGGTGGTTCTTTGTGCTTGATGGCACCTCGAAACTAAAGTTTTGAGCAGTTTCTGCGAAATGTTGTTGTTAATCATTGCCATGATGTGGTCGGGCAACGAATGTGGGACAGGCGTGGGTGGGAGTAGGGGCGTTTTATAAGTAGCTAGAAAGTGATCTTGCCTCGGGTGAAAGTTTAAGGCAAGATCGCTCTTAGCTACGAGGCAAAAAGGCTAAGGCAAGATCGCTTTTTGCGACAAGCTTTGTGTAACAAATTATACAAAATTTTAATTTCTTGACCAAAGATAATATTTTTGTGATGAATTTTCTTTGAGGTGAAGTGAAAGATATTTATAGGCAAGAAATGTTAACGGGTCAAAGAAGGATCCGATGACAAAACTTGCGGGGGAGTCGGGTTGTTATAGAAAGTACATTTGTTCATCCAATGAGAAAATATGTGGTCAAATTTCTTTGTCATAAATTATTATTGTTAAATTTGGAGCTTAATGACTAGCTGTTTTCCTTTTCTACCACTTTGTAATAACATACATTAAATATAAAATAAAGGTTCCAATGTAACACAATAGATATTTTAGTAATCGTAATGTGTGTATATATATAATTTTCAAGCGTTGCAGTCAGGTTTTTTTGTCTGAAAAATACACTAAATTTTTATTTTAAAGGGTGTGTCCGCCCACCCATCAAGACACTTGGATCCGACCCTCATGGTGTCACATATCTCATGACTATAGGCATGACATTTTGTTCTAGTATGGTTATAGATCAAACGTTTAACACACTAGGCAAAATAGCTACTTTCATGAATTTCGTTTTTAGAATTTCTTATTCGATATATTCACGCCTTTTTACCTGTATATAATCAACAAACTGAAAAAAAAATCATACCCACATTAAATGGTATCAGAACTTAATACTCGTATCTTATTTTATCGAGGTTATATTTCAAGAGGTCGAATTACTAAAAATCGATCACCACTTTGTTCAAAAACCTTTTCCATTCAAAACCTCCCTCTCATCATTTTGTCACATATGATGCCTTTTCTCCTTTCAAGATAATGACAACTAAAAAAGGAGTTTGAAGTTCATATTATGCTTCATTTTAAGTAAAAACTTGTTATCGATTCGCAAGTAAGATGGGGAAGACGTTTTAAAACAAACAACATTTATTTTAGCTAATCGTTTTCTAAATGATTTTTAGAAATGTGATTGGCTAATTTCCTTAAATATATACCTTTCCAGCAATGCATATTGACGAAAATGGATAAAGTTTGTGATTGTTTCTGATTAATGTTTGAAAACAAATTTGATTGAACTTACGTTTGTACACGTTGGTATAATAACATAAGAGAGTAAATATTAATTGAACTTACGTTTGTACACGTTGGTATAATAACACGCAATTTCTTGGTTTGAAAAACTAAAAATATAAGGGTTTACTAAATAAAATTTGTAGAAAGTATCAAATATAAAAAACTTCACATTCTTTTTAAGAGTAAATTGCCATTTTAGTCCCTGAGTTTTGTCCAAATTTGCCATTTTGATCCAAATAGTTTTATTTTCCCCCTTGGGTCCCTGACTTTTACATTTTGTTGCCATTTTGATCACTTTGCCTAACTCCATCCAAAAACCCAGTTTGTAACATGGGTATTTTGGGGATTTCCTTAAAAAATGTTTTCAGTTGCCATTTTGATCCAATTCCAAAAAATCAAAAAAATTCCAAAAAAATCAAAAAAATTCAAAAAAATCAAGAAAAATTCTAAAAAATTCAAAAAAATCTAAAAAATTCAAAAAAATCTAAAAAATTCTAAAAAATCATAAAAATTCTAAAAAATTCAAAAAAATATAAAAAATTCTAAAAATCATAAAAATTCTAAAAAATCAAAAAAATTCTAAAAAATCCAAAAATCATTAAATGTTTCGGCACGAACCGTTTCGACCCGTACCGTTTCGAACCGAACCGTTTCGACCCGTACTGTATCGAACCGAACCGTTTCGACGCGAACCGTTTCGAACCCGTACCGTATCGAACCGTACCGTTTCGACGCGAACCGTTTCGAACCGTACCGTTTCGACCCGTACCGTATCGAACCGAACCGTTTCGACGCGAACTGTTTCGAGCCGAACCGTTTCGACACGAACCGTTTCGACCCGTACCGTTTCGAACCCGAACCGTTTCGAGCCGAACCGTTTCGACGCGAAGCGTTTCGACCCGTACCGTTTCGAACCGTACCGTTTCGAACCGAACCGTTTCGACGCGAACCGTTTCGAACCGAACCGTTTCGACCCGTACCGTATCGAACCGAACCGTTTCGACGCGAACCGTTTCGAACCCGAACCGTTTCGACACGAACCGTTTCGACCCGTACCGTTTCGAACCCGAACCGTTTCGAGCCGAACCGTTTCGACGCGAAGCGTTTCGACCCGTACCGTTTCGAACGCGAACCGTTTCGACCCGTACCGTTTCGACCCGTACCGTTTCGAGCCGAACCGTTTCGACGCGAACCGTTTCGAACCCGAACCGTTTCGAACCGTACCGTTTCGAACCCGAACCGTTTCGAGCCGAACCGTTTCGAGCCGTACCGTTTCGACGCGAACCGTTTCGAACCGAACCGTTTCGACCCGTACCGTATCGAACCGAACCGTTTCGACGCGAACCGTTTCGAACCCGAACCGTTTCGAACCGTACCGTTTCGAACCCGAACCGTTTCGACCCGTACCGTTTCGAACCCGAACCGTTTCGAGCCGAACCGTTTCGAACCGTACCGTTTCGACGCGAACCGTTTCGAACCGAACCGTTTCGACCC
Organism: Helianthus tuberosus; assembly: GCA_030545235.1. Taxonomy (NCBI): domain Eukaryota; kingdom Viridiplantae; phylum Streptophyta; class Magnoliopsida; order Asterales; family Asteraceae; genus Helianthus; species Helianthus tuberosus. The sequence goes on along the minus strand of CM060399.1, from coordinate 165,877,757 downwards.
GTACCGTATCGAACCGAACCGTTTCGACGCGAACTGTTTCGAACCCGAACCGTTTCGAACCGTACCGTTTCGAACCCGAACCGTTTCGAGCCGAACCGTTTCGAACCGTACCGTTTCGACGCGAACCCTTTCGAACCGAACCGTTTCGACGCGAACCGTTTCGAACCGAACCGTTTCGACCCGTACCGTATCGAACCGAACCGTTTCGACGCGAACCGTTTAGAATTATTTGGATTTTTTAGAATTTTTATGGATTTTTAGAATTTTTTTGATTTTTATATTTTTTTGAATTTTTTAGATTTTTTATGATTTTTTAGAATTTTTATGATTTTTTAGAATTTTTTAGGTTTTTTTGAATTTTTTAGATTTTTTTGAATTTTTTAGAATTTTTTGAATTTTTTGGAATTTTTTTGATTTTTTGGAATTTTTTTGATTTTTTGGAATTGGATCAAAATGGCAACAATTGTAAAAGTCAGGGACCCAGGGGGGAAAATAAAACTATTTGGATCAAAATGGCAAATTTGGACAAAACTCAGGGACTAAAATGGCAATTTACTCTCTTTTTAATTTAAATATGAAAATGCCGCTATCTTATTCTTCTTTATATTTGGATGTAAAATCTATCGTAAGGGGTATGGGCGCTCCACTAGTGATGGTTTTCCATCACTCACAACATCCAATCAAGTTTCGTCACGTCATCGAACTCCATTCCATCACTAGTGATGGGTTTTACTAGGGGTGCCCGTCACTAGTGATGGTTTTTTTTTAATTATAAATTAACAATAAAACAATAAAATTATAAATTTCATTTAAATAAAAAACAATTTTATGGCATATATGCAACCAATAATTGACTATTTATTAGTTTTTCATAAATGGCAACTTCATCTTTAGCTTTCCCTTCTCTCCACCACCAGAATCTTGACACACCCAAAACTTTCCGACACCGGCGTCCACCTGATCAAAGCCATCAAAGACTCCATCCCACCACTCTCCGCCACCTCCGCCGACACAACCACCACCACCATCACCCCCACCGCCCCCAACCTCCCTCTCCGGCCAATCCCGGGCTCCTACGGCTTCGAATACTTTTATGGCCCCACCAGATCATCATCGTCAACGGTAACAAAATTCAAGTTTCAACGTGTGATCATGGCAACACGTTATAATGTCCACGCATGAAGATCTTGACCGGCGGCAGTGTATCATGTGGATCAACACGTGGAATTTGGTTCATCACGCTGCGCCCCGACCGCTCTAACAATCATATATGATAAAGTTTATTAAACTAAATACAACTTTATTTTAAAAAAATTTATATCGATATCTATATAAAAATAACGTCTGTATAAAAATAAACATATCATAAAGGCGTTTTCCAATTTATATAAAATAGCATATACGAACACTTTTATATAAATTAAAAAAACTAAATCAAATTTGTGGCAGTATAGCATGCAAATGTAACAGCTTGCAAGCAAGGCCAGCTCTTGGGCCGGCTAACCCGTGCGCGTGCCGTCACTAGAGGCCTAAATCTTCAAATGGCCCGAAAAGTTTTTATAAGCTTTTATATATATAGTAAATGATATATTTAATAGATGCATTCACTTATTATCCATAAAACTCTTGGTGGTGGAGTGGAAAAAAAACCATATAAAAATTATGTTGAGGTCTCAAGTTTAATTCTTGTCTCCACCATCAAGGTCTTGTTTTTTTAATTAATTTCCTTTTACTACAATTTTGGGCTCAATTTTTTATTTCGCCCGAGGCTTAAATTATTTTGGAGTTGCAATAGTTGAGCACTTCATAATATAACTAAAAGTATATGTCGTTTTGCCCTTTTGCTATCTTAAAGTTCATATTTATTTTCTCGCACCAAATAATTTTACGTATAATTTAAAAAAAATGATGGAAAAATAGGTCAATTGATTTTAAATATGATAAAACAAGTTTAAAAGTTTTGGACTTGAGCCAGTATGAAAAGTAGTTAAGGTTGCTTACCCCACGTTGTTTTCTTGGTCCCGTCTTATACTCTTATGTCTTATGTTTGCATACAAGGCATGCCGTGTATATGACTGTATATATTCCCAAAACCCGATCAATATATTGGGGACCTACCTAACACAATTTTACTTGTTGTAGGTCGTATGTGTCATAGAAAGCGAAATAACACTTACGTTATTTCACGAGCTTGATCAACTAGAAAACTAAACTGAAACGGTTATAGCACTGTACGCCATTCTTAATTTTGTGACTTTTATACGTATATTAAACAATTATCATATATTATCAGTTGTTTAAGAAATTATTAATTTTATGATATTTATACGTGTATATTAAACAATTACCAATAAGGTTTGTGACCCGTTGACAAAAGCAAGGTCTTTAGTAACACCTAGGTTTGGAGGTTTCTTCATGTTTCACAGACGACATAATTAAAAAAATTGTCATTCCAAAAAAATTAAACAATTATCAAATACTACTATAAGGTGTTTTCTCTAAATTTGTCATTCTAAAAAAATAAACAATTATCAAATACTATAAGTTGTTTACTCGAACATTATTAATGTAGCATAAACGATTTTATATCATAAGATCATTCATAATGTTTGGCATTTCAAAATTTTCAAAGCAGTATAACGCCATTTACGTTTGTTTTATATGTTTTTTTTCATAGACAAACATTATTAGAGTGCATTTGATCATATAACTAGTGGTTTTCCTCCGCGTTACGCGGCGGGAACTCAATTGGTATCGGTTTGGTACCGAAACTTGTTATAACAGTTGAAAGTGAAAACTAAAAAACTAAAGTCGTGATGCGCCTAAAAGGATATCGCCACGTGTTTTATATCAATCGAAACCCATTAAAAAGATACCGGTTCGGATACTACCAATATTGGTACCGATGTTCGGTTGAAATCGGTTCAGTTCTTCACATATCGATACTCGTATAGTTTACGATTAGAAAAATGTATTTTTTAATATTATTATCAGCACTCATATAGTTTACGATAAAAAAATAAACTACTATTCATTGCCGGTTTAGTTCGATATTGTACGATAGCGACATGATATCCATTTTCAACAAAAATCAAATTAGAAAAAAAAATCCAAATAAATATAATATTAAAACTTTAGATTTATTATTAATAAAAAGTTAAATACTAAATTATTAATTAAAACTTAAGTTAAAATATATTTAAAACTAGTTTTTTTTGTCGTCGCGCGTTGCGGCGAAACCGAGCAAATGATAATGTAAAACAAACATGATTTGAAAATAAAGAATGTTGTTTAGAAAGCTAAACCATTAGAACGGTTTAGTTTGCCATCGTACTGTTTTATGATACCAAATAAATACTTTACTATAAGTATAATTTCGTTTTTAACAAAACTTATAACGGAATGTCCGGGAAAAAATCAATCATAACTACGTGCTTGAGTTTTAAGAAAAAGTTATAAACGTATAATATTAAAGAAGTATCAAATTAATCGATAATATATGTTCTAAAAAAGAAAAGAGAATTATAAAAAAACGGTATAGGAAATATATGGTTTAAAAAAATAATTAAAAATATGTTATTAAAAATAAAAAATAATAAAAAAGCTATATATTATTATAAAATTAAAATTACTATTCATCAAACTTCACTAACAATATATATATATAATATATATATATATATAATGCTCATTACTGTTTATGAGCACTTTAAATTGATATGTATAATATAATTATACGGATAGATCTTGTAGTTGAATCTTAACTTTCTTTTACATTATTACTTTTTAGCTAAATTAATTTTGGATATTACATCATTCGAATTGAATTAGTTGTATAAAATATTATCTTATTCCACTACAAATTTAATAAAAGGAAAAATCACCAAAATAGACACGTTTACAACAAAATTTGCTCAAGTATACAGGCATTAACATTTATATTTGTTCAAATGGACAATCCAAAATAGCCAATTAGAGAAGGACAAATAAGCAAAGACGCCTCATTCAAAACCCACACTCTGATAATTCAGCTCCTTCACAACCTACACTCTGATAATCTGGCTACTCCACAGCCCAAACTCAGATTATCCGGCTTCTTCATTGCCCCTTGAATAAGCATAAAAATCAATGCCAATTGGGCTCCTTCACCTCCACACTCCAGCAATCTGGCTCCTTTACAGCCCACACTCTGATAGTCTGACTCGTTCACAACTGACACTTTGAAAGTTCGGCTCCTTCACATCCAACTTAAACAAATGTAAAAGTCAATGCCTAATTAAATAAATTTTGTGGTCCGCATGCGTATTTTTGTGAGTACCCCTTAATGGAATCTTAGTTGGAAACTATGTGTTAATTGGACTAAGGGGCTGTTTGGTAACTTCTAAATGGGTAAGTGTTAAACCAGTAAGAGGTCTAAACCATTATGAGCCAGTATAATGCTTAACCATTCAGAGACAAATGTCTAACCAATTCAGATAAGATATCTTTACCATTCAGACTCAGTATAATGCTTAACTTTTCGGAGGTATCTGCTAGCAAAACAAATAGTCTGAACCATTAAGGCTTGAAGGGGTAAGGTCCCAAAAACCTCATAACAAGTACTTGGGACCATACCACAACCTCATCTCTTAGCTCTCTTTTAGCCTCGCGCGGCCGCGCAACTGGTCCTACAAAGAGAGTTTAGGAGAAAGACAGCAAGTAACACCCGCGCGCCAAAAGGAAAATAATAAATCCTTGCGCCTTCCTCCATAACAAATAAAGGATAAGAATCCTAGTTTAACACTTCCGTTTAATAATACCCAGACTTGGATATTATTTACTCAACTGGTGCCACACGATAAGGAGTCACACCGGATTATGGCAGTAACCTTCTAGAAGGCTCAATCGTGCACCACCAGACGGTTATAACCGTCTGGGACACGTGTCATCATCTCAGGCCTCCCTGAAATCACGATGATGGCATGGAATTGGAGAAAAACCTCCATTTGCTCACTTTCCACGTGGCAATCCCCCAAGCCGTGGATCTGAATGGCGATTCGTGTGTACTCACGTCAGATCAAGAAGATTAACGGAAGGAAAGATAACCGCTTACTGGGTTAGCATCTTCCGTTAATATTTCATCAACAAGTTTTCCCGCCCAAACTCCCGGCTATAAATACAAGAGTAATTCAGGTATGAACGTCAAGTTACACTCACTTCACCAATACTTCTTCTTCTTCATAAGCACATACTTATTCTCACGCCGGAGTCGGGTCACGGAGAAAACCTCCATTTTCCACGTGACGAGGCTAACGGTGTTCTGTTTTGCAGTGTCCACCTGAGAAGAAGATCTGTCCCATCAAATCAAACGAGAGAGAACCACCCTTTTATGCGGAACCTAACCCCCTAGGTAACTTGATTCCGGTCATTTATTTAGTGTTTCTTCATTGGCGCCCACCGATTTCTCTGTTTTATCCGTTTTTCTCTCTTTTTTGACCTACCCCGTTGATTCCATTTTAATATGGAAGAAACTTCATCTCATCGGCAAACCGGCCCTCGGCCGAATTTCAGTAACAATATCCAGGTTGAAGGTGTTGCAGAAGAAGCCTCGGATGACAACGAGGTGCAATCCAATCATCTAAACGAACCTATCACCCTAGGGGTACAGCCAGATATCCCTGTGAACTCAATTCTGCCCCCAGGAGAAACCCCAATCTCCTGGTACGTCAGGTCTCAGGGGGCACTAAATGCAGTATATACACAGCTGTGTGCACAAACTGCTCCCCAAACTCAATCACGAAGGCCAGGATCCCGTGCTCATGCTTCTCAACGTGAGGGCCCATTTCACGAAGACACAGAGGTTTACTCTAGATCTCCATCGATGTAACACCCTTGTTATTATTTTAAAGATTTTCGTATAAATAACGAAAATAAACATGTAATTACGATTAAGTATCCTTAGAAAATACGAGTAATCTAAAACTTTTACAATTTAAAAGTTTTCAACATAATATAAATAAGTTCGTCGTTTAAAAGTGATGACGAAACGCCGTGCGGAAGCTTTTAACTTTATCGTGTTCGGTTCCTCATCGAGCTTGATCTTCATCCGGGCACTCTTGGCTTTCACCTATGATCAAAACCAACTTAAAAGTTAGTTTTGATAGTTAAACCATAAGTTTAAACAAGTTCCATGGGTCAAACAACAAAAAATAACATTTTTCCGGAGTTAGGGGGCGTCGCGTGACGCCAAGGGGCGTCGCGTGACGCCTAGCCCCCTTTTCAGCAGAATGTGCTTTAACAGTTGCTGTACATTCCCAGCTTAACCCGATTTCACAGAAACGAGCATAACTCTCTCGTTTTTAATCCGTTTTACCCGATTCTTTTTCCCACGCGTCCGTAATTTAATTCTCCATCATATGGAGTTAAAATTCAACATCCAACATAATAAATTTTGAGACTTCTAAGCCTTCGACTCGTTACCTTTTTATCAAATTTTAACCCGTTTATGCATTTTATCAAACAAACATATTTGTTTGATTCCAAATTCTCATAATCTTCTTATTTTCGATATATCCTATCATATTAGGTTCTAGTTGCGGATTTCTTACGCAATCATAACCCATTTTGCATATATACTTGTTTTGACCCGTTAAGGGTGTTTAACATTTGCAAGTTTTAAATCACGCTTCTATTAGTTTACATCCTATCCCCATTTTTTTATACGTATCCCAAGGACTCCATTTAACAAAACGCTTAACTCTAAACAACTCTTAAAGGTTGTTTGCCCAATTTACCCCTCAAGGGTCTTTTGGTCAATTTTAGTCCTTCTTTTTGTAACGAAGGACTTTCACTAATAGTTGACCAAAATATCACTTCTAACTACATCCTTATATTTGCGTACCTGGCTCGGGTCAACAAATAGACCCGATTTATACCTTGCTTTTATTATCGCATATTCTATGGTGACGCAATTGTCCGAATCGCTAATCGCTCCTGTTAACACAAGACTTGACAACCACATTAGTCGATATTGTCAAATGGTGTTATCACACCATTTGACCCGTTTGGCCTATATGACCAAGAATTTTCATAAGTAGCAAAACATGGTAATTAATTACCAATTTGCTCATCCGACCCATTTCGGATCTTTTTTTTTTTTTTTGCCACTAGACCCCTTTTTCTCTTAAACTCTTTTCTTATATTTTTACCCATTCGGCTTACGCTATGGGTGCCCCTTTTTAACTACAATTTACTTTATTCGATACTTGACTAAATTTCTATTTTTACTCATTTTCTCGTTATTAGTTGCATTTTAAAGTGATCTTAACGAAAACTCATTAATTATTAGTCATTACATGACTCAATTACCGTTTCGCCTCTTTTCACCATGACTCATGGTTTTTATCATTTATGTTTGTTCCGACTCGCATTAATAGCGTCGGAACCCTTATTTCGGATATTACACTAATCGCATTTGTAGTTTACAAAATAATGCATATTCTACAAAAAGGATGTAAGCGTCGCTTACCTTGCATCCGGTTATGCTCTTTTTCGCGTACACGATCCGTTTGACCCGCTCCTTGCCCAAGCCTCCATCTAGCTTGTCTAGAGTCAAACTATCATCATGATTCGTAAGACGGTTAGTTTAGTCATTATCACATACGACTATTCCATCTTACGAACTCTATGTCGGAATTACTATTCGACTTCAACGTTGGTTTATTTGACTTTCGATAGTTAACTAACTTCAAACATATTATACGCACAATAAGTTCAATCAACATCACGTTTAGAACCCATATTATTCCGTATTACACGTAGTTAGTCAAGTTAGCCAATTACGCGTTTCTTTCATAATTTCATTATGTCAACATTCATTCGGGCATTTTAACAAACACCTAACGGGTAAAATTTTACATCTTTAAAACCAAGTTCATAACTTGATATTTTGCCCAATATAAACATACATATCGATTTCATCATGTCAAACATGCATACTAATCTCAAAATCATTTCATAGTAATCAAGTAACACCACTTTTGGTAGTCATGATTCTTGTGTTCATCTAAATTTACAAAACCCATTTTAACTTATCAATGGATCATCATGAATTTCATAGATTATCCAATAATCCAACATGTTATTGACTAGGGTTTACTCCTAGACATCATATTACTTCAAGATTTATCCATGCATGACATAATCAAGCTCAATTTCAGTTTCTTACATAAAACCTAGAATTTAAGATGGATCAAAACATCACAGTTTTACATACCTTGTGATCCTTTCAACTAGGTGTTCATGAATTTGTGCTTGAAATTCGATTTGGAGCTGATTTGAACCCTCAATTTGATCAAGTTTGACATGCACTAGGGCTTGGTGGGGAGCCTGTGTCGCCCCCTGTGTTCTTGTTCGACCAGACATCTCAATTGAGATGTTTGGTTTTGTTTTTAATTAAAACTAATAATATAAGTTTCAATTTTAACAACATTGGCCCCTCTAATTTGGTTAGTTAATTAAGTAGGGAACAACCTACTTATTTCTAATAATATTCCCCACTTATTAACTAGGTTAAACATTCCTAATTAAATTAGTGGGTTTTGGGAATCTATGACTAAGTTTAGTTTAAGTCCCGTTAACTCGTGCCTTATATAAACTTTATTTCCCAAACGCATTCTTTTTCTCTTTTTATTAAATATTAGATTTAGTTATATAAATCCTAATATTTTCTGGCTTAATTCTACCACTAACGGTTCTTTAGCCGTCTTTTAGTATTAACGTGGTTTGATTACCAAACCCGTTTTTGGGGTGTTACAAGTCTACCCCTGTAAGACCCTGACCCTATTTCGTACATGACAAAAGTCGCAGCGGAAACACAAACCATAAAATTCCTTTCATTATAAATACCTCAACTTATTTAAAATTTAACTTTAACATAGCTCCTTCTCAATAATCCGTCATTCTCTTATTTACTATTTGAAAACATAGCTTATGTTTACTACATTATATACATCAACGTTCCCGTACAATCTCTCTAGTGACTCGATCCTCGATCTCCAATCCTTGGTTATCCTCATGACTGGTAATACCTGCGTTCACCACATAAAATTCACAACATTAGTACACATTATAAACCTACAAGGTTTTCACGTTTACATCTCGCTTCGTTAATTCTTTACATCCCAGCTTTTCATTCCTGTCATACCATCCGTGATGAGACTTCTTTGTTATTCCTGCGTTTCACTTATAATTCCAGGTACACGAATAAACAACGTAAACACTTAATCATACCGAAAGACTTGCAAACATACCTAAACCTCATACATATTATCTCCATATATACCTACGTACACACATGCATACCAATCTACATACATACTTACATATGCACACATCTACATTATTAAATACGTATCTGCATGTACACATACCAATCCTCGTTACGTACACTCATGACACTATACATATTTACATACATACAACCCTAAGTGCATCATACCAAACTCATACCTGCCCACTCTCATACATACCATCATATAACCGCTCGTTCTTGCTCGCATACTTATAAACATACCCACGTAGATACATACATACTTTCATACACTTAAATTCATAAAAACGTAAATTAAACTAGTCGTACGTAACTTAAAACGCGTTTAAGCGAGTTCCCAAGGCAAAACGAGGCACGAAAACAGTTTTCGGAGAAACATGACCCGTCGCGCGACGCGACGGGCCGTCGCACTACGCGACCCCCCTAAATCGACAGAAACATTGCAGCTGGTTGCTGCATATTCTCAGCACGATCCGGTTTTACGGAAACAAGCATAACTCTCTCATTTTTTATCCGTTTTACCCGATTCTTTTTCCTACACGTCCGTAATTAAATTCTCCATCTAATGGAACTAAAATCCAACATCCGTCTTAACGAAATTTCAGACTTTTACTCTTCGGCTTATTACCCTTTTACCATTTTGACCCGTTCATGCATACATCAACATAACTTGTTCATTTTACCATAACCCCTTATAAACATAATAATATTAGTGTCGTCTATCATAAATTACTAAATTCTTGGATGTCTTGCATCCTCTTAACACCTTATCGTTCATATGCTTATTTTTGACCCGTTAAGGGTATTCGCGCATTAATTGGTCTACGACTAACCAAACCATAATCCCCACTTCCATACTTATCCAAAACATTACACTAATCGAATAACTTGTTTCTAAGCTACTTTTAAAATCGTTTGCCGCAAAATACCCATCAAGGGCATTTTGGTCAACTTTAATCCCCTCATTTACGACGAAGGACTTTAACACATATTTGACCTCAAACGTCATGTTTAATTAATTAAAACACTTTATTACTTAATCGTACTAAGAAGTGATTTCTGAAATCACTTACCTTATGCATCCGCGTTCCTATCCGCTTCCTGGCCTTCTCTTGACCCGTTAGCCATTCATGCTTGAGTCCACCTTGATATGATTCCTATACTTTCATATCACCAACATCCCATTCTCGTTAGCTTACATCATTGTACATGTTAACGACCATATCAATCACATGTTTCACATTTGACTTTCATTAGTCGATTTTAGCTAACATAAAACATACAACCAAGTTCATATCCAGTTAAACGCATGTAATTCATCATGTCGTTCCATTTAATACGTATCGACATAACAGGTACCATACCACTTCCTATAATCCTACCTTTACGATAACTAGTCAAATCGTACTTCATATGCATAGTTGACTTTCTGAAGGTCAACAGTTCATCTATTTAACTTTCCACTTATCATCATATACTAGCAACATCATAATAGACTATACGGACGACATTATATGCGTCTTATCATACTCTTGGTGTGCGTACCACCTTTTTAAGCATAACGTACAACTAATCCATGCATAAACCTTCTAAACTCATACATAACTCATTAAATCCTACTCTTAATCAACATGTACCATTCACACATAAGCATCAAACATATCACACCATATTTCATTCCATTCATCTCACAAGAATTCATCATAATTCATCAACAATCAATAAGAGTTGAACATGGATGATCATTCAAGTCATCACCCTTACCAAAACAAGTGGGTTTCACCTCTAAACATCAAATTAACACAAACCATACATAACCTATGTTCTATATGATGAATCTAACCCTTATACATGATCAATTTCACATTAACTTACGGATTAGAACATAACCCACTTCAAACATGACCACCAATCTTTGATTTAAGACATACCTTACGATCCCCTTATGAAGGTGATCACTAATTCATGTTCGGTCGTGAATTTGAGCCTTGATCCATTCTTCAATTTGAAGCTTTTGAAAAACTAGGGTTTGGGGCTCTTGAGAGCCCCTGCTCGATCTATCCAGAACACACACGAATATGTGTGTGTGTGTGTGTGTGTGTGTGTGTGTGTGTGATCTTTTCTTTTAATAAGAAACTTTCATTTGTTCCACTTTAGCCCCTCGGGTTTGCCTTTAAAACATAACTAACATTACCTTCATCATTTAATACTTTTGACCTTACCCATAACTAGGTTAAATAGCCTAGTTATTTATTTCATGACGTGTCATCTAGGAACTCACGACAAGTATTAACATACGGATTTTGGGGCGTTACAACCCCCCTTAAAGAGGTTTCGTCCTCGAAACCTTTCTTACATAGTTCATCGAGTTCTAAACTCAATGCGTTTGACCTGAGTACTCTTTTAAGCATTACTCATACTTTAACCAATTGTTAGTATTACCAGAAAAATTATGGTAATATCTTTTTGGTTACAGAACATCTACGTACCTCGTACGGCATAATGTAACTTGAAATAACGTAATTCCGTTATTTCTACTAGTTTAGTTAACTTAGCGATATCCATCGCTTTTATATATTATCGAACTCTTTGTGAATCCGTTACCTTGACCCGTTTAAAGGTCTTTAGTGAAATCTTTCACTTTTAGCAACTATTTCTTTTGTTTTCAAATTCATTTATTCGGTTCAGTTACTCCGAATCCTCCGCTCACAAGCAAACCAAATTTCTCGATTTGAATTGCTGACCTTCACCGGTCTCACTAACTAGACTTATTAGTCCAGTTACTTTTTACCGCTCGCTTGGTTATAATGCGATTCTATTTCACATTACATTTCTTAACCGTGATCGTGTCACATCATGTTTAATTTATATCAACCTTTCATTTTCGAAAACATCACTTTTCGAATATATCGTCTTGCGCCTATCAGTGTCAAAACTTGAATCTTTCATGCTTACTATTCAAATTCCTATCAGAATTTATATTTGTAAAAAAAAAATGTTATTTCTTACTAAAACTGAATTTTAATCTAACGTTTTTCTCTTTAACTATGTCAATTACTCATATTAAGGAAATTAACAACTCATAATTTATTGTTTTCCGTTCTCGTTTTACGCGGGGAATCGTAACAAGTTCCCTCACCTTACACTATTGACCCGTAGGTTCCTTCACTTAACCTCGTAGGCTATTTCCTTAAGCTTTCACCTCTTTAAGGTGAGGCCCTTATGATCCTTTTGCTTCAATTCATGACCCGTGGGTCATTTTGGCCCCGTAGACCTTTGCTCTAATTAATATCCCGTAGGTTATGATGATCCCGTAGATCATCTTTTATTCGAGTCTTTATTCAAATGTGTATACATTTATATACGCATATGGCGTTAAGGCACCCCTTCTTATGTTTTAGAATTATTCACCTTTACTTTTTGGATTTCGTTTGACCTTGACCGTAGTCTAAGGCTACATTGTTTTCTTTTGAATTATCTTTCCGACTTCTTGACTTCTAACGTCAATTACACGTCGGTTTGCCCTACACTTACCGTTACCCGGTTCTTACCTATACTTCTTTATGACCCATTACCCGGGTTCTTTATCTTAGTGTTTTTAACATTTTTGTTTTGCTAGTTTGCATTTTTCCTATATATATATTCCTTTATGACCCATCATGTAGGTTCATTAATGTTTCGCGCTCCCATTATTCAGTTTGCGCTTACTTGCACTACCAAGTTTTTATACCTTATTTATCTCGTTTGACTTGTTCGTGTGAAATTTCATCACTTGTGAACATCAAACTCCATTCTTTATTCGACCCGTTCAACTTTAAATTAGTTGAGCGTAGTTATTAACATTTCTGTTTGCAAATTCTCATTGTCTTTTAGTCATGACTCGTATTCCGAGTCTTTTGACTTTCTATTTCGCGTTCCCGCCTCTTGGTTTACGCATTCTTTCCAAATTCTACCCATTCATCGGGTATCTTTACCGTAATCATTTTTAAGTAACCATTCTTATATGGTTTTAGACGTTATTTTAATTTATTTGGTCGTCTTAGCGAGATCCATCGCTTTTATTCAAATTAATTCTTTATTCTTTATTCAATTCGTTTGACTTGTCCATGTGAATTTCATCACTTGTGACAGTCAAACTTTTATCCCTATGCCTTAGCATTCCTATTGGTCGGTCTGTATTTTCTTTTTTACTTGATCCTTGTCCCTTCTCTCGGGCTCGTTATTCTTGCGTAATACGCTTCCGTCATCCGACTTACGTTTACGTTTACTATCAAACATCTTACTTATTTGATTCATTTGGGTACCATTTAAGTTAGTCCCATTCACCCCGCCCTTACTACATCGGACATAAATGTGTCCCTCATAAGAAGTTCATGGTACCACGTGTTCACTACTTACTTGGCCAGAGTAAGCGATCAACACCTGGTATACATGACCTTTTTATAATTTTCACATTACACCCCATGTAAGTAATGCCTCTATTTGTTTCTCTTGGAAATAATATCCCGAATACATTTTCTATTCGGGTTTTTCCAAGTTTTTAATCTACATATGCAACTTTCAATTTCTACTTATTTGTTGCATATTACTATTTGTGCAATTAAATTTGAAATGTGCACCTGGTAATGCTTGCTTTAACGGGCTTTCTTGCCATTACTTATTTGCGATCGTTACGCGATTTAGGTCCTTGATGAGTATGCTCTTCTTGTCATATCTCGGACCGTTCCATCATCATATCCACAATTCGTTTGACTCTCGTTGTCTTCAAACGCGAGTGTCCTTCAATTAAAACATTCACAAAAGTTAGTAACATCAACTTCAATAATCGCCCGTATTATAATACAAGGCTTTTTCTACTATACGCGTCAACGCACGAAATTTTGTTAACTATATCAATCATTTTAATTGGGGTAACGTGTATTACACGATAACCCTATGTGTTGTTTTCAACACTTTAACATGCTAAACCATTTCTATATACTTGTACTTACCGGAATTGCGATCAAGCCTCGAACCGAACACGCTTTACTCTTTAACCATGAGCTCTGATTACCAACTTGTAACACCCTTGTTATTATTTTAAAGATTTTCGTATAAATAACGAAAATAAACATGTAATTACGATTAAGTATCCTTAGAAAATACGAGTAATCTAAAACTTTTACAATTTAAAAGTTTTCAACATAATATAAATAAGTTCGTCGTTTAAAAGTGATGACGAAACGCCGTGCGGAAGCTTTTAACTTTATCGTGTTTGGTTCCTCATCGAGCTTGATCTTCATCCGGGCACTCTTGGCATTCACCTAAGATCAAAACCAACTTAAAAGTTAGTTTTGATAGTTAAACCATAAGTTTAAACAAGTTCCATGGGTCAAACAACAAAAAATAACATTTTTCCGGAGTTAGGGGGCGTCGCGTGACGCCTAGCCCCCTTTTCAGCAGAATGTGCTTTAACAGTTGCTGTACATTCCCAGTTTAACCCGATTTCACGGAAACGAGCATAACTCTCTCGTTTTTAATCCGTTTTACCCGATTCTTTTTCCCACGCGTCCGTAATTTAATTCTCCATCATATGGAGTTAAAATTCAACATCCAACATAATAAATTTTGAGACTTCTAAGCCTTCGACTCGTTACCTTTTTATCAAATTTTAACCCGTTTATGCATTTTATCAAACAAACATATTTGTTTGATTCCAAATTCTCATAATCTTCTTATTTTCGATATATCCTATCATATTAGGTTCTAGTTGCGGATTTCTTACGCAATCATAACCCATTTTGCATATATACTTGTTTTGACCCGTTAAGGGTGTTTAACATTTGCAAGCTTTAAATCACGCTTCTATTAGTTTACATCCTATCCCCATTTTTTTATACGTATCCCAAGGACTCCATTTAACAAAACGCTTAACTCTAAACAACTCTTAAAGGTTGTTTGCCCAATTTACCCCTCAAGGGTCTTTTGGTCAATTTTAGTCCTTCTTTTTGTAACGAAGGACTTTCACTAATAGTTGACCAAAATATCACTTCTAACTACATCCTTATATTTGCGTACCTGGCTCGGGTCAACAAATAGACCCGATTTATACCTTGCTTTTATTATCGCATATTCTATGGCGACGCAATTGTCCGAATCGCTAATCGCTCCTGTTAACACAAGACTTGACAACCACATTAGTCGATATTGTCAAATGGTGTTATCACACCATTTGACCCGTTTGGCCTATATGACCAAGCATTTTCATAAGTAGCAAAACATGGTTATTAATTACCAATTTGCTCATCCGACCCATTTCGGATCTTTTTTTTTTTTTTTTTTTGCCACTAGACCCCTTTTTCTCTTAAACTCTTTTCTTATATTTTTACCCATTCGGCTTACGCTATGTGTGCCCCTTTTTAACTACAATTTACTTTAGTCGATACTTGACTAAATTTCTATTTTTACTCATTTTCTCCTTATTAGTTGCATTTTAAAGTGATCTTAACGAAAACTCATTAATTATTAGTCATTACATGACTCAATTACCGTTTCGCCTCTTTTCACTATGACTCATGGTTTTTATCATTTATGTTTGTTCCGACTCGCATTAATAGCGTCGGAACCCTTATTTCGGATATTACACTAATCGCATTTGTAGTTTACAAAATAATGCATATTCTACAAAAAGGATGTAAGCGTCGCTTACCTTGCATCCGGTTATGCTCTTTTTCGCGTACACGATCCGTTTGACCCGCTCCTTGCCCAAGCCTCCATCTAGCTTGTCTAGAGTCAAACTATCATCATGATTCGTAAGACAGTTAGTTTAGTCTTTATCACATACGACTATTCCATCTTACGAACTCTATGTCGGAATTACTATTCGACTTCAACGTTGGTTTATTTGACTTTCGATAGTCAACTAACTTCAATCATATTATACGCACAATAAGTTCAATCAACATCACGTTTAGAACCCATATTATTCCGTATTACACGTAGTTAGTCAAGTTAGCCAATTACGCGTTTCTTTCATAATTTCATTATGTCAACATTCATTCGGGCATTTTAACAAACACCTAACGGGTAAAATTTTACATCTTTAAAACCAAGTTCATAACTTGATATTTTGCCCAATATAAACATACATATCGATTTCATCATGTCAAACATGCATACTAATCTCAAAATCATTTCATAGTAATCAAGTAACACCACTTTTGGTAGTCATGATTCTTGTGTTCATCTAAATTTACAAAACCCATTTTAACTTATCAATGGATCATCATGAATTTCATAGATTATCCAATAATCCAACATGTTATTGACTAGGGTTTACTCCTAGACATCATATTACTTCAAGATTTATCCATGCATGACATAATCAAGCTCAATTTCAGTTTCTTACATAAAACCTAGAATTTAAGATGGATCAAAACATCACAGTTTTACATACCTTGTGATCCTTTCAACTAGGTGTTCATGAATTTGTGCTTGAAATTCGATTTGGAGCTGATTTGAACCCTCAATTTGATCAAGTTTGACATGCACTAGGGCTTGGTGGGGAGCCTGTGTCGCCCCCTGTGTTCTTGTTCGACCAGACATCTCAATTGAGATGTTTGGTTTTGTTTTTAATTAAAACTAATAATATAAGTTTCAATTTTAACAACATTGGCCCCTCTAATTTGGTTAGTTAATTAAGTAGGGCACAACCTACTTATTTCTAACAATATTCCCCACTTATTAACTAGGTTAAACATTCCTAATTAAATTAGTGGGTTTTGGGTATCTATGACTAAGTTTAGTTTAAGTCCCGTTAACTCGGGCCTTCTATAAACTTTATTTCCCAAACGCATTCTTTTTCTCTTTTTATTAAATATTAGATTTAGTTATATAAATCCTAATATTTTCTGGCTTAATTCTACCACTAACGGTTCTTTAGCCGTCTTTTAGTATTAACGTGGTTTGATTACCAAACCCGTTTTTGGGGTGTTACAATCGAGATACGAGTATACCCAATCAGAAAGTCGTCGAAGAGAGCATCGAGATAAGTCACACTCTCACCGGAGACAATCAGTTCACACCAGGTTGGGTTCTCAGCGAAACACCCACACCAGTGAATATGATCCAACTTACCGTATAGGTGAAAATGCCAGCGTGTTCAGTCAGTTACAACCGAACTACAACAAGTGTAGACCCCAGGCAGTTTACAATCCCGAGGCTGAGCACAATTATGATCTGATTTATCGTCCTAAGTTCTTGGACATTTTCTGCACTCATTGGGGGTGCAGGTTCTAGGACTGGGTTTGGAATCTGGGGTGCGGGTTCCTGATCTGGAGGTAAAAGTGCCTGAAATTGGTAAGGATCTTCCAAGATTCCCCTAATGTAGTTATCATGGTAATAGGGATCTAAAGGGTCCATACCTGAATAGGTTCCTATAGGTGTGTCTTCAGGAATAGAGTAACGTTGCACATAGTCCCTATTCTCGTCCCACCATGGGTCGTAATTTTGGGTCTAGGGGATTTGGTGCAGGTACCCTAGGAATTTCGTCAGGGTTAAAGTCATGCATCTCTACTTGGGTTTCCTGGTTTTCTATCTCCATGAGTTGTTCTGGGTTTTGTGGTTGTGGGGCTACTAGTTGTTCCAGACTTGGGTCAGCAGCAGTTGTAGCTAAGATATGGAAATTAGCTAGGCTTCTATTAAGCATATCTTGCGTATGAGCATCTGTCTCTCGCTTAATAGCTGTTAAGGCCCTTTGCTGTTGCAATTTTCGCATTCTCTTCCTACGAGCAAAAGCTTCTTTACTAAACCATTCTCGTTTCTTATTAGGAAATGGTTCTTCAGATTGAGCTCTAAAGGCAAATATCCCGTCTTCCTGATCAGCAGTATACCCAGAGAGGGCAGGCTGTGATGATGTACCTTCACTCCTAGGTGAATCAGATAACTGACGATTCATATCTGATGGTTCTTGATCACTCATACTAAAAACTAACAAATAGTCAAATAACACATAACAAATAAATACAGTTATGTACTTATTTCCATAATTTTATTTCCTAACACAAATTTCAGAATTTTAAGTGTCAGCAGAACACTTCTTTGGCTCAGACCAGTGGCTAGGCTCTGATACCACCTTCTGTCGCAACCCCCGATCCCTGATCCCTGGGAACGGGCGGACGCGATCACAGAGTTTCGGTGGTATCAGGTTTATTTAATCTCGCAGCGGAATTTACATCAGGACCGTAGTTAGGAAATGTTTATCAGAGTAAAACCACCTCATTTACTATTAATAATCACATGGGTAAAACCCAAGTTTCTTATTACAATACATTTATAGGGACAATCCCTATTTTATTGGATTTAAAACATCGTTTATTAGGTAACTTTTATAGCCACATTATCCCCAAGCCTTCAGTGCTCTCCAGCTGGCTTTCATTAATTGGCTGTTCACATTGAGTTACCTGTAACGCGTTTTAAAAACATTTGTCAGTCGGAAATACTGGTGAGTGAATCCCAGTTTAATCAAGAAACATTTTATCAATTAAAACAGTATTGAGAGCAATCACATTGTTTATTTCTACACAATTACTCATTCAGTATTTGCCACTCGACCGGATCTATGGCTATGGTCAAATTACCCATTGGCTAACTCGTCGTCCAATGATAATGCACTGTCCTTCAGACTTACTACTACTCGTAGTAAATTTTGTATACAAAACCCCATAATACCGGCAGTAATTGAAGAACTACAAAGACTCAATCACCGCTTAATCACATAGTAAAACAATTAAGGTTTTGTAAAATATTCCAAAAAGGTTAACAAAAAGAGGATAAACTCACATTGCTGTCTTAGGCTTTTCGTAAGGGTTTCCTGGATATAATCTATAATTTATACAAATGTACATTGGTTAGTATCATAACCCTTTGAAAATATTAATAATACCCTCCCCGAGACGGTATTCCAACAACTACGTCGGGCAGAACCACGACAGTTGTTACGGAACCCTAAATCAATCGGGCAGCGTAACTATTACGAAACTGGGGTTATAATACTTACAACGGAGCAGAACCTCGCTAATTAGGGGTATAGTACCCAAATATTATGCCTAATACTTCAGAATTCGAGAATGAGAATTGAGAATGAGCGAGGGAAACTGAAAACTGATGCCTGCTATTTATAGTTGTGATATTGAGTCCTGTCGCGGCCCGCGTGAGACACAGGCCAAGGTTACGCGGCCCGCGTCAACCTTGGTCAACACTATAGCTTGGCCCGGTCAGCTTGTAGACTTGCCACGATGTCGACACGTGTCGGCATCTGGTGTCTCCGCGTTTCATGACCTCTCGCGGCCCGCGTCAATGTAAGCTTAAGCTTACGCGGCCCGCTTGAACTAAAGAAATCAGCGGAGTCAAAGTCCAGTCTTGATACCGCCCGCGTGAGAGTTTGGGGTGGGTCTACGCTGCCCGCCTCAACTCCATTTTTCTTATTTTTATTTTATTTTATATGTTATAATCTATTTAGGGCTCGGTTTTCACATACGGGGTATAATATAAGACATATTGGGACATTTTATAATATATTAGAGGGTCGGAAATATTATGAGGGTGTTAGTTTTACCGAGGGTTGTTACAATAGGAAGACGAGACTGCAATTCTTTCTAAAGAACAGAGAACGAAGACGAAAAGGGGAGGATTTTTCAACAAAAGTAATGATTACTGGAAACGGGAAATCCAAAACACTTATATACCCACCGCCATAAATAGCTTCGGTAACTACAACGACACCTTTTTCGGGATAGCACAGTTACCCAAGCGACAAGGGCGAGTGGGAAGCAAAACAAACGCGAGTTCACGCGCGCGTGTAAAGCACGGTCAGTAATGTGCACCTGACAGTGACAGCCTGTCACACAGTTCTTACTGTACCTTTCTCACCCAAAGTCAAAGATTTTCAAAATCACCATACTAAGCCAAGTAAATCTTCTTATAGAAGATTTCATACTTTCGCGCCAAAAGCATTTCTCTCATATAGTCCAGTGCTCCACTTATTTGCATAAGAGCAACACTAGACTGGGGGGACTTGAAGGGGTAAGGTCCCAAAAACCTCATAACAAGTACTTGGGACTATACCACAACCTCATCTCTTAGCTCTCTTTTAGCCTCGCGCGGCCGCGCAACTGGTCCTACAAAGAGAGTTTAGGAGAAAGACAGCAAGTAACACCCGCGCGCCAAAAGGAAGATAATAAATCCTTGCGCCTTCCTCCATAACAAATAAAGGATAAGAATCCTAGTTTAACACTTCCGCTTAATAATACCCAGACTTGGATATTATTTACTCAACTGGTGCCACACGATAAGGAGTCACACCGGATTATGGCAGTAACCTTCTAGAAGGCTTAATCGTGCACCACCAGACGGTTATAACCGTCTGGGACACGTGTCATCATCTCAGGCCTCCCTGAAATCACGATAATGGCATGGAATTGGAGAAAAACCTCCACTTGCTCACTTTCCACGTGGCAATCCCCCAAGCCGTGGATCTGAATGGCGATCCGTGTGTACTCACGTCAGATCAAGAAGATTAACGGAAGGAAAGGTAACCGCTTACGGGGTTAGCATCTTCCGTTAATATTTCATCAACAAGTTTTCCCGCCCAAACTCGCGGCTATAAATATAAGAGTAATTCAGGTATGAACGTCAAGTTACACTCACTTCACCAATACTTCTTCTTCTTCATAAGCACATACTTATTCTCACGCCGGAGTCGGGTCACGGAGAAAACCTCCATTTTCCCCGTGACGAGGCTAACGGTGTTCTGTTTTGCAGTGTCCACCGGAGAAGAAGATCTGTCCCATCAAATCAAACGAGAGAGAACCACCCTTTTATGCGGAACCTAACCCCCTAGATAACTTGATTCCGGTCATTTATCTAGTGTTTCTTCAAGGCTGTAGGGTATGGGGAACGTCCCCCACCCCGTCGAGCTCCGGCGACGTTGGCACACCACGCCGCCCCCCTCCCGTTCCGTCCTCAGCGGCAGCATCTGGACGTTGGCGACGAAGCAAATCTGGTGGGCCCCCTTTGTTTGTGTTTGATTTGTACATTAGGCATTACTACTTGTACATAGTGCATAGAGATGGACCATCCTCCTATACCCTCTAGTTTTGTAGGATGGATCATCCTTGGGAGGACTATGACATGGCGCCTACGTAGCGGATCATCCTCCCTTGGAGGACCATCACCATACCCTCTAGCCTAAGTGCTGAACCAGTAAAAGATCTGAACCATTAAGAGACACATAGAACTAAACAAACAGCCCCTAACTTTGTTCATGATTGGTCACAATGTTATAGGTACTTATGAACAATTGAGTTTCGTTCGATTATTATATTTTTTCATGTTCCAAAAAAGTGAAATATGAGTTATAACTTATAATGATACTTGAAATTAAAAGATTTTAATTAACAATAAGTTGTATAGCACACGATTTATAAAAGTAGAAAAAAATAGACAAAAGACGAAAAATGTGGGGTCAAAACCATGATGGAGTGATGTGTAAATGAGTGGGAGTACCCTAAAACACACAAGTAGGCAGTGTCTTTTATAAAGGGTTGGTTTATTTCCACATCCCCTATAATCTTATTTTCACATCCATATACCTATACGGGCCGTATAAAATGATACGGGCCGTATAGAATGTTTATGCACAGAATTTATGCGGTGGAATGTTTTTTTTGTTTTTATATGTATACGGGACGTATACTTATATACTGGCCGTATACATATTTGCATAATTTTGTTTCGAAGGTTTGCCAAGGGTTTTTAGGTTTGAAATATGTATACGGGCCGTATAATGTTATACGGCCCGTATAGAAAAGTTAATTTTTTGTTGCAACCAGGAAACCGTTTAATAAATTTTTGTATTTAAAATAGTGTTGTATATATCGGATTATGTTACGAGTTTGTAGTTAAACGTATTTATTATGTTTAATAAGTTTCCTCTTTGTAAAACGATAAATATGTATAGAAAAGTTAATTTTTGTTGCAATCGGGAAACCGTTTAATAAGTTTTATAAATTTTAAAATAGTATTGTATATATCGGATTATGTTACGAGTTTCTAGTTAAACGTATTTATAATGTTTAGTAAGTTTCCACTATGTAAAACGATAAATATGTGATATGATTATGATAAACTATGACAACAATTATTAAACAAACAACATAACATCTAAACAAAAGATTAATATTTATAATGTTTTACATCTAAAAAAAAAAGATAAACTTTTACAAAGTTTCAAACGTAAAATAACAAAAAAAAATAATAATACAATAAGCAGCTACGGCGGTGGTGATGGTGGTGGGGCAGCGCCAGCTCGTGGAGGTAGGGGCGTGGCAGAATGCATAGCCACAATCGCCCCGACCATCCACTGTACATCATCTCTCACTGCAGCTAAATCCCCTCTGACTGCAGCTAAATCCCCTCTGACTGCAGCTACAGCCGACTCGACCTGAACGAGTCTCTCCTCCACCCCGGTGGAGGCATCACACGCTGTCTCACGCTGCGTCGAACGTACGGGCGATCACCCCGTAACTCCTCCTCAACTACCTGTGATCGATCGGCAGCATGAGCGACCCCCTCTCCGTCGCCTCCCTCTCCCACGCCCTCGCCCTCGTCTCCCTCTCCCTCGTCTCCCTCCTCATCACCACCCTCTCCACGGGGTCCCTCACCCACACCATAAGCCCAAACCAGCTGCCCTCCCTCGACCTCGCGAGCCAAAGCCATCGATAGGGCTGTGTCCCTCCCAACCCTGTCAAGCTGGCGTGTCTGCGTCATATCCCTTGCCACCTGCGGGGTCAGGAGGCGCAAGTAACCCTTCGCCAGACGGGTGACGAAGGCCCCACAGCTGATGTGGGAAGAGGTACGCTTAAAAGCGTACTCGGCGATATATGCGGCCAACTTGTACGCCAAGTTGGCCCCCCCGCCGGTAAGTAAGTCGTGCAAGAAGAATAGGTCACTTTGGGTGACCCATTCCCTGCTATCATGACGACCGGCGATCGTCACGGCGATACACCGATGTAGGTATCGGTGTAACGGGTCGTAAAGATCAGTCGCCCGTGCCTTCGGGGATCGCTGTCTCGGTTTCGCGAACTCCCCGAACCCAATAGTCTTCCAATACGGCCACAACACGTCAGTGGACGTGCTGACTGGCGCATCAAAAAATGCGCGTGACCTTGAGTCATCCGCTGAGTACAGACCCAAGGCAACAGCGAACTGAGGAAGTGTCATCCTCTGAGGCATGCCGCAAATAGTAAAAGTTACGGCGTCTGTCGTCAAAAAATGCTGAAAACCCCCACCCCGGGTGTCCGTAAATGTAAAGGTAGATAAAAACTCTAAAGTAATCTCCCTGTGGGCCCGCTCTGCGGCGGCATCAAATAAGCGGTCCCACGGGGAGTTAGCTGGCATGAGCTCCCGGACCCGACCAATCGCTCCAATATCTGTCAAAAACTGAAAATCTATGGTCCGAGGCGCATCCAGCACCATCTCCCGTAATTTGCCCAAAATCCTATAGGCAACCGTACCTCGGGGGATATCTCTAACAAACTGCCCCGTCTCAGTAAAATCGGGCACAATCTCCTCCTCCTGTCCACGTCCACGTCCCCGTACGCGTCCACGTCCACGGTCCCGACCCTGACCCTGACCTCGACCTCTACGGGCCGCAGCAGCTGCTGATGACTCAGCCATATCGTCTGTAACAAATAACAATTACAACTTAGCAATCACTATACGATTATCGTTAACGTATTATACGAATACTGTTCTTGTATACGAACGTACTGTACATATGATATACGCTCGTACAATGTTTGAAGATTCAACAAGGATACGACCGTATACATTATATACGAGCGTATATTGTTTGAGTATTCAAACGTTATACGATCGTATATAAATATACGAGCGTATATTGTTTGAAAATTCAAACATTATACGAGCGTATATAATGTATACGATCGTATAACCTTTTGAATATTCAAGTGTATACGATCGTATAAATTGTATACGATCGTATATTATTTGAATATTCAAACACTATACGATCGTATACAATTTATACGACCGTATAGACATAATAATCATTTACAATTTCCTGTTTCAATTTTTTTTTTCAAATTTAATTATACAATCGTAATCGTTACGCCTATCTACGCTTTACTATACAAGACCATAATCTAACATGTTACGTAATTTAAAATTTCACTATACGAAAACGTACCGTATAGGAAGAACGTGAAGAAAACGCCAAAAACGCCGAAGAACGTTGTCCAAGAACGATCCGAGAGAATTTTTGGTTGAAAGTTGAGGCCGTATGGTGGAAATGAGGTCGTATAAAACTTATACGACCTTTTTTTTGTATACGGGCCGTATAAAAGTATACGGCCCGTATACAGTGATTTAATTTATTTTAATTCTGTCATATACTTAATATACGATCACAGTATACGAGGCGTATACTTTTATACGGCCCGTATACAATTCAGTTTTTTTCATTTTTTTTCAATTACTATATGCGGAACTGACGAAAATACAGTCGTTATGCGTTAACGTTGATTCGTTTAAACATTTTTTCAAATTCAATCTCAAAAAGTTGCCAAAACATTTATATAACTAATATGTTGATCATTACAAATTGTCAAAACATGCAAATAACATTTTATATTCATAGGCCACCTAAATCTATGTAATCCCTGGTCCTATATTCATCAACGATCGTATTATATTGGTCAATACGTTCCTTGTAATAGTGATACCAACTTTCTGCAGGCGTATTCCGTGTCGGTTGTCGCCAGTATCCTGATGGGGTTGGCATTGGATATTCCCCTTCTAATCTGACGTGAATAAAATGGTTCCTGTGTACATGTACAAGCGCGACTGTTCGATGCGGAATACTTTCTTCGGCTGTTCTGAACATGGGAAAAAATGAAGCACAACCAAGGTCACTTAATAAGAGACAAATGACATTCCACCGGTTTGCTATCAGAAGACCCGTGAATGGCATTTGTAGCCACTTATGTCGAGGTGCTCCGTCTATATGGTCTTTTAACCAAAACAAATCCAAGATAATATATACTAATAATTACAGCTATACCAACTTACATATTTTATTCATTCCTTATTATCTTCAGTTTATTAAATACTAGTATAAGCCCCAACGTTACAGCGGTTGTCGTAAAACTGTGTCGAGTAGTATCAATGCTATATCATTATCAGCGATCACCAACACCGGAAAACTCGTAAAAACAAAATAAATAAAAACGGAAAAAAAATAAAGCCGTGCGAAAAGCAGGCGTAAAATTTTTGAATTACGCACGCTCGTTGCAGAGAAATTAAATCGAAACGTAAAACATAGAAAAAATAACTAAGTTAATCCAGGACCCGTGCGTTGCGACGAACGTGTCAAACCGAGAAAAATAGATGTGCTTTGACGGGCCAAACGGGAAAAATATATGAAAATTGTTGAACCCCACACGCACGCACGTTGCGGTGCGTTAACACACAAAATTTAGAACGAAACGAAAAGCATGGGAATGATGAAAAGTATGGTGGAACAAAATTGAAAATTAAAAAGAGTTGGGGTTAAATTGGAAAAGATGAAAAGCTTTAGATTAATAAGTAAAAAAAACAAAGGGTCTAAATTGCAAAAGTATAAAAGTTTTGGGTAATATTATTAATAAGTAAAAAACAAAGGATCTAAAACAAAGGATATTAATTATTTATTAGATATTAGATTTAGATATTTATAATATTATTAATTGGATTTATTATCTATATTAATTGAAAGTCGCCATGAACAGTGATTATATTATATATTATTACTAGGTTAGAACCCCGTGTATTACACGGGTTAAGTAAATAAAAAATCAAATAGTTAATAACGAAGATTCAACAATTATAAAACGATATTTTTAAGATGCTTTTCTGATATCCAAACAAAATTTTGTGTCATGTATGATCAAAACTTGTGATGTTTGTCAAGTTTATAAATATAAAAGCTTTCGAACCATCGATTAGAAGACAGACTGTATTATCGACTTTCTCACGAGTTTTAACAGTCATGTGAACATACATTTAATAACCCAAGTTTTATTTAAATAATAGTGGTGTTAATTTGTTATTTCTAAAAAATGTTGAAATATCCAGATTAGGCATATAGCAATTATCCAATTAGATAAACTTATATAAAAAAATAATGTTTCAATTTAAATTAATTAGATAAGCATAAATTATCGGTAATTATTAAATTATATAACTTTAAAATTTAAATATCTGGACGTGAGTTGCATCTTAAAAGGATAGTTGTTTTTGGATAAATTTATTAGTATGATAAATGTAATTATTATTCTTCTTGCGTTTTAAACACATGTTAAATTTAAGAGTAAAATGCGCGGATAGTCCCTGTGGTTTTGTAAAATAACACATATAGTCCCCAATTTTTGTAGAATGCACGAAGAAGGCGTGTATCGATGAGGGAGTTGCAGGTGGTGAGGGTGAGGGTGGGGTGGGATGGGGTCACTTGAGTTAACTTTACCTTTTAATATTTTAATATCTTTAAATACAGAAAGGGCATTAAGGTTATTTCACACTCATTTAACTGAGAAAACTAACCTTTATCCACTCCAGCGACTATCCGAGTAACAAACTGTCAAACCACAGGGAGCACCAGTTTAATTTCCAAAAGTTGAGGACTATAGGTATTATGTTACAAAACCACAGGGACTATCCGTGCATTTTACTCTAAATTTAATAATTTAAATTAAATAATAATTATCTACAATTAAGGAATTAAGATATAATTTCTAACCTAGTAATTAATATAAATAAATAATAAGATATTTTATGGAACTTTATCCGTAATTTCTTAAATGTTTGAAACATATTAAATTTAATAATTTAAATTAAATAATAATTATATACAATTAATGATGGTCTAGAATAATGACAAGTGTCCCTTTATTGGTTTCTTTTATTATATAGTATAGATTATTATTGTATTTTATTAGTATATTATAATAATTAATTATTATTATTATATATTCTAATAGTATATTATAATAATTAATAATTATTATAGTTAATTAATTTATTTTACCCCTATACTATATATACTATACGTTTTTAGCCTGTTTAAATTTTTAATAATTTGTTTTTTATTCAATTATTCATTCTTTTCTTTAAAAGAAAGTTAAATATGAAGTTGTGTTTGATTTTTTCCTCAACGTTCCTGTATAATTTTCATGAAAACACAGTTTGTTCGAAATACGGTCTTTTTGGTATCCGGTCTATATCAAGTGTCGGTGTCATAGCGGTACCATGGCGAACGATACCGACTGAGCCACGTTGATACCCATACTGTATTATCTGAACCGGCATTGATACATACTTACAAAAATATATGCTTTTTACGCGTTTAGTTTTATATTATTTAATATTCTTCTGATATCTCGCGTTCAAAATATTTTTTATAAAGTAGAATACGTGTCTTTGTTTTAAAAAAAATCTTGTCAGCCAACCGATACAGACATTGGTAATTATTATTGGAATCCACACCGGTATTCGTCTCTTTATGATTTTCAATGTATATCACACTCTTTTGGACATATCATTACTTTAAGCCGAGTGTTGGTATTATAAAGATATGTACGGTAACGAACTGAACCGAAACCACCGAATTCCCGCCGCATTGCGCGAGCAATCCACCTAGTTAATATTAAAATAAAGATAAGTGATATTTATATATATTGGTTATTAGTATTAAAAGAAATATATTAATTAAAGAAATATAAATAAAATTTATGTGATTGAAGGAGAGAATGCAATGTGACATTACTTATAGTCTTTTATTAATATTTAGACTTAATATCATAGCTGTGATTGTAATTGTTTTATCTAAACCGTCTATTAATGAATGTGTCCATGTGGTTACAATTTGATATAATTTAGAATTTATTTATTCAAGCATGCATTACAAAAGGGTCGTATTATTGGCACACCTTGGGGGATTAAATCGACACCCTCAATACGCATTGTATAGGCCTATATGATGCGTATTGAGGTGGGTTCAAACTTCTATGTCTGTCAACGGCTGACAATGTCCCCTTACCAAAAAGTAATACGCATCGTATAGGCCTATACAATGCGTATTGAAGGTGTCGATTTAATTTTTTAATTTTGCAAGATAGTTTCCTGTCACGCGGTAGCTTTCCGTCACGTGAACGAAGAAACAGCATTTTGGACATTTGTTGGTCCTCAAACATCAAGAAAACATTATTTGAGAATACCCCTGAATTTATCGAAGCTGTAGAATGAGATCCTCCATTGTTGGGTTATCATCTTTCAACCCCATTTTCCCTAAATTTATCGATTCTGTTTTTCAACGGGGATGTAATGAAATTATTCATCTCAATTGAATAGACAGACACTTGCTTCATAGGACTCACTTGAATCGTCTCAGATGTAATAACAGTACGTTAGCATCCGTGCTGTGACAACTGGCACCAAACCGGTAAATTCCGTACAATTTAGTTATTATTTAATATCTGCAATTATATACTAAAATGTCAACATTGTCTGATTTCATGCTATACATGTGAATTCATGCACGTTTTATACTTCAAATATTGCTTTATGCATTATTGTTAAGCGTTGCGTCAGAAAGACTAGTAAACTCACAGGTAAGACGCAGTGTGTCAGCAACCTTGCAGAAAGCAGTCAGATAATCGAATTAGGGCCTAGGAGTAGGTCCGACGTCTAAAATACATTGAAACCCAAGTATGGATACAAGGGTTAACA
This sequence comes from Helianthus tuberosus, assembly GCA_030545235.1. Taxonomy (NCBI): domain Eukaryota; kingdom Viridiplantae; phylum Streptophyta; class Magnoliopsida; order Asterales; family Asteraceae; genus Helianthus; species Helianthus tuberosus. Next base: position 165,848,626 of record CM060399.1, on the reverse strand, counting down.
TATATACTTTTCGGAAGCTAAAATATGCACTAAAAAGCACCCGAAACACACTTTAAATGCTGAATCGTACATATTTCAGCAATAATTCAGCTCTAATCAGCATTTAACACTGAAATATCATGCAGAATTTATGTTTTATTGCCCAAAGTAACTTACAAAGTGTCGGAAATTGGAAGTGTCACAAAAGGGTGCATAAAGGACACTAAACGACGCAATTTAGCACTTTAACGAACCGGTATCTAACCGAACAACCGGACACTACCCGAAACATCAAAATTATACTAGAAGCATTGTTTTATTATTTCTGAGCTAGTTATGATCCCCGAACACCCTAACACACTATATAACACATAATATGCATCAACACTAAACATTACACTTAACTTCTAACTAGTTAGCATAACTTACCATTAAACCACAACCAATACCCCCCCCCCCTCATGTTCACGGCATCAAGGGTGTGGCCCACCCTTGATCTTTCTTGATCTTCCCTTGATCTCCTAAGATTTATTGAAAGATTTGCTATGTACTTTAGTGACACATTATCCATTGGTTACACATTAAACTTGGTTATAAGTATAACTTGCTAGATCATAATCATCATCATCTTTCACACATTACACACACTTAACTCTCTCTCTCTCTCCCTCTCCCTCCTCTTACTCACGGCCGTGAGCCACCCCCCACACCACCACCACCTTCATCCATTGATCATCCATTCCAAGTTCATCCTAAGGTGCAAGAAGGTTTACAAGCAAGCTTGGTGGTCTTGGATCTTGAAGGACCTCTCCCATTTGCTTTTATCCAACACATTTATCACCTTCATCTTCTAGTGTTCTTCCCTAGCCCTTGTGCTAGTAGTAAGCTTCTATTCACTTGATTTTACTTCATATTTAGTTGGTTAAAGGATGTTATATGTTGTTAATCTTGAAGAACACTAAAGAACATAATCATGAAACTTTAACATAAGCTTAATAACATAAGAATACATGTTGATTAGTGTTGATTTGCTTCTTGATGATTGATGATTTGTGTTAGTGATGTTAGACATCATATGGAACCTACTAGATTGTGATTTAACACATAATCTAGTAAGTTAAGGTGATGATCTTGTGAAAGACCAAGATGATCATACTTTATATACATGAACTTGAATGATGAAATTTGTTTTCATATGTAAAGATGATTTAAACAAAACACAAGTCTTGTAAGTGGATGATTTCCAAAAATAGTTTTTCAAAGAAACTAAGCTAAATAACAAGATTTACATAGACTTGGTTTTTACATAAACAAACACTATTTTTAAGGATTAAACTAGTTTAGAAACACTTGGGAAGCAAGAAGATTTCATAAAGAAATGTTTTTTCTAAAAGATGTTTACAAGTTGTAAACACCTAAATCTTTCAAGAATGAAACTTTTAAAGAAGTAAACACACTTTAAAGGGTAACTAAACCTACTAAACACACTACCAAATTACTACAAGTTTTTATGAAAGTTCAAGTTCATGTTGTTAGGTAAATTACATAATTTTGGCACTTGGTAAGTGTTGATTTCATTGTTGATTGTTGTTGATTTGTTTTGATGATTGAAAAGAAAATAAACACATGTTTTAAAAACATGGGAAACCTCCAATTTTAGGGGAAACCATGTCAAAATTTTTATAAAATTTTGACACTTAGAAAAATATAAGTTTTGGTGAAACTTATTCCCTAAAAATTCACCTAAAAATATTTACCAAGGTTTCCCTAATTTTTGGGTAAATTTCAAAGTTAAGGAATAATGATTTCTTCAAGAATAAAAAATGATACTAAGTATGTATATTTTTGAGGAAAATATATATATTTATTGGTCACCAAATTTTGTGCTAAGTGTATGTAATATGTATTATATGTAATAGTGTATTAGGACTTGAAAATACACTAAATACTCCCAATGAGTAGAAATACAAAAATACACATACAACATGCATAGACAAATACAAGAAAATATATTTATGAAAATATATTTCTTAATAGATTATGTAACATGGACAAGTTATGAACTTAAAATGTATTTTTGGACGAAAATATATAACTCGGGTGAAAAATACAAGATACTTATATTTATTTTTGGGAAAATAATATAAGTAAGATAAATAGTTAAAAATATAAATTATTTTTAACAATGAAGAACACATACATAAAAGATGGTGACTTGTACTTGTGCGATACAAGTCTAGTGACTAACGTTAATAAAACACGTATAGGTCACGATGCTATAAGACCAACCGGTGAAGTTTACGGCGCAGGATACGCAAAGTTGTGAGTTTATGTCCCTAGTTTAAAACTTTTACTTGTTTTCTAAACTTGGGGAAAATACATGTGTTATGGTATGTTTATTACAAAAACTAAGGAATGATACTTTAGATCATGTCACGAATAGGGTGCCATAAGCACCATTAATCAGTTACATACCAAGACCGCGGAACAAAAGGTTAGATCTAATGGGTTTCAGGCAACCACACTCTTGGCCACTCTTTTACCAAGCAGTGCTTTTGTGTCTCTAGTCGTGAATCGACAGTCGTGGATTCGACAGCTAAAAATGCCTATGGTTTGGATGCTTCCTATGTCGTGTCACATGTTAATGGTCTTGCAAACCATTAGCGATCTCGATTTCCTTATATTTACAGAAATACTTGTTTCATACAAATTACATACCATGTTTTCATTCAAGTATACAAACGTTCAATACAAAAACTGCATGAATTCACACCAACATTATGTTGACAATTTTCCAAAACTCACATGTATTTCAGGTAACTAAAGTGGATGTGCGCGCGGTATTACCCTTGCTCTTGGATGATGTTTATGTTTTTAGCTATCTTGTGTTAAGACTCCGATGCCTGTTTTGTGGGAATTGGTTATTATATTTCATCTTACGTTGGATATAAGAATCAAGTCCTCGATGTTCGTCTTTTAAATAATGGTGTAAAACTTTTCAGACAATATGCTGTCTTGTGATGTAAACACTTAACCTATGTTATGTTTTAATTATGAAATGATAATGGCATTTGGAGTTATTTTATGAGCATGTAGTAAGTTTACCTTTCGTATGCAATAAGAACCTTTCAAGATCACATCTCGTGATTCCGCCTTAGAAAGGGGTGTGATAGATTGGTATCAGAGCTGCGATTGTAGTGAACCAGGATTCCTTTTCGAGTCTAGACTACAATCTTTAGGATCCTCTCACGAAAAAAAAATTTCAAAAGTTTTCATTGCATAAAACGTTCCGCGACATCCACTACCTGAAACTATTTTCAAAGAGTCAAGTAAGGACACTACGAAACTTAGGGTGCACTGGAGTAGCACTTGTCTTTGACTAGAAATTACTTGCAACTATGTGCAATAATTAATATATACATATACTAGAAATAGAATACCACTGGTACATGTGTCTTCGTCTGAAAACAGTGGCCTATCTGAAGGAAGTGATCCGAGGATGAAACGAACTGTGCGGACTGTGCAAGGAATTACGTAATTATGGATGCATACATAATTATGGAATTCAGTGCACAGAAACCACAGCAAGTCTTGTCACGTATCAAACAAGATTCCTTCAATACAAAAGAAGGTCAAACGCGAACACCCTTCCCCCAGCCTATTAAATACTCTATTGGAGTAATGATTTAGGGTATAGAGACAAGAACCGCCAATGTGAAGAAAGATATTTTGTCCTTTACATAAATTAAACTTGTACTTTGGGGAGATGTAACCCTTATGCATTTTGTTTACCTCGCAAACAATGATGTAACAAGTTACCCTGATATGTGTAAAGACTCGGTGAATATCTTATGACACATCAGTATTTATCTATTTATGCATGCTTGTTGCAGTATGAATTGATTTATACGTTTGGCGGATTGTTTGATGTCACGTATGTGGGTATATGCTTGTGTATATATACTACTACTGTCTCGTATGACGACATCAAACAAATGTCTAACCCTGTTATGTTATGTTCAGACAGAACATGGCACCTAGGAGAGTCGTGAACAATTAGGATTCTGATCAACCCCCCTCCTATTCTGCCGAGGACTGCTGAAGAACTGAACGCCCTACTAGAAGAAAGGATCTCCGCAGCTATTGCCCAATACGAGGCGAACCGCACCGAACACAGTGGAGGGCCAAGCAATGCTAGACGTAATGGGCAGGGGGATTCATCTGGAGGAAACACAACTTAAGGCTGCACCTTCAAGCAGTTTCTCGACTGCAAACCACTGAACTACGACGGCACTGGAGGTGCAGTGGCTTTTGTACGATGGACGGAGAAGACTGATTCCACTATCCGTATGAGCAAGTGTACCGCGGATCAGCAAGTCACTTTTGTTACTAGGTTATTCTTTGATGAGGCTTTGACTTGGTGGAATTTGCAAGTCCAGACTCTGGGCGACGATGCTGCGTATGGGATGACCTGGGATGAGTTGAAGGAGAGAATGAGAGAAACGTATTGCTCTCGTGCTGAACTCCAAAGGTTGGAGACTGAGTTTTGGCACTTGACCATGGAAGGTGCAGACATTATTGGTTATACTCGAAGGTTCCATGATTTGTCAAGAGTGATCCCCTATATGGTGACTCCCGAATTCAAGCGCGTTGAGCGTTACATCTGGGGATTGGCTCCAGAATTTCACAGTATGGTAACTTCGGCTAAACCTGCAACGATCACTCAAGCTGTAACTCTGGCTGTCAGCCTTACTAAAGATGTTATTCGTATGAAGAAGCTATCACTGAACCCAACTGAAAAGACCGAGACGCATGCTGAGTCATCTGGTGACAAGAAAAGGAAGCATTCGATCCTGAATCAAGCGACACGTAACAACAAGGGTTCCAACAATAAGAAGCGCGACCCCAACCCACCTCAGGAGGCGAAAACTCTTGCAGCCATGAATGACGCCCCTGCCAGAGGATACCAGGGCACTCTGCCCATCTGCAACCAGTGCAAGCATCATCACGAAGGAGTTTGTCGCATTCCAAAATGTGACAAGTGTGGAAAACTGGGTCACCATACTGAGAACTGTTGGGGAAAAGGAAATGGAAGTGGTAATAGGAACGGGAATGGAAACCGCAACGGTGATAGAAACGGTGGTGGAAATGGCAATAACAATGGTAACCCGAATGGTAATGGAGCTGGACAGAATCAAGGATGCTTTGGTTGTGGAAGCAAGGATAATTTCAAGAAAGATTTCCCAAGGGAGAACAATGCTTAGGCTCGAGCATTCGTGATTGGAGCAAGGAACGCACGCGAGGACCCTAATGTGGTCACCGGTACGTTTCTCGTTAACAATCACTTTGCATCCATACTATTTGACACTGGTGCCGATTATAGCTTCATGTCTGTGGAATTTAAACGTATGCTTGGAATAGAATCTAGTAGATTAGATATTCCTTATTCCATAGAACTAGCCAATGGTAAACTTGTTGAATCGGGCGAAGTTGTTAGGGATTGTACATAAGAACTTGGTGAGCGAAGATTTACCATCGACCTCTTACCTATTCAATTGGGTAGCTTCGATGTAGTGGTCGGAATGGACTGGTTGTCCAAGAACAAGGCTGAAGTTGTTTGTCACGATAAAATCATTCGCATCCCTCTGGAGAATGATGAAACTCTCATCGTGCATGGAGAAAAACGAGACGCGCCTCTGCGAATCATCAGTTGTATGAAGGCGCAGAAGTGCTTAAGGAAAGGATGTGTTGCTTTCCTGGCACATGTTGTAGATAAGAAGGCTGAGGAGCCGAAACTCGAAGACATTCCAGTGGTGAAGGAATTCCCTGATGTTTTTCTTGAAGATCTGCCAAGGCTACCTCCGCAACGATAAGTCGAATTCCATATAGACTTGGTTCCAGGAGCCGCTCCTGTAGCCAAGGCACCCTATCGGCTTGCACCATCCGAGATGCAAGAATTGTCTACACAACTCCAGGAGTTGTTGGATAAGGGATTCATAAGGCCAAGCTTCTCGCCTTGGGGAGCTCCAACATTGTTCGTGAAGAAGAAGGATGGAACACAGCGGATGTGTATCGACTATAGAGAGTTGGATGTGTATCGACTATAGAGAGTTGAACAAGCTCACTGTCAAGAATCGGTTCCCACTACCGAGGATTGATGACTTATTTGATCAGTTGCAAGGATCGAGCTACTATTCCAAGATCGACCTTCGATCGGGATACCATCAGTTAAGGATCCAAGAGGAGAGCGTACCAAAGACTGCATTCAGAATGCGTTATGGGCATTACGAATTCCTGGTGATGCCATTCGGACTGACGAACGCGCCAGCGGTATTTATGGATCTGATGAACCACGTTTGTAAACCATATCTCGATAAATTCGTGATTGTATTTATCGATGATATCCTGATTTACTCGCAAACGAGAGAAGAGCACGCGCAACACCTCAGGACCATTCTGGAACTACTAAAGAGAGAGAAACTTTATGCAAAATTCTCCAAGTGCGCATTTTGGATTCGCGAAGTACAGTTCCTTGGTCACGTTGTGAACGAGAAGGGTATTCATGTAGACCTTGCCAAGATAGAAGCAACAAAGAATTGGGAAGCCCCCAAAACCCCAACTGAAGTAAGACAATTTTTGGGCTTAGCGGGCTATTACCGACGATTTATTGAGAATTTATCCAAGATAGCTCAACCGCTGACAACCCTTACGCAGAAATACAAGAAATACGACTGGGGAAATAAGCAGGAAGAAACCTTCCAACTGCTCAAAAATAAGCTATGCGATGCACCGATACTATCCTTACCTGAAGGCACTGAAGACTTCGTGGTATACTGCGACGCTTCGCGTCAAGGTTTGGGTTGCATGCTCATGCAACGCCAAAAAGTCATCGCTTACGCTTCAAGACAGTTGAAGGTGCATGAAAGGAATTATACCACGCATGACTTGGAGCTACGCGCGGTGGTATTCGCTTTGAAGATCTGGCGACACTATTTATATGGTACTCGATGTACAATCTTCACAGATCACAAAAGCCTACAACACATATTTGATCAGAAGGAATTAAACATGCATCAGCGACGGTGGGTTGAGTTGCTGAATGATTATGACTGTGAGATTAAGTACCATCCTAGAAAGGCAAACGTTGTAGCAGATGCGTTAAGTAGAAAAGAAAGGGTTAAGACCCTAAGAGTTCGAGCATTGGAAATGACTATTCGGACGAACCTCACTGCACGCATTCATGACGCACAACAAGAAGGGAGAAAATCATAGAGCTGAATACCTTCGGGGTATGCTGAAGAATTTGGTGCCAAAAAAAGAGGGAACCTTATACTTTAAGGGGCGTATTTGGGTTCCGCTCTATGGCGGTGTTCGAGAAGTCATCCTTAATGAAGCTCACAAGTCGAGATACTCGATCCATCCAGGATCGGACAAAATGTATCAAGACTTGAAGGAATACTATTGGTGGCCGAGGCTTAAAAGCGATGTTGCTATCTATGTTGGAAAGTGCCTAACCTGTGCTAAGGTTAAGGCTGAATATCAAAAACCGTCCGGACTACTGCAACAACCAGAGATACCCATGTGGAAGTGGGAGTAAATCTCAATGGACTTCATAACAAATTACCCAGGACCCCTAGAGGACACGATATGATATGGGTGATAGTCGATCGGTTAACGAAGTCTGCGCATTTCCTACCGATCCGAGAAAAGGATAGCACTGGAAAGCTTGCTGAGCTGTACCTGAAAGAAATCGTGGCACGTCATGGAGTGCCTATCTCAATTATTTCAGACAGAGATGGACGTTTTGTCTCAAGGATCTGGAAATCCTTCCAGGAGGCCTTTGGATCTCAACTAGATCTAAGCACGGCCTTCCATCCGCAAACAGACGGCCAGAGCGAACGAACCATACAAACGCTGGAAGATATGCTTCGCGCATGTGTTATGGACCTAGGCAGCAGCTGGGATACTTACCTACCTTTAGTTGAGTTTTCCTATAATAACAGCTACCATACGAGTATAAAAGTCACACCGTTCGAAGCTCTATATGGCCGCAAGTGCCGCTCGCCACTATGTTGGGCAGACGCTGGAGACAAACGTATGGTTGGTCCTGAACTTGTCCAAGAGACAACCGAAAAATCATGCAGATCCGAGAGCGCATTAAGGCGGCTCGAGATCAACAAAAGAGCTACGCTGACGGAAGACGGAAACCTTTAGAATTCGAGGTGGGAGACAAAGTTTTGTTGAAGGTCTCACCTTGGAAGGGCGTAGTAAGATTCGGAAAACGTGGAAAGCTGAACCCGTGATACATCGGACCATTCAAGATCTTGGAAAGAATTGGTACCATGGCATACAAGTTGGAGTTACCGGAAGAACTTAACGGAGTACATGATACATTTCACGTGTCCAACCTCAAGAAGAGTCCGACCCAAGAAACAGTGATCATCCCTGCGGATGAAGTACATATCGATGACACACTCCGATTTACAGAACAACCCGTTGAGGTTACAAACTGGAAAGTCAACAAGACCCGGAGGAGTAGTGTCAAACTTGTCAAAGTACGTTGGAACACTAAGCACGGACCCAATTACACGTGGGTACGTGAAGACCAGTTTAAAGACAAGTACCCCCACTTGTTCAAGAGAACTCCTGTGAGAGATAGCTCAGTCTGAATTTCGGGACGAAATTCTTTTAACGGGGGGAGACTGTGACAACTGGCACCAAACCGGTAAATTTCGTACAATTTAGTTATTATTTAATATCTGCAATTATGTGCTTAAATGTCAACATTGTCTGATTTCATGCTATACATGTGAATTCATGCATGTTTTATACTTCAAATATTGCTTTATGCATTACTGTTAAGCGTTGCGTCAGAAAGACTAGTAAACTCACCGGTAAGACACACTGTGTCAGCAACCTTGCAGAAAGCAGTCAGATAATGGAATTAGGGCCTAGGAGTAGGTCCGATGTCTAAAATACATTAAAACCCAAGTATGGATACAAGGGTTAACATATAGACTTTCCGGAAGCTAAAATATGCACTAAAAAGCACCCGAAACACACTTTAAATGCTGAATCTTACATATTTCAGCAATAATTCAGCTCTAATCAGCATTTTAACACTGAAATATCATGCAGATTTATGTTTTATTGCCCAAATTAACTTACAAAGTGTCGGGAATTGGAAGTGTCACAAAAGGGTGCATAAAGGACACTAAACGACGCAATTTAGCACTTTAACGAACCGGTATCTAACCGAATAACCGGACACTACCCGAAACATCAAAATTATACTTGAAGCATTGTTTTATTATTTCTGAGCTAGTTATGATCCTCGAACACCCTAACACACTATATAACACATAATATGCATCAACTCTAAACATTACACTTAACTTCTAACTAGTTAGCATAACTTACCATTAAACCACAACCAATTACCCCCCCCCCCCCCTCATGTTCACGGCATCAAGGGTGTGGTCCACCCTTGATCTTTCTTGATCTTCCCTTGATCTCCAAAGATGTATTGAAAGATTTGCTATGTACTTTAGTGACACATTATCCATTGGTTACACATTAAACTTGGTTATAAGTATAACTTGCTAGATCATAATCATCATCATCTTTCACACATTACACACACTTAACTCTCTCTCTCCCTCCTCTTACTCATGGCCGTGAGCCACCCCCCACACCACCACCACCTTCATCCATTGATCACCCATTCCAAGTTCATCCTAAGGTGCAAGAAGGTTTACAATCAAGCTTAGTGGTCATGGATCTTGAAGGACCTCTCCCATTTGCTTTTATCCAACACATTTATCACCTTCATCTTCTAGTGTTCTTCCCTAGCTCTTGTGCTAGTAGTAAGCTTCTATTCACTTGATTTTACTTCATATTTAGTTGGTTAAAGGATGTTATGTGTTGTTAATCTTGAAGAACACTAAATAACATAATCATGAAACTTTAACATAAGCTTAATAACATAAGAATACATGTTGATTAGTGTTGATTTGCTTCTTGATGATTGATGATTTGTGTTAGTGATGTTAGACATCATATGGAACCTACTAGATTGTGATTTAACACATAATCTAGTAAGTTAAGGTGATGATCTTGTGAAAGACCAAGCTGATCATACTTTGAATACATGAACTTGAATGATGAAATTTGTTTTCATATGTAAAGATGATTTAAACAAAACACAAGTCTTGTAAGTGGATGATTTCCAAAAATAGTTTTCCAAAGAAACTAAGCTAAATAACAAGATTTACATAGACTTGGTTTTTACATAAACAAACACTATTTTTAAGGATTAAACTAGTGTAGAAACACTTGGGAAGCAAGACGATTTCATAAAGAAATGCTTTTGTAAAACATGTTTACAAGTTGTAAACACCTAAATCTTTCAAGAATGAAACTTTAAAGAAGTAAACACACTTTAAAGGGTAACTAAACCTACTAAACACACTACCAAATTACTACAAGTTTTTATGAAAGTTCAAGTTCATGTTGTTAGGTAAATTACATAATTTTGGCACTTGGTAAGTGTTGATTTCATTGTTGATTGTTGTTGATTTGTTTTGATGATTGAAAAGAAAATAAACACATGTGTTAAAAACATGGGAAACCTCCAATTTTAGGGGAAACCATGTCAAAATTTTTATAAAATTTTGACACTTAGAAAAATATAAGTTTTGGTGAAACTTATTCCCTAAAAATTCACCTAAAAATATTTACCAAGGTTTCCCTAATTTTTGGGTAAATTTCAAAGTTAAGGAATAATGATTTCTTCAAGAATAAAAATTGATACTAAGTATGTATATTTTTGAGGAAAATATATATATTTATTGGTCACCAAATTTTGTGCTAAGTGTATGTAATATGTATTATATGTAATAGTGTATTAGGACATGAAAATACACTAAATACTCCCAAGGAGTAGAAATACAAAAATACACATACAACATGCATAGACAAATACAAGAAAATATATTTATGAAAATATATTTCTTAATAGATTATGTAACTTGGACAAGTTATGAACTTAAAATGTATTTTTGGACGAAAATATATAACTCGGGTGAAAAATACAAGATACTTATATTTATTTTTGGGAAAATAATATAAGTAAGATACATAGTTAAAAATATAAATTATTTTTAACAATGAAGAACACATACATAAAAGATGGTGACTTGTACTTGTGCGATACAAGTCTAGTGACTAACGTTAATAAAACACGTATAGGTCACAACGCTATAAGACCAACCGGTGAATTTTACGGCGCAAGATACGCAAAGTTGTGAGTTCATGTCCCCACTTTTAAACTTTTACTTGTTTTCTAAACTTGGGGAAAATACATGTGTTATGGTATGTTTATTACAAAAACTAAGGAATGATACTTTAGATCATGTCACGAATAGGGTGCCATAAGCACCATTAATCAGTTACATACCAAGACCGCGGAACAAAAGGTTAGATCTAATGGGTTTCAGGCAACCACACTCTTGGCCACTCTTTTACCAAGCAGTGCTTTTTGTGTCTCTAGTCGTGAATCGACAGTCGTGGATTCGACAGCTAAAAATGCCTATGGTTTGGATGCTTCCTATGTCGTGTCACATGTTAATGGCCTTGCAAACCATTTGCGATCTCGATTTCCTTATATATACAGAAATACTTGTTTCATACAAATTACATACCATGTTTTCATTCAAGTATACAAATGTTCAATACAAAAACTGCATGAATTCACACCAACATTATGTGACGATTTTCCAAAACGCACATGTATTTTAGGTAACTAAAGTGGATGTGCGCGCGGTCTTACCCTTGCTCTTGGATGATGTTTATGTTTTTAGCTATCTTGTGTCAAGACTCCGATGCCTGTTTTGTGGGAATTGGTTATTATATTTTATCTTACGTGGGATATAAGAATAAAGTCCTCGATGTTCGTCTTTTAAATAATGGTGTAAAACTTTTCAGACAATATGCTATCTTGTGATGTAAACACTTAACCTATGTTATGTTTTAATTATGAAATGATAATGGCATTTGGAGTTATTTTACGAGCATGTAGTAAGTTTACCTTTCGTATGCAATGAGAACCTTTCAAGATCACACCTCGTGCTTCCGCCTTAGAAAGGGGTGTGACACGTGCCTGCTTGAATTGCAGAAAGCAAAAGATAACGAATATGAACATTGTATTTATCACGAAAGTACTGAACAACCGAGATAACAGCTCCGGTTTCAACAGCTGCATTTGGAACAAGAAGTCCAACAATTCGTTCATTATCTGATGTTTGTCTCAACAATATGAATGCACGCAACGAATATCTACAATCCAATCAACACACATTATGTTTTTCAAATCAAGGGTCCCATTATTACAACCACTTGTTTGAAAATGGCCAGGAGAGTTGAAAAAACTGCAATTGGAATTTATCTTGGAACAACATACACTTGTTACCTTATGACACATGATAAAAACGCTTCTCTAGACAATTTGGAATTATGTTTCGCAAATTGGGAACCACATATTTGCTTCAAGATTTACGTCTGATGTCCAAGTTTGATCATATTTGACTTCATCTGCGGCAATCCAATGACTTTCTTCCCACGTGTCTGCACCGTGATCTTCATATTCTTGGTTCAATACCAACTCATCTTTAGTAGTGTTTGTTTGAGAACCCGATTCAGATACACAACGGTTCTCCAATTCCAGATCTGCAAGCAAATACACAACGGTTATCCAATTCCATATCAGTAATGTAAGGAGAAGCACTGAGATAACGGACATCCATCAAGCTCAAAAAGAAAACTTGTGTTTCCCATAGTCACAAACGATTGCGGTTTGTATTTCGCATAGCCACTGTTTCCGTAGTAAAAAACAGTTGCGGTTTACACATTCAGTTTTCATTGCTTCATTAAAATTAACAAGGCGGTCTATTTGCACCGTGATCTTCATATTCTTGGTTCAATACCAACTCATCTTTAGTAGTGTTTGTTTGAGAACCTGATTCAGATACTATAAAGTTTAAACTTATTGTGTGTTGTAGTTTGGAAAGATGACCGAATAGAGATCTGAATAACAAACTGTGGAGAACTTGTTTTCGTTATCCTTCAACATACGCTAAAATATTCTAAAAAACGAAAAAAAAACCTCTAAAATACGAAATAAAACTCTAAAATACGCAAAAATACCCTAAAATACGATAAAATACATGAAAATACGCTAAAATACGCCGCAATACGATAAAATACGATAAAACACATGAAAATACGCTAAAATACGCTGCAATACGATAAAATACATGAAAAAATGTTAAAATACGCTGCAATATATTAATATACGTCATATTATGAAAAAAAATACATGAAAATACGTTAAAATACGTCGAAATATGTAAAAAATACCCTAAAATAGGTTAAAATAAGCTAAAATACATTAGAATACGCTCAAATACGTCAAAAATACTATAAAATACGCAACAATATGTTAGAATACGTCAAAATAGACAAAAATACGTCAAAATATGCGACTAATGATATTTCCACACACGTATACATATAACACGACACTATGGAGTACAAGTGGATTTCAAACAAAACTGTACGTAATCATAGAATACGATATTCGCACGCAACCGAACGGCACCGAAACGACGTATGTTGAAGGTATACGTCATAAAAAGACAAAATATGCGAAAGTTCGGCAAAAAACGACACGTATACGCGTCGAACCGAGGGAAATACGATAAAACTAAATTTGAAATAATGTCATAGACGATCGTATAGGCCTATGTCGTATCGTATATCGGCTTAATACGCATCGTATAGGCCTATACGATGCGTATTAAACTTTGAATTTTCTCAAAAATACCCCTGAATTTATTAGGAAAGCAGGGGTATTTCAGTAAATTCATCGACTAATACGCATCGTATAGGCCTATACGATGCGTATTAAACTATAAATTTCTCAAAAATGTGTTTCAAATCAAGGGTTCCATCATTACAACCACTTGTTTTCAACGGGGATGTAATGCAATGATTACTCTCAATTGAATAGACAGACACTTGCTTCATAGGACTCACTTGAATCGTCTCGGAAGTACTGAACAACCTTAATAACAGCTTTGGTTTCATCAGCTGCATCGTTTACCGTGGAATGCATCCTTATTTATGTAAATCGCACAAACAAGCATGCCTTAAACGAGTCTAGAGCACTCGTAATCCTCAACCAGCTTTGAAACTGGAGGGAATCTATTAAGAAACTATTCGATTTCACGGTGAGTGGAGAAATTAGCGACGGAGAAACTATTCGACACAGACATGCATCAGGAAAGAAGCATATAAAGAATCTTCAAAAGTTAGACATATTTTATTAGCTATTATACCTCGTTTAATAGCAAGATAAGAAGGATAAGATATCAGTGGTTAGCTCGAAGAAGTTTCTCATCAGGTGTTCCAATAGATTCCCCCTGTTAACAATGTCATGTTAATTGTTTCAGATGACATGCTTGGTAACAAAGAGGAACACTTTCTTCTTTTGTTCTTCAATCTTTGTTACTTGTTAATGTTTTATTTTTTTCTACTTTTAGAAAGGTTTGACCACCTCACGACTGTAATAAAATGGAACATAATCCCAGATTGTCTAGAGAAGCGCTTTTATCATGTGTCATATGTTGGATGGAATATATGGATAGAAAGCCCGCATAGGTGTTGGTCTTTTCTCCCACGTGTGATCCAGAGGTCGGTCTCGGGTGGGCATAAGATCCGTGGGCCCTATTGTCGGATCTATGACTCCATGGAAGATGTGATTAAGGTAAGTGTGTCATATCATGTGTCATAAAACAGAACATAATCCCAGATTGTCTAAAGAAGCGCTTTTATCATGTGTCATATTAGAGAAACATAATTTTACAGACGATTTAGAGAAACAGAGAATACGTTACGAGATTCTTCGAGAATTAGAAAAAGGAGAAAATACGGAACGACAAGGGTGCTGGTCTTTTCTCCCACGTGTGATCCAGAGGTCGGTCTCGGGTGGGCATAAGATCCGTGTAGGGGTGTGCAAAAAACCAAATTAACCGACTCATAACCGAAATAACCAAAAAAACCGAACCGAAAAAACCGAACCGAATGGAAAACCGATGGGTCGGTTTTTAACTTTTTGAAAACCGATAATCATGGGTCGGTTATGGTTTTCAACGTTTCCATAACCGCCATAACCGAACCGAACCGCTAGTTAGCAAAAGTCATGTATAACCGACCCATATCCAATCTTCACGCAAAAGCTTCATAGATTTTTTAATGGTGGCCCTTTAAATATTATATATTCATCATCTGCATTCTGCTGTACACACTTTGTCTTTTCTTTTTGACCTTTCAGTAGTTTTTAGAATTCAAGCACCTTTCACTGCAAGTTTTACACAATCCTATAATAAACTGACCCTTGCTGATTGAATTTTCTTAGTTTCTGTTAGATATTTGAAGTCTGTTATCATTCATTATTTAACTTTTTTGTTTGATTGAATTTTCTTAGTTTCTATTTGATTCGAATGTGCATCAAAGATAACCAGCCCTTTTTTTGTGTTTATGGATTATGTCGTTTTGGTTGAACTTTCTTTTGAATTTATGGATATCATTTTGGTTGAACATTTGTTTTAATTTATTATATATCGTTTTATTCGGTGATGAAAGGTATTAATTTATATAGACAATATTGTTTTGAGCTAAATTTAGCTAGGCCCAAGTTCATGGTTAACCGACCCATAACCGACCATCATAACCATCGAAACCGCCATAACCGAAACCGCCATAACCGAGCGGTTATGGTTATGACTTTTCAATAACCGACATCTCGGTTATGGTTATGGTTATGACCCAAAACCGACCCAAACCGACCCATGCACACCCCTAGATCCGTGGGCCCTATTGTCGGATCTGTGACTCCATAGAAGATGTGATTAAGGTAAGCGTTCCGTATCATGTGTCATGTGTCATAAAATGGAACATAATCCCAGATTGTCTAAAGAAGCGCTTTTATCATGTGTCATATTAGAGAAACATAATTCTACAGACGATATAGAGAAACAAAGAATACGTTACGAGATTCTTCGAGAATTAGAAAAGGAGAAAATACTAAACGACAAGGGTGCTGGTCTTTTCGCCCACATGTGATCCAGAGGTCGGTCTCGGGTAGGCATAAGATCCGTGGGCCCTATTGTCGGATCTGTGACTCCATGGGAGATGTGATTAAGGTAAGCGTGTCGTATCATGTGTCATGTGTCATAAAATGGAACATAATCCCAGATTGTCTAAAGAAGCGCTTTTATCATGTGTCATATTAGAGAAACATAATTTTACAGACGATTTAGAGAAACAGATAATACGTTACGAGATTCTTCGAGAATTAGAAAAGGAGAAAATACGGAACGACAAGGGTGCTAGTCTTTTCTCCCATGTATTTTATCAAATGAACTGTCACGTGTGATTGGCACGTGTGATTATCAAATGACAACTTCGGGGGTCTAGTCCTAGCTAGTTTCTCCCACGTGTGATCCAGAGAATACGTTTCTCGGGTTCGCATTCGACACAACACAACAAAAAATAAACTTCAAAAAATCTGTGCCTTGATACGCATCTAATATGACACATGATAAAAGCGCTTCTTTAGAAAATCTGGGATTATGTTCCGCAAATTGGGAACCACATATTCGTGTGTAAAAGCTCGAAAAGATGACCGAATAGAGATCTGAATATACCCTTGGTATTTGTTTACCACATAACACATGATAAAAGCGCTTCTTAAGACAATCTGGGATTATGTTCCGTTTTAACACGCCATTAAAATCTCAGTTATGTCTCATTGCATTATGACAATATTGACAGGGGTGCTAGTCTTTTCTCCTACTGTGCAAACTTGAAAAATCTCACCATAACACATTGTAGACTGGTGGGCTTGAATGATTTTAATATATTTCATCTTGGACTATCTAGTCTAATACTTGAAAATGGATATGATCGTGTCAAGATCTTTATCTATCATGTCATCGATCAACTGCTCGAAATCCCTTTCGTTTCTCGGGTTCGCATTCGACACAACACAACAAAAAATAAACTTCAAAAAATCAGTGCCTTGATATGCATCGTATAGGCCTATACGATGCGTATCAACCCCGCCGCCAGACATAACCTACAGCTGTCAGTCTGCCATGTCTTTTACTTTATTTCAATATGCATCGTATAGGCCTATACGATGCATATTGAATTGAAAAGGTGTGCGGATAGACAAGGGGTGTGCCATTAGAAAACCCCTTACAAAAACGTACAAAGCCCAAAAGAATCCAAGGAGCCTTCAATCCAATCATGTACGAATCATGTAGAATCTTGGAAGTAACAGTTGTTTTACTTGCTTTTACGAAGACGGGGTAGACGCCAATGTTTTCTAAATCAAATGGTGGAAAGCTTGCATTTTCCTTATGAGATTCAGATTCAACTCCTATTTGATGCAGAATGAAGCACCAGTGGGTTCGATTCTTGAGTTAAACGGGTTTTACCGGTAATTTTACTGTCGTGCCTACAGGCGGGTGGGTTACTGGGTTTTCCCCGGAACTGGTGGTGGACTCGGATTACTCTCGGAGTACTCCGTTTGGTCCAGTGGGTGCACCGAGAGTGCTCCGGATTGATTCCGTTAGTCGTTAAAAAAACGAACACGGGGAAGGTGATGATCAGGGCCGACCCAGAGCAAGTGTCGGGTGGGCGACCTCTCTGAGCCCAAATCGAAATAGGGCCCGAAAAACTATATATATATATATAGGGGAAGGTTCATTTGAGAAGAAATTTTATGTGAGAAGAAAAAGAAGAAAGGGCATAATGGTAAAACATTAAATAGTTTACAACTCCTTACATTAATTATGTTATCTCTCATTAATAAAGTAAAAAATACTTTATCCTACACATTTCAAAATTTATCCTACATATATCTTACACTTACTGAAATTTACCCAACGCATATCTAAATCTATCATACACATTTAAGAATTTATCCTACACATACTAAAATTTATCCTACACATGTCAAAAATTTTCCTTCACCCTAAATTATTTTATCTTGAAAGAGTATATTTAAAAGTGAGTTACAAATTTAATTAGTTAACTAATTAATTACAATTAGAAATTTACCTATATGCCCTTATTAATAATATTAAATACACATATTAAATGAAGTAAAATGAAGGATTTCTATTGGTTTAAAACTTATTCTTTTTATTCATACAAAATTTTTCTTCTCATTTGAACCCTCCACTATATATATATATATGGTAAGGTTCATTTGAGAACCACCTTTATTATGAGAACCAATGTGAATACACCAAAAAAACCAAACCCCCCCCCCCCCCAAGCTAAAATGCTAAAACTAAACCCCAAAAAAATCTAAGAAACACACACAATTTTTTTAATATTTTTTACATTAAAATCGCTACTTTCAGTAGCCAAAAAAAATTTTAAAAAAAATTATTTTTTGGTAGCGAAATATAGCGATTTTTTTTATAAAAAATATTAAAAAAATTTTTTTGTGTTTTTTTAGTTATTTTTTGTTGTGTTCACATTGGTTCTTGCAGTTCTCGCAATAAAGAGTGGTTCCTAACGGATCCTTCTCCTATATATATATATATAAATCTATATGTTAAAAAAAAACTTAAAGAGACTAAATTTATGAACTAAAAAGGTTAAAAACCAACTGTTTAGAAGGCCAATTATTTCGAAGTCCAACTGTTTTTTGCCAATCAAATTTAAAAGCCCAACTGTTTTAGTGTGTAATAGACATTAAAATCGCTACTTTCAGTAGCAAAAAAAAAAAAAAATTTAAATTTTATTTTTTTGTAACGAAATATAGCGATTTTTTTATAAAAAATATTAATTTTTTTTTTGTGTTTTTTTAGTTATTTTTTGTTGTGTTCACATTGGTTCTTGCAGTTCTCGCAATAAAGAGTGGTTCCTAACGGATCCTTCTCCTATATATATATATATATAGGTAAAGAGTACGGTACAAATCTCCTTATCGTACATTATGTACGCGATAAGCACAGCCATACACGTGTCCTGATTCAATTTAATTAAATAAGGGTATATCAGACATTTCTTCGAACATATGAGGCGAATTCCGGCAATTAGGAAGCAGTTCTGGATTTCGTAACCGTCCCATTTATTTATTGTTTGAATCAATTCGATTTTTAGGGTTTTTGATTGATTTCTTGATCGAATCTGGATTCGTCATGTAGGATTCGTCAATAGGTTTATTAGGATTTTGTTTTGGGGTTTATTTGATCTGAAGTTTTTTTCATTTTTATTAGATTTGTAACGATGGTTGAAGATAAGTTGTTTATGATGTTATTTGTTGGGTTACGATATCGCATGTGTTGTTTTATAAATCGCATGTGTTGTTTTAACACAATACAGGTAGTTAATAATGGATCTTTTGTATAATTTCGCATGTTTTAAATTAGACATTTCGCACACAATGAATTTTAATATTTTAATTTCGCATGTTTTAAGTCTGTGATTTCGCAAACTATTATTTTTATCAATTATATATTTTAATTTCGCAAGTTTTAATAATAATAATTTTTTATTTTCGCATAGTGTGTTTCATAACTCAGTTCAATAATTGAAATCAAATAATTCAGTTCAATAATTGAGTTCAATAATTCATATCAATAATTTTTCTTTTATTATATATTTTATATTTCTATCACTCTTTCAAACATCCTATTAAAAATGGCAGATCTACCAACTTCCTCTTCTTCTGAACCATGTATCAAGCAGGATTTGAGGAAAAGGATTGAGCAACAAATTCAAGAGGATCGATCATGTCAAGAGATGTTGGAGGCCAACATTTCTCGTGTAACAGAAAACATGAAGAGAAGACAAGAAATTCTAAACTTGCTATCTCAGATGCAAGTGAGTAGTCTTAAAGAAATTGCTGTTATGTTTATGGTGGATCTGGGTGAGAGGGATGAGAAACAGTTGAAAGAGTTGGCTGATGCAATAAGTGTCTTAAGATGCTCCATGAAGATGAAAATGGAGTTTCTTTCATCTTTTGAATGAACTTTTGTTTATTTTTTGGTGCATGTTCCAATATATTTGCATGTTTTGTTATGTAATGGACTTGTATTTCGCAAATTTTAATAATTCAATGTCAAACATAACACATGCGAAATAAAAACACAAATGCCAATTTAGAAATACCAATATATGCGAAATTAATAACACTAACAAGTTTAAGTATGTAACATAAATCCATCATCAAATGAAGTTTAATTCCCCTTTCCAAAATATGTACTCATCCTATCTGGGATTATCTTATCCAGATCTTTCATATACCTATCTTTGTCTGGCCTTTTGTCGAAAGCATTGGCCATTTTAATTATTTTTTGACGAAGCATATTGTGTTCCGATAGAATGATTTTACTGAGATATCTGTGCCTTAGGAGATGAAGTTGTGATTTCTGTCTGTTGTTTACTTCATCTTCTTTCACAAATCCAGTCACCCATGGTTTTTGGTCTCCTTTGTACGTTTCCATGTGACGCATCGTAAACACTCCACAGTCTACGCCGTTATTCTTCGTCCTCCAATCCATTTCTTTTCTTTCTATATCTGAGCTTCCAAGTTCTTTTATAGCCGGTGTTGGTTTTAAAGCCTTTTCTAGGTATAAAACCAATACCCTTCTCTGTAACATAGCAACATTGTGTTAGTAGCTTTTTTACATAAAACATAACATGTATATGAATAATTTTTTCTATTACCAGTGTGTCTGGAAGCCCTTTGTATCTATCCTTGAAGTCTTGTTTAGCTGCTGAATTGTCGATCAGCTCAATTTTGCCGGATTTCAAGTTGAAGCATAAGACATAGAAGTGGTCACCTTGAAGTACCGGAATAAGCACCAGGTCAACCGAATCAAGTGTTTTTACCTCATATCTCAGTAACATGTCTTCAAAATTTGAGGCAAATATTTTTAGTCGTTGGTTGTCTGTGTATTTCTCCTCGTCGTAAAAGATATCCGGCTGTATGTTATGTAACCAGAGTCAAAGCCATGCAAACAATAGTTTTTTTTTTTCACAAGCGAAGAGTGTATAAACCAAATGCTAAATTACAACTGTATGAGAAATGCAAACAATGGATTTTTTTCACATGCGAATAGTATATATAACACATGCGAAATTACAATAGTATGAAAATGTTTCAAAAGGAAATACTCTGCCATAATACATGCGATTTAGATATAACTAGTGTGCGAAATCATTTAATATGCATTTACTTTTTAGAATTTCGAATGACAAAATGTATATGTAAACATACCATCATTGTGGAATATAAGAAGAGTCTGCATGGTGATGACTTTCTATCCCTTTTCTTCTCTTCAAGGTTTAGAATATCTACAAATGCATCTATTCCGTTTGATGCTACGTATTGTTCCCTGTAGAAGCTTTCAAATACAGCTTTGAAAGTTGCAACCTCAGTTTTTGATCGGTAAAATTCTTCTCTGCCAGTCATAAAATAAATAATAATTAGTATTTGTTGTGTGTATAGTTTTTTGATGTTTGTTAGATGACATATGTTTTTTTACTTACTGCAAGCCTGCAAATGTAGCAAATGTATAGCGGATCACACTCAATTCTTGGTTCAAGAGTGCTTCGTGCATGTTTACCACTCTGTTGCAGTAAGGGGAACAAAATTTGTCTCCAAGCTCTCTGCATCTTTTCTCAGCTCGGGTTTTAGCTTGTTCTATTGTCTTATAAAGCAGTTCATTTAACCCTTTTGGAATAACCTGTTTTGGAACTTGCTTTGGCTTTGAGTTTTTTTCCCCTTAGTTGGTTTTTTTCCTTTATCTTCTTCCAAGCTGGGTCCTAGGCTCAAAACCAACTCAACTGAATGCAATTCCTCAGCTGTTACCTGAGGGCATTCAACTTCCTGTTCCTTCTCAACTTCAAGTTCGGTATCGGCTTGTTGAGGGTCTTACACTTTTTCTTGAACTTTTTGTTGAATGTTTTGTGTAGATTCTGCCAAGTTCACTGTTTCTTCGATAACAGGTTCGGTTTCACCAGTTTTTGCATGCCAGAGTAATTTAAGAAATACAATAATCTGTGTTGTTTAATTTTCTCCTAAAATAAAGTGTTTTCTTACCCTTGGCAGTTGTTTGGTAAGCGTATACACCCGGTTCCACAGTTTGAATGTTTGCAATAAGGGTGTCTGTGACTCCTCCATCATCTGGTTGCAGTATACCTATAGATACAAATTATTTAACTTAATACAGTAGAATCAAAATCGCAGGGTTATACATGACATCTTGTGCGAAATGAAATTTGAAGGGTTTTTTGACAGAATCGCATGTGTTTTTTGTAGGTTTCGCACGTGTATAAATGAAGTGATTTTTTACATGATTTTAGCACGTGTTAATATTGAGTTCACATGTTTTACCTGTTGATGCCATTTCTACCAAAACACTGGATATTACTTTTTGAACTTCTTCATCCTTTCTACCTTCTTCGGTTGTAGTAACTTCATGATGAATTTCTGAAGCTGGATTTTCAGGTTCTTGATGAACAGGAGAGGGTGCAGTTTCATGCTCTTGAACCGAAGCAGGCTCTTGAACCGGAG
The DNA here is from genome assembly GCA_030545235.1 of Helianthus tuberosus. Lineage (NCBI taxonomy): Eukaryota > Viridiplantae > Streptophyta > Magnoliopsida > Asterales > Asteraceae > Helianthus > Helianthus tuberosus. The sequence continues at coordinate 165,825,984 of CM060399.1, read as the reverse complement.
CAGGCGGCACACAAATGGGATTATTCCGAAGCGTCTCATCCCACTGCTTACAGGCCGCCATAATCTCCGGATCCCAAAAACACTTAGTTCTTGCTTCTGAAACTAAGTTGTTCATCCCTTGAACATCTTGAACCATTTTAATGTACTTTTTGACATTTGCTTTCATTTTTTTCAACAGGTTCTGTAATATTTTTCGAGTTAAGATACTATTAATTGAAATGTTAAATATAAATGGATTAACTGGAATTAATATTTTTTTGTGCTTACCTTTTTGTGGGTTCTCGAAGCCTCTAGTTCTCGTTCCTGGGCTGTGTCATAGAATACGGATGGTGAAAGTTGAACAGGAGTGTTGCAACAATCCATCATTTTTTGTGTTTGTGTTCCAACTCCCATCTCAAGGTTCAACTGAGACATTTCATGGATTTCAAAACTGAAATCCATGAAATCATCAATGTTCTCGTTATCTTTTGGCTCTTCCCCGGTTTCTTTGTTTTGTACTGCACGTGCAGTCCTTCTTTTATAGCTTATTGTGGTGTCAACCGGTGGTTGTAGTGTATAATCCTCGGTTGAAGGACCCTCTTCTTCTTCATTTCCTTCTTCATTTTCTTCATCATTTTCTTCTTCTTCTTCTTCTTCACTCTCACTTGATATCCATTGAGGTCCGTTATCCGAAATATGATCTTCGACTATATCAATCTCCGAAGATGTGATATAACGAATAACCGGTATTTCCACAGCTTTCTCAAACAGGTTAAGCTTCTTGTTGTACTCATGCGTGTATAGAAGCTGTATAAATCGCAAGATCATTTAATTATATAACAAAACAAACTAGTATTTTAAATATGTTATTAAATGTAGTAATGTATACCGTAAGAAAGGCAACAGGTCCCACGAACTGTATTTTGTAGTTCTTCCAGCCCGCTCGTGTACGACGTAAGGTGTCGAGTAGAAATGAGCACCAATCTAGATTTTGTATTTCCTCAACATTTTCTACACCAAGCAAACATCTATCATTTGCAAGTGTTGCCTTCGTAATCTCCGCAAAGAAGGTCATCCAGTATACCAGGAAGTTTAATTTAAACAGGCTTCCTCCGTCTCTTTGATTTTCCATTGTATCTGCAATCAATCCATGGGTAATTCTCCTATTTTCCCCCCACTGGCGGATGAATGTATCCCTGACAGCATTTCCCGGTTCTTTACCCTTTTCAATTTTCTCTTGCTTTTTAACTTTTCTCTTATCGGTTATTATCTCAACCTTCTTTGGGCCCTTTGGTATTTCAAATACCTCAAAAACTGTGTCTGATGTTATTTTTATTTGGTGTTTTCCCAAGTTTAGCTTATCGAAATTCTCGTCAAAGTTTCTGGCTAGCCAATATGCCAATCGTGTCGAAATATGGTTGATATTGATATCTAGAATAGCACCAAATCCCATATTCTTTATCTCTTCAACCTGTTTTTTTGAAAATCTCTTCACAGTATCCATGTATGAGTTAGGTTGGCATCTCAGCAGGATTGCTTCATTGCTGTATTTGAAGAATTCCCTATGTTCTGTTTTAGGTTGCTCCACCTTTTTTGAATGTTTTTTTGTCTGTATCTTTGATTTCCTCTCATCTTTTTTCTTTTTTGGGAGTGGCTTAACAAAGTCATCCTCTTCAGAACTTTCTACAACTATCCTTCTCTTTCTATTCTTGTTAACTTTTATCAGTCTAGATATTGGCCCTTCAAAGTCATCATCAGATTCTATTTCTACAAAATCGCATGCTATAGTCAAAAAATTTTACAAAATCGCATTTATCAGTTAATCATGTACATTAAATCAATAAATGATAAAATCGCATGAATTAGTTATCGATTCGCAAATTTTAATAATTCATTGTCAAATTTGCGAAATTAAAAAAACAAATGCGAAATTAAAAACACTAATATATTACCAAAACTAGTCAATCTTTTATAATTCGCATGCCTTAAGGATCAATTAGCATGTGTTAGTTAAGCATTACCAACACCTTCAACAAACAGTATTTTATCTTATGAAATCGCATTTGTCATACAAAACCCTCACAAAACCTTATATGATATCGCACATATATCATGTATAATTATGAAAACTGGATAATCATGCCAAACCTAATAAATAAACATACCAGTCATAAACCCTAGCAAAATTGTAGTTGTGACCAATATTTAATTTTATAAAACTATATGTTTCAGTTAAAAGCTTAATAAACAAACAAAATCGCATTTGACATTAAAGTCCATGTATATTTCTACTATAAAATCGCAAATTTCAATCGATACCTGGATTCATCTTCTTCGCTTGTGGTCTGTCGTTGTTTGCTTTGCTTCGTTTCTCAAAACTCATGAATCTAACTTGAATCGCAACGGAGAGTAGCAGGGAACTTTGTAGAAGGAGAATGCAATGTTGATTTTGGGTTTTACGTTATGTTTTGGGAGTTATTGTGTGCTGATTATTAGGGGTTTTGATCTCGCATTCTCGCATTTGACGATTTTAACCTTGGCGGTTTCTTTTTATTAATTTTAAATTGATAAAACACGCTGTTTAAATGAGATAATCTGACGGTTGTGGATGAAGCGTACATAATGTATGATTAGAGTATTTGTATGATAACCGGCCTATATATATATATATATATATATATATATATATATAAATCTATATGTTAAAAAAAACTTAAAGAGACTAGATTTATGAACTAAAAACGTTAAAAACCAACTGTTTAGGAGGCCAATTATTTCGAAGTCCAACTGTTTTTTGCCAATCAAATTTAAAAGCCCAACTGTTTTAGTGTGTAATAGATTAATGACTTGGCCCAAATCAATAAACAAACATAATGGATTAATGAATATGGTCCAAACTTTTTATCTAGCACAGGGTCAAAAAAAATTTTTGTGATTTTCTGAGACGGGCCTGGTTAAGATTATTATAAATATATATAAACTTAAAACAATCAATTAAAAAACATGTTGGGTAGGTGATTATTACTATAAATATACATAAACTAAAAAATGGATTAGAAAACTTTTTGGGAGTGTCAAATGGTCGAGGCTTCATACTTTTTCCACGCAAAAATCAGATCATCACGCGTTGATTTTTTCACGCGTTACAAACTTTTTCCAAGTTCTACGCGTTGAAAAATATGGTGGCGGTGGAGTTTATTGAAGTTCCACGCGTTATACAAGTTTTATCACGGAGAACAAGCTCCCGCCCCCAGTGGCCTTAAGAGACCTTGCATACCATTCCTTTCTTATGTTAATGGGTGTTAAAGAGATTACTTGTTAACATGTTAACCGAATGTTAAAAGATTGCATTAAATTTCTTTCTTTTTTTAAACAAAAAAGCACTAAAGAAATCAAGTTAGGTGGGATTAACGGGAGTAGACCATTTCCTATGAAGTGAAGTGAAATGAGGAAAATCGAGTGAAATGCATTTCTAACCTATTTGGTTCGCAAAATTTGTTTAAATGAGAAGCTAACTTCCAAGTATAACATGTTTGACTAAGAAAAAAAATGAACTTGAATTGGAACCAATTCCCTCAGAATCTTTTCAAATTGTGAATCCAACTCCCTCGTCAGCATTGTCGCCTCCACCACTACCATCTCCTGACACTAACTACATTATTGACACCAACATATCCATCCACCCCTCCACCCCCACCCACTCAAGGGAGTAGCTTAGTGGGGGCCGGTGGGCGTCCGATCCCCTGAACTTTTCGCTTAATAGTGTCCGGTATGTAGTTTTCGTATAGAATTTTTAGGTATATACGTTTTAGACCCCCAGTTTTATAAATTTTTTAGGTATATACGTTTTCGATCCCCGATTGGAAATTTCAAGCTTCGCCACTGCGCCCACTACCACCTCTACACACCCACCACTTACCGTATGTCATAACCATCAATAGCGCTTGCTACAACCTCCACCAGCGTTTGCCACCGACTAATGGTTTCCACAACTTTAGGCACCATTATTTCCACGACAACGTCGATGAAGTAACAAGTAAGAAGATAGTAATAGTGGCAATAGTTTTGATTACTAGTAGGTGGCAACAGCGATGGTGTTATAGGGTGGTGATGATGGCGTAAACGACAGGTGGTGGCAAGGATGACATATTCCAACTCTTTCGTCATCATTTTGTTGACTAGATGTATCCCATATTCTACTTCATTTAAATTTTATGTAACAAGATTTGAATTTGAAATTGAGTTCCACTTCTTTTTTTTTTACATAATTCAACTCTTTTTTTACATAGTTAGCTAAGGAACCATGACAGTGGAAGAAAGGAGGAGTAGAGGCAGGCCCAAGTTGACTTGGAATGAGCGAATTCGGTAAGATTTGGTAGAGCTGCACCTCTTCAAGGACATGGTTCAGGGTAGAAATCCGTAAAGACATAAGATTAAGGTCAATGACTTTTAGGGGAGGGTATGGCTCGTGTCCTAGCTTTGTCTTGGGGAGGGGGTAGATTTCTTTTATACTTTAGGTATACCTTATTTTCTTGTATCTATGCATATATGTTGTTTTCTAATGATATATTTGACTATTGCTATGCTATCTACTTATCATCTTTCGTCTATCTGGCTGTTGGTTGTTTTGGAACCAGGGGTCTCTCAGGAAGTAGTCCCTCTATTCTCAAGATAGATGCAAGGTTTGCCTACATCTCACCTCTCCAAAGCCCTACCTCTACTGATAGTTTTGGTGGGATTTACTTGGTATTAGGGCTGTAAACGAACCGAACGTTCAGCGAAAAGTTCGTGAACCGTTCGGCGGGAAGTTCGTTTATGTTCGTTCGTTTCATAAACGAACGAACATGAACAAGAAATTTCATTCGATTAGTTAAATGAACGAACATGAACAGAAGTCTCGTTCGTTCGATTGTGTTCGTGAACGTTCGGTAAGGTGTTCGTGAACATTCGTTGATTTGTGTTCGTTTATGTTCGTATGTTTGTGTTTTAATTGAAGATCTTTGTACTTTCTTATATTTTATTTGTACTTTTTATATTATTAAACTTTATTTATTTTATTTCCCTAACAATTAAACTAGGAAACCCACTTTCACCTTGTTTATGCATCATTTCCCTTTCATTTCTCATTATTTATATTCACGAATACGATCGACCTCCGTTCCACAATAAGGGATTCAAGTTCGAGTGCTACTCTCTGGGCCATCTATCTTTATCCTTCGTCGCGTTCGCTAAATTTATTTGTGGGTGTTCGTGAACCGTTCACGAACACGCTCATTTCCTTGATGAACAAACACGAACATAAAATCTCGTTCGATAAGTGTTCATGAACCGTTCGTGAACACATTTATTTCCTTAGCGAACGAACACGAACAAGGCCTTGTTCGTGTTCGTTCGGTTCGTTTACAGCCCTACTTGGTATAGTTGTTGGTTGTTGTACTTCTTTAGAACTAGCCCTTTAATAAAACAAATTATTTGACATCAAACCAACATGATATCATATGGCAAACATCAAACCCCACTAGTATCACCTTAGGAATTTGGTAAGTATCAAATAAAGCATCATATCATACAAACCATATGATTACATGACAACCCAAAACAACCATGGACTGTTTTCCAACCAATAACCTTTTTTAATTTCAGATTTTAAATCAAATATCTCAACATGAAAACATCCAAACACAAGCACAATTATAAATCTGATACACGTCTTTAGAATATACACAAACGGATCCAACTCCATCAATTCGGAAACCCAAAACCCATAGACCCACCCTGCGCATGCGCTTGAGCACTCGGTCCAAACGGAAAAGGTTTACCAGCAGCTACATGATCATAAACCTTACCTTTAGCTCTATCTACAGCTTGAAATATATCATCCTTAGTCACAACTTCACCACCTGAAAACAACATTACAATTTAAAACATCATCAAGTCTTAAAAATATCAAAATTAATAAGAGTGAATTTCAAAGATTGTCCTTTATCTTTATACCCATTTTCAGGCGATGTCCTTTATGTTCAAAATTGACGAGTTTTGTCCTTTATGTTTTCATACCATACACGTTTTGTCCTTTAGGCCTAACCCAGTTAGTTTTTTCAGTTAAATTTGATCATATGCTTTGCACATGAGGACATTTTTGTCAATTCAAAGGTAAGTTCAATGGCAGATTTACAGCTCAAAGCTTCTGCAACCTTTGAATTGACAAAAATGCCCTCATGTGCAAAGCACATGACCAAATTTAACTAAAAAAACTAACTGGGTTAGTCCTAAAGGACAAAACGCGTATGATATTAAAACATAAAGGACAAAACTCGTCAATTTTGAACATAAAGGACAGCGTCTGAAAATGGGTATAAAGATAAAGGACAATCCTTGAAATTCACTCAATTAATAATATGTATATCGACAGTTAAGATCGAACCTCTTCTAGCAGCAAGAAGAACAGATTCCCGAACAATGTTTTCAAGATCAGCCCCTACTAATCCCGGTGTGAGCGACGCAACAACCTCGCAAATGTCTTCCTTATCGTCCTCAAAAGGCACATTTTTCAAGTAAAGCGCAAAGATGTCTTTTCTGCCACTCTCGTTTGGCTCGTCCACACGCACTTTTCTCGAAAACCGACCAGGCCTCATCAGAGCGGAATCCAGTGTTTCGGGTCTGTTTGTGGCAGCTATAACCACCACACTTTCCTCTTTCTCAAACCCATCCATTTCTGTCAAAAGCTAAAAAACACCAAACACCCTTCATTTAGATTTTAAAACAAATTTTGACCACAAAAGTCAAAGTACCGGAGTAGATAACTAGATATTACCTGGTTTAGTGTCTGATCGCGTTCACAATTCAAAGTTCTGCCACGCTGGCCGCCAACAGCATCGATCTCGTCGATAAAGATGATTGACGGTGAATTTTTTCTCGCCTCGCTGAAAAGATCTCGAACTCTAGCAGCCCCTCTACCAACAAAAACTTCCACCAATTCGCTACCGGAAATTGAAAAAAACGACATTCCGGCTTCTCCAGCCACAGCACGAGCCAACAATGTTTTCCCAGTTCCTGGTGGACCCGCTAACAGGACACCTTTCGGCGGCTTTGCCCCGAGTTTTATGTACTTGCTGTCTCCTTTCATGCACAGCACAATCTACAAAAGTCAAAGTCAAAGTGCAAGATCCATCAGGTCAAAGTTCAATATGATGTTAAGAAAGAGGATGCTATAGTTAGGGCTGCAAGCAAACCAAACGAACACGAACAAGTTTGTTAAGAGATATATGTGTTCATGAACACTTACAAAATGAGATTTTATATTCGTGTTCGTTTGCTAAGGAAATAAACGTGTTCGTTTTTTTTATATTAGGCAACGAACGAAAACAAACGTTGATAAACACAAACTAATGTTCATGAACACAAATAGAAACAAACGAACACAAACAAGCGTTAATGAACATAATATATAATATAATACCCTGACACTTGGTAAATATTTTATTCGTCGGAATTTTCAAGTAATTAAATAAAATATAAAAACTAAAAATACGAATGAACTATCGAACACAATCAAAAATCGACGAACACATTACCAGACGTTCACGAACATAAATGAACGAACGTGGTCTCTGTTCATGTTCGTTCATTTAACTAAACGAACGGAACTCTTGTCCGTGTTCGTTTGTTTAATAAACAAACTTCCCGCCGAACGGTTCACGAACCGTTCGCTGAACGTTTGGTTCGTTTGCAGCCCTAGCTATAGTAACTAGTAAAACAACATTACCTCTAAAAGTTCAGTTTTGGCAGCGTCAACACCTTTTACATCATCGAATGTCACTAGCGACTGCTTCTTACTTGGATTTTTCTTCGTCATTTTCCCAAGATCATGTTGAAGATTTAGCTGGTAAAAAGTAAGCAACACCATGATCCAAAACGGAGCCACTTGAAAGAACATGAATAAGAAATTCTTCGTCGATGCAGAAAGAAGCGCACGGTTTGACCCATATGTGATCCTTTTTTCTTCTAGCATCCTAACCAGATCACGTGGTGTATAATCTTCCACATTTCTTGTATGATACTGCCACTTGGGAAAATACTTCTTAACAGCCCTTTCAAATTGTGCGGTTAGTGAATCAGTTCCTGAAGTTTGAACATTCTGCTCTTCTACAAGGTCCTTATTGAAGTATATTTGGCGGGAATTTTCAACAAACTGAACGCTTGTGACACTACCGTCTTGTATACCATCAACAAAATGTGAATATGGAACATCGATGTACTGTGAGCTGGGTAGCTTTTGAATCCCGAGAGAGCATAGAGTGACTGCAACGCAAAAGGAAGCTCCAACCAAAACTGCATACAGCGTTGTGCTTGTATTCTTTTCGGTGTTTCTTCTTTTCAACTGTTTCTCTGTCCAAATTGAGTTGCAGAACAAGAATAAATGATATCAGTGAACAATTGTTGGATTTATCCTGTATTAAAAACGACAAAATAATCAAGTTTTGGGTTGACATATCTAATCCGTATAAAAAAGAACATGTCGTGTTTGAGTTGACCTCTTTAATAAAACGGGTCGTGTTCGTTTTGACTTGTTCAACCAGCTTAGTTAAACAGCTCAACCCACTAACCCATTTATGACTCGTGTAACCCATTTTTTACAACCCAATCTTGACTATAAGCTGCCAAGCCATTTGACACGTTTAGAAAAAAATAGGTTAAACAGGTCAGATTCAGGTTACATATTTTTAAGTGTGTGCAGGTTAGAGTTGATATTTTTGACACGAATAAAAATATAAGTTTTGTTCGGGTTGAACAATTCAACCAGCCAACCCAACACAATTGGCACCCCATGATTAAAGCCAAAGAATCCGTTTACAATCAGTCATAGCCAAACGGCCATCAACAACCAGCCAACCATTGCTAGACATAGCGCCCCACGCCAAGCGGGCAACGCCCACCAAAACGCCAACCCGGAATGGAACACCCAGCGTTGAAGGGCCATCAACGCCCAAAAGTAACGCCCACACCCAGCGGTCTTATGGAATGATACTGACAGATAACTGATGAATAAACAGAGAATGAATGAATGTTTGCATACCTTCTTTTACATCTGCTACAGTATCAGATTTCTTCCAACGACATTTGAACTTCAAAACGATATTCAAAATCAGCAATGAATCCAACAATATTATTATTGTTATTCTTATATATGAATATGATTACTAAAGTTTATTTTAGAATAAGTCTTTTAAACCCATGGCATTATAGCCTAGTGGTATATTGGGGATGGGATAAGGCTTATGACCATTAGGTCATGGGTTCGATTCCCACAAAGGGGGTTTTCCCAGATTTATTGGGTTTCCTCTTGAATTGGTGTATAGGCATTATTGCCTAGTGGAGATGGATATGATCGGGTGGTTCTGCTGGTGGCACGATAATACTCCAGTGGTCCGTCAGTGATCCAAATTTGCCGTTCAAAAAAAAGAATAAGTCTTTTAAGTTTCAACTTTACCCCCTATACTTTAAATAATATACGTATTTTAACCCATTTAGTTTCTATTTGATTTCATTTCCATCGAATAACTTACGTTCACTAACTTTAAAAATAAAAACTGAATATGCGGCTTTGTTTTAATTTTTTTCTCCACATCCTGATATAACATATTTTGGACAGAGTTGCTTTCAAAGCGAAGTGTTTTTTCAGGTATGCTGGTATAAAAACTGATAATCGTTTTTATGGTTTTCAATTAGTGTAAAACATATGTCGTTTGGGCATACTCTGACTTCTTTATTATTATTTTTTTTTGTTTCTCGCTACCATACCAAACCAAACCGATACCAATCAAATTTCCGTCAGCGAAGCGCTTGTATAAAATCACAACAACAACATCCTTAATTTATTAAAACTACTTGTCTACTTCACATACCTTATCATCCTTCTTAATCAAATCATCCGAATATGAATTAACAAGCCAATTCATGCTTCCTACAGAACCAGAACTCTCCTAAACAAACAACACAAATACATTTATTTAATAAAACATAAAACACAAACAAACAAATAACAAACACAAACCTTAACGAGAGATGACCCAGGTTTCACAGCTTTCATCGATAAACAACGACCATTAATACGATTTGGAAAACGCATGCATGAGAAAATTCTAGAGTAGTAACGGGGGGACCTATTTGATCGATATGTTATTGGTCTTATAGGTGCAATCAATGGTGAAGTAATCAACGGTGCAGGAGTCAACAACATTTTTGTATGCAAATGAGACTCGATTGGTGAATAGAATTTAGGGTTCCAGTGGAGTTAGGGTACGTACGATCGCTGGCGATGTAACAGAGTCGGCAACTACGGTTACGTGCTACGCAAGTTTCTAGAGAGTTGGTGTAGAAAGTGGTTAAATAGTGAGTAGGGCTTGGTTTAGTAATGGGCCAAGAGGATAAAATGGGCCCACTCTTTAAATTGTTTTTTATTATGTTAATAATCATTTTGGGCTCATAATTTCATCAAATTAATTTAAGGGTAAATCTATTTAAAAAAAAAAAAACTTAATATTTTCTATTAAATTGATAAAACTAGTGAAATTTCTCACGCTTCACAACAGGATTTTGGTCAGTATAAATGTGATTCTTTGTACGATACCGAGTCTTGATGTAGCAAATGAAAGAGACAAAAACTAATACTAATGCAAACACAACTCCTTTTGCAATGATTTTTTGTCGGAATGTCGAGAAAACCTAAAAAACAAATTTATATACTGTTTTGTTTAAATGTCCGGTTCCTTGCGGTAAATAAAAAAACAGTTATACTTGACTCATTCGATTCGTCAAAACTATAAGTTATAATTTAGTGGCTAAATTTCAAAAATGGTCCATTTATGGGAAAAAAAAAGAGTATGCGATTAGGTTAACTAGTTATTTTCCACCCGCGCGTTGCGGCGGGACCCAATGACTACAAAAGGCGTGTCAGCAACGGCAAACAGATACCGAATATCAAAACATAATTTTCAGTTCAGTTATTACGGTGCTAAGACGTTAAAATATGGATGAGCTCGGTACCGGTAACGGCAGCGGCAGCAAAAGTACCAATCCGGAAAATCATCGAAATTAGGTACCGGCACCGAAAATGCTCGGTACAATACGGTATGGTATTTGAAGGTAAAAATCAATAAATACACGTATGGTGCTAGACCAGTGTCGAACCGAAAGTAACGATTCTGAAAACGCCAAAAGGTGGGTACCAAATTGGTATCGAAAATGATTTGGTATAGTAAATTTAGTACCGATACGATACCGGTTCGTTTACAGGATTTGATACGATTTGCTCATCAATATTCTAAATATCCAAGTTAATTTTACATGCTACAATTCATTCATTACAGAAAAAGATAAAAAAGAAAGCAAAATAAGTTGTTGTGTATATAAAACATCATTCAAATGAAATACAGTTTACTTACTGTGTGTATGAAAAGTAATTTAAACGGTGCAATTACCTGCATTGCTACGTTGCTACAGGATTTGATGAGCTCGTTACCAACCGGTACCGAAAATACTGTTACCGAAATCCCCAAAAGTGGGTAACGGTACCGAATATACCTAGCATGGCACGGCTCGGTACCGGTCAGTACTGGTACGGCACCGGTATATGAGGGTAAAAACCGGTGAATACTTGTGCAGAACCGGTACAAAAAATACACCGCTTTGGTAAATTTGAGACCGGTACCTATACCTAATATCATTTACTCATCTCTTAATCATGTTACTCTTCATTCAATTCCAATCTAATAATTTTAAATAATTCTAATCTAATTCTAATTTTAATTTAATATTGAATCACTGTTCATTCCACTTCTTTTTTATCATATCAGTACTGGTACGGCACCGGTATATGAGGGTAAAAACCGGTGAATACTTGTGCAGAACCGGTACAAAAAATACACCGCTTTGGTAAATTTGAGACCGATACCTATACCTAATATCATTTACTCATCTCTTAATCATGTTACTCTTCATTCAATTCCAATCTAATAATTTTAAATAATTCTAATCTAATTCTAATTTTAATTTAATATTGAATCACTGTTCATTCCACTTCTTTTTTTATCATATATGAATTAGATTAAATAAAAAACACTTTTGTGCTCAATTTAAAAAGAAGAAAGGTAAAAAAAACAAACTTAGGACAACTTAAAGTTTAAAAAAGAAAAACAATAAAAAAATATTTAAATTACTATTGATTAGTTCAACTTAAAGTTTAAAAAAAAATTAAAGTACTTTATTCTTGAGAATTGGTAATTGTATATGTGTATAATGTATCATAACTAGTAAATTGCCCCACACATTGTTGTAACGTTTTGAAAAAAATGTACGTCAAAAAATAGACCAACTAAAAAGTACATAAAAATTAAGTACGAAAGCGTATTACATTTGACCCAACTCATTTCCGGAAAAAAAAATTACATCAAAATGCAGACCAACCGAAAACGTACATAATAATAAGCATAAAAACATATTATATTTGACCCGACTCTTGTCCGGGAAAAAAATTACTTCGAAGCGTAAATCAACTTGAATGTATACCCACACGTACAAAAAAATAAACACATAAAACTCAATTACAAAGTTTTTAAAGCTTAAGCGGTTGTAAGTGTCATTGCTAAAATTTAATAGCTAAAATAAAAGTATAAAAAGAAACAAAAAGACACACAAAACACAAAAAAAAAAAAAAAAAAAAAAAAAAAACTAACCATTCAAAATCATTGTTAACAAAATTTAAACAAAACAGTATATATAAATTTAACACAAAACAGTATATAACTTTTCTATACCGTCACCACCTCTTGACATTTCTCTATACCATAACTTTTCTTATATGTCTAGCTATAGATTTCAAAGATCAAAAGGATTATAAGTTTATAACACAATGAGATTGTACCCTTGTCTAATCTATTCCACTCAAGATTTTTGTTCTTGTTTAACTCGTCTTAAACTTGCTATCTTTTAACATATGTGTCGCTCAAGCCAAAATTTCCACCTTACAATGTCTCTCCACTCAAATCGACCTATAGAAATTTGAGGCAACCCTTGACATTGGGTAAAAAAAGGAAGTCGATTTGCTTCTAATTCTCAAGATAAATAAAAATAGCGGTAGAACCATCTTTTTTCTTGAACAACAATTTTTTTAATCTTTTTTTTTTGTCTGTGGGACTTGTGCTCGTTGAGAGACCTAAGAAATACTACAAAACAGTGGTTGAAACGAGAAATTTTTTTAACACACAATTTTCATTCCAATTTGCTAAGAAGCTCAAGAGGTGTGAGAGTAAAGACGCAACAAGTCTTCAATCAGTTTGAACATTATACATTATTTTTCTAGATTTTTTGAACTTATATATAATTTAGTTTAATTATAGGATAATCCTTTCTTCGGTTTTAATCCTTTTAACACATGTCCTTTAGGTGGTGTTTGGGATTCCTTCTCAAAATGACTTATTGAGTTATATGGAGCTAAAAGTCCTTTTTGAGAAGGAGAAGCTTAGCCAAACATTGTTGAGAAGTTAGGAAGATGAGAAAGCTTAGCCAAACACAAGCATAAAAAGGACTTTTCAAGGTGGTTTTTTGTCTTGAGAAGGAGAAAAGGAGAAGTCACAAATTGTGACTTCTTGAGAAGGAGAAGTCCTTCTGAGAAGGAGAAGTGAAAAAGCTTAGCCAAACACCCCCTTAGTTTAGATATAGCCCACTAGTGTGGCCATATTCCTTGTTCAAACGCCCAAAAAAGATGACTAATTAAAGCCAAGAACTTGTGATGGGGAGAAATTAATGGAACTTCTTTCGGTGTATTTCATCCTCAAAACACCATATAAATAATATGATGTACTTCATTCCAACTTCTCATTAACACAATCTCATTCATCTTGGGTTCGTTTCCTTTGCATATACATAAACAAACACCAGTCCCGTACCACGAGAAAATGAACAACCAACAGAGTGCTAGTTACAAAGCCGGTCAGGTCGAAGCCCAAGCCGAGGTTACTGAATAATCTCCCTCTATTAATCTCTTATTTTGTTTCATCATTTAAGGTGATCTATATCAATCATCAAATCATAAACATTTTAGTGATCTCCCCAATTAAATACATGGATATATCTTTTATTGAGTACTATAGAATACAGTTCATATTCTTTATTTACACTATGAGCCGAGGGTCTCTCTGGAAACAGCCTCTTTATCTCTAGGGATAGGGGTAAGGGTAACAAATGCCACATATGTTGAACCAATAACTTACACGTCATTTCCTAGTGTGCCTATACGCTTAGCGAACACAACGTTCGCATTTACTTAATTTTTCGGGGAGATAACTAAAATGTTTATATGGTGATTGTACTTTATAATATGTTATCAGGAAAAGGGTAGTCAAATGATGGACAAAGCTAGCAATGCAGCCCAGTCTGCCAAAGAATCAGTGCAACAGGTTCTAGTTCAAATAATTTTTTTTTTAATTCTTCATACTATTAAAAGTAAATTAGGACTTACCAGTATATTAATTACCACACAATAAAATTGCAGGCTGGTCAGCAAATGCAGGAAAAGGCACAGCAAGCAACTGAGGCAGTGAAGGATGCAACTGGAATGAACAAATGAACGAAAATAAATTTTCTTTCTTTTTTTTAATGTGTGTTTGGCAATATTTTATTTGCTATTTTTGTTTCATAATCGTTTGACGAAAAAAAAAAACCTCGATGTATCAGATTATTTAACATCTTTATTCGAATAAAAATAAATAAACTAGTCTAAGGGTGCTAGTTTAGCACCTTAAACTAATTTTTTTTTAACGGCAAGGAACGACGTGCCAACCACCGTGACATCGGGCGCTGTGGCCAAGGTCGACTACTCGACCGCCACCAGCCCTTTGGTTCTCCAAGATGCGGAGAAACCCGACCTCCACCCGCCCGAAGGCACGACAGTGGAATAATCGATAAAATCTCGCCTCCCATCCAAAACGAACCGGCGCCACCCACTCCACATTTCACCTGGATGCCACGGAAAATAATAGAGAGAGTGGGAGTCAAAGCTGGGTCACAAGAAAAACCAAGTCTTTCCCCAACCAACCACTCCATCAATACCTCATGGCAGCACCTTAAACTATGTTGGTTGTGATTACATGATGCTTTAATTTCTTGTAAATTTTCAGTTTTTAAGTTATATTTGTTTGTTCAAATGCAATACTAACATTCATTAACTTGGCATAATATAATAAATTAGTTTGCTATTATAATTTGTGTTGAAAATATGAACAACTTGAATAAAGCCCCGTCACGGTAACTATTCAACAAAATAAACAAAGCACAATTGAATACAACACATTCTAACATTGATTCTTAACATAAATCATGGTTGTAAAACAAGGTCTTCAAGGCTAATTAAGTACTCCCCGAGTAGTCGCTATAAGGTAAGCTGCCAAGGCTACTTTCTTCAACTCCGCCTAATTACTCGGAATCGATCAAACGTGGTCAGCATCGGCCAAAACTGGATCTAGTAGGTCAACTCGGACCGAGTTTGACTTAAAAATAAAATAAAACATAATTAACATGCCTATCATATTAAAGAATAAATACCATCTTCACGTATTTTGTTATAAAATTAGTAAATTTATGTTATTTGACATATATTTAATTTCCAAAAACTAATTTCTTTATAATTCAACATGTTCGAGTACTTCCCGTGTACTCTCCGCCTAGGCCGAGTACTCTCAACTCCCCGGTTAACCGACTAAGGAACGCCTAGCGACTTTTCCAACCATGACATGAATATTACAAAATTTACAATGTTTAAAGGGACTAACATATATAATCCTATTACTTTTTCTACGTTATTAGGTAATTTGAAGCTAGGCATGTTTTTCACGAATTTTACTAACTCGCTCAGGTAGCTCGTTAAGCTTCTCGCCAGTTCTTGGTTATCCGATGGTCCGAGTTCACCACATAGTCTAGAACACACTTTAGCTGTTCAAATACGTTCATCTCGTTGTTGGAAATTGGAAGGAGACATTACAAACCTATAAATTTACATATAAATTAGGCTCCATTTTCAATGAAACAACAACAAACCAAGCATGGCCCACATTTCACACCCGTTATTGCTTTGGCTGGGGTTCAGTAGTTCCCCCCCCCCCCCCCCCTCGCACCGGCGGTATGGAGGGGGGCGCTATTGTTTGAAAATCATTGAGGTAGCATGCGGGTAGTGCCCCATTTTGTGTAGCCTAATAATCATATTTTCAGCTAACTATTTTACTATCGCTACAACGAAAGAAAGTCAACATGGTCCAAACTAACCCGCCTGTCATCATGTAGAGTACCAAAACTAAACGACCTATCATCATATAGTTAGGTTACTCAGTTATGTTACCTTAAAATAATTTTTTGAAAAGTTGGTTGCGTTAATTGAAAATAACTTTTGAAACTGTAAATGTTACTTGGTTATAAAATTTACAAATCACATTTTCGTCATCAAACTCCACGAATGCAAAGTAGAGACGTGAATGTGAAACACCACACACTCGAAAGTTCTGAATGTTAACTATAACATAAAATTAGGGTCATCAAATTAGGGTTTTAAAGGGAGATGTTGTTGTTGCTGTTGCAACCTCTCGAACATGAGAATCAGAAATGTTATTGTTTTGTTCGTGACATGGCGATGATAACAACACAAGAAATAATAAGAAGCGTCGTTTTACGTTCTATAAGGCTAAAAGGTGTGGGGATCATGGTTGAGACCAGTGGCGGACCCAGGAATTTTTCCGTGGGGGTGCGGAACATTTATAAAAATTTTGGGCCCCAAGGTATATAAATAAAAAATCGGTTGGTATCGGGTCGGTTCGGGTCGAGTCGGGTCATATAAAACAAAAGAACTAAATTTATATAATCATCAAAAACACGTCAAACATTGTTACAAACATAATTAAAACGTCATCCTACGGGTTTTCATTTTTTTGAAATCTATTCAAAACATCATCTAAACCTACTTTCTTAAGCAACTCTTTCTCTATATAACATATATACAACCTTCACTTAAATTCTCATCGCCAATCCGATTACGCAAGTATGCACATCAACGAATCCGGAAGACGTATCAACTTTCCTCTTGAGAAATCGCACCATAACGTCCCTGATCATTGTTCCTATCGGCTATCACAAACAAATTGATCTATAAGTTCATGGTTCCATAACATATTACATAATGTTTCAACTATTCAAGCCCTAAATATCATAATGTAAATCACCATAAGAATCATCTAAACAACATATACACCATAAAAAAAAAGCCAAACGTTCTTCACTAAAAGAAAGCCAAACATACTGTGGTATGCGGCTATAGAAAATAAAAGGCAAAATATCATCACTAACAAAATATAACCCACCATAACATAATGAAAACAAAACGAAGCACATGTCTACTATGGTTAGTATGCGGCTATAATAGGCTGCTGGAGGTGGATAATATCAACCAAAAATCATCAAAAATAACAAAGAAACTTACCCGTGTTTGATCAGCGGTGGTATGGTGGCTGATTACGGTGGTATGCGGCTGCTGACTGTTCATTGTTGTCGCTGTTGATGTTCTGATCGCTAGTGTGCAAGGACGATAAAGAGAGCAGGATAGAATATGTAAGGGTTTTGGGCTTGTTTATTTTATTTTAGTTTGAAATATTGTTGTTTGTTAGGTTTGTTTATTGGGCTAAGACTTAGTAGTGGGCTAGTTAAATGTATTGGTATTTGGGTTTAGTTATTTAGGTATTAAAAGTAATATAATTTAGGTAGTATTTTTTATAAAATAAGAGTTTACTAAAGAATATTTTTAAAATATAAATTGATAATATTTTTTACCTAAAGGGTGCGGACGGAAAATTCCATGGGGTGCGGACGAAAAATTCCAAGGGGTGCGGACGGGATTTTCCACGGAAGTTAGCACTAAATTTTTTTTTCCCGGGGGTGCGCCCGCCCACCTTGGGCTGGGCTTAGGTCCGCCCTTGGTTGAGACATGGCGAGGATAACAACACAAGAAAGAATGAGAAATTAAGAACCATGTTCCTCCTTTCCATTTTTCAAGAAATCATTTCCTTTTTTCTTTAGACAAAGATAAATTAAAATAAATAAGGGGATAGTGGTTTAGGTCATGACCACACCCCTAAGGTATTGGTTTTGGATGGTGGATTAGAGGTGGTTAACATGACATTTGACATGAAGGGTCATGGTGGTGATAAGGGTAATGACCACATTCTATAGTCTAATAAAAACCAACAGTTTTAAAAATAAGTATGTGTGCAACTAGTCAAATAAAAATAAATATACACTAAAATAACTGTTTTATATTTTAGATTTAATAAACTTAAAAAAAGAATTTTGTAGAAAAAGTGTAAAAACCAATATAAACAAATTACGTATTATTTATATTTTAGATTAAATAAACTTAAAAAAAAGAATTTTGTAGAAAAAGTGTAAAAACCAATATAAGGATTAAATAGGAAGTTTCATCTTGCTAGGAAGGATAGGAAGTTATCTTAGGTGTTGTTTGTTTTTTCAGAGGTAAAATGTCTGCAGTCTGCGGACCACATCTGCAGACATCTGTAGCAGAAGAGGTGGACCAAACATCTGCAGTCTGCAAGAAGAAGACTGTTTTTTTTACCATAATCTCTTGTCTCTCTTCTACATCTCTCTCCACCACCCAAAAAATCATGAACCCAAATCAAACAAATAGAACCCTACTATGTCTTATCTTTTATATTTCACACCATATCAAAGCCATGAATCAGATCAAACAAAGTAATCTAACAGCTCTTAACGTTAAACCAACGAATCAAATAAGAAATTAGTACTGAACAAGACATAATCACGTACCTCAAGGTGGAGATGAGGGCTTCGTCGGAGATGAAGATGGAGATCGATGGCGTACCTGAAGGTGGAGATGAGGGCTTCGTCGGAGATAAAGATGGAGATCGACGGCGATGGAGGTGGAGATCGATGTGTCGGCTGGATGGAGGTGGAGCTCGATGTGTCGGAGATGAAGATGGAGATCGACGGCGATGGAGGTGGAGATCGATGTGTCGGCTGGATGGAGGTGGAGCTCGATGTGTCAGAGATGAAGATGGGGATCGACGACGATGGAGGTGGAGATTGATGTGTCGGCTGGATTGCTAGGGTTATGAGATTTGTTTTCTTTTGAAAGAGCAAAGAAGAGAAGAAGAGGATAGAAGATCCTTGAAGACTTTGGTCCACATCTGCCTGAGGAAGTGGTGTTGAAGACTTTTTTTAGTGGAAGCACTTCAAGAAAACAAACACACTGCAGACTTAAACGTCTGTGCGTGGTCTGCGTGGGGCAAACATAAGAGGTTCTGAAGTGCTTTTGACAAAAAACAAACACCACCTTAGCCTTACACGTGGCAAGGTAGAAAAATAAGGAGAAAGGGTATTTTGGTCCAACCCTCGTCTTCTTCATCCATTTAAATCCCACCATCACTTCTTCTCTACCATTTCTTCTTTACTGTAACCCCCACCAACAACCACCCCTTTCCATCCCTCTGTAACACAAACCAACCCCTCTCACAACCACCAGTTCCACAACCCTCAACTATCAACACCACCACCATAACCCACCAGTATTGTCGTAACCTGTGACGTCACCACCATCGTCTCCGTTACCGGACACCATTTCTGATTCTCACAACCATCATCATCGCCGTCACCGTGTTCACCTCGTCGCTGCAACTTAGCATTAGAACACAACACCACTGATTGAAGCAGATGAAAGGATTTAGTGTTTTTTTAAATCGGAAAATAATTGCGGTGTTGATTCATGCTTGTTTTGAGGATTAAATGGTTTGTTTGTTTGTTTGGATTTTATCTTTTGTAAATTCATTTTGGACGTGATTTGATAAAACGCAATAAAGTGGATGAAATTTCTTTTGTTGCGTTTTATTCTTTATACTCTGCCTTTTGTTTGGTTAGAAAATTAAAGTGTTTTTAGTCTATTGCGTTTTAGGAAAAAACACATTTTAAAGTGTTTTTTGGTCCATTGCATTTTAGAAAAAACACATTTTGAAGTGTTTTCAGTCCATAGTGATTTAGGTAAAACACATTTTTATGTGTTTTTAGTCATTGCGTTTTAGAAAAAACACTTTCTTTTGTGTTTTTAGTCCATTGTGGTTTAGAAAAAATCATTCTTTTGTGTTTTTTGTCCATTGCTTTAAGAGAGAACATTTTCTTTTGTGTTTTTTGTCCATTTCGTTTTAGAAATAAGACATTTCTTTGTGTTTTCTGGCCATTGCGTTTTAGAAAAACACATTTTTGAAGTGTTTTTTTATGCATTGCGTTTTAGGTAAAACACATTTTTATGTGTTTTCAGTCCATTGCGTTTTAGAAAAAAAAAACATTTCTTTGTGTTTTCTGGCCATTGCGTTTTAGAAATAAGATTTTTTTTGTGTTTTTTTTTGTGCAATGCGTTTTATAAAAAAATCATTTTTACGTTTTTTATCCATTGCGTTTTACGCAACTAGGTTTTCAAAAAAAAAATTCGAAAATATAGCAATAGTATACTAGTTTTAAAGATAAAAAAATGCTCGTTTTTTGGTGTAATTTTTATAAAAAAATAATGTCGTATGAAAAAGTTATTAACGTTTAAAAAATGGGAGGGGAATTTGAGGAGAGAGAAACTATTGTCCTGGATTGACTAGAATGCCCTTACACAAACCCATGCGCCTTTTGTAACACCCCAAAACCCGAATGTTTATATTCGGCAAATGTTCTGATATGGTACATCAAGAAATAAATAACTAGGCTACTTAACCTAGTTAAGAATATAGTAGAAACAATTGAGAGATGAAAGTTGAGCCAAATATGTTTAATTAATAAAAACAAGGGGCTAAAGTGGGTTAAAATGAAAGTTGAATTAATATATGAAATTACACACACAAACACACACGATCGTGTGTTCTAGAGAGAGCATGAGCTCTCATGAAGCCAAAACCCTAACTTCATCTAATCCATCAAATTGGATGGCTAAACGAAGCTCAAATTCATAACCGAGCATGGATTAATGATCACCTTCACAAGGGGATCGTAAGGTATGTCTTAAAAGTTAGATTGGTAATCTTTCACGAAGTGGGTTATGATGTAAATTGCGAATTTGTATGAAATTGAGAACGGGTGTGTGTTAGAATCATCATATAGAACATGGATTATGCATGGTTTAGGTTAATTTGATGTTTAATGGTGAAACCCGTTTGTTATGGTGAAGATGATGACATGGGTAAATCATCTATGTCTAAATTCTTGCTTAATATTGATGTATTTTGATATGTATGGTAGATTCTTGTTAGAGGAATTGAAAGAAATGTGATACTAGTATGTTTGATGTTATGCATGAATGATCCATGTTGATTAGAAGGTTAATTTGATGATTTATGCTTGAGTTTAGAAGAATATGCATGAATTGGTTGTACACTATGCTTAGGAGGTAGTAAACACGCCAAGTGTATGATGAAATGTATATAGTGTTGTCCGTATAGGCTATTATGATGTTACGGGTATATAATGATAAGTCGAAAGTTAAATTTAATGAACCGTTGACCCCTAAAAGTCAACTGTGTATAAGAAGAATGGTTAGACGTGTTGTCATAATTGTAATATTAAAGTAAGTTATACGGTGCGTGTTAGACGTATGTGTGTTTAATGCGACGACATGATGGATTACATGAGTTGGAAATGATATGAATTTGGTTACATGTATTATGCTTGTTAGAAGTGACTAATGAAAGTCAAATGTGAATTATGCGATCGACATGATCGTTAACATGTACAATTGTGTATGCTAATAAGAATGTGATTTCGATGACATGGAAGTATAGGAATCATGTCGAGACGGAATCAAGCACGGAAGGCTAACGGGTCAAGAAGTGGCGAGGAAACGGATATGAACAAGGATGCATGAGGTAAGTGATTTCCGTAATCACTTCTTAGTTGTTTATGTAAAGTTATGTGTTACTTTATTAAGTATGATAATTGAGGTCAAATAGGAATGAGTTGTATGAAATCGATGAATTTCGCTAAGGAAATCAAATGGGTCAAAACAAGGTTTTATTGCATACCGGAAAGGTTGCATAAGTAACGACTTCGGTATGATAACCGGGTAATGGATAAAATTGTACGTAAGCATGCTAATCGAGAAACGGTGACGCGGGTTAATGGGCAAGAGGTTCGGTAGTAAATCATAAGTAAATGAATAAACAATTTCATAGATGGAAATTGTACTATTTAATGTTCAATTACGTAATAATGAATGAATTTAACGAATACCGGGTATCGGGTGCGTAAACCCCAAGTACGACACTCCGGATAGTGTAAAAGTATTATGGTCACAAGGTTCATGTAAGTTTTGGGTTAAAAGGAATGAGTTATTTGATAAAAACATGAACGGGTCGAATAAATCGTAAATTAATAATAAGTCGATAGTGCGTAAGATAAGAATTTCCTTAATCCGGATATGTGATTTCAAGTTCACATGATAGAATGTCAAATTACGAGCATGTAGGAAGAAACGGGAGGTTAAACGGGTAAACGGTTCAAAAGTTATGTGCGTTTTAGTGCGTTCGGACGACGAAACGGATCTGCAGAAAAATTGAGAAACCAGGGGCCGTCGCCGACGCCATGTGTAAATGTTGTTTTTCTCCGACGCCCTAATACACTGTCTACGCAAAGTTGACCGACGCGAGGAAGAGCACGGTCGTGCGTTTGGGCCGCATGGTCGTGCGATTCCGAGTAAATCATTGCACTGGCTTGTGCACTGCCAGTGCTCCCGACGTCGTAGGTTCCGCACGGTCGTGCGGTTGGGACGCACGACCATGCGTCAGCTGCAAGTTCACCCGAATTGTGCAGAATTCATCTGAAATCAGTCCCGCAACCTATAAGGATCCCCAAAATGTATTCTAAACTCATTGTAGAGTGTGTATAAGATGCGATGAGCGTGTACGCAAGCATAAAATGGAACGAAATAAGTATAGAGGCATATGTAAGTATAAGTATGGATTTACCTACATGATTAGTAAAAGGGAATCCATGGGCAAACGAGTCTAGGAATGTATGTATGTGAGTAGGTATGTATGTATGTATGTAGTTATGTATGTAAGTATGTATGTGAGTAGGTATGTATGTATGTAGTTATGTAAGTACGTATGTGAAGAGGTAATCATGTATGTATGTAAGTAGATGCGTATGTAAGTAGATGCGTATGCAAGCAAGTAAAGGTATGTATGTACGTAGTTATGTATGTATTGTATACGTGGATTCAATACATTTAAGTATTGACGTTATTAACAATGTGCCTCGAGAATGAAATGTAATGAAGGTACATTATTGAAGTTTCGCCAAGGATTAGACACCCGGATGGAATGATTAAATCTAGAAAGATAACGGGATGGAAAGTATATGTGGATAGAACATAACGAGACAACATGATTAAGAATCTTGTTTGTATATAATATATGCTAATGTTGCGAATGTATGTGGTGGGTGTAGGTTGTACGAATCACAGATTATCATCACGAGGAGTAGCGATCAAAGACCGAGTCACAAGATAGATTGTACGGGAATTCTTGAGTATGTAATTTGATAAACATAAGTTATGCTTTTATTTATTAAATGAGTACGAAGGATGCATATATTGTAAAAGAGTTATTTTAAAATGAACATCCAAGTAAGTCAAAACGTTTATAATGAAAGAAATTTTATGGTACGTATTTCCGCTGCGTCTTTTCAGTTAAAGCGTGTTAGGGTCTTACAAGTTGGTATCAGAGCCCTGGTTTGAGGGAAATCAAGTATGATGAGATAAATACTTGAACTCAAACCTGTGTGCTCTTGTGACAAGGAACCCGTACAATCCGAGACTCGATTAAGATCTAAAGGTAGAAGTAAGGGTAAGTATGTGCTTAAGTATGTGTTTGAAGAAAACTAACAGTATGTTATGTGTAAGGTAAACTTAATTTCTTGAAAGGGGTGATCCGTGAATGCGGTCTAGAACCGGCATCAAGGCATGTAGGAAGACAAATTGGCCCAGGTATGTAAATTTAACATGTGGGCGCATGTAATGGTATAATCTGGCAAGTGAAATAAGACTTTAAATGAAATATAATGATGAAATGGTAAGGAAGTTTTGAAAATGTTACACGTGCCGAAACTAAATTCTTCATAAATAAGGTGGCGATTACACGAAGACACGAAACTAGTATGTGGATTGGGTACCTGGCCAGTACACAAGAAGCATATGACGTTCGTGAGACCGTGATAATTGTTACAGGTATGTCCGTTAGAATTAGGTAGTAGGTGGACGTGAGGGTGAAAAGAAATGTAAGACTTTCAGGAATGAAAGTATGAATGATATGTTAGAATCCGCGAGACGGATCCGAAACATGACAGAAATGAAAGTACGAATGATATGTTAGGATTCGCGAGACGGATTCGAAACATGAAAAATTGAAAGCATGAATGATATGTTAGAATCCACGAGAAGGATTCGAAACATGAAAGGAATGAAAGTATGAATCATAGGTTAGGAACCGCGTGGCGGGTTCGAAACATAATGAATGATAAGAATGAAAAGATTCGAATGTGTAGATAATTACAGATTAAGCAATTAAACATTCCTTAAAAAGCGAATATTATCCAAGTTATGTCTTAAACTTATCTATATTTATATACACAAATATGTTTGTGTGCAAGAATGGTTAAAGAGACGAATGAGTTATGCGGGTCAAATGGTAACTGCCATTTAAACTCGATATATTTAATGTTTTGATTTGTAAGTTTTATACTTATAGGCGAGCATAATGTTTGGCACGCAAACTTAAATTTTGACGAAAGAAAGAAGTTTTGAACATGTTATGTGTTAGATGCGTCTTAGGAGTCGTAATGGATGACGGGCTACGACCCGGACAATAATTTAAGTATGATTGGGAAAGGTAAGTTTTGGCAAGAGTACTGAATTGATGTAATGAATGTCTTGGCAAGTAAGCATGAATGGAAAGAAGTAAGAACGTGTACTTTAATACATCTACGATAAATAAGAAATGCCAGATTGACCTCGAAAAGTCAAACTGTAAAGGTTGACGAAATAAGTAACTAGAATAAAAGAATTGCATGTAAGGGATGAAATGTGGAATGTGTTATAGCATGTATGTAGGAAGAAGTAAAAGGATTATAGGTGGGTAATCATCTAGTATAATGAATGTTGAATGAAAGGTGCTAACCGCCGATTTTGAAGATGTTAATGGTGGAATTCTGAAAGTGATGAAACCAATCGAATTGGTGAAAGAATGTGCACGAGTGCAAGCCAAGATGAATGAAAGCTGGCCTGGTACGGTTAGTACTTGTGAAGGTGTGGATCGATCTGGTTTACGGATCGCTGAAGTATGATATGAAATCGAGGTAGGTAAAATGCTTTAACTCATGACCGGATAGATATGAATTAGTAAATTGAAAACGACTTACGAGATGAATGATAAAATAGGTATGGTATGGTAAGGAATGTTTGACTTTTAATAGATGATGTAAGAAGAAAACTACGTCATTAAGAACTAAATCTTAGAGGTTTTGAGTGAAAATTTCGGGTTTTGGTTAAACTCTCGCCTAATGAACTTACATGACACGTCTGTTTATGCAAATTAAGTAATGCATGAATGAGAGGAATAGGAATGTAGAATGAATGAGGTGAGTTAAAGATAACGTAAGGGTATGTATGGTACAAATAACTACAGGAAATGTAGTATGATATTAATTTTGGAGTTAAGCACGTATACGTGACCATAAAATAGTAACTTCGTTGCGATAACAAAACGATAATTAAATGTTATGTAATATATGTATAGAATGTAATGTTAAAGGATGAGATGAAGGTATTAGATCCGTTTTAAATGGATCATATGAATGTAAGCATTATTATAAGTTTAAATAAATATGTATATTGATCAGTTACTAACGGGTTGAGGAAATAAGAATGTTATGTGAAAGCATGCCATGGAAAGTATAGACTGGTTAAGAAGAAGTCAATTGTACGAATAATTATGAAATGAGATCGGATGGTTGTTTATAATTATGATGCAACTATGAAGTCAGACATAGATATGTGTGTGTAAGAGGAAATGAGATAGGTTTCAGGGACAAAACCTTATTTAAGGGGGGTAGACTTGTAACACCCCAAAACCCGAATGTTTATATTCGGCAAATGTTCTGATATGGTACATCAAGAAATAAATAACTAGGCTACTTAACCTAGTTAAGAATATAGTAGAAACAATTAAGAGATGAAAGTTGAGCCAAATATGTTTAATTAATAAACACAAGGGACTAAAGTGGGTTAAAATGAAAGTTGAATTAATATATGAAATTACACACACAAACACACACGATCGTGTGTTCTAGAGAGAGCATGAGCTCTCATGAAGCCAAAACCCTAACTTCATCTAATCCATCAAATTGGATGGCTAAACGAAGCTCAAATTCATAACCGAGCATGGATTAATGATCACCTTCACAAGGGGATCGTAAGGTATGACTTAAAAGTTAGATTGGTGATCTTTCACGAAGTGGGTTATGATGTAAATTGCGAATTTGTATGAAATTGAGAACGGGTGTGTGTTAGAATCATCATATAGAACATGGATTATGCATGGTTTAGGTTAATTTGATGTTTAATGGTGAAACCCGTTTGTTATGGTGAAGATGATGACATGGGTAAATCATCTATGTCTAAATTCTTGCTTAATATTGATGTATTTTGATATGTATGGTAGATTCTTGTTAGAGGAATTGAAAGAAATATGATACTAGTATGTTTGATGTTATGCATGAATGATCCATGTTGATTAGAAGGATAATTTGATGATTTATGTATGAGTTTAGAAGAATATGCATGAATTGGTTGTACACTATGCTTAGGAGGTAGTAAACACGCCAAGTGTATGATGAAATGTATATAGTGTTGTCCGTATAGGCTATTATGATGTTACGGGTATATAATGATAAGTCGAAAGTTAAATTAAATGAACCGTTGACCTCTAAATGTCAACTGTGTATAAGAAGAATGGTTAGACATGTTGTCATAATTGTAAGATTAAAGTAAGTTATACGGTGCGTGTTAGACGTATGTGTGTTTAATGCGATGACAAGATGGATTACACGAGTTGGAAATGATATGAATTTGGTTACATGTATTATGCTTGTTAGAAGTGACTAATGAAAGTCAAATGTGAATTATGCGATCGACATGATCGTTAACATGTACAATTGTGTATGCTAATAAGAATGTGATTTCGATGACATGGAAGTATAGGAATCATGTCGAGACGGAATCAAGCACAGAAGGCTAACGGGTCAAGAAGTGGCGAGGAAACGGATATGAACACGGATGCATGAGGTAAGTGATTTCCGTAATCACTTCTTAGTTGTTTATGTAAAGTTATTTGCGACATAATTAAGTATCATAATTGAGGTCAAATAGGAATGAGTTGTATGAAATCGATGAATTTCGCTAAGTAAATCAAATGGGTCAAAACGAGGTTTTATTACATACCGGAATGGTTGCATAAGTAAGGACTTCGGTATGATAACCGGGTAATGGATAAAATTGTACGTAAGCATGCTAACCGAGAAACGGTGACGCGGGTTAATGGGCAAGAGGTTCGGTAGTAAATCATGAGTAAATGAATAAACAATTTCATAGATGGAAATTGTACTATTTAATGTTCAATTACGTAATAATGAATGAATTTAACGAATACCGGGTATCGGGTGCGTAAACCCCAAGTACGACACTCCGGATAGTGTAAAAGTATTATGGTCACAAGGTTCACGTAAGTTTTGGGTTAAAAGGAATGAGTTATTTGATAAAAACATGAACGGGTCGAATAAATTGTAAATGAATAATAAGTCGATAGTGCGTAAGATAAGAATTTCCTAAATCCGGATATGGGATTTCAAGTTCACATGATAGAATGTCAAATTACGAGCATGTAGGAAGAAACGGGAGGTTAAACGGGTAAACGGTTCAAAAGTTATGCGTGTTTTAGTGCGTTTGGACGACGAAACGAATCTGCAGAAAAATGGAGAAACCAGGGGCCGTCCCCGACGCCATGTGTAAATGTTGTTTTTCTTCGACGCCCTAATACACTGTCTACGCGATGTTGACCGACGCGAGGAAGCGCACGGTCGTGCGTTTGGGCCGCATGGTCGTGCAATTCCGAGTAAATCATTGCACTGGCTTGTGCACTGCCAGTGCTCCCGACGTCGTAGGTTCCGCACGGTCGTGCGGTTGGGACGCACGACCATGCGTCAGCTGCAAGTTCACCCGAATGTGCAGAATTCATCTGAAATCAGTCTCGTAACCTATAAGGAGCCCCAAAATGTATTCTAAACTCATTGTAGAGTGTGTATGAGATGCGATGAGCGTGTACGCAAGCATAAAATGGAACGAAATAAGTATAGAGGCATATGTAAGTATAAGTGTGGATTTACCTACATGATTAGTAAAAGGGAATCCATGGGCAAACGCGTCTAGGAATGTATGTATGTGAGTAGGTATGTATGTATGTAGTTATGTATGTAAGTATGTATGTGAGTAGGTATATATGTATGTATGTATGTATGTATGTATGTATGTATGTATGTAAGTAAGTACGTATGTGAAGAGGTAATCATGTATGTATGTAAGTAGATGCGTATGTAAGCAAGTAAAGGTATGTATGTATGTACGTAGTTATGTATGTATTGTATACGTGGATTCAATACATTTAAGTATTAACGTTATTAACAATGTGCCTCGAGAATGAAATGTAATGCAGGTACATTATTGAAGTTTCGCCAAGGATTCAGAATCGTTCAAAAATCATTTCTCAATCTCAATTTCTGATATTAGGCAATATAAGCGGGTATTATACCCCCCTAAATAGCGAAGTTCTGCTCCGTTGTAAGTATTATAACCCCTGGATACGTATTAGATACGCTGCCCGATTGATCTAGGGTTCCGTAACGGCTGTCATGGTTCTGCCCGACGTAGTCGTTGGAATGCCGTCTCGGGGAGGGTATTACTAATGTTAAAATGGGTTATTATACTAACGCGTGTGCATTTGTGTAAATTTTAGATTGTCACCAGGAAACCCTTACGGAAAATCTAAGACAGCAATGTGAGTTGATCCGCTTTTTGTTAACTGTTTTTACAAAACCTCATTTAATTAATTATAACTTGAGCAGTTATTGAGTATTTGTAAGAATACAATTATCATGAGTATGTTGGGGTTTTGTATACAAAATTTGTTACCACCTGGTCAAGGAGTAACATTTCCACAATTCGGGTTTGACAGTAACATGGATGTTAATTGTTATATCTTGGAAACAAATGTAATTGCTGGATCGCCCTCAATACTGTACACTGTGACTTTTTATTTAAACTTGATTAAACTGGGATTCACTCACCAGTATTTTCCACTGACAAATGTTTTTAAAACGCGTTTCAGGTAACAAAATGTGAAAGCTAAATAGAAGCCAGCTGGACAACACTAAAGGCTTGGAAAAGTGGCAATAAAGTTACCTAAAAATAAAATAGATGTTTTTATTAAATAAATATGATTTATTCCTATGAAAACGCATGTACTATGAACTTGGGTTTACCCCATTTGTTTAATGTTATGAAAATGTGGTATTTTACTCTGATCAAATATTTCCTAACTACGGTCCTGATGAAAAATTCCGCTGCCAAATTAGACAATACGAGATACCACCAACACTGGCTCGCGGCCGCCCGTTCCCTGGGATTAGGGATCGGGGGTTGCGACAGGAGGTGGTATCAGAGCTAAGCCACTGATTCAGCTACAGAGGTGTTCTGCTGACATCAAAATGTAAAGTGTTAGGAAATAAATTACGGAAATACGTGCATAACTGTATTTAATTGTTGTGTGTTATTTGACTATCTGTTAGTTTACAGTATGAGCGACCAAGGAC
Organism: Helianthus tuberosus; assembly: GCA_030545235.1. Taxonomy (NCBI): domain Eukaryota; kingdom Viridiplantae; phylum Streptophyta; class Magnoliopsida; order Asterales; family Asteraceae; genus Helianthus; species Helianthus tuberosus. Next base: position 165,795,984 of record CM060399.1, on the reverse strand, counting down.
CATCTGACGCGTACCGTCAATTGTCTGGTTCGCCTAGAAGCGAGGGCACTTCCTCTTCTCAGCCTGCCCTCTCAGGGTACTCTGCTGATACGGAAGAAGGAATCTTTGTGTTTAAGGCTCAGTCAGAAGAGCCATTTCCTTAGAAAAAGAGGGGATTGTTCAGTCGAGGGGCACACGAGCGTAGAAAACGTATGAAAAAGTTACAAGACTAGAGGGTACTAGCAGCAGCCAAGAGAGAGACAGATGCCTATGCCCAGGATATGATAAATAGGGGTATATGTAACATCCCGAAAATACAAAACTTTATATTAGAATTATAAAGTTTAAATAAACAAGAATTTATCTAACTAGGAAATTATAACCTAGTTAACTATAAGTCTATGAATAACTAGAATTAAGGCTAAAAATTACCAAACTATAAGTTAAATAAAAGTAGAAGGGCCAATATTGTTAAAATTAAAACTATTGTTATTAGTTTTGATTAAAAACAAACCAAACACCCCATTAGAGGGGGTCTGGTCGATCAAGAACCACAGGGGGCGACACCCACACTTCCACAACCCTAACTTCTACTAAACTCTCAAATTGAAGGCTCAAATCATGTTGTAATCTAAATCTGAACATAGAATCGTGATCACCTCGTCAAGGAGATCATAAGGTATGTCAAATTAGGTTGTTTTGATTCAACTCAAATTCTTGCATGTGATTGAAATCGAAGGTTGAGCTTGATTATGTGATATAAAACATGAAATTGGAAGTAATGTGAGGTCTAGGGACAAACCCTAGATGATTTCTTGTCAAAACCTTGCATGTTAGTTGTAAGGATCAAAATCACTATAGTGGGTGATTAATAAGATAGTAGAACTTGAAAAACACTAGGATTAAGACTCTTGTTCTGGTGTAAACTGAAATTGTGAGATAATCTCTAAAATCATTGATGTTAAAATATGGGTATATTGGCTATTTGAAGTTAATTTGGGTGGTAAATTCAAGTTGTGAACTTGGTTTAGATCATGTAGAAATTTGACCCGCAAGATGTTTGATAAAACGCCTAAATGAGGGCTAAAATGTTATAAGTTGGATGAAAACGCAGATTTGACTATGTTAAGAAATAATGCGTTAAAGCTTATAAAAGAGTTCTAAAACTTGTTATGAATTGAACTCTATAGGCAAGGAATCCGGAACGTCAAGCGGACACACCGGAGGAGATACGCGTGGAAAAGGTGTGCTTTGAAGGTGCGTGACTTTAGTCTCGTTACATTATGTAAAGATGTTAGGTTTTAGTGTATAAATGATGTCGTAGTGTAATGGATGCGTTTGATGCGTCGTTAAAGTGGCGAAGTTCACTAGACCATCAAACGGGTCAAAATAAAGAATTGAAAACAGGTTTGGCTTACCAATAAAGTGATGGTTTTCACTAGATAGCCAAACGGGTCAAAATAAAGAATTGAAATCGGGTTTGGCTTGTCAATAAAGTGATGGTCTTCACTAGATAACCAAACGGATCAAAATGAGGCTTGTAAAGGAATCAGTGGGTAGAGACTTGAAAGTTTCATACCTCGCTAGGTAATGGACGGTACCACACCAATAAAATTGGTTATGTTAATTTAAGTTTATGAACCCGTGATATCGGGTCAAACATTAAAGGTCAATAAAATGTGTCGTTTGAAACGGAATGATGTATTCCAAGAAAAAGAGCTTTCAGTTTCAAGGAAACATGAAACTATGAATAACGTAAACACACCAAGATGTACAAGCCCGGGAACTTGGGTAATGGCATCTAAAGGGTTGGAATAAGAAATTGGAAACAAACACTTATAGTTAGAATGGGTCGAATAATTGGTAGTATAGAAACTTTTAGCCATGCGATTGGTGAGTCGATTGTTGATACGATAGTTGAAATGAATATATCCGTAATAAATTTACAGACATACAGGAAAAGAAATGGCCTAAAACGGTATTCGGATTTGAGAGAAATCCACAAAATAGTTAAATGACAAATTACCAGTGTTCACCGTAAATTACGGTATCACCGTAATTTACGGTGGAGATCAAAGTGTTACGGTGAGACATTCCTGTGTTATGGCAGAACCAGAGACACTTAAGGTCTACCGTAACTTACGGTAGACACCGTAAGTTACGGTGGAACCTAGAAAATTTGTATTTTATTTGTTAATTCTCGATGTCGGAATTCGTTTATATGTAACGTATTAATGTCAAAACTAATGTTTTTAGTGTTTGACCCTAGGTATGGATGAAGTCCTCTCGGATGGTGATCAAGTACATTGTCAAGAACCGAACACGCATTTTGAAGCTTCCGCACTAAACTAAATCTTGTCTAGACTTTAATCATGATGTAAATGCTTTTGTTATTCGTGTTTGAACCCTTTAAACTAGTTGTTAGTTGACTAGTAAGGGTTAACTTTAAACTTGTTATGCACTAACTTATGTTTGTTTCGGGTACCACAACAAGTAGGTTTGGTCTTTAAACACGAAAGTTTTTTTGTAAACTCTGATTAGTATTTGTTTAATATAATTATTAATTAAATTCCGTCTAAATATTAAGGGTGTTACAAGTTGGTAATCAGAGCCCAAGGTTGTTAACAAGTGTTCGGTTCAAGCTTGATCAAACATCCGGTAAGAGTTAATTGTTCTAAAGTAGAGTTACTAAGTATAAAAAAAAGGGGAAGTAATGAATGGAAATGCATGGGAAGAGCGTGTTAACACACTCAAACCCGGAAAGTGCATTAAATAAGAACGGTAAAAACAAGTTATGAACTTGAATAAACCGAAGTAAATAAACCATACGTCATAGATGAAATGTTTAACCTTTAATGTAAACATTTCAGTTAAAGATGACGGATAAAGGTAATGATGATGCGGTGCCAAGAGTCACCGAGCAAACGAGAGAAGTGATTGCTGAGGAGGTAGGAAAAGCAATCGAAAACAGTTTGTCGGGTTTCATCGACAAAATCCAAAACACGGTATTATCAGTGGTGGAAGACAGAATCAAGAAATTAGAGGATAATACCAATTTAGCAAAGGAGAAGTCGGGAGGACGAAAATCTTGTTCTTATAAAGAGTTTATGGCGTGCAAACCGCCCATTTACAATGGGGAGGTTGACCCGATAATATGTCAGCGGTGGCTAAGCGATATGGATGGGGTATTCGAAAGGACTCATTGTGATCCAGACGACTACGTAGCCTATGGCACGGGTCAGTTAAGGGGTCAAGCGAAAGACTGGTGGGATAACAAGAAGAAAGAAATTGGAAGCGAAGCGGCTAAAGCTATGACATGGGACGAGTTTAAGACGCCGTTTCTTAAACATGACAGTCCCAAGGCAGTCATTAACAAGATTAAGGAAGAATTCATGCAGCTTCGACACAAGGGTGAATCTATTGATAAAATCACGGGAATGTTCATGGATAAGATGAAGTTTTGTGATGAATTGATAACGAATGAGGAGCAGAAAATATATTATTATTATAATATGTTGAGCGCCGAGTATAGGGAATTTATGACTCCTTCAAAGTATGAGACTCTCACCGAGATTATAAACGTTGCTCGGGAACGGGAGATAGAGTTGAAGAAACAGATTGAAAGAGGTGAAAGAAGGGCTCAGATAGTCAATCCAAGCCCAACGAAAAAGGCGCGCACAACAGAATCCTCAAAGAAACAAGAAGGGAAAGGCGGGTCATCAAACTGCAAGATATGCGGGAAGGGGCACAAAGGTGAGTGCCGGTTCAAGGACAAACCGTGTCCTATATGTGGGAAGACGGGACACACGGCTGCATTGTGCCCGGGGAAGGTGTCGGTGTGTTACAAATGCTACCAACCGGGTCACAAGAAATCTGAGTGCCCGGAGTTGATTGGAAAGAAAGATGACAAGAATACACACACTGAGACACCAAGAGCAAAGGCGAGATCTTTCCAGTTAACAGCAATGGAGGCGAAAACAGAGCCCGATGTGGTCTCAGGTATATTTACCATAAATTCAATTCCTGCACATGTGTTATTTGATACGGGTGCGAATAAATCTTTTGTTTCACATGGATTTATTCGACATCCTTCTTTTGTACTAACAAACTTGCCTATGCCATTAGAGGTAGAAATAGGTGATAACAAAATTTTCCTTGTATGTGATGTATGTCGAGATTGCAAAATAAGCATTGATGATGAAGAATATTTAATAGACTTGATCCCTATGTCAATGGGAGAATTTCAAGTAGTGGTCGGGATGGATTGGTTATCCCGACATCATGCAAAAGTGATATGTTTCCGCAAGGAGATAAAATTGACATCTCCAAGTGGGAAGCATGTTACTATCTATGGCGAAAAAGGGGGTAGTCCCGTTACGTGCTCAATACTAAAAGCTCACAAACTTATGAGGCGCGGATGTAAAGCATTCATGATATACGCAAACGAACCTGATAAAGAGACACCAACTATTGAAGACGTACCAGTGGTACGTGAATACGCTGATGTATTTCCGGACGATTTGCTGGGAGTACCGCCAAAACGGGAGGTAGAGTTCGGAATTGAATTGATTCCGGGCGTGAAACCTGTGGCTAAGGCGCCGTATCGGTTAGCACCATCAGAATTGCAAGAATTGATGTCTCAAATTCAAGAGTTGCTCGACAAGGGATTTATTCGGCCAAGTGTGTCTCCATGGGGCGCACCAGTATTATTCGTGAGAAGGAAGGACGGGAGCATGCGTATGTGCATTGATTACCGGGAGTTGAACAAACTCACGGTAAAGAATCGATATCCGCTTCCAAGAATTGATGACTTATTTGACCAATTACAAGGTGCAAGTTGGTTCTCAAAAATCGACCTCAGGTCGGGGTATCATCAGTTGAAAGTCAAAGAGGAGGATGTACCGAAAACGGCTTTCCTAACACGGTACGGACATTACGAGTTTCTCGTGATGTCCTTCGGGTTAACTAATGCACCCGCGACTTTCATGGACCTTATGAACCAGGTTTGCAAACCCATGTTAGATAAGTCAGTGATAGTGTTCATTGATGACATCTTGATATATTCAAAGAGTGAAGTAGAACACGCAAGTCATTTGCGTGAAGTGTTGGAGACGCTCAGAAGAGAGAAATTGTATGCGAAATTCTCAAAGTGTGCCTTCTGGCTACGGGAGGTGCAATTTCTGGGGCACATCATTAGTGCAAATGGGGTGTTAGTAGACCCATAGAAAATAGAAGTTGTGGCAAGATGGAATCCACCGAAAAATCCTTCAGAAATCAGAAGCTTCTTGGGGCTTGCGGGTTATTATCAGAGGTTCATGCAAGATTTCTCCAAAATCGCCATGCCATTAACCAAATTAACCCGTAAGGACGAAAAGTTTATTTGGGGTGAAGATCAGGAAAGGGCGTTTCAAACGCTCAAAGAGAAACTGACCCATGCACCGGTATTGTCATTACCGGATGGGACGGAAGATATGGTTGTTTACTCGGATGCGTCGCATTCGGGACTTGGCTGCGTTTTGATGCAGCGGGGCAAGGTTATAGCCTATGCCTCGAGGCAGCTAAAGACTCATGAGAAGAGATATCCTACCCATGACCTCGAGTTGGCAGCAATGGTGTTCGCCTTGAAAATATGGAGGCATTATTTGTGTGGGGTGAAATGCACTATCTTCACCGACCATAAAAGCTTGAAGTATTTCTTCGATCAGAAGGAATTAAATATGAGGCAGAGGCGGTGGTTAGAAACCGTCAAGGACTTTGATTGTGAAATACATTACCACCCCGGGAAGGCTAATGTAGTGGCAGACGCGTTGAGTCGAAAGACAGATTATACGCCTATTCGAGTACGATCGATGCAACTAATTGTGACATCGGGTCTGCTTGAACAAATCCGGAAATCCCAAGTTGAAGCGATAAAGGAAGAAAATGTGAAAAGGGAAAGAATAGTTGGGTAGTTAAAAGACCTGGAGGATGATAACCAAGGATTGAAAACTCGATTTGGGAGAATTTGGGTTCCAAATACGTGTGGGGCCAAGGTGCTTCTACTTGACGAGGCCCATAAATCTCATTATTCAATTCATCCGGGGGCGACCAAAATGTATAATGACTTAAAACAAAACTATTGGTGGCCCGGAATGAAATGAGATATTGTGAAGTATGTACAGAAGTGTTTGACTTGTTTACAAGTCAAAGCGGAACACCAAAAGCCATATGGTAAGTTGCAACCGTTGGATATCCCAGTTTGGAAATGGGAACAAATCACGATGGATTTGTTAACCAAATTGCCCAAAACCAATCGCGGATTTGATGCTATATGGGTAGTCGTGGATAGATTAACGAAAAGTGCTCACTTCATTCCGATTCGTGAGACTTATACATCCGAAAAGATGTCGGAGGTGTACACCAATGAAATCATAGCACGTCATGGAGTGCCGATATCCATTGTGTCAGACAGAGATACTCGGTTTACTTCTAAATTCTGGCGCGAATTCCAAGAGCAAATGGGAACTAAACTGTTCATTAGCACTGCTTACCATCCACAAACGGATGGGCAAAGTGAGAGAACAATACAAACGTTGGAAGATATGTTGCGGGCTTGCATTATCGACTTCGGGGGTAGTTGGGATGTTCATCTACCCTTGGTCGAATTTTCATATAACAACAGCTATTAATCGAGCATTAAAATGGCCCCATATGAGATGTTATATGGTAGAAAGTGTCGAACCCCGGTATGTTGGGGAGAAGTGGGTCCACGAGGACTAGCACCTACTGATATAATCCGAACTTCGAACGAGAAGATCGATATGGTCCGAACCCACCTAAAAGCGGCTCAGGATCGACAAAAGTCGTACGCGGATAAACGGAATAGACCGATTGAGTTTCAAGTGGGCGATAAGGTAATGCTGAAAGTATCGCCGTGGAAGGGAATAATACGGTTTAGAAAAAGAGGGAAGTTGAGCCCAAGATTTATTGGGCCATTCAGAATCACCGAACGGGTTGGTAAAGTAGCATATCGTCTTGAACTACCCGATGAGTTGAGTGGGATTCATAGCACATTCCACGTGTCACATCTCCGAAAATGTTTAGCAGATGAAACCGCTCGCATTCACTATGATGATATCGAGGTGGATAACAGCCTCAACTATGCAGTAAAGCCAATTGCGATATTAGATCGTAAGGAGAAGAGTTTGAGGAGCAAAGTAATTAACCAAGTGAAGGTTAAATGGGAACACAGGAAGGGTGCGGATACCACATGGGAGTCCGAAGAAGAGATGCAACGGCTCTACCCTAAACTATTTGGTACGTATTAAGGTTTCGGGGACGAAACCCTTTTTAAGGGGGGTGGACTTGTAACATCCCGAAAATACAAAACTTTATATTAGAATTATAAAGTTTAAATAAACAAGAATTTATCTAACTAGGAAATTATAACCTAGTTAACTATAAGTCTATGAATAACTAGAATTAAGGCTAAAATTTACCAAACTATAAGTTAAATAAAAGTAGAAGGGCCAATATTGTTAAAATTGAAACTATTGTTATTAGTTTTGATTAAAAACAAACCAAACACCCCATTAGAGGGGGTCTGGTCGATCAAGAACCACAGGGGGCGACACCCACACTTCCACAACCCTAACTTCTACTAAACTCTCAAATTGAAGGCTCAAATCATGTTGTAATCGAAATCTGAACATAGAATCGTGATCACCTCATCAAGGAGATCATAAGGTATGTCAAATTAGATTGTTTTGATTCAACTCAAATTCTTGCATGTGATTGAAATCGAAGGTTGAGCTTGATTATGTGATATAAAACATGAAATTGGATGTAATGTGAGGTCTAGGGACAAACCCTAGATGATTTCTTGTCAAAACCTTGCATGTTAGTTGTAAGGATCAAAATCACTATAGTGGGTGATTAATAAGATAGTAGAACTTGAAAAACACTAGGATTAAGACTCTTGTTCTGGTGTAAACTGAAATTGTGAGATAATCTCTAAAATCATTGATGTTAAAATATGGGTATATTGGCTATTTGAAGTTAATTTGGGTGGTAAATTCAAGTTGTGAACTTGGTTTAGATCATGTAGAAATTTGACCCGCAAGATGTTTGATAAAACGCCTAAATGAGGGCTAAAATGTTATAAGTTGGATGAAAATGCAGATTTGACTATGTTAAGAAATAATGCGTTAAAGCTTATGAAAGAGTTCTAAAACTTGTTATGAATTGAACTCTATAGGCAAGGAATCCGGAACGTCAATGTAACACCTTAGTTTCTGTTTAACAGTTTTACATGTAAATACCAACAATTAGATGTGTAGTTAAGACTACACATACTATAAAAATATGGATTTATTAAAACTTTTCGCAAATCAAAAGTTATTCGACATAACGTGATCAGATTCGTCGTTTAAAATTTATTACGATGCAATGTGAGGAAGCATGTATCTTTATCGTGTTCGGTCCTTCATTGAGCTTGATCGTCTTCCGGCATCCAAGAAAGTACCTACATTTCATAAACATGAAATGCTTTAGTCAAACAGGGTTTAAAACATATCTAAACGAGTCCGGAAAACAAAATTAATTAAAAATGCATTTTTGTACAGGGTCCACCGTAAATTACGGTGGATACCGTAATTTACGGTAGCCCCTGTTTACTATGTTTCCACCTTAAACCAGTATAGAACTGGCGTAACACTTTCAGGCTCCACCGTAACTTACGGTGCCCACCGTAAGTTACGGTGGCCTCTGTGACAGATTCTTCCATTTTGCCGTTTTTGACACGAAAACTTTCGTATCTTTCAATCCGCTTGTCCGTTTGACCTACCGTTTCTTCCTACGTGTTTGTAATATGATCCTCCATCATATGGAGTTAAAATCCAACATCTTACATAATAAATTTTGAGACTTCTAAGCCTTCGACTCGTTACCTTTTTACCGAAATTTAACCCGTTTATGCATTTTATCAAACAAACGTATTTGTTTGATTCCTATATCACATACACTTCTTCAAATTAATGTTATCTACCATTTTAGGTTCTAATCACAAGTTTATTACACAATTTAAACCCATTTTCGCTCGTATGCTTATTTTGACCCGTTAAGGGTATTTAAACACTTTCGAGCCTAAAATCACTTTCGATTGTTTCTAGCATTCCATCACCACATTTCTTATCCTATAATCTCCCACCACAACTGTATTTATGGTGGGTTTAATGTGGTGATCCATATATTCCAAATTTTATCCTTCAAATCATTATTTTACGGCAAAGACTCTTTATAGAGTCATTGAACCAATATTTTACATCTTTCGCTTTCCATACATATTTAAAGTATTTATTTCATCCTATTACTTATTTCCAAACAACCTTTATGGTGCGTTTGCTCAATTTCGCTTACAAGGGCGTTTTAGTCAATTTTAGTCCTTCTTTTACGACGAAGGACTTTTAGTACATGTTTGACTCAAAAATCCGACTTTTTAACTATAGCCTTGTTTAGAAACCATTATGTTTCTAAAACGTTATAATCATAACTAAATTTATTCGGTTTACCTAAAAGATAACCAAATATCTATGTTTTAACCTTGTCTAACTCTTATAGAACTCCAAATTCTACATGATGAGTTGTATCATTATACATACCTGGCTCGGATCAATATTTTGACCTGTTTCAATACCTTTCCTTAGCGACTGCTAAATGATAGCGATGTAAGCATCCATGTGCTATTTATTTCCTAAAATCATACAACTTGACAACCCATTAGTCGATATTGTCAAAGGGTGATAATTTCACCTTTTGACCCGTTTGGTCTAAATGACCAATTACCATTGTCAAATTGTCAAATTACTATTTTGCCCTTAATGGTTATTATAATTTAACTTATATGATAACCATTAAAAGTACATATTTCATACGTCATAATATGATCGAATTACCGATTTAACTCATTTTTAGCCATCACTATGTTTTCTTATCATATTTGATTATTTTGTTCCGTACGACTACACGCCGGAATACTATATCTCAATTAGGTATTTATCTTTTACGTAATTAATACGACAAAAGAATATTCTAAAATATATAACTAGTGTAAGATATACTTACCTCGCATCCGAATTACGCTTTTCCTTCATTCTCGATTCGTTTGACCCGCTTCCTTCCCCAAGCTTTCACCTAGCTTGCCAAGCGTCAAACTATCATTGTAATTGTAAGATGGTTAGGTTAGTCATAATCATTTACAACTGAACCATCGTACGCTTTTAAGTCGAATTTATCATTCGATCATACACTTGGTCGGTTTGACTTTTTAAAGTCAATCGACTTATCGACTTATTAAATGCACATTTGTTTTATTAAATTTCACTTAGGCATTTCGTCCGAACCTTTAACGAACTTCTATTTGACATACTAACTACTAGGTAACATGATTTCAAGCATCCATATCATGATCTTAACATCAATTCTTTTATATCATACTAAACCCATTTCATGAGAAGTATGATCTTGTACCCAATTTCATGCATGTTGATTCTAAGCATAGCTATATCATAAATTTTATCATAACATTAAAACCCACTTATCTAAGTGTGTTAACTCATCAAGTCCTTCAATTCATAGCATGTTATGTATGATTTTCACTTAGGGTTTCGTTCCTAAGTAAGTATACATCACTAATCTAGCCATAGATTCTCTAATCCAAGCCTAATTCGCGATTAGGATGATTATCCAATTTTTACAACTTCACCAAACATCAAGATTTTACATACCTTATGATCCCCTAGCTTGGGTGATCATTAATCCATGCTCGGTTGTGAATTTGGGCTTCATTTGATCCTTCAATTTGATGGATTTGTTGAAGGTTAGGGTTTGGCTCCATGGGGAGCTTTCCCCTGGTCGATCTCCACACACACCCTTAGTGTGTATTGTGTGTTATTACTTGTTTTAATTAAAACAAGTTTCCCATTTGGCAAGTATTAGTCCCTCTTGTTTTATTTTGATCAATTGAAGCTACAACTTACCATTTATCACTTAGCCACATACTAGTAACTAGGTTAATTATCCCTAGTTAACTTATTAGGTTCGGGAAGTTATAACCCGTTATATTTAAGTCCCGTTAACTCGGGCCTTTCATAACTTTATTTTCTCTTGAAAGTTCTTATTCGCTTTTTGATTAATATTAGGATTATTTATTTAAATCATAATATCTACTGGGTTACTTTTACCTCTAACGGTACTTTACCCGTCTTTTAGTATTAACGGTGTTTGATTACCAAACCCGTTTTCGGGGTGTTACAAGTCTACCCCCCTTAAAGAGGTTTCGTCCTCGAAACCTTTTCTTACATAATTTATCGAGTTTAACTCCATGCATTTGCTTTCGATAATCAATTAAGCATTTCTCATACTTTAACCGATTGTTAGTATTACCACAAAAGTATGGTAATATCATTTTGGTTATTAATCATCTACGTATCTTACATGACATAATACGACTTGAAATAAAGTAATCTCGGTATTTCCACTAGTTTAATTAACTTAGCAATATTCATCACTCGGCTCTAATATTCATCACTCGGCTCTAATGTGATTATATTTCACATTACACTTCTTGACCGTGATCATGTCACGTCATGCCAAATTTTACATCAACTTTCTATTTTCAGAATTATCACTTTTCGGATATATCGTCTTGCACTTATCCGTGTCAAGACTTATATCTTTCATGTTTACCGTTTATACATCTATCATAATTCATTTTTGTAGAAACATCATTTCTTACCAAAACCGAAGTTTTTAGTCTAACGTTTTTCTCTTTAACTATGTCAATTACTCATATCAAGGAAATTGACAACTCATAATTTATTGTTTTCCGTTCTCGTTTTACGCGGGGAATCGTAACAAGTTCCCTCACCTTACACTATTGACCCGTAGGTTCCTTCACTTAACCTCGTAGGCTATTTCCTTAAGCTTTCATCTCTTTAAGACGAGGCCCTTATGATCCCTTTGCTTCAATTCATGACCCGTGGGTCATTTTGGCCCCGTAGACCTTTACACTAATTAATATCCCGTATGTTATGATGATCCCGTAGATCATCTTTTATTTTAGTCATTAATCAATTGTCTATTTATACATATATAGCTTTAAAGCATCCTTTGTTATGTTTGGAATCATTTAATTTTTGCTTTTGAACTTTAGTTGACCTTGACCGTAGTCTAAGGTTTCATTTGTTTACTTTCGGACTATCTTTCCGACTTTACGACTTCTAACGTCATTTACACGTCGGTTTGTCCTACGCTTACCGTTATCCGAATCATACTTATACTCCTTTACAACCCATTACCCGGGTCCTTCTATCTTATTTTTTTAGCTTTCCGGTTTCACCGGTTTGCGTTTTTCCTATTGTATTAAGCGTTATTCCTTAATTGACTCGTTTGACTCGTTTTGGGTGAATTTTCATCACTTATGAATGTCAAACTTCATTCTTTATTTAACTCGTCCAACTTTGAAATGGTTGAACGTAATTACCAAAATTTATGTTTGCTAAAATTCTTGTCATCTTTTAGTCATGACTCATATTCTGAATCTTTTGATTTTCTATTTCGCGTTCCTGTTTCTCAGTCTACGCATGCGTTTAAATCCTCACCCACCAACCGGGTGTTTTACCGAAGTCGTTATTATTGCAACCCTTACGGTATACATTATGACTTCGTTTCGCTTTTATATTCCTACTTTGTTCTCAAGTATGGCGTTTTACAAAATCGGCCCGTTAAGAGTCATATTTGCATTCTCCGGGTTCGAGTATAAGCACACCCCTCCCAATGCATACCTTACTCGTTTTACATAAATCTTTGTCCCTTCACTCGGGCTCATCATCCTAATGTAATACGCTTCCGTCACCCGGCTGTGCGTTTACATTATTATCAAACATTTTGCTCACTTGATTCATTTGGATACTTTTTAAGTTAGTCCCACTCACCCCGCCCTTACTACATCGGATGTAAATGTGTCCGCTATAAGAAACTCATGGTATCATTTGCCCCTACTTACTTGGCCATAGTAAGCGGTTAACACATGACGTACACGACCTTTTTATAGTTTTCACATCACGCCCTATGTAAGTAACGTCTCTATTTAGTTTCTTGGAAATAATATCCTGGATATGTATTTCTATTCAGGTTTTCCAAGTTTCTAATTTACCTATGCAACAATCATTTCTTACATGTTTGTTGCATATTGCTAATTGTGCGATTATATTTAAAAGCACGCACCTAGTAATGCTTGCCCCGACGGGTGTTTCCTGCCATTAACCTTGTTCGCGGTCGTTACGCGATTTAGTCCTTAGTGAGCATGCTCCTCTTGTCATACCTCGGACTGTTCCTCTATCACATCCGTAGTTTGTTTAACCCTTTTCATCTTTAAATGCAAGTGTCCTTCAATTAAGACATTTACAAAGGTTGGTAATGTCAACTTTACTAAATGCCCGTATCATAATACAAGGCTTTTCTACTATATGTGTCAACGCACGAAATTTTGTTAGCTATATCTATCATTTAATTGGGGTAACGTGTATTACACGATAACCCTATGTGTTGTTTACAACACTTTAATACGCTAAACGATTAACATACATGCACTTACCGGATTTGCGATCAAGCCTCGAACCGAACACCCATCTTTATCAAGAGCATAAGGTTTAAGTCCAAGCATAGTTTTCCCACCATACTTGAATCTCTTAAACCAAGGCTCTGATACCAACTTTTAACACCCTAGTTTCTATTTAACAGTTTTACATGTAAATACCAACAATTAGATGTGTAGTTAAGACTACACATACTATAAAAATATGGATTTATTAAAACTTTTCGCAAATCAAAAGTTATTCGACATAACGTGATCAGATTCGTCGTATAAAATTTATGACGATGCAATGTGCGGAAGCATGTATCTTTATCGTGTTCGGTTCTTCGTTGAGCTTGATCGTCTTCCGGCATCCAAGAAAGTACCTACATTTCATAAACATGAAATGCTTTAGTCAAACGGGGTTTAAAACATATCTAAACGAGTCCGGAAAACAAAATTAATTAAAAATGCATTTTTGTACAGGGTCCACCGTAAATTACGGTGGATACTGTAATTTACGGTAGCCCGTGTTTTACTATGTTTCCACCGTAAACCAGTATAGAACTGGCGTAACACTTTCAGGCTCCACCGTAACTTACGGTGCCCACCGTAAGTTACGGTGGCCTCTGTGACAGATTCTTCCATTTTGCCGTTTTTGACACGAAAACTTTCGTATCTTTCAATCCGCTTGTCCGTTTGACCTACCGTTTCTTCCTACGTGTTTGTAATATGATCCTCCATCATATGGAGTTAAAATCCAACATCTTACATAATAAATTTTGAGACTTCTAAGCCTTCGACTCGTTACCTTTTTACCGAATTTTAACCCGTCTATGCATTTTATCAAACAAACGTATTTGTTTGATTCCTATATCACATACACTTCTTCAAATTAATGTTATCTACCATTTTAGGTTCTAATCACAAGCTTATTACACAATTTAAACCCATTTTCGCTCGTATGCTTATTTTGACCCGTTAAGGGTATTTAAACACTTTCGAGCCTAAAATCACTTTCGATTGTTTCTAGCATTCCATCACCACATTTCTTATCCTATAATCTCCCACCACAACTGTATTTATGGTGGGTTTAATGTGGTGATCCATATATTCCAAATTTTACCCTTCAAATCATTATTTTACGGCAAAGACTCTTTATAGAGTCATTGAACCAATATTTTACATCTTTCGCTTTCCATACATATTCAAAGTATTTATTTCATCCTATTACTTATTTCCAAACAACCTTTATGGTGCATTTGCTCAATTTCGCTTACAAGGGGGTTTTAGTCAATTTTAGTCCTTCTTTTACGAAGAAGGACTTTTAGTACATGTTTGACTTAAAAATCCAACTTTTTAACTATAGCCTTGTTTAGAAACCATTATGTTTCTAAAACGTTATAATCATAACTAAATTTATTCGGTTTACCTAAAAGATAACCAAATATCTATGTTTTAACCTTGTCTAACTCTTATAGAACTCCAAATTCTACATGATGAGTTGTATCATTATACATACCTGGCTCGGATCAATATTTTGACATGTTTCAATACCTTTCCTTAGCGACTGCTAAATGATAGCGATGTAAGCATCCATGTGCTATTTATTTCCTAAAATCATACAACTTGACAACCCATTAGTCGATATTGTCAAAGGGTGATAATTTCACCTTTTGACCCGTTTGGTCTAAATGACCAATTACCATTGTCAAATTACTATTTTGCCCTTAATGGTTATTATAATTTAACTTATATGATAACCATTAAAAGTACATATTTCATTCGTCATAATATGATCGAATTACCGATTTAACTCATTTTTAGCCATCACTATGTTTTCTTATCATATTTGATTATTTTGTTCCGTACGACTACACGCCGGAATACTATATCTCAATTAGGTATTTATTTTTTACATAATTAATACGACAAAAGAATATTCTAAAATATATGACTAGTGTAAGATATACTTACCTCGCATCCGAATTACGCTTTTCCTTCATTCTCGATTCGTTTGACCCGCTTCCTTCCCCAAGCTTTCACCTAGCTTGCCAAGCGTCAAACTATCATTGTAATTGTAAGATGGTTAGGTTAGTCATAATCATTTACCACTAAACCATCCTACGCTTTTATGTTGAATTTATCATTCGATCATACACTTGGTCGGTTTGACTTTTTAAAGTCAATCGACTTATCGACTTATTAAATGCACATTTGTTTTATTAAATTTCACTTAGGCATTTCGTCCGAACCTTTAACGAACTTCAATTTTACACACTAACTACTAGGTAACATGATTTCAAGCATCCATATCATGATCTTAACATCAATTCTTTTATATCATACTAAACCCATTTCATGAGAAGTATGATCTTGTACCCAATTTCATGGTTTAAATCAAACACTTTCTATTTGATATCATGCATGTTGATTCTAAGCATAGCTATATCATAAATTTTATCATAACATTAAAACCCACTTATCTAAGTGTTTTAACTCATCAAGTCCTTCAATTCATAGCATGTTATGTATGATTTTCACTTAGGGTTTTGTTCCTAAGTAAGTATACATCACTAATCTAGCCATAGATTCTCTAATCCAAGCCTAATTCGCGATTAGGATGATTATCCAATTTTTACAACTTCACCAAACATCAAGATTTTACAAACCTTATGATCCCCTAGCTTGGGTGATCATTAATCCATGCTCAGTTGTGAATTTGGGCTTCATTTGATCCTTCAATTTGATGGATTTGTTGAAGGTTAGGGTTTGGCTCCATGGGGAACCTTTCCCTGGTCGATCTCCACACACACCCTTAGTGTGTATTGTGTGTTATTACTTGTTTTAACTAAAACAAGTTTCCCATTTGGAAAGTATTAGTCCCTCTTGTTTTATTTTGATCAATTGAAGCTACAACTGACCATTTATCACTTAGCCACATACTAGTAACTAGGTTAATTATCCCTAGTTAACTTATTAGGTTCGGGAAGTTATAACCTGTTATATTTTTAGTCCCGTTAACTCGGGCCTTTCATAACTTTATTTTCTCTTGAAAGTTCTTATTCGCTTTTTGATTAATATTAGGATTATTTATTTAAATCCTAATATCTACTGGGTTACTTTTACCTCTAACGGTACTTTATCCGTCTTTTAGTGTTAACGGTGTTTGATTACCAAACCCGTTTTCGGGGTGTTACAGTTAAGCGGACACACCGGAGGGGATACGCGTGGAAAAGGTGTGCTTTGAAGGTGCGTGACTTTAGTCTCTTTACATTATGTAAAGATGTTAGGTTTTAGTGTATAAATGATGTCGTAGTGTAATGGATGCGTTTGATGCGTCGTTATAGTGGCGAAGTTTACTAGACCATCAAACGGGTCAAAATAAAGAATTGAAATCAGGTTTGGCTTACCAATAAAGTGATGGTTTTCACTAGATAGCCAAACGGGTCAAAATAAAGAATTGAAATCGGGTTTGGCTTGTCAATAAAGTGATGGTCTTCACTAGATAACCAAACGGGTCAAAATGAGGCTTGTAAAGGAATCAAGTGGGTAGAGACTTGAAAGTTTCATACCTCGCTAGGTAATGGACGGTACCACACCAATAAAATTGGTTATGTTAATTTAAGTTTATGAACCCGTGATATCGGGTCAAACATTAAAGGTCAATAAAATGTGTCGTTTGAAACGGAATGATGTATTCCAAGAAAAAGAGCTTTCAGTTTCAAGGAAACATGAAACTATGAATAACGTAAACACACCAAGATGTACAAGCCCGGGAACTTGGGTAATGGCATCTAAAGGGTTGGAATAAGAAATTGGAAACAAACACTTATAGTTAGAATGGGTCGAATAATTGGTAGTATAGAAACTTTTAGCCATGCGATTGGTGAGTCGATTGTTGATACGATAGTTGAAGTGAATATATCCGTAATAAATTTACAGACATACAGGAAAAGAAATGGCCTAAAACGGTATTCGGATTTGAGAGAAATCCACAAAATAGTTAAATGACAAATTACCAGTGTTCACCGTAAATTACGGTATCACCGTAATTTACGGTGGAGATCAAAGTGTTACGGTGAGACATTCCTGTGTTACGGCAGAACCAGAGACACTTAAGGTCTACCGTAACTTACGGTAGACACCGTAAGTTACGGTGGAACCCAGAAAATTTGTATTTTATTTGTTAATTCTCGATGTCGGAATTCGTTTATATGTAACGTATTAATGTCAAAACTAATGTTTTTAGTGTTTGACCCTAGGTATGGATGAAGTCCTCTCGGATGGTGATCAAGTACATTGTCAAGAACCGAACACGCATTTTGAAGCTTCCGCACTAAACTAAATCTTGTCTAGACTTTAATCATGATGTAAATGCTTTTGTTATTCGTGTTTGAACCCTTTAAACTAGTTGTTAGTTGACTAGTAAGGGTTAACTTTAAACTTGTTATGCACTAACTTATGTTTGTTTCGGGTACCACAACAAGTAGGTTTGGTCTTTAAACACGAAAGTTTTTTTTAAACTCTGATTAGTATTTGTTTAATATAATTATTAATTAAATTCCGTCTAAATATTAAGGGTGTTACAGTATAGCCAATATTCACATCCTAGCAACCACTACAGCTAACCCTAATCTGGAGCAAATAATAGCACCTCAACCACAACCACCAATCCCTGACCAACCGATGGAGATAAAATACCTTGAAAACCAAGTAGAAATGCATGACTTCAATCCAGAAGAAATACCTAGGGTACCAGCACCAAACCCCCTAGACCCAAATTACGATCCCTAGTGGGATGACGTTAGGGACTATGTGCAACGTTACCCGATACATGAAGACACACCCATGTAGAACGTAGAAGCCTACCTAGGTTTGGACCCTTTAGATCCCTATTTTCACGATGAATACATTAGGGAGATTTTAGAAGATCCTTACCGATTCCAGGCACCTACACCCCCATATCAGGAACCCGCACCCCAGATTCCGAACCCAGTCCTAGAACCTGCACCCCCAATGAGTGCAGAACATGTACAAGAACTTAGGACTTTTGGGGAAGAAATTTTAGAGATCAGTGAGAGAATGAGACAGGTGGGAGAGCGACTCGTCTGGAAGTACGACAAGCACAATATGGATTTCTGGATGAATCCATATCCGTGATGTGAGAATGTAGACAGTAATAGTAATAGTAATAATAATAATAATAATAATAATAATAATAAAATAATAAAATATGTGTGTACGGATGCCTACTATTATTTATTTCAGTTGGTATTGTAATTTTTATTTCAGTACTGGTGTGTAATAGATATATAGTAGATAAATAGAGTAAGTCGCAATGATCGACGCTTTTGGCTAAATTGCATGTCATGTGATTAACTATATTAGCTATTATTTTGTGATATTAATATGATGTAAATGTTTAAAATTCAGATGACCGATGAAGGAAATCAAGGAAATCTGAATAACGATAACCAGAGTAACATTAACGTGGTTAATGAGAATCCAAGCATCAATAACAATGGAAACCAAATGGATAATAGTGTCGTTCAACACATAGTGGCACAAGGAATCATAGAAGCAATGACATTTATTATTCAAACAATTCAAGAAGCGAATAATAAAATTAAACATAGCAGTAAGCGACCAATTGAACCAGAAAACAGCGTGAACAATGGACCCGTACTTCAAGTGCCCATTCCCAAAAGAAGAAGAACCGTGTCTTACGGTTGTTCTAATAAGGAATTCTAGTCCTCCAAACCAATAGAATTCTCGGGCAATGAAGGACCCATTGCAGCTCTACGCTGGATAGAAAAGACTGAGGCTGTTTTAAAAATAAGCAAGTGTGCTGAAGAAGACAAAATAATGTTTGCTTCTAATCTGTTTAAGAACTCAGCCTTAGAATGGTGGAACACTATCCTCCAATCAAGAGGAAGTGATAGGGTTTACAACATGGAATGGGAAGAATTTAAAAATATGGTAGAAAGGAAATTATGTCCTCCCAATGAAAAGGAACAAATAGCAAATAAGTTCCTAAACTTAAGAATGACCGGGGTAGATAGTAAGGGTTATACTACCACATTCTTTGAATATGCTAGAATAGTACCAACCCTTGCATCACCTGAACCAGTATTAATCTCCCGTTATATCTGGGGATTAATTGGAGAAATTAGACATGTAGTCAAGGCAGCTAGACCTCAAACTATAGAAGAAGCTGTAGAACTAGCGAATACCTTGACAGAAGAATTAATCCGTACTAGAGAAGAAGACTAGAGGAGAAACCTAGCTCAAAGGTTTACTCAGGAATTCCGTTCTGGGAATTTCAACCGTAGGAATATAGGTTCTACCTCTGCACCATACTGCAAGGTCTGCAAGAAAAAGCATTCGGGAAAATGCTCCATTCTTTGCAATTTCTGCAAGATGCCGGGACACAAGGAAGAAGATTGCAGGAAGAAAACCAGTAATGGATTGTGCTACAACTGTGGAGAGAAAGGTCACATCAAGCCGAATTGTCCGAAATTGGCTCCAGCTGTGAACAACAGGAACACTAAAAATGCTAGAGCATTCGTTCTGACTGCAGATGAAGCCAAGATGATTCCAGACATGATAGCTGGTACGTTTTTAGTTAATGATGTTTTTGCTAAAGTATTATTTGACTCTGCTGCAAACCAAAGTTTCATTAATACTTCGTTTTGCAAACTTCTAAATCAGTCATTAACTAAACTACCACAATAATACCTAGTAGAGACAGTTAATGGAGAAACTGTTAGGATTTCTGAAATCTTGCAGGGAGCAAGAATAGAAATTTTAAAACAGAAGTTTATTGCAAACCTTTATCCCATGAATCTGGTAGGATTTGATGTCGTTTTAGGAATGGATTGGTTAATAACCAATAAAGCCAGTATTTTATATGATCAAGAGTCAATCCAAGTAAATTCACCAAAAGGAAAAAAGATCACAATAAAAGGAGATAAACCTTCTAGATCCACGAAATTCATCTCTGTGATGAAAACTGCAAGTTATATAAGAAAAGGTTCTATAGTGTATTTGATTTCCATAATCACTAACACTTAAGGAAAAGAACTAAAAGACATTCCAGTAGTGTCCCAGTTTTCAGATGTATTTCCGGAAGAATTACCAGGACTGCCGCCAGACAGAGAAGTCGAATTCAGAATTCACCTGCTACCAGGAACAGCACCAATTGCCAAAGCACCTTATCGTTTGGCACCAGCCGAAATGCAGGAACTGAAGAAACAATTAGATGAATTGCTGGAAAAAGGATTCATACAACCAAGTTCGTCGCCTTGGGGAGCACCGATTTTATTTGTTAAAAAGAAGGACGGATCAATGCGTATGTGCATTGATTACCGAGAATTGAACAAAGTCACGATTAAGAATCGGTACCCATTACCGAGAATCGCTGATCTGTTCGACCAACTGCAAGGAGCTCGATTTTTCTCTAAAATCGATTTAAGGTCAGGATATCATCAATTAAAGGTACAGGAAGAGGACATTCCTAAGACCGCGTTCAGAACAAGGTATGGCCATTATGAATTTACTGTTATGCCATTTGGTTTAACCAATGCCCCAGCTGCATTTATGGACATGATGAACCGAATATGTAAGCCATATTTGGATAAATTCATAATCGTCTTCATAGATGATATTCTCATTTATTCTAAAAATAAGGAAGATCATGCAAAGCATTTGCATGCACTTCTAAGTTTATTAAGAAAGGAAAAGCTTTATGCTAAATTTTCAAAGTGCGAGTTTTGGCTAGAACAGGTACAATTTCTTGGACACTTAGTCAATCTTGAAGGAATTCATGTGGATCCAACAAAAATCGAGGCGATTACCAAATGGAAAACCCCTGAATCACCAACCGAGGTTAGAAGTTTCTTAGGATTGGCCGGTTATTATAGAAGAGTTATTCGAGATTTCTCTAGAATAGCCATTCCTTTAACTAAGTTAACCTGTAAATCCATTAAGTTTGAATGAGGACCAAAACAAGAAGAAGCTTTTAGAATTCTTAAGCAAAGATTAACCCATACACCCATACTAGCGTTACCAGAAGGAACTGAAGACTTTGTAGTCTATTGTAACGCTTCTAAATTAGGGTATGGATGTGTATTAATGCAACGCCAAAAGGTTATAGCATACGCGTCCCGACAACTTAAGAATCATGAAGAAAATTATTCAACCCATGATCTAGAACTAGGAGCTATAATTTTTGCCTTTACGATTTGGAAACATTACCTTTATGGTAGTAAGTTTACCATATTCACTGATCATAAGAGTTTAAGATATGTTTTCGGGCAAAAGGAGTTGAATATGAGACAAAGACGCTGAATGGAGATGCTTAGTGACTATGATTATGATATCCAGTATCATAAAGGAAAAGCAAATGTAGTGGTAGATGCTTTAAGCCGAAAGTATCATGAAAAGTCAAAAAGGGTACGTTCTCTTAAATTAAATCTACAAGTAGATTTAAATGATTAGATAAGAGAAGCACAAGAATCAGTAATCAAGGATGATACTGAAAAACTAAAAGGTATGATTAAAGAATTAGAACAAGGAACAGATGGAATTTGGAGATTCCATAAAAAGAGAGTGTGGATACCTAAATTAGGAAACCTACGTCATCATATATTAGAAGAAGCCCATAAGTCTAAATATACGATGCATCCAGGAAGTGATAAAATGTACCAGGATTTAAGGAAAAATTTCTGGTGGATAGGAATGAAGAAGGACATAACAGCCTATGTTTCTAAATGTTTAACTTGTTCACAAGTTAAAGCTGAACACCAGAAACCCTCAGGTTTGTTACAGCAACTAGAAATGGCAGTGTGGAAATGGGAATTAATAACAATGGATTTTGTTACTAAATTACCCAAAACAAGGAAAAGTAATGATACAATCTGGGTGATTGTAGATAGGCTAACCAAGTCAGCTCATTTCCTACCAATGAAATAAACTTTCAGTATGGAACAGCTAGCTAAATTATATCTAATCTCAAGAAATGCAGGAATACATGATGTATTTTATGTATCTAATCTCAAGAAATGCTTAGCTGATGAATCGCTAATGATACCTCTTAAGGATATAGAGGTAAATGAACAACTCAAGTTTATAGAAAAGCCCCTACAGATTGAAGAGAGGAAACTCAAGAATCTCAAGCACAAAAGACTAGTTCTGGTCAAAGTGAAGTGGGACTCCAAAAGAGGACCTGAGTACACATGGGAGCTTGAATCTGAAATGCAAAGGAAATATCCACACTTGTTCCAGTAGATCTCGAGGACGAGCTCTAAAACAAGGTGGGGAGAATATAACACCCCTCAATAAAACCGACACCCTCATAATTTTTCCGACACCCTAATATATTTTAAAATATCCCAATATGTCTCAAAATACACCCCATACGCGAAAACGGACCCCGAAAACTCTAAATATTAATAAAAATTGAAATTCTGGGCTGAGGCGGGCCGCGTAAACCCACCCCAACCCTTACGCGGGCGGTTTAAAGGATAAAAGCTGATTTCTTTGATTGTTAAGTTTAGGCGGGCCGCGTAAGACTCCCGTTAGTTAACGCGGGCCGCGTGAGATCGGAAAGATAGCGCAGCCCGGTGATGACACGTGTCATCATCGTGGCGAGTCTAGTGCTGACCCGGATCAGCTATAAGTTTGACCTGGGATTGACGCGGGCCGCGTAGGTCCTGCCCTTGTGTTACGCGGGCCGCGAGAGAACCAGACTCAGCAACTATATAAAGGAACCATCGGGTTTCATTCAGAATCGTTCAAAAAATCATTTCTCAATCTCAATTTCTGATATTAGGCAATATAAGCGGGTATTATACCCCCCTAAATAGCGAAGTTCTGCTCCGTTGTAAGTATTATAATCCCTAGATACGTATTAGATACGCCGCCCGATTGATCTAGGGTTCCATAACGGCTGTCGTAGTTCTGCCCGACGTAGTCGTTGGAATGTCGTCTCGGGGAGGGTATTACTAATGTTAAAATGGGTTATTATACTAACGCGTGTGCATTTGTGTAAATTTTTTATTATCACAAGGAAACCCTTACGGAAAATCTAAGACAGCAATGTGAGTTGATCCGCTTTTTGTTAACTGTTTTTACAAAACCTCATTTAATTAATTATAACTTGAGCAGTTATTGAGTATTTGTAAGAATACAATTATCATGAGTATGTTGGGGTTTTGTATACAAAATTTGTTACCACCTGGTCAAGGAGTAACATTTCCACAAGTCGGGTTTGACAGTAACATGGATGTTAATTGTTATATCTTGGAAACAAATGTAATTGCGGGATCGCCCTCAACACTGTACACTGTGACTTTTTATTTAAACTTGATTAAACTGGGATTCACTCACCAGTATTTTCCACTAAAAAATGTTTTTAATACTCGTTTCAGGTAACAAAATGTGAAAGCCAAATAGAAGCCAGCTGGACAGCACGGAAGGCTTGGAAAAGTGGCAATAAAGTTACCTAAAAATAAAATAGATGTTTTTATTAAATAAATAGGATTTATTCCTGTGAAAACGCATGTACTATGAACTTGGGTTTACCCCATTTGTTTAAT
This sequence comes from Helianthus tuberosus, assembly GCA_030545235.1. NCBI lineage: Eukaryota > Viridiplantae > Streptophyta > Magnoliopsida > Asterales > Asteraceae > Helianthus > Helianthus tuberosus. Next base: position 165,771,792 of record CM060399.1, on the reverse strand, counting down.
GTTATGAAAATGTGGTATTTTACTCTGATCAAATATTTCCTAACTACGGTCCTGATGAAAAATTCTGCTGCCAAATTAGACAATACGAGATACCACCAACACTGGCTCGCGGCCGCCCGTTCCCTGGGATTAGGGATCGGGGGTTGCGACAATGTAAAGTTATGTGCGGCTTAATTAAGTATGATAATTGAGGTCAAATAGGAATGAGTTGTATGAAATCGATGAATTTCGCTAAGTAAATCAAATGGGTCAAAACGAGGTTTTATTGCATACCGGAAATGTTGCATAAGTAACGACTTCGGTATGATAACCGGCTAATGGATAAAATTGTACGTAAGCATGCTAACCGAGAAACGGTGACGCGGGTTAATGGTCAAGAAGTTCGGTAGTAAATCATGAGTAAATGAATAAACAATTTCATAGATGGAAATTGTACTATTTAATGTTCAATTACGTAATAATGAATGAATGTAACGAATACAGGGTATCGGGTGCGTAAACCCCAAGTACGACACTCCGGATAGTGTAAAAGTATTATGGTCATAAGGTTCATGTAAGTTTTGGGTTAAAAGGAATGAGTTATTTGATAAAAACATGAACGGGTCGAATAAATCGTAAATGAATAATAAGCCGATAGTGCGTAAGATAAGAATTTCCTTAATCCGGATATGGGATTTCAAGTTCACATGATAGAATGTCAAATTACGAGCATGTAGGAAGAAACGGGAGGTTAAACGGGTAAACGGTTCAAAAGTTATGCACGTTTTAGTGCGTTCAGACGACGAAACGGATCTGCAGAAAAATGGAGAAACCAGGGGCCGTCGCTGACGCCATGTGCAAATGTTGTTTTTCTCCGACTCCCTAATACATTGTCTACGCGATGTTGACCGACGCGAGGAAGCGCACGGTCGTGCGTTTGGGCCGCATGGTCGTGCGATTCCGAGTAAATCATTGCACTGGCTTGTGCACTGCCAGTGCTCCCGATGTCGTAGGTTCCGCACGGTCGTGCGGTTGGGACGCACGACCATGCGTCAGCTGCAAGTTCACCCGAATGTGCAGAATTCATTCGAAATCAGTCCCGTAACCTATAAGGAGCCCCAAAATGTATTCTAAACTCATTGTGGAGTGTGTATGAGATGCGATGAGCGTGTACGCAAGCATAAAATGGAACGAAATAAGTATAGAGGCATATGTAAGTATAAGTATGGATTTACCTACATGATTAGTAAAAGGGAATCCATGGGCAAACGCGTCTAGGAATGTATGTATGTGAGTAGGTATGTATGTATGTAGTTATGTATGTAAGTATGTATGTGAGTAGGTATGTATGTATGTAGTTATGTATGTATGTATGTATGTATGTATGTATGTATGTATGTATGTACGTATGTGAAGAGGTAATCATGTATGTATGTAAGTAGATGCGTATGTAAGCAAGTAAAGGTATGTATGTATGTACGTAGTTATGTATGTATTGTATACGTGGATTCAATACATTTAAGTATTGACGTTATTAACAATGTGCCTCGAGAATGAAATATTGAAATGTAATGCAGGTACATTATTGAGGTTTCGCCAAGGATTAGACACCCGGATGGAATGATTAAATCTAGAAAGATAACGGGATGGAAAGTATATGTGGATAAAACGTAACGAGACTACATGATTAAGAATCTTGTTTGTATATAATATATGCTAATGTTGCGAATGTATGTGGTGGGTGCAGGTTGTACGAATCACAGATTATCATCACGAGGAGTTGCGATCAAAGACCGAGTCACAAGATAGATTGTACGGGAATGCTTGAGTATGTAATTTGATAAACATAAGTTATGCTTTTATTTTATTAAATGAGTACGAAGGATGCATATATTGTAAAGGAATTATTTTAAAATGAACTTTCAAGTAAGTCAAAACGTTTATAATGAAAGAAATTTTATGGTACGTATTTTCGCTGCGTCTTTTCAGTTAAAGCGTGTTAGGGTCTTACAAGTTGGTATCAGAGCCCTGGTTTGAGAGAAATCAAGTATGAGGAGATAAATACTTGAACTCAAACCTGTGTGCTCTTGTGACAAGAAACCTGTACAATTCGAGACTCGATCAAGATCTAAAGGTAGAAGTAAGGGTAAGTATGTGCTTAAGTATGTGTTTGAAGAAAACTAGGGGTGTGAATTTCTGACACGACCCGAAAACCCGACACGAACCTAACACGAAATTTGCGGGTTTAGGTTGAGTCTAAACGGGTTCGGGTCAGTTTCAGGTCGAACCCGCGAACCTGTTTAGGTTAACGGGTTGGGTTCGGGTCAACCTGGTCGGGTTGGCGGGTTGACCCGTTTAACACATTTATACTGTATTATATTTTTTTACAATATTTTTATGTCATAAATTAAATGGGTGTGTATTTTATGCCCTGATTATAACTTAATAAGAGAAATTAACATAGATTTTATAATTTAAATATGATATTATTATATACATTTGTGTTTCTTAAGTAAATTTTAATTTTAATATATTAATTTTAGAAAAAATAATTAAAAATTTGGGTTGAACGGGTCGTGTTCGGGTCAACCCACGAAACTTCGGGTCGTGTTCGGGTTCATATGTATGATATGATTTTCGGGTTCGGGTCGGGTTCAGTTTTGTGTAAAATTTTCGGGTTCGGGTCGGGTTGAACCCGTCAACCCGCAAACACAACCCGTTTAAGACCCCTAAAAAAAACTAAGAGTATGTTATGTGTAAGGTAAACTTAAGGTAAACTAATTACGTATTATTTATTAAAAAAAGGGTCATGCTATTAACACACGGACAAAATTATTTTCACACCTCAAAGCGTCGCGCTTTGGCCATAGCGCGGCGCTACGATCAACAAAAGTGCTTCGATTGACGTTTGAGACATTCCCTACTGTTTGACAGACATAAAGCTGATTGACATGTTTTGTCGTTAACCCTAAGCGCCGCGCTTTGGCCATAGCGCGGCGCTTCGATCCAACTTTTCACTTTTAAAAGCAAACTACTGATTGAGGTTCTTCTTCAGCAGAAAGCTCGTTCTTCTTCTTCACGTTGTTTACAAACATACGTGGGTATTCGAGTGTTTTGTTGTTTGTTGTTTACAAAAAAACGATGTCGTGGTTAAACAACTATATTTTCGGTCAATATTCTGACGAGACAGTTGTTCCTGATTCTTACGAGGGGACCGCTATTTCTGACTCGTATGAGAAACCGGTCTCGTCCAACTTAAGGGAGGCAGAGGTTGTATCTGGCATTCGTTATCGTGATAACACGGTGACGCTGGATTTGAATACCCCTGTGGAGGACCCTTACGCACAACAAGGTTATTCGAATTTCGGTTACGGTGGCGAGTACAGCTTTGTACAGCAGGAGTGTGGTCCAAACGACAGTTATGGTTGTCAACAGAGCTTACAAGGTTATTCGAATTTCGGTTACGGTGGCGAGCACAACTTTGAACATCAAGTATATTCGGACCTCGGTGACGATGGTGAGCCGGGGGATGTGTCTGTTGACGAGGAAGGCTGTTACCCGGTTACGTTTTCGTTTGATACGACGCAGACCTTTTCGTCACGTAAAGAGTTGGTGCGTTGGGTACAAGACACGGCAAAAGACAACGGTTACCTCATTGTGACTAAGAGGTCGAATAAAAGAGGAGAGAATTACAAGATTTGGTTTCAATGTACTTTTGGTGGGGAGCATAAGAGTATAGCTACACAGAGGAAAACGGGTAGCAAGAAAATAGGCTGCCCGTTCGAGATGATCGGGTTTTCGGAATCATCCGGAAGTGTTTGGAGGATCGAGGTGACGAAGGCGAAGCATAACCACACTCCTATTGAAAACTTAGAGGGTCACGCGTATGCGAGAAGGCTTTCTTCGGAGGATACAAAACTGGTTAAGGAGCTGGCAGAGCAAGACATTCCCAACCAAAGTATCTGGCGAACGCTGACAAAAAACAATCCGGCTAGAAAGCTTATTCCGAAAGATATACACAACGCTGTTCAGAAGATCAACGCCGAAAAAAATGTCGGTAAGTCTCCGATGCAAAAACTTGAAAACATTCTTCTCGAAAAAAATTACACTTATTACATGCGCACGAATGAGATATCAAACGAAGTTGAAGATGTCTTCTTTGTTCACGAAAGATCATTCAATATATGGTGTGCCTTCCCGCATGTGCTAATGATTGACGCCACCTACAAAACGAACATGTACAACCTGCCATTTGTACAGGTCGTAGGCATGACGTCGACAAACAAATCGTTTACGGCTGCTTGTGCGGTAATTTCCGCTGAGAAGTCAGAGAACTACCTATGGGTGTTGCAGAGGATCAAGTCTATGCTGGTAGGATGTATGGAACCGCGCGTGATTTTAACAGACAGGGATTTTGCGCTAATGAACGCGTGTGAACAAGTTTTTCCAAAAGCGCATAAGTATCTTTGTCGGTTCCATATTCAACAAAATATTAATAAGAACAGCAAGAAGAAATTCTCTGACAAGGATTGGAAAGAATTCGTACGTAGTTTTTGGTTATTGTGCGAGTCTACGACCGAGGAAATATACAGGTATAACTTGGAAAACCTTGAAGCACAACTGAAAGAAGATGACCATGAACGTAGGTATTTCTTACATAATTATGTTCAAATTTTATATAATAACAAAAACTGACTATTTACGTTTTTTTTAATTTTAGAGGTTTTTGATTATATGAAGAAATCCTGGTTGGATCCGTACCGTGAAAAGTTTGTATCATGCTGGATTAACAAAACTATCAACTTTCACCAAACTACGACCAACAGGGTTGAGGGCATGCATGCAACACTAAAAAGTCACTTTCAAAGTCATCGCAACACACTGGATAAACTTGTACTGTATGTTGATCATGTTGTTGATAGACAATACACCGAGATTAGTACAAGCTTTGAAACTAGCCTCCGAAAAGTGATGACGCACCACAAGAAGCAGCCCATGCTTGCATATATTCTCAGAAAGGTTTCAATATATGCGATTGAGCTTTTGAGTAGGGAACTAAAACGTAAGGAAGACGGGTTGAGAGCCTACGGTGCAAGCTGTGGTTGCCAACTTTTTACCAGCTGTGGTTTGCCATGTGCCTGTCGTTTGGAAAAGTTGGAAAATAAAGGTAATTAATATCTTTGACCTTTCTCGTTATGATTTTGCCACCTAATTTGTTTTCATCCACAGGTCAGCAACTCCGGATCACACACATAGACGTGTTCTGGAAGAAGCTTAACTTCAAGCCTGCAAAGAAAAACATAGAGGATATCGATGTAGACGCGGAATTTGAAAAATTAAAACAAAAGATCGATCCAACACCCCCTCAGGTGAAAAGGAGCTTCTTTGAAAAGTTTCGGCAAATCCTCAATCCAGGGAACAATAACAAAAAACCTCCTGCTGTTCTGAAGAAAACTCGTGGTCGCCCAACATTGAAAACGCAGGAAGAAAGAAAGGTTGAAGCCGCTAGAAAAAGCGCGTACATTCCGTCGGGAGAAACTTGGGTCGAGGCCTCAGACGATCTTCCCCGTCACAGCTCGTACATATCACCGTCACAGCCTCAGACGATCAACCTACACCCTGATTTCCCGATGATCAAGCTCGGTCCTAAGACGGATATAGCGATCCGCAACTACGCACCTCAGATTCCCGAAGTGATCCATCCATACATCGTTAGAATAAAGGACGTGAAACCAGATGGTCATTGTGGGTTTCGATCGGTGGCTGTTGGGTTAGGAGTGAAACAAAATTCATATTTGATGATCCGGAAACAACTTATAAAGGAGTTACGTACGAACGCATCGCTTTGGAGGCAGTTTTTCGATCCGGAAAACATAGGACATTATGATGCGCTGCTTAGACGGATCGATTTCAAGGGGGTGGGACGACCAGATATCGAAAATTACATGACGATGCCTGAGACGGGGTTTCTTATTGCCCAACGATACGGTGTGATTGTTCACACCTTCGACATGCGTGGGAGCTGTACAATTTTCCCTCTGCTGGGCGGGCCAAACGAAGCTGAGGAACCTCACCTGGTGGTTGCGGTTGTGTTCGTCGACCATGGGCATTTCATACATGTAGAGCTTGGAGGTTGTTATCCAATGCCTCCCCCAAACCCACTCTGGACAGCACACAGAACAGAGCGCGCAGCAGCCTGGCATACATTATACAGGGATCAGATCAACACGTACGAAATGCTTACGTATCGTGCCCCTGACCTTAATGTAACCCCATATGTTCACGATGTAGGTTAAATGTGTTTAATAATAATCACGTTTGTGTTTGTTCAATATATGCGTTACATCACGTTAAAAACCGAATGTCACCGACACGACCCAATCAGATTCAATACGCACTTGTACGACCCAAAATGACCATATACATCATAATACTACAATTAATGAAAAAATACGTCATGTTCATGTGCGGTAGGCGGCTGATACACATAACACCTCTCACAGGAGTACTTGTGCTTTCAAACCAAAATGATACGATATAACGGAATAAGACATCACACGTAACCGATTTGATCCGGAACTTGCAGTATAGTCCATATATAATAAAAAATGATGTATAATGGAAAAAATGTAAAATTTAGACTATTATTGACGCGTTTGTGAATTAAAAACAATTTTTAAAAATTTAAAAAAGGCCCAAAGCGCCCCGCTATGTCCAAAGCGGAGCGCTTTGCCCTTAAATAAGAACAGAAGCGCCCCGCTTTGGCCATAGCGGGGCGCTTTGGTCCCTCGTTATACCTGAAGCGAGGCAGCTTCTCCCCCATTTCAACACAAAACACAAAACACACACAAAAGGTGCGATTACACACACTGATCTCCGGATATCTTCGTTTTCAATCTTTCGACCGCTAAAAGGTAAGATCGAACACCCTTAATCGTTTTGGTTAAATGTAGATGTTTGATATTGTTTTGATTGGGCCGGATTTGATCGATTGCTGGATCTGTTCTTCAAAATGAAGAACCAAAACGCCGCGCCAAGGCCAAAGCGCGGCGCTTTGGTTCAAGTTTATTTTTTTTATTATTTGTTTAATAATATTTGTTTAATATAAATTGTTTAAATAATATTATTTGTTTATTATTTAAATTATATTTAATATTATTTGTTTATTATTTTATATTTAATATTATTTGTTTATTATTTAAATTATATTTAATATTATTTGTTTATTATTTTATATTTAATATTATCTTATCAACGTGCAGGGATGGATTCCTCCGACAACGAGATTGAGCATATGGAGGCTGAGGGAGATGAGGGAGAGCAGGAAGAGCCGACATGTCCGTACCTGCAGTTTCCGCCTGGGTCACGGGCGAGGGGGAGATGCGCGAGGTTGTGCGCCATCCCCATTGGGGAGCATGTAGGGATAGACTGGGGCCTGCTGAAGACCGTGGGAGAGGCCGCGCGGGCGCGTGAGATAGTTGGACTAGATACCCCTTGGTCGCGCCTATTTGAGTTAGCGATGGAGGACTCGTACCCTGAGCTTACGTGGGAGTTTCTTTCCACGTTTACATACGCGCCGCATCCGGCGGATTACGTGGAGGACCCGGATTTTCCAGTCCACGAGGTTACATTCCGTCTCGCCGGTCAGGAGTTTCAGATGAGTGTGCTGCAGTTTGTTGTCCATACAGGTTTGTTTAAATAATATTATTTATTATTTTATATTTAATATCATTTGTTTATTTAATGTTATTTGTTTATTTAATGTTATTTGTTTATTTAATATTATTTGTTTATTATTATTATTTGTTTATTTAATGTTATTTGTTTATTTAATATTATTTGTTTATTTAATGTTATTTGTTTATACAGGTTTGTACACAGAGGCCGAGCTTGATACTGATTTATATACGCAGGCGGTTAGGATGATGGACAGGCAGACGCTTATCAGTTTCTGGAGGGCCATTTCCAGGGTTCCCTTTGGGAGATCCTGGCAAAAGGCCACCACCATTAGAGACCCCTTGTTCCGATACCTGCAGCATGTTATCGCGCCAACTATCGTGCCGCGGGGTGCCAGCAGGGAGAAGGTCAACCTCAGTGACCTTTTCTTTCTATACTGCCTACTGCGCCGCCAGCCCTGCGATCTAGCAGCCTGCCTGGCAGATTACTTTGCCACAGCATACCACCGGCAGCTCCGCGGGTGGGTGCACACTGGCTCATTCATCACCGCCATCGCACGCTCGCTCGGGCTCGTGCCCGAGCATGATCCGGAGCTGTCCGATCCGGTCCCGTCTACCAGGTTGGGCCGCGCGTCAGTATCTGCCATGCAGATTACCCGTACCTTTGATGTTGGTCTGAGGTTTCGGGGACGTGACGGGCAGATTTGGCAGCCGGAGCCGGTGCCGGAGGTCATCCCGGTTGTTATTGAGGTGAGGGCTGGAGTGTTAGCCCCTCCTGATGTTCAGGCGGCCGCTCGGCAGGCTCAGCTACAGGCTCTGGGACTCGATCAGTTCCCGGGCCAGGCTCAGGCTGAGGCTCAGGCTCAGGCTCAGCCTGTATTAGAGGATCCGGCTCAGGAGGAGCATATCGAGGAGATCCCGGTACCACCAGTTCAGCCAGCTCCTGAGCCGCCACAGTACCCGCAGCACGTTTACGCTGACCTGCCTCCGGTAGCGCGTGAGGTGGCTCGGGACTTCGACCGGCGCCTCAGACGCCAGGCCGCACGCCAGGACTGGATCATCGAGACGCTCGTTTCTCTACGAGAGGTCGCTGGGTTGCCTCCACTTCCCCTCCCACCGTCCCCACCGCACGAGGATTAGTACCTTAGTTTGTTTGTATAGTGTTTTGTTATGTATTATGTAGTCAGTTGTACATTTTTGTTTTGTATGTACAAACTGATATATATATATATATATATATATATATTGCAGTTAATCTTCTATTTACATCACGTTGGTTTTGGATTGTTTACGTTTAATTCTTATGGCTTTCTGTACAATTTATTTAACGTGTTCGTTTAATTTAACAAAATAAACTAGGTTAACAGTTTATAAAGACGCACTTATATTATATACGTTCTATAAAAATAATGACGTAAAAAAACGTAATTATAAAACAACGTATTATAAAACTCAAATACAATTTTTTCCTCCAAAAAACAATACCAAACTAACCCACATCCCACCTATTTCAAAAAAAAAAACAACACAACTTCCAGCCAACGCTTTTTGTCTTTATGCACACTCAAAGCGCCCCGCTTTGGCCATAGCGGGGCGCTTTGAGTGTGCAAAAAGACAAAGGCCGTGTGCGAATAGAACAGGCCTCAAAAAAATGGTATACACCGACTGGTCATGATCGATCCATAAACCCTAAAAACATATCAGAAGCCGAAATCTCTCTCTGTCACACTCCAAACCAAAACCATGAGAAATCAATGGCGTCTTCTTCTTCTCCAACGATGCAAACCATTTTCCGATCTTCAATACAAGGTACACTCATCACCCCTTCTTCCTCTTTCTCCCATCATTTCCCAAATTACCCCTCACTCTCGCACACCCACTACCCATTTCCAAAACCCCAATTTCACTCGATTCTTTTCATCATCTGTTCAATCGAATATCACACCAACATTGATTGAACTGTATTCAGATCCATATAAAAGCAATGAAGATGTTATGCTTGAATTAGAGTCCAAAACTAATGATAATAATATTATTGCGTTATTTAAAAATAGAGGATCAGATGCTGAAGCTGGTAGAGTGTTTTACGAGTGGGTTATGGGTAAAGAAAGTGGTGATTTCACTGATTTGAGGTCAAACTCATGTAACCAGCTGTTGGGAATGCTGGGGGCAAATGGGTTGGTTAAGGAGTTTTGGGATTTGGTTGAGGTTATGAAGAAGAAAGGGTATGGAGTGAAGAAAGGTGCGTCGGTTCGCGCGATGGAACGGTTTGAGAAAGATGGGTTGGAGGGAGATGTGCAGAGGTTGAAGGATTTGTTTGCGTTGGGTTCGGGTGGTGATTCAGTTGAGAAAGATAGTTCTCGGGTTTGTAAGGTTGTTAGGGCGGTACCGTGGGGGGAAGATGTTGAGAATAAGTTGAAGGGGATGGGGGTTGTGTATTCGGGTGATTTGGTTAAGTCGGTTTTGGAGAATCTTGGAACGGATTTGAATAAAGCGGTTATTTTTTTTAGGTGGGTTGAGGAGAGTGGGTTGTGGAAACATGATGAGAAGACGTATAATGCGATTGCGAGAGAGGTGGCTAGAGAAGAATATTTGGATAAGTTTTGGAGGTTGATTGATGAGATGAGGGCTGCGGGGTTTGACTTGGAGAAAGGTACTTACGTTCGCGTTTTGAATCAGTTTGTTAGGAAAAGAATGTTGAAAGATGCGGTTGAGTTGTACGCGTTTGCTATGGGTGGAAACGTGAAGCCGTCGGTTCAAGATTGCCCGTTTCTGTTGAAAAAGATAGCGACGGGTGAGAAGTTAGATATGGATTTGTTTTCGAAGGTTTTAACGGTTTATAAAGAGGGTGAGAATACGTTGACGAATGCTGCGTTGGATAGTGTTCTCAAGTCTTTAACGAGTGTCGGTAGGTTTAACGAGTGTAACAAGATATTAAGAGCGATGGAGGAAGTCGGGTTTTTTCCTGATGAGAATTTGCAAAGTAAAATTGGATTCCAGCTCAGCAAGAACAGTGAAACAGAGGAAGCAAGTAAGTTTCTTGATTTCGTGGAAGGTTCCAGAACTATTCCAAGTTATAAAACTTTTGGTTCGTTGATTGAAGGATACTGTCTTTCCGGTCACCTGGATAAAGCTTGTGATTGTTTCCAAAAACTGATTGAAAATGGAGGGAGCTCTTATGCTGGTTATGCATTGGAAACATTGACAAATGCGTATTGCTCTAAAGAAAGAGCAAATGAAGCTTACAAACTTCTTGCAAATGCGGTCATTGAGAAAGAAGTTAAACCTTGGCATACTACATACAAGTTATTAATTAGTAAGCTATTGGATCAAGGGCTGTTCAAAGAAGCTACCGACCTTTTTGCACCAATGAAAGCTCACGGATACCCACCTTACTTGGACCCGTTTGTTAAATACGTTTCAAAGACCGGCACCACTGATGAAACTGTTATGTTCTTAAAAGCAATGACTTACAAGAAAGTACCGTCAACAGCAGTTTACTTGCGGGTCTTCAAAGCGTATTTTAAGGCTGGAAGGCATAACCAAGCACAATATTTTCTTTCAAAATGCCCACGATATATTCGAAACCATGTAGATGTTTTGACTCTGTTTTCTTCCATGAAACTCGCTAAAGGTACAGCGGCCCCTACCCCTATGGCTGCATAAGGTTCAAGAATTCTTTTTTGTTCAAAGCAAAGGAAGGATGTGGTTAGTTCTTTTTGGTATTAGAAGAAGTTCAAATGTGTCTCACTTTGATTTTTGGTAAGTTGGTAGCATTTTTATATTTTCAATAATATTTTTCTTGAACTCGTTTATAGTTTGTAACATTCCCAAACGCTGCATGTTGTTGCCATGCTATGCAATGTTATATTATTGCTACTGATGCTGATAGATTTTATACATCTGGGATGAAGTTGCTATATGTCATGATCTTGTGAATGTTAGGGAATTTGTTTGCTTTTTTATTATTAAGGGGCTGTTTGGTAGCCTCTTAATGACCATTCAGATGTTACCTCTTAATGGTTTAAAACCTCTGAATGAATAAGAGGTAACCTCAAGTCTGAATGGTTAAGAGATAACCTCTGAATGGTAAATCATCACATGTCACATTCTTCTACCTTCTCATTGGTAAAATTCTTAACGATTCCATTAAGAGGTAGCCTCTTAATGACCATTCAGAGGCTACCAAACAGCCCCTAACTGTACGTAATTAAATCAAGGAGCATGGGTGTTCAAAACTGAATCTGTCCGTTGGAGATGGAGGAATTAAACACCAATTATGCAACCTGTCCGTCACAGAAAAGAAGTAAAAGATTTGGGGAAGAAACGGGTCAGATTAGTGGCGCATCAGGTGGTTCACTTGTGAGGCCGGTGGGTGTGGCTTAGCACCACCCCGCCACCTCAGCGTCCATAGCGCCCCCGGGGCGCCATCGTCCACACCGCCGGAGTTAAAGAGGGGGGGGGGGGGGCATCCTTCTTCCGCCAGCACGTCAACGAGCAACCTTGGCATTTTCGAAGTTGATGGTGGTTAAATGGGAGCGCTATAGTGTAAAGTGGGTAGTTAAACCACACCCTCCAAGTTAAAGGAAGGGGCTTTAAAGCCCCCTGTGTGACGTGGCGCTGAGGTGGTGCTGAGGTGGCGTGATAAAGCCCCTAGGGGCTTTATACCACACCATGGGTCAGTTGCAGGCGGTCAGATGACCCGGGTTTTTGTTTAACCCTCTTTTACTTATTTCATTCATTTCTGTTTCTTTTCTAGCATCAGATATGCACTTTAGGTAGCTCAAGAGGAAGAGTCAATATTTAACTAGAGTAAAATGCACAGATAGTCCCTGTGGTTTTGCAAAATAACACCTATAGTCCCCAACTTTTGGAAATTACACCGGTGCTCCCTATGGTTTGACAGTTTGTTACTCGGATAGTCCCTGAAGTGGATGTTCGTTAGTTTTCTCCGTTAAGTGAATGTGAAATGACAAAATTACCCTTCATTTTCTCCATTTCTATAAAAACAAAACAACCCCCTAGCAAAGTTTTCTTTAGAAATCAAGAATTATGTTATTACTAGCTTTTGGTTGATTGAAATGCTGTGACTTTTCCGTTGACATTTTGGTTTTGAGTTGAGCATACACCTGCAAAAGTGCCTAGCGAATGCCCTTAAAGAAATTTGACGAAAATGTTATGTTTGAAGTGTTATCATGTTCTAGAATAATTATATTGTTTTTATACTAATAATCTGGCAAAACAGAGCTTGGTTCTGGCATGGTTGTTAGAGAAGCTTTTTAACCCCTTAATTGTTTGGAGTTGTACTTTCACTATTCACACTTATTGCACAAAAATAAACAATTTATCAAAATAGAGAGAAAGGTTTGGGGGGGGGGGGCTGGGGTTGGGTTTTGTTTTTATAGAGTGGAGAAAATGAAGGGTAATTTTGTCATTTCACATTCACTTAACGGAGAAAACTAACGAACATCCACTCCAGGGACTATCCGAGTAACAAACTGTCAAACCACAGGGAGCACCGGTGTAATTTCCAAAAGTTAGGGACTATAGGTGTTATTTTGCAAAACCACAGGGACTATCCGTGCATTTTACTGTATTTAACTATTTATATCATCTTCAGTACTTCTTTCTGATCTTGCAGCTCTTGATGCATTTTTCTTTTGTTAGTTACTATCTCTACTAATGAACTCCCAGGCCCACTGCTTTTATCTGCCCAAATGTCCTATTATTTATTCACTTGTGTTTTATATAGTCTGGCATTATAGTTAACTTTCAACATTTCAGTTTTTGTTACCATAATCTGATCATATAAATTATGATTTATGTAAAGGTTTTATAAATATTGTTTTTAGTAAGTATTTGTGGTACTTACTGCTTCATAAAGTTATATTTAATTAACTTAACTTTTATAAAGTTGGATTTACTATATTTATAACGAAGATCAAATTGATGAAAAACGATGTTGGCATCTAGTTGTTTTAACAAGGAATCGAAGCTCTAACATCATAGCTGTAACACCAAACTAGAAACTTTGATGGTCTAACTTTCCTGCAGACTAGAAACAGCTCTGATGGTAACTTTCCAGCTTT